>ML677085.1:4207605-4390586 GCA_007922155.1 Mesoclemmys tuberculata
GAGGGCAGTGAATGCACTGAGGAGCCAAGAAGGGAAGGATGAAGGAGTCTCAGGTGCTAGGCATGTGCCCCTTGCAGCTGGCAAGAGATGAAAACTTTAAAAATATTGGTTAGTCAAAAAGGCAAGGGATGGGGCTGGATTGCTGGAGGGTAGAGTCAAAATATACAACTCAAATAGGTTTGTGGTCTGGCCCATCACTGTTTTGCGACTAGTTACGTGATTTTCAGTCTCCTTATCTAGCATTCTACTTTCTGGGGGTTTTCTCTAAAATTTATGTTTTTACAAGTAGACCCACGAAAGGGTTGGTTTGTTGTGCTTTTGCTTGCTTTTAGCCTAGTAAAAATATTGCTTTTTTTCCCCCTCAGTAATACTTCATGTGTGTATCATTGCACATAAAATTTGGGGTACTCCACCACAATTGCATGAGTTTTGAGAGTCTCTCCCTACATAAACTGTCATGTTCACAAGGACTGAAACCTTGAATGGCAGGTTATGAAGCTGTTACTGTTCCTAGCCTGCTCTTGAAAAGTGATGGGCTTTTTAATCAGCAGTATTGAAAGGCTGTTTTTTCTTAGTCATCCTCCCACATCAGTATGTATCTAATAGAATTGGGAGCAGTGCTGGGTATAATTTGGCTTTTGCTGTTGTGTAGACAACTCCCTCAAATGATATTTCTGAATATTTTTATTGTATTCTGGAAAATTCTGTTTGTGTGAACATAAGGAAACATATTTGGGGGGAGGATCATTTTTCTTGTAACGTTTAGTTTAGCCAAATGGGGAACTCTGTATGTTTCAGTCTTTTTATTTTTTCATTAAGCTTAAGACATTTGTGTAGCTCTGGTTTGTTTGGCGTTAAGAATATCTCCCAGATACGTCCTCCTCTTTCAGTGCCATGACCACCTAAACGTGGCTGTCTTCTCCTATGGATCTGTTGTTAAAAGGCGCATAGTCTGTTTTTCTTCTTTTATAGCTCTACAAAATAAAGAGATTTTCAATTGCTAGCATAGGTCTCTCTGGGCTGCAGATTGTAGGAAAGGTATCTTGTGTTTAGGCAGATACTGTGTACGTACTTTACTAATATTTCCTAAGTCCTGTAGTCTTTATGTATACTCTTGAGTGGAAACTTAGGGCCAGGGACAAGGAACATCTGTCCATATCTTGTAGCCCTAGCCAGTGGTAATTTATCCAATGTCTTCCTCTCTCACCCCTTTCCAGTAATTGCAGTGGAAAAATGTGGAATACTCAATTTAAGATTTCAGAGAAAATCTATTTACACTCTCTAGTTCTGGATTTATTTTGAGAGATTTGGTAAATGCCATTCAAGTTTAAATTATAGTGGTTTTTGAGACATTCTCCTTTTACAGTATAATGTAAAAACTTCTATTGCAAACTTCTGTAAATCCAGATTAGAGAGAGATTTGTCTTGGGTTTGCAGATTGGATCCTGCCAATTAAATGTCTCTTCTGTACTAACTGAAATTGTAGTTGCTGGATTTTTAGTGCTTGTGGTGGTTTCATAGCATTATTTTTTCCATTATAAGCTCATGTTCTGCCACTTGTGATTCCAATTAAGTTCTGTGTGTTTATTTAGAACTCTTTCCCCCGTCTACAGCAAAAATTCTAAGCTAAACCCATTGCTGTTAGAGAGGGAGAGGTCTATAGTTTTCATGTTGATCCTTGTTGCAAAACTTCTATCTATATTGGCAGATGTGTTTTAAGAACCCACCAGTTCTGTAAGATGCTGGGTGCCCTCAATTCCTTTTTAAGTCAGTGGGAGTTGAAGGTGCTCAACTTGTAAAAAGGGGAGCTCATAATCTTGCAAGATAAGGTTTAATATGAACTCCAGATCTGGATGAGCTGGATTACAGGACAATAGCTTCTGGGTGAGAGCTTTGCTGAATAGAGGCCTTGAAATGACATTATCATACATTGTGATCATATATCTTAGCAAGGCTGTCTTAAATCAGACTTCAGCCATGAGGTTAGCGAAGTGATGGCTTTGATTAAAGACTTGTTTGTTGTTACAGACAGGCTTGTGGATGGGCAACCTGCAGAACGGATTAAAAGGATGGTTATAGCAACATGCTCACCTTTTCTACATCTTTGCATGGCAACAAGAATTCCTATTAGTACTTGGTGTGGATTGCTAGTGTCCATCTCTGAGCTATGCTGTAATTTCAGAAGATGGCAGCCCTCTGGTACAGACAGTGGCAATTGCTGTAGAATACTTGAGATTTCTCAGACCTCTAGTCTAATATCCTAGAGTGCAGTTTCCCCACTGCAAACAGAGGTGAAAGAAGAATATTCTGGCTCTTCTGTCACTAAATCAAAGGTTGATGCCTCCAACTAGCCCAGAGGATATTCCTGCAACTCCAAAGCAGCTGTGATGTAAAAAAGGAACAGCTGTCACAGCTACAGAAAGAAAATTTAAACCAGGAACTGAGAGTGTGGAAATTAGGGAACATGCTTCCATCTTTGGTGGGAAAGTCAAACTACTGCCAAATTGACAGTGTTTGCTAATGTGGCTGTTTTGTCATCTAGATACCAGCGGGTTAAATATATTTAATAACATATGGGTAATAATTCAGAATAGAGGCCTGTGAGAGACTATTTTTAACTCTGCTCCTGCCCTGCAAAACACACTTCTGCCCTACCCTCCAATACCTGCTCCCAGTATCCTAGCAGTTGGTCCTGCAGGATCCTGGTCCTGTGCAGGGCTCTAAATCAGAGGGAGGGGGATTACTTTAATAGATTATAGAAATTACAGGGTTACAGCCACATCTACCGTTGGGCCCCGGTAGTATTTCTAGGCGCTCCAGTAAAGGAAATCTATGGATATAATAGGCATCTTGTAACGCATTTACCAAGTGCAGTAAGGCGTGCAATGGCTGCCACATGATAGTTCTGATGCATCCTAAGTAAGGACAGTGATATTCAGACAGACTGCTCTATGCAAGTATTTCAGAATAGGAAGGGAATTTGGCAAGAAAACTGAATTTTGCAGAACATCTCTACGTTTAACCTAAAGAGAGACGTGTTTATGTTGGAGGCAACAATCTGATGGTCCAGAGAGCAGTGGCATTGTTGGGTAATGGTGTTTTGATAAGCCCCACACAGCCCGCTTGATTTTCATTTGATTTTGTCTTTACTGCATAATGAGGAATGTACTCCTCCAGAGGATTCTGAGCTGAGGGAAGGCAGCAGTTAGAAATGTTCTCTTTCCCCAATTGGGTAAAAAACGTCTTGCTCCAGTTCAGCTGTCTCATCAGCACAGATCCATTCTGGGTTCTCTGGCATGCCCTGTCATTGGTGGAAGCTGCTGCTGGAGGCTGTAAGGTCTGTCTTCTCCACTTCTCACCAATTTCTAATATATATGAAGGGAGGGGGATGGGAACAAGGTGTGCAGGGGAAAAGGGCAGAGTAGGCAAGCTAGTCAGAGATGTTCCTGGCAGTGGGTGGGTCCTTTTCAAGAGTCCTGCCCCAGATTCTGTTCCTTCCTGTCCTCTTCAACAAGCACCTTCCATGAGTCTCTGCCACCCTCTGGAAACTGAGCAGTCTTGAAAATGAAGAACACTTAAGACTGGCCAGCAATCGAAGATTAAGATCGCAAAGGGTTGAGGTTTACCTGGTCAGTTGGCTGCCTTGGCCTTTTCTGTAATAAGACCACACGATAGCTGAAGATTGAATTGATTATTTTGAAGTGCTACACTTTTAACCTGTAATAAAGTTTATATAAAAAATTAAAACAAATATTCTTCCATTGATGGAAAAATTGCTTTAACTGTGCTATTTACCTGCAGTTAAACAGAAACCATTCCTTCTTTAAATCGATTATTCTTAATGCTTTTATTCTTAAAAAAAAAAAAAAAAAGGTACATAGACAAATTATATGTGTGACTAAGCACATTTCATGTGTAACATAAAGGGTATTGATCATTAGATAACAGAGCCTGATACCAATCTCTCTGAAACTGGGCTAGTATTTCCAAGGTCTTGTCTAGCTGTCTTGTTAAAAAGGTGCCATGGGGACCTCTTTACTGTAGAGCTATGGTTATTGTTAAATTGGCTAAGGATGCTCTTATAGAATAAGAGAATAACTGTGTTTTATCTCTTCGCTCCATTTTTGCATCTGTGACATATTGTATGCTGTGTTTGCTGTGTTCCCTGTCTGTCCATGTCCTCTCCATCTGCATAGAAGCCTATGGTAAGAACCCTTACTCATTACATGTACTAATACACATAGCCAGAGTTCTGTACCTGAATCACCTCATTTCGCCCACAAAGAAGTTAAGTTCCAACACCAAACTAGCTGTAAAGGCGAAAGCAGGTGTAGCCACATGTTGCGGAGGACTCTGGTAATGCCTGGAGTGAGCATTACATGGAGGTAAATAGATGTAAGTTCCGTTTTGAGAGTTGGGAGGCAAAAGGGAGGCAGAGTTTACATAGAATTAGGGAAAAGTGGTGATGCCATGGCATAAATAAGACATAGAATGACTATTGCGATCACTAAGCATTCACTGCTATCTGGTGTTCAGGGGTGCTAAAAAACGGGAGGGGTGGTGGTGGAATCAGGTAACAGCTGAAAACCAGAGATTGTCTCTCCTTGAGAGTCAGTTACAGAAAGATCATGAACTGCTTATGGGCAACATAGATGCTTTGGCAGCAGGGAGACAAACTATTAGAAGATAAAGCATAGCTGTGGAACAAGATAACTTACTAAAAGGAGGGAAGGTTTCCTCCTCTGGAGTAAAACATTCTTTGTTCAACCCTTTGGATGAGCAAGGAAAACAAAATCTTTGGTATCAGGAAAAGAGATGGTTACCAATGCTGACCTTCTGGAAAGTTTCACATTGCTGAAAGTGAGTTTATTTTTCTACAGGAGCGATCTGGAGAGAGAAAACAGTAAGATGTCTGTACATAAGAAATGGGTAAACTTCCCAAAATAATCGAGACTGTGGGAGAAAGGAACTTCCTTTATATTCTTTTTTTTTTTAATGTTCTAGAGGCCTAGAGAGAGGGTGGGCAAAAACCGTTGAAATTAGATCAGAAAAGAAATGTTTAAACCTTTCCAGATCAAACATGAATTGCATAGAGTAGGTAGTGACTGGCAGATGATTAAAGACTTCCTGAAGTGTGAAATAAGAATGGTGAGAAGTGAATTAAATATGAAACACAAGTTGAGGAGGCTGGAAAGGTTCCACCACTATTTTATTTCTCTGGCCTCATGAGGCATAATTTCCAGGATGAGGGATGAGTCTTCATACTTGGAAGTAAGAAAACTACCCCCAACAGAGGGTACACAACCGTGTAATAATAATACAAAATGTGATTCATTGAGACTCCAAATTATTTCCTAGCAGAGAAGTGGACAAAAACATTAGAACAGAGGTTATTTTTTGGTAATAGCTGAAACTATTTCAAAGCCTAAAACACAGATTTATGTGCTATAATCCCGAAAATAAGGTTCTCTGAGGAATGCAAACCCAGCAGCAAGCATACAAAAAGGCCTGTGAGATTTTCTGTTCTCATTTCAAAACCAGAATCTAAACATGTAAGCCTGAGAGATTACCTTCTCCTCCTCCCACTGAGGAATCTCACATGGGTTCTGGACATCCAATTATTATGAAAATGTTTCCAGACTTCAGAAATTCTCACAGGAAAACGTTATACAGAAACTGTTTTCTAGTGCCAATAAAACGATCTGTTGTATATTAGTCCTCATGTAGTCTTTACCTTCTGTCAAGCCACTAAGCAACAAACTTGTTCGGTACCAAAAGCTCTCAAAAAATGTAAAGTCAAAGAGGAGATGGGATGGTGAGGAAAGCCTCACCTATTTTTTTAAACGAAAGTACTTGTGGAGAAGAAGGGAATTCTAACTTTTGAAGCCTTGTTATAATGCTATTTAATTTGCTAAAGCTCAATTATGGAGGGATGAAGTATGCTACAGCCCATGGTTTATAAGGGAAGGGTGCAAATAATAAATCCCAAAAGACTGAAATCTAACACATACATCAAGATATGAAGTTTCTATAATTTACATTATATGTGGAGATGGCAGGGCAGGAATTCCTTGTGATAGGATTAGGTAAAGTGAGAACATCTGGAAATAGTCTATTGTGAACCAATCTTTTGAGTTTTAATTATTTTGGTAGGTTGTTGTGCTGACCACACTCTTCATCAGGACACTGGTGGAATGGGAAGCTCTTTTCTTAAATCAGAAATATTTGTGCCAGATCAAAGCTCATCAGATTTTTTGAAAGAGTTGGTGTCAAAGCAAACGCCTGTAGGTCTCTCGTTCTGCTCAGCTGCCTTCTAGATAAAGGTCATGTCTACTAACAGTTAAGGCTGAAATAGAACAAAATATTTAGATTATGTAGCCTTATAGGTATCACATCTCTTTAGATGCACTTGTATAAATTCCTGGCCCTGAAAACGAATTAGGATCAATAATAAACTAATTAAAACTCCATTTTGAGGCTGTTGGACAGCCTGGAAGGCTGTTTGAGTAATTTTCCTCTCTTTGCCTTGTTTCCTCAGTTTTAAACTTCATTATCTTCATTGTTGCTAAATTTTGGGTTTGTCCAAATCTGGACTGTATCTTTTCTGGAGACTGAGCTCAGTACATAGTGTTTGATAACATCTGGAAAACTCCTTGACTAGCTTCTTTTATAAGGGCTTGTCTACACAGGGAAATATATTAGCTTAATTATACTGGTACAGCTGCACTGCTACTGAATATCTTGCTATATGGACATTCTTATTCTAGAGTTAGTGCTGTTTTTCTGGTTTAATTTAAACCACTTTCAAAGCAACATACTCTAAACTGGAAAAACTCACTCTTGCTCCAGAATAAGTGTGTCCATACAGGGAACTCTATAGATATAAATGTAGCAGTGTAATTATGCTGATAAATATCAGTGTAGGCAATCCTTAAGTGTGTTTCCCTTGTACTGAATACTAGTGTAAAACATTCCTCTTTCCTTCCCCCAACTTTGATTTTCATAGTGCACAGTAAGTGTTTAACTGTCTATAGTGACCCTTTGGTTGGTAATACAGTATATAAGATGTAGTTTTGTTTTGGAATATGAATGTATTCTGTTTTGGATGTTCTTTGTGTTCCCTTGCTCTGATAGCTGTCTTTCCAGAAATCTGTTTTTAAGATTTTGCCATGATCCTTTGCTGTTTAATCCATCCCTTTTTAGTCCCACAAGTTAAATCTACAGCTTCTCTTGTTTTCTTTACATGTTTTATTCCTTTAAATCTGACTGTATGCAGTAAATCCCAGATCTCTCTGTAATGACATGTAAAAAACCAACTTATTACTTGTGGTTCATGTTTTAACTCTCTTAATTCTTATCACAGCAGGATGGGCACAAGGAGAGACTACACTGGTTGTTCATGATTGAGCATTTTTACTGTAGTGGCTTAAAGATTTTGATAAATCAGACAGTTTCTCAAATAAACCTGCAGGCTTGGAGAAGGTCTTTCTTGAGACTCACTTCAAGGTTCATTTAAATATCTCAGCCCTCGTTTTTCATTCCATTGTAGTATCTCTTAGGAAAGTCTAAAATATGTATATTAAGGTTACCCAGCCTTTCCCATGATAAGACCCTGATTTTAACTGTTTATAATTTTGGCAAACTTCTAATGGCTTGTGCTGAAATTTTACATGCTGGATGTCTGTCTGTCTTTTTTTTTTTTTTCCCCTTCCAATTCCAGCTATTTCCAAGAATGAGGCTGAGGGGAAAATATGTTGTTTTGCCACCTTTTTTAAGGGGAGAAATCCAGGCAACCTTTTCTCTGAAAAGCTGTAGCACTTCCATTTTTGGAGCAGTGACTTGAAATTAGTCAGGAGGTGGCCTTCATATTAGAGATGTGCCTCCTACCATCTCTTTGAAAATCAACCCAAATCTGGCCTTTGAAAAATCACAGTTTGCACATGCTCAGTAAAGAGTTCTTAGTTTTAGTGGCTAAATTCTCTGACGATTCTGACCACACTGAGTGTGTTGGGCCCTAGGACAAAGCCGGACACGTATGGGCTGTCGCAGGCTATGCTGGGTATAGGTCTGGGCACCTGAATTGAGAGCGGGGAAACAGGCCGCAGAAGAGAAAATGACTGACCACCTTGCTGGTCCAGGCAGTGTGAAAGAGGATGCAAAGGGCACAACAGCTGGAGGCAAGGGGCACAACAGCTAGACCTCCTGATGGGGGGGGGAGTAGATTGGGAGAACTTTGACATGGACATGTCCCGCAATCTGTCCCAGAGGAAAGGCTGAGACTGGGAGTTGTAGGAGGAGGGAGACTGGGGCTGGCTTTGTAAGGAAACTGTGAGCTGCGACTGTGAGCCAGGGGTGCAAGGGGAGGGGATAGGGTGGGTCTGGTTGGGCAAGGAGACTGGTGTTGAGGAATGGGGAAAAGGAGGTGAGGGGTGATGGATCTGATGAGTTAGGGTGTTGGGGGAGATCTGGGGACTAGCTGGGTAAAGAGACAGGGATAAGAAGCTGTAGCTGGTGCTGAAATTGGATGAAGAGCCTGGGAAGAGAGATTGGGGATGCGGTCCTTGAGATAGTTGAGATGAGGAGTTGGGAGGTTGGTAGCTAGGAATAGCTGGACATTAGGCTGGGAAATTTGAGGAGTGGAGGCTGGGATGGGCCAATGTGACAAAGTGGGGATGTTCTTAATGTTTTCTCTGAATACTGTATGTGCGCGTCCGTTAAATACTCATGTATTTAGATGATGGGAGACCCGAGTGTTTGTCGCTCATGTAGTTAAGTGATGGGGCCAGAGTGTGTCATCATTGCAGAGACCACTAGAAGGCAGATAGGTTTACCTCTAGCTGCCTACCCACAAATAATAGCTGGGACTCCTATCACCAGGAGCTGGTTGAACAAAGAGGTGAAGGTCAGGTGACCTCCTGGCCCAGGAAAGAGACATTGATCAGGGGAGGGGAAAAGAGACGTGTCTGGTGCTGGGGTACGGGAAGAGTTCGGTCCCCCATGGGGGAGTCAAAGGAGCAGGACCCAGGAATGGGGGCTCTGGTGCTCCCCAAGATGGTGGGTGTTGTAACTTCATGATTCATCTGCTAGCAAGTTCTGTTCTTCACTGTGTTTCTGCGGACTAATAAACCCTTCCGATTTCCATGCTGGCTGTGAATTGCTTCTGACTGCAAGGCTGGGTGCATGACCCCTTTAAGGGCGTATAAGAGCTTCCGAGGTGTCCCATCTAGGTGGGCTCACTGAGGGGAGCTCATGGCGGAACAGGGGTGCCAAACACGCTGAAGGCAGACTCAGGAGGCGCTGTGAAGCCCTCGTGGGAGTTAGCCCTGAGGGAAGACCCACTCCGTTAGTGTCCTGATTGACTTCACCCTGAGTGGTTCTAGGGTGCCATTCCTGGGGGACTCAGTCACAGCTAGGTGAAAAGAATGAACTGAGATAAGGGACCAGGGTAGGGAAAGAGACAAAACTAGAACAGGGATGGATTCAAGGAGCCAGGACAGAAGAGGGTCAAGATTGTGGGAGGAACAGTCAAAAGGAGTCTCTGCCCACTAGAGAACATTTCCCAACAGAGCCTGGAATGGAACCCATTGTCAAAGTGTCGCATCCCCCTCTAGTGCTGGTCCACATAGAGGATGACAACCTACTACTGCTATCAGCTACTTCACTAGCAAAAGTGGTAGATCTAAAGGTTTAAAGGCTGCTGGTGACCCATGTGGGTGTCTATATGATGCCACATGATAGGATTAGTTTTTTCAGTTTGTTTTTTTAAACCTAGGAAATTACACAAAAAACTGTTAAAATAGCATTAAGGCTGTAAAGTGAAACTGAAAAATTTAGAAATGGCAGAATAAAGGATGCCTGTGAAAATCTCACTTTGACCCTTTTATATGTGTGAATTATGACAGTGTTTAATTACATAATCACATACTACTTTTCCATAGTACGCCTGCCTCGTTCAGTGCACAGGATGGATGATGCTTACTTAATGAGCAGCTGTTCAGGATATTTTTTTCTCACTGTTTAATGTGTGGGCTTAGGCCTTATTTGCTACACACTGTTCAAATCCTGCTCTGAAGACAGAATTGTTAATTTCCTAATGGTCTTTGCTGTGGTGCTCATTGCTATAATATCTGAGTGCATCATAAATATTGATACATTTATTTTCACCCCAGCCCAGTGAATGAGGGGGTATTATCCCCATTTTACAGATGGGGAACTGAGGCACAGAGATTAAGGTTAAAAGGATCCACTAATTGTGGCTGTCCAATTTGAGACGCCCAGGATCTGATTTTTACCGCACTTTGCATTCTGTAGCATTTTATATGTTCAGAACAGATCCCACTGATTTTCAGCTGCAGCTTTGAGTGCTCAGCACTTCTGCAGACTAATCCGCAGGGTGTCAGGTCGGACACCCAGAAAGCGAGGAACATGCAAATAGTAAGAGTGACCATATGTGGTGAGTTTGGGTTGAGTGACTTACCTAGCATCACATCGGAGCTTTGTGGCAGAGGCAGGGATAGTCCAATTCTCCAGTGCAGCATTCAGCTGCCTTTATCATGAGACTATCCTTTTATTTCTTGCCATATCTTGCCTCATTTACTACACACCTTCCAATTTCTGCAACAAACGAGGCAGAAGTTCTACAGACAATAGTCTTGTGCACTACACACAACCCCGATTCATCCCCACCCCTGCCATTCTCCCATCGTAACGACAGCAGTACCCAGAATAGAATGAATGAAACTTAAGGTTTTTGTTTAAGAAAACATATATGTTGAGGTTGTACATGGTGCCTTTTGCGATAGAGGGAGAGCATGCTTTTCATGGTCTCCATGTTGGAGTTGGAAATACAGTAGCATCTTGATCATTTGTACTAACGACTAGAGGATATCTTGTGAATAACTGAACTTTGTAAACTCATAAATCACAGCAATAATAATATTCCCTCTTGGTTCACTTATTTTTGCAATCTAGTTTTCAGGGGTCAGATCAGTTCCCCAAAATAGCAAGATTTTAATTCACTGCTGATGAAATTGTACAAGACGAAGAAACAATGTTGGCATTAGGGTTCATTCTCAACATCCAGCTGTGATGAATGGGAGCAATAGTCCTTCCTTTGGAGCTATCCTTTCTGGCTGGCTGCAGACTCAGGCAGATATCACCTGTGTCTTTTTACACTCAGGGCGCATTTTAAAGGTTCTTTACAACCCTAAGGGCTAGAGACCTAGTTTTTTTTATGAAATTCTGGAGCTGAAGGTGGGGTACCCATCTTGATGGGGGTACCATCATGCTGTGCTACTCCAGGCCAGCCTGGTTGAACCTATTAGTTGTATTTGTGACGCTTGATGTTATACTAGCATGGAACAGCAAGGGTGTTAAATCATATGGAATCTTAGCATTGTTTGGATTTTTGTACATGACTGTAAAGCGAAGTAAGTGCACCTTCCATGGGTGTTGCTAGTATGGGATGCAGGACTTCAGGAGGGAGGAGGTTTCTGTGAGCAGGGTTCATGCTGCTTTCAGTTTTGATCCAGTTTGGTAGCAGCTTTGGTTCCAAACGTTTATCTGCCCTTGTAAAGGAGTGCTTTGTTAGGAAGCTGGTACTTCTGTTGCCACGCTAAGGTCTGTGTGCAGCGTTCACCAATTTAGTTTTAAGGTGTGATTTATTTATTTATTTACTTACTTATTTTAAACGTTCTAGGTAAACGTTCTAGTAAAAACTCCTGCATGGGCACTCTTATTTCAGTTTAGCTTAAGTCATGAAAAAACAGTTAAAATGGTGCAAACCCATGTGTGGACCCCTATTTCAGGTTAGTTTAAGTCTGTGTGTAGACACTTTTTGGTAACGTGGGCCAGGGTCTCTTTTTACCATGCCCTTTAATTATTATTTCAGCTTGTTTCTTGTTCCCCATATAACACAGTGAAGGCTAACAGGGTACACTACAAATAAGCTGCAGTGGCTTTGGGTGAAGCCATGTGAAGCTATCAAATGTCAGCGGAGAAGTGGGGACAGGCATTTTTGTGCATGAGTTACAAGGGCCCTAGATTAGAGTGGTTCTGCTGTGTATTTTGATTATCAGGAAGAGCTGATTCCCCGTTTCTTTGTGTATTACAATGAATTTCCCACAATAGCCTGTGCATGCTAATGTATTTATATACCACAGGGATGCTGAGGACAAATGACAGCACATTGCTATGAAAGTGACGTTCAGTAGAAGTGTTCAGCATTCATAAATGGAACCTCTTCTCGTATTAACTTACTGCCACTTGTCAGGTAGCCTGGGGATTGTGCAATGAGTGGCAGATTTGACCTTTGACAAGTCAGTCAGGGGTCAGTGAGCCTGCCTGGGTTCAGAGGTGCTTTTGCTGCCATGTGTAAATATTCCATTAGTGAAGAGGGGTATGATATAGGTGCAAGAACACTAAAAAGGGACTGGAGGTCGGAGATTTGTTGGTGTGGCTGGTATGCTATCAGTTGAATTTAAGGATCACGTAGTTCTACCATCTGCCTCGTCCCACTAATGAAACCATTCTTATGCCAGAAATGAAATTCGGGCTGGAAAGGGTTTAATTTGCGGAATGAGAAATTGTCACCAACTCAAACAAAAATTCCCTGGATTGTTTTCTCCTCTTTAAGCTGTTCATTCAGCGCGCTGGCAGAACAGAGACCCTGATTCACATAATATGTTTCAGTATTGAGATTGCTGAGCTACCTGAAAAAGGTTTATAATCTGAGGGTTGAATGGCTCATGAGTTGGTAATGGGATAATAGAGATTTTCACTGGATCTCAAATCTCATCCTGGTCAGCAGTGACCAATACCAGTTACTCGATGACTGGCCTATTTGACATGAATCAATGGTCTCGGACCAGCTGTTTGTGTAAGACTGGCAGTGAGGCATTTCCCTCATGAGTCCCCATTCCCTTTTGCACTGATATGCTTTTGCATGTCCTAATGGGCTGTTTTGCTGTCACTGCAGGAGGAGGAAGAACAAGAGGAAGAGGATGATGAAGATGATGATGATGATACAGATGACCTTGATGAACTAGACACTGACCAGCTGCTGGAGGCCGAGCTGGAAGAGGATGAGAACAACGAGAATGCTGGTGAGGATGGAGACAATGATTTCTCTCCCTCTGACGATGAGGAGCTTGCTAACTTGCTGGAAGAGGGGGATGAAGGTGAAGACGAAGACTCTGATGCAGATGAGGAAGTTGAGCTGATCCTTGGCGATAGTAAGTATACTTCTAACCTAGTGGTCACAGGTGGGCCTGTCTTCACAAATATGCAAGAGCTACATTTTCCCTGGAGAGTGATTTCTCTCTCCCCCCCTTGCCGCCCTGTTCCCTGGGGTAAAAGGTGCAGGTCCCCCCCTCAGTCAGCTTTGGGCCTCCTAAGCCCTTCACTGGTACATTCCAGCCATGATCTGAGGGAACAACCTTCTCTAGGTCTAGGAAGGAAACTTTCTCCTTTTTTTATTCCCAGATGCACTTGAGAGAATTTAAGAGCAGGTTTGTACAACTCCATGTGAAGGATTGTTATTCGTGTGCTCACAAGTCCTGCTCTCTAGAGGGACCCAGGTCACTATGTAACTTCTTTTCTCTTGTCTCCTCTGCTCTGTTTCTGCCCTCATGCAGAGGGGAAGCCATTTTCCTCCTTGCTGGTTTGAGCCTCTGTCATTTGGCTTATGTACTTCCTCCTTCAAGCCAACATGGCATTCGGAGCTTGCTTCTGTGTTGCCATTGACAGTTCCAAGGCTAGCCTAGCTCTGCGCATAAGGATGGAGCTGTTTTCCCTCCTGGTTTGGAGAAGCAGAGACTTCGTTCATTGACAAGATAAATAAATAAATAAAAGTCTGGAGTTTGTCTAGCCCTTCAGTTTTGAAAACACTTAACAATCAAGAGAGGGTGCTCTTGTGGATAAAGTGGCACTGGATTGGGACTCTGAGATCTGAGTCCCGTTACCACCTCTGCCACAGATTCCTTGTGTGATTTTAGGTAGTTTGCTTGGTCTCTCTGTGCTGCAGTTCCCCATCTGTCCAATTGGGATAGTAGCACTGCCCTACCTTACACGGGCGTTAAAGATAAATGTTGTTTGAGGTGTTAACGTATTGCAGCGATGGGGTTGGATGGGAACCAAGATGGAAATCTAACCTCTTTGGTGACAGATTGGAGGGCTTAGAGTGGCAATCCTCAATGTGGAGTCGCACCAGCTCAGAAACTAAGCTCAGTCTCTCTCGCTGGCAGACTCATCCATGCTCCTCTTCTGTTTCATTGTAGTGCAGCCCTGCTCCTCTGTGATCAGACTCATGAATTTGGGGGTAATGCCCCTCAGGTCTCCAGAGATTTTCTTATATACATGTCAGTCAGCCCGCAGTTCTCTTGAAGGGGGTAGGTATTTTGTCCAAACAGGACATTTGCATAGCTCTAATTAAAAATGAATTGCACTTTAATACTTAGAGGTATTCTTTTGTGAGAATGGGGGCTAACAGGGCCCCACACTGGAACTAAAGGAAACCTCAGTTTAGAAGTCACGGGTGCCAGGGAGAGAAGTGTCTGAAACTTTTCAGCACTTTCTGGCCCTGCTGCCAGAGGGGGGAGACTGGCATTTTGTGATACATCTGCCTCACCCCGCTTCCTTTACTGTTGGAGGAAAGACAAGGTCCTGTGGGGCTGCCTCTGCCCCGTCCCAGATCCCATGGAGGGGAAGGGCCTGTCCACTTACACTGTGTTCCTGCTTCCTCTGCGGGGCTACAGGGCTGCTCTGAGCTCTCAGCAGCTGTGCGGGGAGGACCCAGTGGCAGTGGTAAAGAGGCCACAAGAACCTGACATCTCTGCTTGGATGAAGGTAGCAGACACTCATGGGGGGAAGAGGAGAGGTTACACAGAAATGGGTGAAAGTTTGTGCACTTCGAAAAGGGGCATATTTTAATTTGACTCTTCTTAAAAACCTCTGCATTTGCAAGTAAACTGTCTTAGTTCCCATAAACGGCTGTAGTGTATACAGGTGACATTTTCATCCGTCTCTGATTGAGTCACACTAGGAGAAGGGAAGGCAGCTGCCGCAGAGAATAAGTGATCATCTGACATCCAGGCAATGTGAGTAAAGCTCCCCCTCAGGGTTTGACTGCTTTAAACATCAGGTCACAGAGGCTGCTGTTTGGCTCCAAAATGTTTAGACCCTGGTGGCCAAATGGGTGCCAAACATCTAGACTTGGTGCCTAAAGTACTAGAAACTTCTTAGTCTGGAGCCCTGAGCAGCACGTAGAAAATTCCAGGCTTACGTGGGGAAGAGAAAGCAGCAGCTGCCATTAGAGAGCCCAGCGGGTGACAGACCTGGCATTTAGGGCAGTACCAGTAATCATCCAACTCCTCACGCTGGAGGGAATTAGATATTGCTGCACCACTCAGTCCTGAGCAGCCTGGGCGTTATAGAAGGGGAAGGGGTGAATGTAGAGAGGTGAGGGGTGTGTGGGGGGTGTTACTAATATGGCCAATGGGCTCGTAACATTAAGGCAAGTCTATTCTGGGGTTTTAGATCTACATTTGCACTTGTGGTGTGCGGCTGTGAACACCGGGATGGTGGGGGGGGGGTCGGGGAGGGGACAGGACTGTGACCCTTTTCCAGTGGGCACAGGACTGTGACCCTTTTCCAGTGGGCACAGTGGGGGTAAAGGATATGACACTCATCCATGCTCCATCAGAGCACTGCCCATGGCTGGTTCCAACCACATTGCATGTCCCCACCCAGCTGTCTCCCAATGGCCTTGTTGCCCACTTCATTTTGTGGTGGGGGGAAGAGGTAGGAAGGAAGCAGAGGAGGAAATGGGGGGCTGGGAGTTGCTGACCCCTTCTGTGCCATGTCTGGCAGCCAGGGCCATGGGGAGGGAGAGATTGGGGAGCGCTAGAGCTGCAGCCTGGCAGGAGGAGCCGCTGCAGCAGTCAGGTGGCTCTCTTTCTCTGGCTCTCCTGCTGGCCCATGTGCTTCTGCACAAACCCGAGTCGGGCTTTCTGCACCTCCGTTCAGCAGCAGCAGTTTGACTGACACATCACTAGTCATGCAGCTGAAGTTGGGATGGGATGGAAGCAGGTCTGGGAGTAGGGGTGCGCCCGGCCCTGTACATACGGCGCTATAATGGACACCGTGCTCCTACGCACAGCTTTGCGGAGAGCACTATGGGGTGCTCGCGTTTAGAGTTGGGCTCATTCCTTTAGGCTTCTCCCCATACCCATCAATCACAAAGGTTACGTAAGGCAGCCGGCGTGAGTCAGACTTGTTCCTGCTCCCTGGCCCGCTGAGGAAGTTCCAAGCCTCTGCCAAAGGGGTCACTTAGGAGCAGCATCAGGCCTTGCGCTGAATGCGCTGCCGGCTCGGCAGGCTGAAAGCTCAGGAGCTGTTGAGCAGGTGCCCCAGGATTTGGGCCACTTGAGGCTCTGCTTTGAACGTGTGTCTAGCTGCTGCTAGCCTGCAGAGAGAGCTGTGAGGCTCCCTGCATCTTTGGGGTTCTAGCTAGGAAAGGAACTCGCTTAGCCACAGCTTGTGTATTTGGTCTGGCCAGGCTGCACTTGTATGGTTAGCTGGGCCCTGTGGCGGCTCTTCTCTTTGGACTCATCTTTGTCAGGCTATTGTGGTCCAGGTCCAGCTGACATCTCCTACTTACCTAGCAAAAGAAGATACCATCTTCTCCTCTGCCTTCCCTGAGGCTGCAGACCTGTCTTAGAGGTTCCCAGCCTTGGTGAGACCAGAGAGACTGATCCTTGTATTCTCTGCTTAGTGTCCAGTTTTGAGATGCGCTACCCAATGTATAGCACTTTGCCTCTCCTCCCCCACACTCTCAGTGGTGCTGAGCGTCTTACTGGCCATACTGGTATTTCTTGACAAACCTCCCTAAGCTTGGTAGAGTTAGTATGCCCATGTACAGCTTGGGGACATCATAATTCCAGGAACAATGAAAACTGGGGAGTGACTCTGGACTGGCACTCGTGCCCCAAGTGTCGGGGGGAGGTTGCCTTTTCAGGAGTGACCAGTGAAAACCTTTAAAATGTGCAGATTTTCCTCTCATCACCTCATCATCAGAAGGGATCTGCAAAACGCAGCTTGAAGCTTGCTCTTTATGGACCAGGGCAATTTCTGCTCCCAGCGGGTTCTTGCAGAAGCTGATTCCATTGAGTCACTCAGATGTCCTTATGAAAACGCTCTTAGCTCTACATTTCCTATCTCCTCCTTGCACTGTCCTAGAAAAAGCAGCTCAGCAGGAGTCCTGATCTATGCCTTGGTGAGAAACTCTTGCTGACAGGCTGAACTTGGGCATCTGTAATAAAGTGTCTGATTACAATGGGCATTTCAGCACCTCTTGCTGGCTGACAGTTCACACGGGAATGATTTGCTTTTGCGTGTTGGGCTGAGCTGTGATCTACTATTCTAACATCTGGGATTGCTAAGATAGTATGTGAGCACTATCTAAGTTGCAGATTTAAGGCTTTGTGTTGAGAGAACATCTAGTGTTTGAACTGAAGAGCCCGACAGGACCCAGGGAAACGCTGTGCTCTCCCACGTGGCAGTTCATAATAGGTTGTGTGGTCTCACTTGGGCAGTGTGAGAACAGTTGACAAGATAAGTGCTTGCAAACGCCGGGTAAGGTTCTGTGTTGTCCGGTGGTGGAGGTGATTGTGTTGGTACACTGCTCTGCTCGTTAAAGAGGACTGTGCTGAAGGCTGATCGGCCAAGAAGTACTTTCCCTGTGAGATTAGGAGGCCTCTCTTTCAGTTCCCACCTGCCATTAATAAACAACTTATTTTTCTGCCTCTTTCCATGTTTTCTGAACTCTTCAGACTCGCTGTCCCTCCTCCTTCCCCATGTAACCTAGCTGCTTTTTTATAGCAGCACTTTGTGGTTCAGCCCCCATTGCATTGCCATAACTACTGCTCTCCTAGGCTTCACAATAGTGGCTGAGACTTGACTGGCTGGTGGTGCACAGCACCCAGCTGAAACGGCAGCTGAGCGTTTTGGGAAGGGACACTTTCCCTCAGCTCCCCTGACTTTTCAGCCCAGCCGCTGCTGCCCCTTGCCATGCCCAGTCCAGCCTCACAGCGGCACATGCAGCTGGCTTGACTAGTACTGTCCCTTGAAACTTCTGAGCTGTGGGGCAGCTGATGTTCCTTGAAGTGCTCAGAATTCAGAGCTCTTGGCCCAGCCTGGCCACAGAAATCAGCAACACCATAGAGTTGCAGTAAACATTTCCTCTGGGTAAATCAGGACCATGGAAATGGCTCTCAGATAATCTTTTTAAGCACAAGGAAAAGTTGAAAGGAGTCCAGCTGCTTGTGAAGTGCTCCAGCTGGGCTGAAGAGGGTGTGTGGAGGAGATGACACAGCATTTAGCTGTCTGGGTAGTGAGCCTGTGACATGGGCTAGCTCAGAATATAAAACATTTCTTTGACTAATTTTTTGCCAACTTGTTTTCCTATCCATGTTAAAGATGCCCACAAAGGGGGAAAAACAGTCTTGTGCCCTTAGCTGCCTTTTCTTTCTTGTCCCCTTTTTTTAATGAGGCTTTCCTTACACTGGAAGAGGAAGTGAGTTTTGGCTACTCTTTGAAACTGCTTTTAACAGCTAGTTAATGATAGCATCCAGTGAACACTTAGGACAAAGCCAGTTTTTGTTAAAGATTCAATATCCTTGCCACTTCAGCTAGGGCCTGAGAACTC
This sequence comes from Mesoclemmys tuberculata, assembly GCA_007922155.1. Taxonomy (NCBI): domain Eukaryota; kingdom Metazoa; phylum Chordata; order Testudines; family Chelidae; genus Mesoclemmys; species Mesoclemmys tuberculata. The sequence continues at coordinate 4,226,309 of ML677085.1, forward strand.
ATGGTATGCATCTCTGATACTTTATAGTCCCCTACAGAACAACTGAGGGAGACTGGACTTCCCTGTTTAATGTAAAAGCAAGCGGTGGTCATGGGGTGACTTTCTTGGCAAATACTTTCATGTCTTCTTTCTGCCTCACACTGCTAAAAAGGGCAAAAGCCTAGTTTTTAGAAATCCTCTGCAGGTCTCCTTTAATGAGTGCTGTGCAGTTAATTCATTGTAAAGTGCTTTGAGTATCCTGCGTGGGAGGTGCTATAAATGGTGGTGTGACTATAATGAATTATTGACTTCCCTTGCTAACGACGTCCCAGCATTGCACTGGCTGAAAAGGCAACAACTGGTCAATAAGAATGTAACTTTTGGTGTCCAGTTTGCCACATAATGAATTAGTAACTCATGCAGAGGCCATGCATCAAGCTGGGATCTAGTTTCTGACTATTTGCTTGTCTTGAAATAATCGGTGCATGGAATGACGGTGTTGCAATACCACAGCAACATGAAGTTATGTCATTTATACATTCTCAGTAAGTTGTGCAAACAGCTTGCACATGAGTAACCTCCTGGTGGAAGGTTCCTGCCCCACTTGTGTGAGGGACTCCTGCCAATTTACATGAATTGTACTAGGCAAAATTACATCAGTCCCTTTGACCCACGGCTTCAAATGCAAAAAAATCAAAACACTAGTGTGGATTCGCCTTAAGGCCTGTTGACTTGCTGGCTGGAAGTACAACGACAGGCTTTGTCGGTAGCTGCTCATGCTAAGGAGTTCCTCGCTCTGAGCAGGTGGTGGTAGTCTCTTGTAACTGACTGCAGAACAGGTTCCATTTCTTCGCAGGCCTGACAGCTGCATTTTTTTTACATACCTCAAACAAATAACCCATGTGTCCCCTTTCCAGCTGACAGCTCAGATAACTCTGACTTGGAAGACGACATAATCTTGTCTCTGAACGAGTGAGGAATGACCACCATGCAGGGTGCTGGCAGCAGGAGAAGCTCCCTTCCCAGAAGACAAGAGACCAACTCAGAAACAATTTCTGAGCACCCCTGGGGATCTCCAAGGAACTCCAGGCCATCAGTTGTGTTGGTTTGGGTCAGATTGAGCCTCTTGAATAAACAGACAAAGGGGTTAGGCCTCTTTCTCTCTGCCTTTTTTTTTTTTTTTGTTTAATTTTAGGCTGAGATGAGAGTCTCCTGTCCAAGGAAACTTCTGAAGATATTTCACAATATATTTTCTTTGTATAAAGATCTTTCCTAAAGAACAAAAATAGTTTTATATAAAACCAAAAAAAGGGAGAAAAAAAAGGCAGGTGTTAAGTAAAAAAGGTCTGAACTTTGTATCAGTCTAGTACTTGCTACCATGGCTTAGGTTCTGGGGGAGAAAAATTGTTTAAAATTAACCAAAAAGGGCATTTTTACTCAAGCACTAAATGAAATATGAGGATCATGGTTTCTAAAATCGCTGAGAAGTGAGAATTTTTTTTTAAAGACAAATAGGTGTTGCTAGCTTGTGTATGCATCACCGGCCTTTAGGGAAAAGCAGCTAGGGGTAACTGAACCTCACGGCTGTTTTAAGCAGAGGGTTCCTACTGTGAGAGCAGTCACAGTAGGAGGCTGAAATCCTGGCACAGTCCTATTCAGTGACCCCAGTATTCCTGGAGACAAGGGGCTCTGGGCCCTCTTTTTCCCTTGTGAGTCAAGTTTTTTTTAAACCTTTTTTCTCCCTTTCACACCCTCTGTGGAAACTGCAAATTAAAGGCCTTTCTTTAATGTAAAGTGTATTTATTAAAAAAATAAAATACAAGTCCTATCTGTACTGCTGGCTGTGAGTTGTAGCCATGTTTTTCCCCCTCCGACATGCCAAAGCAGTGTGTGTCCTGGGAGAAATGGCTGAGGTGCAACACAAAAGTGCAAGGGAAATGAGGTAGGAGGAAAGAGCAGAGACTAATGAGCCAGCCTGCAATTACAAAGAATTTCAGACATGTTCAGTTACCTGACAGAACTTGCCCTTTGCCCATTTAGGGCTGCCCAAGAGATGGGCACACCTGACACCTCTTTTGCTAAGGCTAAATCAAAACAAATATTTACTGATTAACAAGTCTTCCTTCAAACAAAACATTTACTGCTTCACTACAGTACCAGGCTGTGATTTCAGATGGACCTGAATGTGTATTACACAGATATGGGATGACACAGCCCTACTGAGCTGTATCAGAAAACAGTTAATTTGATCTCCCTCCCACTGCCCTAGTGTTAAGATCACATTCAGCTCTTTCTATGCTGACTACTGGCTGAATGACAGACCAGTCAGCAAGGGTCCCAGCTTAAAAATCACCTAAGTTAGGTGCTTTTAGCTTTCATTACACAGTGCATGGCTAAAGTGGTCAACATCCCATCAAATTCCAGTAACATACTGCAGGCCCTAACAAAGCCCACCACATCCACCCGTGTTCAAGAACATGCAACCCTTGTCTGTGGTTGAAAACATGTCACTTTTACACCTCCCGTGGAAGCAGCTAGTTTCTTTTGGTCACTATCAGAACTAACTTACCCTGGGGGCCCAGATCACTGCCCCGGTGGGTTTCTGCTCTCATCTGTGCCTAGACTGCTGAATGGGCGCATCATTCTTTTTGTGCAAGCCTGAGTAGGAAGCAGGGAAACTCCGTGTTTCATCTCACGCCTCAGTCAGGTAACAGGCCTAGACGCTAAGTCAGGCCAGTACAGCAGAGTTTTTGCCGAGCTGGCTCCTATCTTGTAGCAGGCAGGCAGGTTGAGAGAGAGGGAGGGGAAAAGGGTGGCTGGAGAATGCTATGGGGGCAAGGAGAGACCGAGCTGTAACTGCTGTGTAGTAAGTTTTCAGCATCTCCCCCTTGGCTGTGGGAATGAGAAGCCCTCCTGTGCTAGCTCACAGCAGCTAGCTCGGGATACATTGGCAATTTTATCATAGAGCCACAGGTTGGACACAAATCCAGGCTGCTTCACCCAGGGGCCCCTAATACATTATCTAAGCTTTCCTCTGTGCCTGTGCTATATATAGAGCCCGCTACTCAACACCGCACACGAAATGCCTGGAGTGGTGGATGGCGAAGACTCATTTCACTCCACCGAGGCTACCACCACAAAAGAGTTTCATTTGCTTAACAATCTCTGTCCTAGTGAAGTTTCTCTCTGCCAGCACGTTCTACCCTCAGTTGCTAATTCACTGTCTATCCTAGAGCCATTAACCATTTGGTCCACTTAGCACACTTAAAAAAACCACAAGACTTACAAACAGCTTACCTGCATCCTAAATACCCTAACAGTACGACTATAGGGCCACTGCTGCTGGGGGTTGCTGGTATAACACCAAATGCAGTACATAAGGCTGCTACTATTGCGTTATAACGCATCAATGGTTTGTGATTTTTGTGAAATCGCCTACTGGGATATATATCCTAGGGGCATTGCAATAAGTGGCTTAGAAGGGCAGCTGTGGCTAAAAAATTGTAATAGGTCATCAGCATGGACGTACGGAGCAGTTTGTGCTTTACATCAGCTCTGTCCCACCAATCCAATTCTCCAGAAGAGCAAGCTAGCCTAGAAATCAGTCCAAACAGGCTCTCTTGCCAGGGTATGGTCTCCAGAAATGTCCACTGAACTGCTGTTAAAATGACTGGAAAACCCTAGTATAAATGAGGCAGAACCATTTTTAATGGTATTTGCTTTTTAGCAGTAGTAAAGAAAAGTTCACTGGTGTAGCTATGTCTACACTACAGCTCCCACTGCTAGCTTGAGAGCTAGTGGGAATTGTTTTGCTGCCTCGCCCTGTGCAGAGAACGGTTTACAGTTGCCTTTATCGCCCCTCCCCATCTCATCTATGCACAACAGTCAGCCAGGAGCCACTGACCCCTTGCCTTTACCACCACGTTTGTAGCCCAGCAGGCATCTGTACACGCAACAGAACTAGAAGACAGCATGGGGCCTGTCAATTAAGTGTTACATAACATTACCTACCCTTGCTCCTCCCTGACCTGGCTTACCTAGTGCCGCCATCCTCTCTTGCCTCTTCCCCCCACCTTGCATCTTCACTGAGGCCCTTCCCTGAAGGAAATGTTCCGCATAGCTGGAAAAAAATTACACAAATCAACCCACTGAGCATAGACTAAGCACCCTTGTGTTACCACTTGCTAGTCAGTGCTTTTCCATGCCTTATCTGTGAGGTCTTCAGGGCAAGAACTGTGGCCTCATTTTTCTGTACCTAGCGTACATTTGGTGCTTGACAGATACTAGGCACCTGTTTTCATAGTAAATATATTTTCTAGCTTATTTAGATGCCTCTGAATAATCATGACACCAGGGGAATCAACACATCTTTTGAATGATGGAGTCCATTCATAAACCCACAGCCATGTTGTTTAACAACAGACACTCATTAAAGAAGCAACTTCACATGGCTAAAGCATAAAGGCTCTAATAATCTGAAGTTCTAATTATTTACTGGGGCCTTGGCATAGCAGAGCGCAACTAAAGTTTTTCTGGCTTTGTCCTCAGGGAATCATTTTTCTCATCTGCCTCTGGAGCCTCACACCGTAGCTCATGTAACAAGCAGCCATTGCCACTCAACCAAAGAAGCAATATCAGGGTCTGCTAGAATTCACAGAAACCAACAGGCAGTAAAAGATTCAGTGCACCACTGCACTTTCCTCTGCCTCAATACTGAATGTCTTCACTGCACAGGATGTTTGCACTATAACTCTAGAATATTTAATAGCACTTGGTTGCAAAAACCAAAAGTAACACCTCAAGGTTCTACTAGCTTACATTAGAAACCATCAATAGCACTACGGACTTGGTTAAAAAGCTGTAGCGTCCGTGAAAGCCCCAGCCAATTTGGCCAGTCCATAACTTTTAGCCATGTTGTAACTAAGTTGCTGTACTTGAGGCCTTTACTATTGAAGCCTCATTATTAAACTCACCCAGTAGATCTGCTTGTAATATAATTGCAGCATTCAATAAAAGCAACGAATTGTTTACATTATTGAAATAAGCAACTGATAGTGCACCACCACTAATGTCCCTAGTGTGAAATTGTGCAGGATAAATGGGATTCATTAGTGTGACAGTCTCCCCCTGACATAGCTTCTGAGACCAGTCGGACCAGCGTATTATGAGCGCACTTTTAAAAGGGCCTTTGGCAACTTTCTGGCTCATGCCCAGACCTGTTCAAATGAGATTCTGAGGCCTGCAGCATTGTAGTTTTACATCAGAAAAAAACCTCTGGAAATTCAAAGGCAAACTGCTCAATTTAAGGTTTTTTTAAATGCCAGAAACTTTTAACACAGCTAAAGTCTACCAGCATTGTTTAAAAAAAAAAAAAAAAAAAGCAAAACAGAACATCGTGGATTTTAAATCAAGTTTGGAATGAATGAATGAATAAATAAGCCCCGTCTTTAAGATACTACAAAATTAGAGCTGCACACGTCCTAGCTTCTCAGCCAGACAACCATCTCACAAAACAAAGGTCTGAAGGAACCATCCCTTCCTTAAACTCCGATTGTCATTCCTTGTTTATGGTGTTACAGTGGCAGGACTTCCCAGGAGTTTGGGAAAATTAATTCTGTTAATACATAATTCTGTTTCTAAACAGCCAAAAGGTATTTTTTGCTCCTTTAGACTCCTGCAAACTATTCAACTTTAGCAAACTTTTTGCAATTTTACTAAAGGAGTCTAGCTAGTCCAACTCTACCCTATAAAAAAGGCACCTACAATGCAACAAAGATCTACCCCCCCCCAATCCCTCCCAGTCCTGCTTGATTTCCTCTCCCTCCCAAAAAATATCAGGAATGTCAAGCCTTGTCTCCCCATATTTTGTTGAAGCTTCTTCTTGGTGCTCTCTCAGTCCTTAACTGAATGGATAAGGAAATGAAACTTTTACAAGGAGCTTTTTTCTCCCAAGTGTTAAATAGCTTTTTAAAAAAAAAAAAAAAAAAAAACAAGCTTGAATAAAAGTCACTTCTATCCTTGATCAGGATTCATTTCCTTGGAACTTATCTACCCCGGAAGTCTCTATCAACTACTGGAGATATAGCCAAAAAGCATCAAGACTCAAATTTATAAAGTACACAGCAAACAGGACAAGAACATGAAATGACATTTCAGTTTCTCTCATACATCATAAACAAGTTTTCCCACCACCTTTTTTAAAGGGACTGGAAAGGTGGAAGGGAAGGATAGGGCTGAGAAACTGAAAATGAAGGCGGTATCACCTTTTAGCTCTTGGTAGGACAGGGAACTAGCCTCTCATTGGACCACAAAGACTAGAACTCTGCACAGGTTAAAAAATCCATCAGTGAACAAGGCTTTACTGACAACTTTCCATACAGTTAAAAAATAAAAATACAGAACACAGTGGACAGTGTCACATATTAAAAACGAATAAAATGGGATCTATTCAAACGGTGTTAAAATTAATTAGAAACTAAAAATCTTACAATTTTGTTTAAGGTTTACTGGGCCTCCACCAAAATGATCGGCCTTAAAAACAACTGGGCTGTGACACACACAAAGAAAACATGGAATCTGAAGAGATAGTGTGGGCTAGGCAGTGTCTTTGACTATAACTATCACCATATGTTCTTCTTCTAACTTTCCCAATGTCCTTAGTGCTGACTGGAGGTACTGCTGAGAGAATTCACAAGGAGGGAAAGCGTAAAGCATGCCTGTGCTGTCTTTGCCCTTCGCCCCTCCCACGGGCAGGCTGATCACCCCAGCAGCCTGCTTCTGTTTCAAATAGGAGACCAGATTCCTGAGAAGCCTTCGTTGCAAGCCAGGCTCCACAACAGGAAAGGTTCCCTCAGCCCCCACCCCTCCTTGGGTGGCTTGGGTAGCCAGTAGCACAGCATAACCATTAGGACTGCCTTGTTTGATACGACGAGTTACTTCATCCAGCTTGGGCTGGTCAAGTCGAAGTCTTTGAGCAATCTTGAGCTGTGTTAACTTCCCACCAGATGAATGGTCTTTTAGGAGCCCACTGATGACGCCTAGGTCTCCCTCCAGGATGTGCATAGACGTGGGGAAGCAGCTGTTTTTTAACACAAGAAGCCCGTTCCAAGCAAGTTGCAGCGTCTGAGCATATTCTGATAAATTCTTTACTTTTTTGGTCTCAGGTTTTGGCTCCTCATGAGTCTTCGATTCCGATTCACCAGTTCGATGATTGCGTTCGCTGTCCCTTTTTTTAGGCTGAGGAAGATCAGAAGTTTCACGATGGGGTTTCTCCTCAGACGTGTGCCGGTTGTTCTGAAGTGAGTTACTCTGGTCTTTCTCTGTTCCAGACTCTGTAGTGTTGTTCTCTTTGCGAACCCTGTCTGGGCTGCGATCTAAAGCTGTCCCACTGGCCTTTGTCCTGCCTCTGTCCTCGTAAGGCGAATGAGCAGTCCTTCCACGGTCACTGGAGAGGCTCCGGCGTTTCCGCCTTTCTTCCCAAGGCTTGGGCACGCTGCGGTCACTGTCACTGCCCCAACGTTCTCCGCTGCGGCTGCGCACGGATCGGCCGTAGCTCTCCAAGTTATTTCTGCGTTCTGCATTTTTGGCAGGGCTAGCCCAGTCTGCCTCGGCAAAGCTCCTGTCTCTGTCCGAGTACAGGAGATGTGGAGGAGTCCTATCTCGCACCCTTAAGTCTTGCTCTAGGCTTCTGTGCCTGCTATACCCATCAGGTAATAGCTCATAGTGCACTGGGAGTGGTGCAGGCTGGTACTGCTGGGGATATCTGGTCTCTTCAGCTTTGGCAAAATCCACTCTAAGTCTCCTCTCCGGTCCGCCCAAGGGGAAGCCCCTCATCTGCGCACAGGCCGCCTGGGCAGCATCCAGACTTTCGTACTGAATATAGGCAAAGCTATCCCCCTTCACATAGTCAATAGTCCTGATGCTACCAAAGCGATCAAACTCTCTAGCAAGGGCAGCCAGGGATGTGCTTGGTCCAAGGCCACCCACCCAGAGTCGGGTAGTAGGGTTGGCTTTACCATAGCCAATTTTGATGGGGTTCCTGCCAACAACCCGGCCAGACATGGCGACCTTAGCCCGATGGGCCATGTCCAAGTTTTGGAACTTGAGGAACGCATAGGCCCCACCTTGACCTCGAGCAGGGCGCTTGATCACCACCTCCTCAATGATGCCATACTTCTCAAAGGCACGTCTCAGCTCCACCTCTGAGACATTATGATCCAAGTTCCCAATGAACAGGTTCCGGGTGGCTCTCTGGTCATCCTCTGGCATCAGGTCTTCTTCAGCCACTATGGGGTAGCTATAGGGTCGGCCACGCTCATCATACAGCCCATAGTAATCCAACGCCCTCTCCCGCTCCCGGGAGAGCCCAATGGCAGCCGCCTCCAAGGCGAAGGCTGCAGCGGCGGCATGAGCGTGCCGCGGCCGTGGCTCCCTCAATAAAGGGCTGGCAACGGGCGAGAGTGACCTCTGCTTGTACTGGTAGGTGCTGTGGATGGGTGGCAGGTAGCCCAGAGGCTCTGGGGAGGGCGCAGGGGGAGGCGTGCGGCTCCTGCGGCCCCCACGCAGGTACACAGGCTCCACCTTAAGGGGACGATCGTACAGAAGGAGCTGGCGGGCCCGGGCGTGTCTGCGGGCGTCGCGGGCATCTCCCGGGTGCCGGAAGTTGACGTAGGCGACTCGGCCGAGCTCGGGGGTGTGGGAGAGCTTGACGCTGATGTCGCCGGCGCCCCCGCTCGCGAAGCGCTGGAACTGGCGGAAGAGCCCGTCCTCCAGCAGCTGGTCGGGCAGCGCCGCGCTCAGCCCGCTCACCAGCAGCGTCTTGTACTCGCACGAGCCGGGCGGCTCCACCACCAGCCCCGCCGAGCCGCCCAGCGGGGCCAGCAGCAGCGAGGGCGCCGCCCCCGGCGGGGGCCCGGCCAGCAGCAGCGACGGGGCCACCACGGCCCCCGGGAGGGCTTTGGCCTTGGGGGCCCCCAGCGCGCGCGAGGAGGAGGACGACGACGACGAGGCGGGGGGGGCGGCCTGGCTGCTGCGGGCGCTCGAGGCCGAGCCGCCCCCCGCCGCGCGGTGGTTGGAGTCGCCGCCCCCCGCCCGCTCCTCACCGCGGTGGCTGCGGGAGCTGGAGGCGCCGCCGCCGCCGCCGCCGGGCGGGAGTTTGTCGCGGCTGCTGCGGGAGGCGCCCGAGCTGCGGTGCGGGGCCCGCCGGCTGCTGCTCTCCCGCTCCCGCTCCCGGGGCCGCTTGGCCGCCGCGGCCCGGCCTCCGCCCGCGCCGCCCGGGCTGGGGTCCCGCTCGCTGCCCCGCTTCATGGCTCCGGGGCCCGCGCTCAGGAGGCGCCTCCGGCGGCCGCCGCCATCTTGGACAAAAGGGAACGAAGGCGGCTCCGGAGTCCGGCCGCCGCGCCGCGCGGGCCTACGTCATCACTCCGCGCCCCGCCGCGCAGTGGCGTAAGGACGGTAATGGCGCCTCAATGGCGCCGCGGCACCCGTCACATGAGAAGGGACCCCTCGCGCCACCCGAGCTGGCGGAGTCATGGGGCAGGGACGGACCAATGGGCACGGCCCTTGTTACAGCGTCACCCCTCCCCCCGCGGGACCAGCGCGTAGGGCGGTGGCTCGAGCGCGGGGACTGGCCCGGCCCGGCCCCTCCCAGGCCGCCGCGGGAGCAACGTCTCCCCTCCCCCCCACATGCGCGCCCGGCGGGACCCGCCAGGGGGCGGTGTCCGTCCGTCCGCGCCCGACCCGTGGCGCCGCCCGACTGGCCCGGAGCCCGCCCCTCCCCCGCTGCGGGGGGTAACGCCTGCGCGGAGCCCGCCGAAGGTCTCGCGCCCCTTGACGAGCCTGCGGCAGGCCCCGGGGCGCGTGGCCGGGCAGCAGAGCGCGGGGCGTGGCGGGGGCGCACTGCTGCGGCCCCGCCCTGCGGGCCCCGCTCCCTGGGCCGGGGTGCGGTGACCCGCCGCTAGCTCTAGCTGGTGCCCCGGCCGGCGGACGCACCTTGCCACGGCCCTGCCTGCTGGCGTCCGCCCCGGCCCTCCTTTACCCGCCTCACACGTGCCCGTCAGAGAGGAGAAGTCTCTACTTTAATAAAAACCCGTACAGACTGGGACAGCCTCCCGTGAACCAGAAACGAGAAATGCGAACTAGAGACGTGACGGAACAGGGCTGCTGAACGAGCATGTCAGAACTGCTCCAGCTTCCAGCGGGACAGCCTGGGGAGCCCACTCCAATAAGTTACGAAAGGCTTTATAAGAAACAAAATGGATGTAGTTTGCAGGAGGCGCTAGTATGGCAGAGGCCGCTGTTGGTCAGAGATCTGTCCGTGAACTAGCCGCCTTTGGTGCATATTTAGGCATCAGTTCATTGATTTTGCGAATATAGTCTGATTTTTCTGCACAGCCCTTGCATGTTTCACCCCAGTCATCTAGGATCTTCTTCAGTTCTTTCACTCTCAGTTTCTTCAGGTCCACGGTGCTCAAGTCAATCTGCTTGTCTAAGAAGAGAGAAGAACAGTTACTCACAGTAAGCAATAATTGATTGATTAGAAGCTGTTGATGGAATTAACATTTCTATTAAAGACACACTATTGACATACCAAAGGGAATATAAAACACAAAGGAGGGGGAAGGAAGAAGGGCGAGGAGGTTTAAATAAAAGAGCAAAGGGTATTATTTTGCAATGTGGTTGGGGAAAAAGGCAAAGCCCAACTGAAGACAAACAAGGCTGAATTGTGTGTGCAAGGACACATGGAATCAGCTAGGAGACTGGCAGTGCTGGACTGATGCAGTCAGAACAACTGGAAAGGAAAATTTTTTTTCAGTACATAAGCCAGAAGCCTGCTGATCAGTCAGTGGGGCCACTAAATGACCAACGTGCTAAAGGAGCACTCAAGGAAGACAAGGCCACTGCAAAGAAGCTAAATGAATTTTTTTGCATTGGTCTTCACTACAGAGGATGTGAGAGATTCCCACACCCAATCCATTCTTTTTAGGTGACAAATCTAAGGGACTGCCCCAGACTGAGAGGTCAATAGAGGAGCTCTGGGAACAAACCTATAAACTAACAGTATTAAATCACCAGGACCAAATGGTATCCACCAAGTTTTGAAGAAACTCAAATATGAAAATTGTGGCATGTAATCTGTTGCTTAAGTCAGCCTCTGCCAGTTCAGTGAAACTATAGCAAAGAACAAAATTATCAGACCTCAAGATAAACATGGTATCTTGGGGAAGAGTCAACACTCCTTCAGAAAGGGAAAGCATGCCTCACCAATCTATTAGAATTCTCTGAGGGTGTCAACAAGCATGTGGACAGGGGGGACCTGTACCTGGCCTTTCAGGAAATTTTAGACAAGGTCTCTAACCAAAGGCTCTTAAGCAAATTAAGCAATCATAGGATACCAGGAAAGGTCATGTATTGATAAAATGATAGGAAACAAAAGATAGGAATAATTGGTCAGTTTTCAGAATGGAGTGAGGTAAATAGCAGGGTCCCCCATGAATCTTGTACTGGGATCTGTACTGTACTGGAATAAGTAGTAAACAGTGAGGTGGCAAAATTTTGTAGATACAAAATTACACAAAATAGTTGCAGTCAAATTTGGACTTAAAGAGCTACTAAACTGGGTGACTGCTCAACAAAATGGCAGACAACATTCAGTATTGATAAATACAAAGTAATGTTCATTGGAAAAGAATCCTAACTATACATTGAAAAATTATGGGGTCTAAATTATCTGTTACCACTCAAGAAAGATCTTGCAGTCATCGTGGATAGCTTCCTGAAAACATCCTCTAAATGCATAGTGGCAGTCCAAAAAGCTAACAATGTTAGGATCAATTAAAACAGGATAGATAATAAGACAAAAAATATCATTATGCCACTATGTAAATCCATAGTATGCCCAGACCTCGAAAACTGCATGCAGTTCTGTTGCCTCAGCTGAAAAAAGATATTAGAATTGGAATAGGTGAAGGGCAACAAAAATGATTAGGTGTATGGGACAGCTCCCATAGGAGGAGAGATTAAAGAGACTGGGACTGTTTCGCTTAGAAAAAGATGAATACAAGGGGAAGATAGAGGTCTATAAAATCATGAATGGTGTGAAGAAAGTGGTTCTTTACACCTTGCACACAACACAAGAACTGGAGAGTCACCCAGCAGGTTTAAAAACAAACATAAGGAAGTACTTGTACACACACAATGCACAGTCAACCTGTGGAACTCTTTGCAATGGGATGTTGTGAACGCCAAAAGCATAACGGTTAAAAAAAAAGAGAGTTAGGTAAAGTTCATGGAGAACAGGTCCATCAATGGGTATTAGACAAGATGGTCAGTGACACACTCCATGCTTCAGGTGTCCCTAACTATCTAACTGCCAGAAGCAGGGACAGGATGACAGAGGATGGATCACTCAAAATTGCCCTGTTCTGTTCATTCCCTCTGAAACACCTGGCACTGGCCACTGTCAGAGACAGAATACTGGGCTAGACAGACCATTGGTCTGACCCAGTATGGCCATTCTTACACTTAGCTGCTGAAGACTTGACAGAGAGAAGGGGAAAGCATCTGGGACACCAGAAAGGCGGTAGTGGTGGTTACAAGAGTTCAGGTGAGACAGAAACAAGTCATGAATTAGAGTTTTGGCAGTGAGGATGGAAAAGAAAGGGCAGATTTGGATTTTCTTGATTAGAGAGAAACATAACAAGGTTTAGTGAAAGCTTAGAAGTGAGGATTCAAGAATAACCCCACAGCTTTAAACCCTAATGATGAATAATTCCACTGTTCTCTCTATCTCCATTGACAAGAAGGGAAAGGAGAGGCTTAAGGACAGATAGAGAAACACGACAGATAGATGTGGCCCGCACAAATGAAAAGAGGTGATGAGAGAGTGGAAAAGAATAGTAGGGAACAAGCACAGAGAAATGGAGACCAAGGACAGAAGCCTAGAAACTAGAAGAGCTATTTCTAAGGCCTGGTCTACACTTACCTTTGTGATTCGGCAGCAGTCGATGGGAGATACGCAAGTGACATAAATCACTTGCGTTATCTCCCGTCTCCTCCGCGCACCGTCCACACTGCACTGCGATCCAGAGCAATCGATCTGACGGAATTTGCCACCATCAGTGTAGACCCAGCCTCAAGGAGTGGCCAGCAAGGTAGATGGCCACTTAGAGGACAGTCATGGAGGGCCGGGAGACTGACCATTAATTAGGCTTGGCAAGTTAGGCCTCATTAATGGACTGTCATGAGTACACTTTCAGTGGAGCAGAACTGGTAGTCAGACTTTTAGGCAATCAAGGAGGGACCATTTAAAATGAATTAGTCTCTTGTAAACGTCTTTGATGGGGTTCGGTAACAAGCAGCTTGTAGTCAATAGCCTTACACCTAATTAACAGAAAGCCATTACAATCTGTAATGACATTTTGTGTGGAGCAACAGAGTCTTTAGTGCATACTATTCTATAAACCAAATAAGAGACTCCAAGACCAATGGCTAGAATCACAAAGGGGAATTAGGCATTTGCAATGCTCTGTACAACAGCACATAACTCATAGGCACTGCACTGCTCAATGGAATTCATGACTCTAGTTAGGTACCCAGATCCCCATGCATTTTATGAGGAGAGTTTGGAACCTACAAAAGGGATTCTCAGAAGCCAGCAAGATGAGCAGGGAGCTCCCTAAGCCAACCAAGAGTGAAATGCACAGTGCTCTGAGCACACCTACTGGATTGGACCCTGCAGGCAAGATAGGCAGGGGCTGCCTACTTTGAAAATCCTGCCAACGCTTAGTTAGGCATGACCTAAGGGCTCCATGCAACTTGATAGCTGTGGGGCAACATCAGAATTTAAGCATCTGTGCACATGCTAATTAGTGGCAATTAAGGTGCTTAGTAGACTTCAGGTGCCTACCGGGTTAGGCAGCAGCTGAGCACTGGTTTTGTGAATGTCAGTGGTCCCTAAATGTTGCATCTAGAGAGGCAGATGGGCACATAAATCCCTTTGTGAGAGTTTAGTCCCAAGGGTTTGGGCTAATCCTGGGCATAAGCAATGCTGCACACTAGACAAACCCATGCGTGTGCAGGAACCCTCTGAATTGGGTTGGTGCCAGAAACAGCAACCTTCCCCTAATCACCCTGTTAGGAGCCTCCAGAAACATTTAGTACACATACTTGTTCTACTGCCTGCCCATTCCAACATCGCTGACAGGGGTCAGCTACCTACTCTGCTGATCTTGCAGAAGAATTTAGGAACAAGTGGCTTCAGCTCTTTTGCTTTCCAAAAAGCCCCCTTAAGGTGGTTTTAGATGATTAGAAGCAGATCCATACAAGGGATTGGGTGCAAGCTATGTTATTTATTAGAATGAAGAGCCAAACTGTAGAAAAACCCAACTATTTAACCCCATAGTTAAGGTCTGCCCAAACTCACCGTATTTTAGTTCACAGATCTGACTGTCTTTCTTCTTCAGTTTCTCACAGATCTTTTCCACAGGGATGTGGTGACTCAGGGGTTTTGATACCTCATTAACAATTTTAGTGGCTGCATCGCTGGTGGCACCAATGTAATAGCACTAGAGGGGAAGAAAGGAAACGTATAAGGTGTGTAGTGATACTGAAGGAAAAGAATCCTTTCAGAAGGATTAAGCTGATTTTCTTGGGTTGCTTCCTCCTTCCTTGGCACCAGAGTTTTCGGCCTTACAAATCTCCCAGACAGTCTTGCCACATTTTGTCTCAGAATTTGTTTTATCCTGAGGAGAGGACAATACTACTGGCAGAGTTTCTGAAGCCAGCTGCTTTGGTTCAGAATCCTAGAGCAAGCAAAGTGAATGGGGAACAGGAACCACAGCCCCACTTTCACTTTACCCCCTGTATGCACCTCAGCTTTAGGGGAAGAGGTATTTCATTCATAAGGAGCAGAGAGAATATGCCCCAAGACACGGCTTATTTGGCCTTTTTTCATGCAAATTTTGGCAGACTAGATTGCATGGTTTTGCAGTTTGGCATTTACTGATACAAAATATTTCTGCATGAGTCCGATTACAGCTATGAGAAAAGCTGATTTCTCATTATGTTGAGGTTGGTTGTCCTAGTTCTGAAAGAGATTTTATCTGAACTGGGCTGAAGGCAGAGTTTTCTAAGTTCAAGGACAATTTCTCTGCAGTATGCCCCCAAGTATGCCTGACAAAGTCACTCAAAGATCAGTACAAGACCTTTTTTCTTGGGTCACTTCATTGTGAGAGTGCTCTGGGCTGCTTTCAATTAGCTCTTCCCTTTGAGTTATTTTCTGCTACTCATTTTGCAATTCAAGGATTGGTAAGCATTAACATTTAAATTGTTTGTATGGCTATCTAGATGCACAAAGGGTGCGGTAGAAAATAAAATGTCATAAGAACAAAGTCTCTCACTGCACTTCAATTACAGGCAGAAATGAGGTCAAGCAGTAGGAAAACTGATTTTTATTTATTTATTTATTTTTAAGATGGAGAGACTGCACTCTTCCTCAAATCTTCCCTATATAGGCTTATACTGTACACACAACCATTTAGTGAGAGACTTTCCCAGTTTCCAACCACCTCCCAGGTGTCTTGTGAATTATTCTGCAAAAGCGCTATAATAGATTATTGTTACTTACCAGCCGGTTCTCTTTGCCTTTTGCTTCTTTGCAAGATTTCAAGAGTTCTTTTTCAACATTAGCTGGTGTGAACTCAACGTCCTTGTCCTTTAAGCTCTGGTAGAATCTTCCCAGAAATGTAACACACACTAAAGGGGAAAAAAAGATGGGAGAGATTTGTAATGTGCACTAATCTGGAAGCAGCACTTGGAGAGAATTCCTGTAGGAAAATGACAGAATTAAGGATTGTGTGAATGAGGTTAGGACAGACTGCATTAGCAATCAAGAACTTATCCCCTTGGAGTGGGACACATGAGACAAATTATACCACAGTAAATATTTCAGAGCATGAATGAGGAACATTCATACAACTCACATTCCTTGTTTCTCTAATACTTAAAACAGAGAACAGAAACAGATTCACTGAGACCCCTGTTGAGAGATCTCATCAATGGCATTCATGTACTGTACTGGAAGAACAGCAGAGATTCAGCTGGGGGAAATACAAAACAGATTTGCAAGCACCAAACAAGAGAGGTAGTACTGCAAGGGATGGGCGGGAAGAGCCAACAATGCTCAAACTTTCTTATCCTTCCCAAAACAATAACTCAATGTCAATCCAAGGCCTTTAAATATACAACACTAGTCTAAAAATGACAATGATTCTAAATATGGCACTGTAGACTCCATCTTTATTGCCTCTCAATGACTACTTGATCAAGTTCACTCAGCTTACAAATTAAAAATGTTTTGCTGTAAACTGTTAAGTTTGGAAACTCAATCGTGACCATATCATCACTAGCATGAAAAAATTTATGGGCCAAATGAGACCCTTAGCAGCACCCTTGCAATCCTATTACCTTCACTGATGAAACAGGTGCTCAACACTGACCTTATTTATTTCTGGGGGAAAAACATGTCACAGGTTAGGACTTCCATACACTTTGCTGACACCAGGAAAAGGGATCAACCAACCTCTATGGACTTCAGCTACTTTTACACTCAATTTCAAAGTCAAGGGTGAGCAAAAGAATACAGCATCACCTATTTGAGCCCTACAAGGCCAAAAGGAAGTCTGCACTTCAAATATGTAACACTGGCAGCAATTGTAATCTGAACCATACAGGTAACTGAATGTTTTCTACAGGCACAGCATCTTTTATGGCCACTGCATGTTACTTCTCCACACAGTCTGCTGGCTGCTGTTCTTGGGCTGTGATCTGGTATTTGGATAGGACACCTTCCAGAAATCCTAGCTGCTGTAGGGGATGGTATGGTGACTGAGTTACTACAGAACCTAAATTACAGCATGCTGCTAGAGGGCAATGTGTTGGAGGTGCCATCTTCCAGATAAGGTGAAGAAACGAATCCCTGATTAGAGACTATGGCATTTTTGCAGCAGTAGTGCAAAATTCCAGAACTGCAGGGAATTCCAATTCCAAATTGAGTAACTACATCTTTATAATTAATTGTAAGTAATTGTTACTGTTCACACGTTCTCACCTTCTAATCAATGGTTGTGAATAGGCCTCAGCTACTCTAACTGTATGGACTTTGCTATTACCTACTCCCCTCTTTGTTGTACCTTCCCCTTGACAGTGTGTGTGTGTGTACACACCCACACCCTGTCTGATTTCCACTCCCTACATCTGACAAAGTGGGTTACAGCCCACGAAAGCTTATGCCTGCAAAAATTAAATGTTAGTCTTTAAAGTGCTACAGGACTCATATTGTTTTTACATCTTTATAGTTTCTCTTTGGAGTTTCATCTGCAGGATCTGTTCACTTCTTCTCTTAAGAACTGCTGTGTACCTCTTTTGTGCTGCTAAGTAGTTTCCACCAAAGAGGTTGGCACATTATAGTGGTGCACCAAGACTCCAGTGTACAGTCTGTATTATTAGTTGAACAGTGGCGTTCTTCAGCTTAAAAGGAACTATATAGATTACCTGAATTAGAGCATAATGGTGGCCAGGCCCTTGGCATTTATATGGTATTAGTCACCATAATATCATTTGTGCCACGTAAGGAGACACGTTTTTAAAAATGTCACTGATCAGGCCCGGCTTGCGATTTACAAAGACACTTGACAATAGTCAAAAGTTCTCCTTTATTAACCTGCCAACACTCAGGTTCAGAATTCACGCCCTTCCCTGGGCAAGTTCTTCCGTCTCACCAAACCTTCAGGCAGGACATTCCTACCCTCCGGTAGGCGCCGGAGACCCGGACCAGAAGAGACAGGCTGCGGGGCACTGAACGGATGCTGGCGACGGTGAGTGTGAAACGAAGGCCTGAACCACTGGTCTCAGGGCCCGGTTTGTGACGGTATCTGGGCACCGCGGCAGGTGCCGATGGGCACCAAACACCTTCAGACATCCGGACCTGGGCTCCCGAGCCCCCTCAGCTGGGGGGGCGCCGCCCGCCTCTCCCTGACACGCCGCCACAGGTTCGCGGGAGGGGTGAGCGCGGCCCCTACGCGGCCGCAGGGCAGGACCGACGGACGGCGTCTGCTCTGTAGCTCGGCCCGGCCGAGGTGGGGCTGGGCAGCGAGCGCAGCGCGGAGCCTGACCCCCTCCGCCCCCGGGGCGCGACCGGCGCTCGGGCACCGCCCGGCCCCCGGTCAGGGCACGGGCAGGCCGGCCCGTCTCCCGCCCCGGGGACGGGGCTCAGCCGAACCCTGCCCGTCCGGGGGCTCTTCACTCGGGCCTTGTCCCCGGGCGGGCGGGCGGGACTGCCGGCCCCCGGACAGCCGCGCAGGGACCCCCGCCCGGCCCGGCCCCGGCCCCGGCCCCGGCCCCTCGCTCGCTCGCTCACCCTCGCACTCCCCGTCCCGCAGGGCCCGGCTGCCGCCGGGGAGCAGGATCAAGGCCAGCGCCGCCCAGAGCCCGTTGGCCGCCCGCATCCTGCAGCTCCGCACCCGGCTTCCTCCACAGCAGCGCGCGCCGCTCGCTGACCCGCTCCTCCGGCCCGCTGCCTTGACAACACGCACCGCCCGTCCGCCACCCCATTGGGTGCGCCTGGGACTCGCCTCACGCAGCGGGCTCCCATTGGCCCACCCGGCCCCAGGCCTCCACGCTCCCTTTCCCGATTGGTCGGACGGCTGCCGGGAGGTGAGAGTTGGCGGCTGCTGATTGGACGAGAGGCGTTGAACGGCGTAAGCCGCCGGTCTCCAGGAGACGGAACAAGCGGGCGGGAAGCGCCGTCTTTGCGGCGAGCACGAGGGCGCAGAGGCTCGGCGCAGCCGCCATCTTTGTTCGGGCCACGCGCCCGTGGCGGGAGCTGGAACCCGCGACGACGAGGCGGCAGGTAGGGGCTGGCGCCGGGCTGCGGGTCTCCTCAGGCACGTCCCCGCTCCGGGGAGCCTCGCCGGGCCGGGCCCCCCGCCCGGCGGAGCGGGGCTGGCAGGGCCTGGGCGGGTGCCGCAGCCGACGGGCCCTTTCGACGCCCCTGTCAGCAGAACCGCTCGTGCGAGGAGGGGAGGTGGCGGGGAGCCCCCGGCGCTGCTCGGCCGCTTCCCACAGGCGGCGGCGGCGGAGACCCCTCTCCCAAGGCAAGATGGCGCCTGAGCCTGGCCGGCGGGAGCGGAGCGGCTCCCGGCCTCGCCCGCTGCGGGCCCCTGGGTCGCGGGGCGGCGGCGGTCACGGCTCTGAGGCCCTGCCGGGGACACGCGCCCTTTAGACCCCCACTGAGCGGGCGGCCCCGCACGGCCGGGCGGCGGAGAGTTTCTGGTCCCAGGACGAGCAGGAGGAGGAAGGTGGGTTTGTGTGAGTCAAACAGCCCGGACGTCGACGGCCGGGGAGAAACGCGGCAAAGGAGCGGCGCACGGCCTTGTTCCGGGGCAAAGCGGGTGCGGCCCTTACGGGCAGTCGAAATCCCATTCCAGCGCCCGCGTAGTTGGGCTCTGGTCACTGGGTGTGAACCTGGGAATGCTCTGCGCATGCACACGCAGCGAAGCTGGATTGTGACCTTGGGCAAGATTTGAAGAGCTCCACCCAGTCTTCTGCGGTAATCAGGAGAGGAACTCGCTCCTCTGCACGTCTGCAGAACTGCCAGTTATGCCAGGGCAGATTGGGTGGGGTTGTCATTGAAATAGCAAAGAACCATGGGATTGGAAAGGGCTGCAAGGATCATCTAGTCTAATCCTTTGCCAAAATGCAGGATTCTTGCGCCTAAACGATCCCAGACGTATAGCTAGTCCCCCTCTTCTTGAGAACCTCCTGTGAAGGAGCGTCCATGACTTCCCTAGGCAGTTTGTTCTATTGTATTACTGTTCCTACATTTAGGAAGTTTTTCCTGACATTTAACCTAAATTTGCTATGCTGTAGTTTGAACCCATTGCCTCTTGTCCTGCCTCTCTGGCAAGAGAGAACAATTTTTCTCCATTTTTTTATGGTAGCCTTTCAAGTATTTGAAGACTGCCATCATGTACCTGCTTATCTTCTTTTTTCCAAACTAAACAAGCCCAATTCTTTCAGCCTTTGCTCATATGGTTTGCACATTTTGTTGTCTATAGCCCAGTTCTCCAGTTTATCAAGATTCCTTAGAACTTTAGTTTTAGCTTGCAAAATGTTAGCAACCCCCTCCCCCTGGCCTTGTGTCATCTATAGATTTGATCTCTATTCTCTCTCTATTCTTACATCCACATCATTAATAAAGACGTTAAACAGCAGACTCAGAACAGACCCTTATGGAACCCACTTGAGACCTCCTTCCAATATGGCATCAATCCATTAATAATTACTTTGTTTGTGGTTGTTTAACCAATTATGTATCCACTTAGTGGTGGATCTATGAAACCCACATTTCTCCAGCTTACTCATGAGAATATCATGTGGGACTGTGTCAAAAGCCTTGCTAAAGGCCAGATATATTATGTCCACCACATTCCCCCTATCCACCAAACTAGCTATCTTGTCAAAGAAGGAAATCAAGCTGGTTAGACCAAAGTTTTGCTGCCGATGCTCCATTTAAGCTACCTTTGCAATTGCTCAGGAAGCTTAGATGTGTACCATTGGGAGGTGGCGTGTGCACCGCTGGTGGTACACATCATAGTTTAGAAACTCCTGCTCTAGTAGTGTCCAAGGATTGAGTTCAGGCTTTCTGGTCTATAGTTCTGACTTCTCCTTTTCCCCCTTTTTAAAGATGGGTACTACATTAGCCCTTCTCCAGTCTTTTGGGACCTCTCCTACCATCCATGAGTGCAAATATTCCCAGTTGCTCTGAGATTTCTTTAGCTAATTCCTTCAGCACCCTAGAATGAATAGCATCAGGCCCTGCTGATGTGAATTAATTGAAATTACTTAAAAGATCTGACATGTTCTTTACTTACCCAGCTCTGCATCCCTTCCCCTTAATTGTCTATGATAACTTGTTAGCCATCTGGTCACGTGCTATTTTTTGTGTGAATACTGAAGATAAGTAGGTATTGAGCAGTTCTGCTTTCTTATCTTCCATTACCAGCTCACCTTCCCCATTGAGCAGCAGACTCACACCATCCCTGATCTCTCTTTTTTGTCTGACATTTGTAGAGCATCTTCTTGTTGCTAACATTTCTTGTCAGTTGTAAACTCATTCCTTGCCTTGGCTTTCTTGATTTTGTCCCTATCTGTTTTCCAGTTCCCATGTATACTATTCATATGAGCTAAGTACACACTAAATACCTTACATTTCAGAGTTTAACACCCAAAATTTACTAAATGACCATTGACTTAATGAATCTCAATTTTTGATGCCCAACTTGAGATGCACATTTGCCTTGATTTTTAGGAGGTACTGACTTTCTGCAGCTTCCATTGACTTCAGTGTGGGCTCAGCAGCCTAGAATAAGGCTCAAATTGTCTGAAGTTGGACACCAAAAATTGAATGGCCAGTTTAAAGTCAGTTGCTAGTTTAAAAAAGTTTGGTCTAAGTGACTTTTCCGAAGGCCACAGAGCTAGGAGTGGAGCTTGGGAGTTTCTAATTCCCTAATTATTATTATTATTACTTGTATTCTTATTTCTTGAGATCCAAACCAAGATCAGGGAGTATTGTGTCAGGCACCACACACAGAGATCTGTTCCTGCCTCCGAGAGCTTCTAGTCTGAATAGACAAGACAGACTAACAATGGGAGAGGATGCAGAGGTTCAGAGAAACAAAGTGATTTGCCTGTGGTCACAGCAGGCCAGTGGCAGAGCCAGGAGTAGAACCCAGGTCTCTTGACTGTCAGTCCACTGTAACCTTAGACCATGCCTCTTATTGCTCATTCTACCTCTGTGTCATAATTTTTATTGATAGTAATATTTTTTAAAAATTGGCAGCTGTGTCATTAAGGGTACCTTAGATTACTAGAACTGAAAGTATTTTAAAAATCAGCATTTAGGCGGTTTGTTTCCTGTCTGCACTTCATTCAGGTTGGGCCATAGAAACTGATTAGGCGTTTCACTTTTATTTTCAGTCAGTTTCATTTCCACCATGTTGTAATGTGTGTGTTGCAAACACTACACATAAATGGCTAAATCCAAGACTAAGCTTCCCTTTAAAAGCAGCTAGATCATTTGCTTACTGTACTTGCATGTCTTCAGCAGATGCAGACTTCTAAGTGAGCTACTCTAATCCTTCCTGCATGTCAGCCTGACCCCAGTTTTGTTTTAAATGGACCTTTCTGCTAATTATGTTGTAGAGCAAACAAACATACATTGCAGGCTATTCCTCTGTTAAATATCAAACAATGGGGCTGTGAGAACGTCTCAAAGAAAATAATCTTTTATAATGAAAAGGGCTAGGCAGCCTAAATGTGTGGGTCCCTCACTGCCAGCTTGCTGTACCACCTAAGAGAGAGAGCACAGAAAGCTCAGGTCAGGGTGAGCAGAAGCATGTGAGCTTCATTTTACCTTTGTGGCCTTTTGATTCTGCACTGCTGCAAGAGTCAGACAGCCCCTGAAGTAAGATAAGAGCCTAGGGCTGCTCTAACTTATAGCATATAACCTCATATTTAACCTGTGTGGTGCACTGTAGCCCAGAATTACTGTAGCATTCAATACTATAGGTACACTCCCTCCTGCCTGTAGATCCTTACAGGTGGGCTTGCAAATGAGGGGTATATTGGCCATACGCTGCTCCTGCCTAAGGGAAATTCTTCCTTTGCTCCTGGTGGCTCTTATGTGATTCCATACGCTATTGCAACTGCATACAGGGATGGAGCAGGATCCAGAACAGGCCCCTTTCTTATTTCATTACAACATCGAATCACAGAAGATTAGGGTTGGAAGGGACCTCAGAAGATCATCTAGTCCAGGGGTCGGCGAGCCGCGTCTCCGGATCCGCATGCGGCTCTTCAGCCGCGGCGAGCCGCGTCTCCGGATCCGCATGCGGCTCTTCAGCCGCGGCGAGCCGCGTCTCCGGATCCGCGTCTCCGGATCCGCATGCGGCTCTTCAGCCGCGGTAAGTGTGAGCCCCCACTCTCCAGCTCCGCCGCCGAAATTGACCAGGACGAGTCAATTTCACGGCGGAGACTGCACCCCGCGATCCCAGGTCCGCCGCCGAAATTGACCTGGACGAGTAAATTTAACAGCGGAGAGTGGTCTGAAGTGCTGGCTGCTGGGGTGCATTCATCCGATCCTAGCCCGGCCCCTCTGTCAAATTTTAGAATACATTGTGGCGCATTGTGGCCCCGTGAGTCAAAAAGTTTGCCCACCCCTGATCTAGTCCAACCCCCTGCTCAGAGCAAGACCAACCCCAACTAAATCATCCATGCGTACTGAGTGCAGCTATACTGGATGTATTGATCTTGCAGTAAGTCTGTTGTGTGATGTGCAGTTTTAGAGATTTGCTTCACTAATTTTTCTCCCCCCTCCCCCTGCCTTCTGTAGATTCATGCATATTGAATACAAACAGTTATAATAATTCAACTGTAGGAAGGTACTTCACCACCACCAGGTGGAAATTTAAGGTATATCTAAAATTAATTTAAACCAGCACTGACTACAGCCTTGCCAGAGGCTAGGAACAGCCGATGGGATGGATCACTTGATGATTACCTGTTTTATTCATTCCCTCTGAAGCACGTGTCATTGGTCACTGTCGGAAGACAAGATACTGGGCTAGATGGACCATCAGTCTCACCCAATATGGCTGTTCTTTTTGTATTATATTTTCTTCGCTTGGCTGTGAATCTAAAACCTGTACCTGTTTCTGGTGGTATTTCTTTCTCGCTCTTCTTTAGAGCACAGGAACTGCCATTCTGGATATCACCATTTGTGTGGCTAGCCAGTATCCTGTGTGGCAAATAGTGGGTCTCGCACTTTTGCCTTTCGTAGTGGGCCAGGGCGTCGCCGGTTACCCCATCTTCCCAGGGAGGGGTGTAGGGACCCGGGCCTGCCCGCTCCTCCGGGTTCTAGCCCGGGGCCCTCTGAGTAGCAGCTATGTGCTGCTGGCACCTTACTTGCAGCTGCAGGCTTTCCCCTGGGCTACTCTCCCCCCTCTGTCTTTCTGGCTTCTTGAGCCCAGTACCTTCTTCAGGACTCTACCTCTCTCCCACACACCACTGAACTCCATTCTGTTCTCCTTCACGACTCCACATGCCGGCGTACTCCGTTCTGTTCTCTTCCACCACTTCACACACTCCTCTGCTCACCACACACCTACTCCTTCAACTCCACCCTGTCTCTCAGGAGTAGAGGGTTTTTCTAGGCACCTGGGTGGGGCCTTAATTGGTGTCAGCTGACTCTAATTACCCTGTACTGACTCTGTCTAGTGTATAGGGAATAAAGGCTGGATCATTCTGACACTTACATAGCACCCTTCTAGAACTTTCCCAGTGCCCTCTGCCCTTGTTATACCACACCCGTTACAGACAGTGTCCAGCAGTCAGAGGAAAGTGCAAGGCAGTTTTGGGATCACTTTCCCTAGGAGTCTCCTTTTAACCCCCAATAGTCGGAGATTTGCTTATGCCCTAAAGTATGAGTGTTTATTTTCCTTCTCAAACTATTGTTTAATCTTTTAATATTTGCTGTAACAGTTCTGGAGAGTCTTGCTAACCATATGCATGTCTAATATTTATTTTTAGAAATCCTAAGATCTTGGCCTCGGTGAGGAAATGTGGTAGAGCGTTCCAGAGGCTAATCATGTTGTGTGAAGAATAATTTCCTATCCTGAGTTTTGAATTTGGCACCTTTCGATTTCATTGAACAGCCCCGTTTCTGTGTTATGAGGGTGAATAGAAGTTCTATAGAACATTTTGCATACTTTTATGATGTCCCCGTATTCATTTCCTGAGATACTCATGAATGAAAATAGGGTTATTTCTATGCCTCTAACCTTTTGCATTGGCTATCTTTGAACCCCTCTGTTTATGCTATATCACTTTTAGTTGGTCTTGAATTGAACACAGCATTCTAGGTGAAGGCATAGAATTGATTTATATAATATTTAATATACTTTCCTAAATTCTTTTTCTCAGACATTTGTTTGTATTGACTGCTGTTGCCCATTGCATAGAGATGTTCACGCTGAAGTGCAAGTGTTTTTCCCAAATTAATAGTTAATTTAGATCCCATGAAGGTGTACAAGTAGTTCAGATTATTTCCTCCACTGTGTATTACTTAGCATTTGTCAGCTTTGCATTTAATCTGGCAGCGTGTTGTCTATTCACCCTATTTGGTTAAGTCCATCTGAAGTTCCTCAGTCTTCTCCAGTGGTGACCACACTAGTCTTTTGTGTCATCTGCAGATTTTGCTACTTCACTGTTTAATCACTTTTCTAGATAATTAATATATGATACCACACCACTTCTAGGACAAAATCCATGTGACACCCCAGTGTTAACTTTTGCTATGATGAAAATTGACCACATTATTCTAATTTCCAATGCCTACTGCTCCTAGTCAGGGTTTAGCTGCTGGTCCCTAGGGAGGTCTACGGGGGCTTCCATTCAGGCCTCTCTCAGAATATTGTAGTAGCTGAATTCAGAGCTCCTGTATTTACCCCTGTGCCAGATCCAAGGGAGGATGCAAGTGCAAGCCTCTTGAAGGCACAAACTAGCAGTATGACTAAGAAAGAACCTACCAACTTTCAATAACATTTTCCATATAGGACGCAGTGACTTGTATAATACCTAGCAGTGCATCTTCTAGGGGCCAGATTCATTCCTGTGCTGGCATGGGAACAGAGGGGAGGGGGCTTAGAGCTTTCATATTGCAGGACTGTGGGAGTGCGTGGGGCTCCAACGCAGGTTAGGTCTAGCCGCTGTAGGGACACGGATTCTGCCCTGGCCATGTTCCTTCCTTACCTATTCCCTGGAATCATGTGTTTGAACCTCATGAAGATGAAACAGAACTGGACAGAGGACACACCTCTGAAACAGGTGCAAGGACTCCTGCACCAGTATGTATTCCCCAGGGGACTTTTGTCTCGAACGCAGCCCCTTTGCTACAGCCTGGCTAGTACAAAGGGGTCATAGGGCAATGAGGGATCTGGCCCCAGCTGTCCAAATCTGAACATTTTGGCTTTTCTGAGGAAAAGCCATAGGACCTCTGTGCTCTCTTTTATCTCACTGATTTTAGCAAAAGTGTATGCTGCAGTTCC
Organism: Mesoclemmys tuberculata; assembly: GCA_007922155.1. Taxonomy (NCBI): domain Eukaryota; kingdom Metazoa; phylum Chordata; order Testudines; family Chelidae; genus Mesoclemmys; species Mesoclemmys tuberculata. The sequence goes on from ML677085.1 coordinate 4,252,450, forward strand.
ACAGCTCTCCAAAGCAAAGTCTAAGCTTGTTAGCTAGTCGAGTTGGGGCACCTAGAATATCAAACCATCCTTTTCTGGCTGGGCTGCTCTCCCTTACTATATAATGTGATCATAGCAAAGACAATATACAATTGTTATTTGGTGGCTGGGAAGTTTCCTTTGTAACTCACTACTAAAGAGTGAACAGATTGCATGATACACCCCCATCCAAAAGATGGGAAATAGAATCTCTCATGCTGATCGTCAACTTCTAATTTCTTATATATTAGGATAAGGGAATCCATAGTACTCTATAGAGGATTTTGGACATTACCAGGCCTCCCGCTCACCATCTCTTGAGGTTTCTTACTCTTATAGTGGACCACAGAGAAGCAGCAACTCGCTTCTTTCTCTCCTTTTCATAAGGTCGGGACTCTTATTTTCTCTCTGTATGTACCTGAAAATATATTTATATTGATATGAGTCTTTGAAAGGAACCACTCAGCAGACTGGTAGAGGTGGCACAGCATCCATCTCAGACTGACAGTCCAATCTTACAGGGGATCAGCATGCTTTCAGTTAGATACAAAAGCAATCATGTAACATAGTAGGCATTTACATCAGTTTACAGATTGCCTTGTGAGCAAGGTGAAACATGACAGTGAAGACCAAGTGATTTAACCCACCTTCTAAACACCAGGGCTTATTTTCCTGTATATCCTGATTTCTTGAAGTATGTTATAGTAATGGGGTTCACTGTCTCTATGGCTGGTCAGTGTGGACATAACTTCACTTTCTGGGAACCCTTAGTGAACAGTCCTCAATTTATCAAACTCATTTAAAACATTGTTTCAATTTTCCCAGCAATATTTACAGAACTGTTATTCCTTATTGTTTGTATCAGTATATTTTATTTATTTGGTGCCCATCTACTTTGGCCTGAGAGAAGGAACTATGAATCAGGGCTTCTGGGTTCGGTTCTGGTTCTGCCGTTGCTAGGTAACATTGTGCAAGTAATTTTACTTTTCTGAACCTCAATTTCCCTATATATAAAAGGGGAATAATGATTCCAGTCTCACAGTTAGGGAGAACTGATTTCAGTATACCTCCTAGGGAAAAAATACACAAAGTATTATTACATACTAACAAAGAATAGTAAAAATCTACTTAAAACTAACTAAAATGACCAGATTCAAATCTAAATCAATATAAATGCCTGCTGCCAAATGCCTTTTGAAGTAAAGTATTTATTTCCCCTTACAAGATGGGAAAAATGAGGCACAAGTACAACAGCCTTATTAATTCATGTTTTTTGAGCTAAGGACGCTAAGAATAGGAGCCAATCCAGCCGAAAACGTCTGTGGCCTCCTGGGCTCAACAAACCTATAATGGCCTGGATGGCCTTTATTTAGTAACTAAACTTTTAGCTATTATTATTATTTGTTCAGTACCTTATTGTCACATTCAGCATCAGTAAAAAAAAAAAAATCCTCTCCTCTAGGAATGCCACTATTTCAGCTTTTAGTTACTTTTCCTTCCGTGTAAGACCTAATGGTCCATCTAGCCCCGTATCCTGTCTTCCAACAGTGGTCAATGCCAGGTGCTTCAGAGGGAATGAACAGAACAGGTATTCATCAAGTGATCCATCCTATTGCCTATTACCATCTTTTGCCAAACAGCAGTCCATGCCCATCTAGCTAATAGCCATTGATGGACCTATCCTCCATGAATTTACCTACTTCTTTTTTGAACCCTGTTATAGTCTTGGCCTTCACATCATCCTTTGGGAAGGAGTTCCACAAATCGACTGTGTTGTGGAAAGAAATAGTTCCTTTTAACCTGCTACCTATTAATTTCATTTGGTGACCCCTAGTTTTTGTGTTGAGTAAATAACACTTCCTTATTGACTTTCTCCAGACCAGTCATAATTTTTTAGATTTTTATCATATCTCCCCTTCGTAGTCTCTTTTCCAAGCTGAAAAGTCCCAGTCTTTTTACTCTCTCCTCATATAGAAGCGTTTCCCTATCTGTAATCATCTTAGTTGCTCTCTTCTGTACCTTTTCTGATTCTAATATATCTTTTTTGAGATGGGGCGACCAGATCTGCATGCAGTATTCAAGATGTGGGCATATCATAGATTTATAAAGAAGCAATATGGTATTTTCTGTCTTATTATCTATCTCTTTCCTAATGATTCCTTCATACATTTCCTTTGGATTTCATTTTCTGCAATAACTCCATCTCCCACTTTGCTATGGTCTTCACTCCCACCTGTCTCCCCATTCTGTCTGCTAATGAATTAGTAATTAAATTCATAATGTTGACGCTCACATGCTATCTGTTGGTTTTAAAGTTGACACTCCAGTGAAATTAATGGGAGATAATCTATTTCACAAGTCTGAATAATTGTTTCTGGTTCTCTGCAGACTTGGGCAGACAGCATTGCATCAGTTACTCATTTGACATTTGGAAGAACTTTCTCCTGACCATGAGGATTAGAAATTTACTTAAAAAAATAAGATCAGATTATGCATAAACGGTTTCCTATGTTCCGTAACTGTTGTTCTTCAAGAGGTGTTGCTCATGTCCATTCCAAATCGGTGTGCATGCGCTGCATGCACAGAACACGGGAAAGTTCTCTCTCAGAAGTACCCATAGGATCGGCACTGGAGCTCCCTGGAGTTGCACTCTATGGCACTCTATATAGGGCACTACTGACCCCTCACCTCCTCAGTTCCTTCTTGCCACTTGGCTACAACAGAGGGGTAGGTGATGGGTCTTGGAATGGATATGAGCAACACATCTCAAAGAACAATAGTTAGGGTAGGTAGGTAACTGTTTTTTCTTCTTTGAGTGCTTGCTCATGTTGATTCTAAGTATGTGACTCCCTACCCAAACGTATGGAGGTGGGGTCAGAGCTTAGAGAACTATGGACTGGAGAACTGCTCTGCCAAATGCATCATCATTTCTGGCCTGCAGGGAAATAACATAGTGAGCAGTAAAAGTATGTATGGTGGACCACTTTGCTGTTCTACAGCTGTCTGGAATCGGTTTTTGGGCCAGATAGGCTGCGGAAGTGGCCTGTGCTCTAGTCGAATGAGACATAAGCTTTGGAGCCGGCATTTCCGCCAACTCATAACAGGTCATAATGCAGGAGGTACTCCATGAAGAAATCCTTTGAGATGAAACTGGAGGACCTTTCATCCTTTCTGTCAATGCTACGAAGAGCTGAGAAGTCTTCCTGAATGGCTTTGTTCTTTCTATATAGAAGGCCAAGGCCTGTCTAATGTCCGGTGAATGCAGCCTGCATTCTTTACTGTTAGCATGCGGTTTCGGTTAGAAAACTGGTGGGAAGATATCCTGGTTCAGTTGGAAATGGGGCACTACGTGAGGTAGGACCGCAGAGTGAGGCCAGAGTTGGACCTTATCCTTAAAGAAGACCGTATAAGGCAGCTCCAACGTTAGTGCCGTGAGTTCGGAGACCCTTCTGGCCAAAGCGATGACCACCAGAAATGTCACCTTCCAGGGTAAGTATAGTGAGGAGCATGTCACTAAAAGCTCAAACGAGGAGCTTGTCAGCTGTGACAGGATGAGGTCTCATGGGGGCAATAGTTGGTGCCTGGGAGGTTACAGTCTGTCTAGGCCCTTCAGGAATTGACACCAAGGGGTCTGCAAACACTGAGCACCCTACATCACCAAGGTAGAAGGCTGAGATTGCAGCCAAGTGTATCCTAATTGAGGACGGGGCCAGGCCCTGCTGTTCCAAGTGTAACAGATAGTCCAGGATCACAGAGGCTGAAGTCAACTTGGCCTGACAACCCCTTTGGCTGGACCAAGATGAGAATCTTTTCCACTTGGCTAGGTAAGTGGCCCTTGTGGAGGGTTTCCTACTACCTAAGAGTACCTCCCTCACTGGCTCAGAGCATGTCAGCTCCGGGGGGTTCAGCCATGCAGCTTCCATGCTGTGAGGTGAAGAGACCTAGGATGGGATGGAGTAGGGCCCCAAAAAGCATGTTCCTGGGTAATGAAGTCCGGTAGCAGTGGGAGGATAATGGGGGAGTCTACCGAAAGGTTGAGTAGGGTGGTAAACCAGTGCTGCTGAGGCCAGGCAGGAGCCAGTAGAAGCACTGCTGTCGATGAGCAGGGTAGGTGGGAAAGCATTAAACAGCTGCCCAGTCCAGGGAATCAGAAAAGCGTCCACAATCAACCTGGGGCTGTGCTTCTGAAAGGAGCAGAATTGAAGGGACTTCCTGTTGGAGTGCGTGGCAAAAAACTTGGGGAACTCCCCACGTCTGGAAGGGATGGAGCATTCATAAGTGAGGTGAGAAACTATCTGCTGAGGCTCTCTGCCAGCGTGTTCTGAGCCCCGGGCAGGTATGATGCCTCCAAGTGCATTGATGGAGCAACACAGATGTCCCAAAGCCTGAGGGCTTTTTGGCACAGGGAGGCGGCGCAAGCTCCACCCTGTCTGTTTATATAAAACATCGCTTTCGTATTGTCTGAGAGAACCGATATCACCTTGCCCTCCAGATGATCTTGGAAAGTCTGAAAGGCTAGACGCACCACCCTAAGTTCTCTCACATTGATATGAAGCAAGAGTTCCAACTGGGACAAAAGCCCCTGTCCGCATGTCCCCCAAGTATGCTCCTCACCCCATTACTGACACATCTGTTGCCAGACATACAGACAGCTGGGGGACTGTGAAGGGAACTCCTGTGCAAACATTGTCTGGGTTGCACCACTAACTCAGGGATTGTAGCATGCAGGTGGAAGGGAAACTTATCATATCTATACTGTGGCATGCTGGGCAGTACACAGAAGCTAACCAAGCTTGAAGGGGCCTGAGGTGCAGCTTTGTGAGTTGTACCACATATGTGCATGATGCCATGTGACCCAGAAGTCTTAGGCAGTTTTGGGTAGCAGTGTTCAGTTAGAGACATGGGTTCTCTATGATGCCCTGAATGGTATGGAAGCGAGCCTCTGGAAGATACTCTAGCTTGATCTATATCCAAGACAGCTCCAGTGAATTCTGTTCACCTGGTGGGGGTGATAGTCAACTTCTGTACATTGAGGGTAAGACCCAACCTGTCAAACATGGCCCTTATAAACTTCATGTCCCATTCCACTTGATCTCTGGTACAAGCAGTAACTAGCCAGTCAAGGTAGGGAAACACTTGAAATCCCTTCTTTCTTAGGAATGCTACTACCACTGTCATACACTTGGTGAAAATGCGGGGAGTTGCTGAAAGGCCGAAGGGTAGGACTGTGAATTGGTAATGTAGTTGGTTGACAGTAAAACGGAGAAATCTCCTGTGTGTTGGGAGTATAGCGAGGTGGAACTATGTGTCTTTTAAATTGAAGGTGGCGTACCAATCACCTGGACTCAGATGGGATAATTGAGGCCAGCATGACCATGCGAAATTTCAACTTCTTCATATATCTGAGAGTTGGCAGGTTGAGGATAGGGCAGAGTCCCCCTTTTGCCTTCGGGATTAGGAAATAATGGGAATAAAAACCTGAAGATCCCAAGGCACTTTTACTGCTCCCACTTCTAAGAGGGCCTCCACCTTCTGCTGAAGGAGTTGCTTTTGAGAGGGGTCCCTGAAGAGGAACAGGGATGGGGAAGACGGTTGGGAGGATGGGTGTTAAGAGAACTGGAGGGAGTATCCCAGTTTGACAGTGTGGAGGACCCACTGGTCCCAGGTGATCTGTGACCATGCACTGTGAAATTGGGAAAGCTGGTGTTGGTGAGACATAAGACTCTGCCTTTGAGTCTGATGAAAAATGCTCGCTCCTTGGCGACGGTGCTGGGGAGCGGTGTTGCGGGGACAAAGACCTAGCTATCATGGCTAGCTTACCCCAGATGGCACCGCAGTTCTCTTCAGTACTGGATCCTGCCTGTGGCCAGTGGCAGTCTGTTCAATGAGGTCTCTGGACATCCTCCTCCCGTGTCTCTCTATGTGGTGAGTACACGGGTTCTGGACTTTGAGAGACCCTTCTCTATCCCAGAGCCAACAGAACTGATGCAGCTGGCTCACAGCTTGAATGGTGCAGTGGAGGTCGCACTCCATTGGCCCCTGCTGATAAAGACAGCTATTGAAGAACGACCTCTGCTCGTCTGCAGCGCTGGAGAGTGGGAGTGATGCCAGTGATCTCTGTGCACCCGGCCCTTCGGTACAGGGGTGCATGTCGATGCACAGAGTCTTTCGGGGCCGAATCCTTTCTCGCTGGCTCCTTGATGGTGGCTAGGGCACTATGCACCGATGCAGAGGAGCTCTGTTCCATGGATGAAGGGTGGCCTCCGTTAAGAAGAACTTCAGTGACTGTGCTCCTTCCGAGTCCTGGGCTTGAAACCTTTGCAAATAATAAGCACACTGCTCCCATTGATGAGACTCCCTGAGGTGCCTAAGGCAGACAGAGCGCTCTCTCACCAAAGGCTTCAGGCAAGACTCATAGCTTGAAGCTGGGCATACCCCATCCCGGATGGGAGGTTAACAACCTGATAAGCGGGAATACCTAACTACACTACAAAACCAAAAAAGAACTACTATATCAACTATTAACGGGTACTTGAGTCAATGACTAGAGAGGGAGTCACTTGCTAAGCAAGAGAAAAAGCTTTCCAGTGACCTTCATTGGTGGTAAGAAGGAACTGAGGCCGTGGGGGTCAGCAGAGTCCTATATAGAGCACCATGAAGGTCGACTCCAGGGTGCTTCAGTGCCAGTCCTATGGGTACTTCTGAGGGAAAACTTTGGAATCAAAATGAGCCAGCACTCGAAGAAGAATCTAATTATATTATGTTGGCCACAAACACAGCTATCTGGCTGGATTGGCTTATGACTGTATGTCTGACAACCCTGCACTAGTAGTTTAACATTTAAATCACCAACACCCAAGTTAATTCAAACAGCAGCAATCAGCCAATTTGGGGGACAGTTTGGAATCAGTTCCCCCTCACCATGTAATGTTCCTATATTCCCTTTTGTCTCCTCTGTAGTTTCCCACCACCAAATGTAGGATTGCGTCTGGTTTCTTTGTTTTGCATTTTGATACCACCTGCAAGATGAAGGTAGAGCAAGATAAACAGGTTTAAAGATACATTGTCTGTTCTGTCTCCAGCACACACACACCTTGCAAACACCTTCTGAGCAAGACCATAATGAATACACATGAACCCACTGTTTTAATATCAGGTATTAATCTTTAATTCCACATGACAGTAGTTGAGTGAATGGGGAAGGAAAATAAAACCAAACAGCAGATATTTACATCTAAAATTCACATCACTTATTTGTTGGTTCTGGAAACATGCTATCACAATATATACAATGAAATACCTTTAGGACACTTGTTCAAATCCTTTTTTTTTTCTTTTATGTTTGCTTTCCATTATAGTTAAGAGAGCTTTTTTGATTTTTTTAAAACATGAATACACAAAAGAAGTGGTTAGAGGTTTTTGCCTTTTTTTAAATAAGCACAGAATGCCAGAAGTTAAAAACACATTTACAGGGCAGAGTACCAGTCAGACCACGATCTATACATTTTTTGCTCATTTTCCTGTACAAATACACAGCATTCAAATGGGATATATACAAAAAAAAGCATGGTGGAAGGAAATTTTAAATCTCATAATTTGTTTCTGCTTCTGCTCTCCAGCCTTCCCACTTTGGCTGATGCCCCTGACTCTGGGATGGATCTGAAGTATCCCCTTTCCCACCCAAAGAGGGAAATAAAGGTTAAACAAAAAATAAAAGGAGGAAAAAATCCCATCGTCTTGCACCTGGCAACACAACTAAAACGTTCTCCCAACCAATGAGCAACTAATATGGCAGATTAATTGAATTCTTCTCATTGCTTCACCTCCATCATTATCTCTGCCCATTCCTTTTTCTACAGGCAGAGACTGTAGGAACACCAGTATTGGACATTTTCATAGCCCATGCATGCAGGAGAGAATTGGGGGGATCATGACGGAGGCTATTTTGCACAGGAGTATGAGTATGGAATGAGCATGTCCCTTGTAAACTATATCTGATTACTATAATTACACAAAGCACAGCAACAAACCCTGGGGGCCACATTTAGCTCTAATTCAGAAACTGTAGTTGTGCCCACTTACCCCAAGGCTGAATTGAGTCTTTAATTTTCATGTTTTTATTGGCCAAGCATACTTGCCCCAGAGTAGTATAAGTTTCACATTCACCACATCTTAATTGTAACTGACTCTCCCCCACTCTTTCTCCCCTCACCTCTGCCCTCTTAAATTAGGTATTTAGAAAGGATATACAAAATATTTTGCAAAAATTTGACCATGGTCCTGAATAACTCCTTGCAGACTCATATCTGGTCTTACTGAATTTTACTGAATTTGCCCCTTCATGAAACGTGGTAGCTATGGACCTTCTGCAAAATTGTCAGACATCCATTTATATAAGCTAACTAATCATCTAGCCTTTACCAAAAAAAATCACACACAAAAACTGGGTGTCTTCATGCCAGACATGCTCTCCAATCAGAGCAGTATGAAATCTGTTAGGAGATCTCTTAGAACTCTGGTTAGCAGTTAGCTAGTCAATCTCACTGAATGGATGTTTAGCTTCACTCCAATGATAACTCCATACTTATCCACACACACGTTATTTTTGCTCTAAATGTGAGCTTAATACATTTCCAGATACAATACTGCTTAAACCTACCAAGAAAGGGAAATAAATGTCTTGTTCTAATAAAGTTTCATTTGAAGATCCTGGGCCAGATTTTCAGATGGTGTAGATCAGAATATTTCATTCATTTCAATAGAGCTACACTGATTTACAGCAGATGAGATTTTGTTTCTAAGAGATTGAGCATTTTTCATTTCTACTCAGACCTGCCTTGGCATTCATGCTGGAGATGAAATGCCCATTGTGGACCAGATTTTAACACCTATGTCTCATGGTGAAGGATACAGTGATTCCAAGTCTCCTTGTCTGGCTAAAGGAAGAATGTTGGACACAACTCTGTTGGAGAGTGATGGGGCCAACTTCCTGGTCCAAGAGCTGAAGGAACCAACTAGGTGCTGTGCTTTTCTTGACCTGCTGCTCACAAAGAGGGAAGAATTGGTAGGGGACATAGGAATGGATGGCAACCTGGCCAGCAATGACCATGGGATGGGTGAGTTCAGGATCCTGACAAAGGAAGAAAGGAGATCAGCAGAATAGGGACCCTGGACTTAAAAAAAAAAAAAAAGACTTAGACGCCCTCAGGGAAGTGATGGGCTGGATTCCCTGGAAGGCTAATATGAGATGGAAAGGAGTCCAGGAGAGCTAGCTATATTTTTAAAGAAACCTTATTGAAGGTGCAGGAACACAAACCATCTCAATGTGCAGAAAGAATAGCAAATAGGGCAGGTGACCAGCTTGGCTTAACAGAGAAATCTTTGGTGAGCTTAAACCCAAAAAGGAAGCTTACAAGAAATGGCAGCTTGGACAGATGATTAGGAAGGAGTACAAAAATACTGCTTGAGCATACAGGAGTGAAATCAGGAAGCCTAAAGCACAAGTGGAGTTGCAGTTAGCAAGGGATTGAAGAAGGGTTCCTACAGGTATGTTAGTAACAAGAAGGTGGTCAGGGAAAGTGTGGGCCCCTTGCTGAATGAGGGAGGCAACCTAGGGACAGATGATGTGGAAAAGGCTGAAATACTCAATGCCTTTTTTGCCCGTCTTCACATAGAAGGTCAGCTCTCAGACTACTGCACTGGACAGTACAGCATGGGGAGGAGATAAATAGCCATCAGTGGCGAAAGAACAGGTCAGGACTACTTAGAAAAGCTGGACATGCACAAGACCATGGGGCTAGCCACATGCAGTGCTTCCGAGGGTGCCAGCTGATGTGATTGCAGAGCCATTGGCCATTATCTTTGAAAACGTGTGGCAATCAAGGGAGGGAGGGCATGGACAATTGGAAAAAAGCAAGTATAGTGCCCATCTTTAAAAAAGGGATAGAGAAGGACTTGGGGAACTACAGACAAGTTAGCTGTGTCTCAGTCCTGGAAAAATCGTGGAGCAGGTGCTCAAGGAATCCATTTGAAGCACTTGAAGGAGAGCAAGGTAATTGAGAACAGTCAGCATCAATTCACCAAGTACAAATCATGCCTGACCAATCTGATTGCCTTCTATGATGAGATGACTGTGGATGTTGGGAAAGCAGTGGATGTGATATATCTTGACTTTAGCAAAAGCTTTTCATACAGTATCCCACAGTATTCTTGCCAGCAAGTTATAAAAGTCTGGGTTGGAGTCGGTTGTGGGGCTGGTTTTGTTCAACATCTTCATTAATGATCTGGAGGATGGGGTGGATTGCACCCTCAGCAAGTTTGCTGATGACACTTAGCTGTGGGGAATGGTAGATACACTGGAGGGTAGAGGTAGAAGGACCTAGACAAATTAGAGGATTGGGCCAAAAGAAATCTGATGAGGTTTGACAAAGGCAGAGTTCTGCACTTAGGATGGAAGAATCCCATGCACTGTTACTGATTGGGGACCGATGGGCTAGGCAGCAGTTCTGAAGAAAAGGACCTGGGGCAGTGTATAAGAAGCTGGATATGAGTCAACCGTGTGCCCTTGTAGCCAAGAAAGCTAATGGAATATTGGGCTGCATCTGTAGAACCATTGCCAGCAGATTGAGGGAAATGATTATTCCCCTCTATTTGGCACTGGTGAGGCCACATTTGGAATATTGGATCCAGTTTTGGGCCCCCCACTACAGGAAGGATGTGGACAAATTGGAGAGAGAGTCCAGCAAAAGGCAATGACATTGATTAAGGGGCTGGAGCACATGACTTATGAAGAGAGGCTGATGGAACTGGGCTTATTTAGTCTGCAGAACAGAAGAGTGAGGGGGATTTGACGGCAGCCTTCAGCTACCTGAAGGGGGTGGGGGGAGGGAGGTTCCACAAAGGATGGAGCTACGCAGTTGTCAGTGGTGGCAGATGACAGAACAAGAAGCTGTAGTCTAAAGTTTCAATGGGGATATCTAGGTTGGTTATTAGGACAAACGTTTTCACAAGGAGGGTGGTGAAGCACTGGAATGGGTTACCTTGGGAGGTGATGGAATCTCCATCTTTAGAGGCTTTAAGGGCCTAGCTTGACAAAGCCCTGGCAGGGATAATTTAGTTGGGGGTGGTCCTGTGTGGAACGGGGTTGGACTAAATGATCTCTTGAGGTCCCTTCCATCCCTAATTTTCTGTGATTCTATGAAGGACAGACCTTTTTCTAGCCAGACATACCAATTAAGAAACAAAAACAACACATTTCTTTTGCATGGGATACAGCTTGAGAAAGAACAAACAATCTCAATACCCATTCTGTATAATGGCCACCTGAGTCCAAACTTGACACAGATTACCATTTTCAGGAGAATTTGAAAGTAGTGTATTTGTCCAGTCACTTTGCTTAGAGGTAGTGCTAAAGATGACCAGCAAGGGAAAAAAAATGTTTCTTTTTTTGCTTCTTTATAATGTTTATGATGTATGGGAAACAGCAAGCATAGGGCACAGAATTCGTAGTTTGGATATCTGGGATCTGTTCCCATTTTTGCCACTAATTTGGGTGGTGTTGGGCAAATTCCTTAACTTGTCTGTGCTTCAGTTTTCCCAGCTCTAGAGAAGAAAGGCATTGATACTTGCCCTCCTCCTTTGGAATGTGCTTTGCAATCTATGGATGTAAAGTACTATATAAGTATATGGGATTATTATAAAATTATATAAAAGGGCTGAAATGTGGGGGTTATTTTTTGCTTATCTTATAAATATCAGAATATTAAAGTACTTGATATTTTCTTTCCTGTTTTTGCTGGAAGATTTATCAAAGGATTTGTGAAATGAGAAATTTCTCAGTCGTCAAATAAAAGGGCAGTAGTGGTGGCTCTTTCACTACCAAAGCTTTTCCCATTAGTCAGGTATTAAGCAGGTGTTAAACAACAAAAAAATCTTAGAACTTAAAACAGCCTAATTAAAATTCCCTTCTCCACTCCACTGCTCTAGCCTCAGTCTCTTGCTTTGTGTCACATCACAATTACACTAAATTCTACAGTCCTTCTCAGAGTCTGCCAACAAAAAAGGAAAGTCAAGTCTAGACAGTTGTGCAATGTACCAAGAATAAAGGGGGGGAACCCTTGCAATTAAAATAGAAAAACTTTTCAAGCCTTCTTTACACATCATAAAGAAGCAGAAAGGGGAACAAACATTTCCCTCCCCCTTTACAGTTCACCTTTAAAATCCCTGATTAATGGAGCACACACTACACACTGGGCATTTCTTGGAGCTCATTGGGCTTCCTGTCTGCAGGTAGAAATGGAGGCACTGTGTAGCAGCAGCACAATGAATCAGAGAGGCATAGGACGTAACAGTAACAAACACTGCTAATGAGCCCCAGCTCCTGGGTGATGGATATGTTCTGGATTTTGTAGACTTCCAGTCCTGAGGCTGGGATTGGATATGATGTAGTCAAGCCTTCTCTTCTTACTTGCTGAGTCATCAAGCAGTGGGGCATGAGCCACTCAACTGGTTCCTTAACTGGAGTAAAAGTGCTGGTGACAGCCACTTGCCCAGAGCGAGGCATGAGAAAAGGCTCAGAATCGGGTTGTAGCTCTGAAGGCGACAAACCCTTCCTCTTACCCTGCAGCAAACATGGATATCCATATGACTGGAAAAGCAGGCTGGCTGAACCAGTTCAAAAAAAAAATTAAGGAAAATCAAACAAATAGTACATGAAAAACCAAAGGAGGCAGAGTTTGAAATGATACCTCAAAAATCAATATGGAAGCCTGTCAGCACTGGTTTGATCGTTTCAATGCAGGAGAGTACTGCAAAGCTGTTTATGCTCACACACTGGGAAGAGCCAATTTCTTCATAGAACAGCCAAGTTTCCATTGCCTGCAGAGCATGCACCTTCCAGCCTAACAGTTCATGGAATCCCTGAATTCAGCAATGAGCTTTCACTTCTGTACAGCAAAGAAACATGTCCCTAGTGCAACTGCTTCTACTTGTGTGCGTCTCAAAACTGGGAGGAAAGCATTTTAAAACAACTTGCCACCACTCCTCCCATTCAGTATTCCAATTCTTTCAGTTTCTGCAAGTCTCTATGGCTAACAGCTTACATGCCACTTTGTGTGGTCTGTTAAACTGCAGAAGGAATAAAGCGCCCACTGCACAAAAAAATTTAAAATAATGTAAGACTGAAGAGTATAAAATGCAATAAAAAGGACAGCAGCAACCTCACATGCCGGCCCAAGCTCGGTAGGGGCTCCAGACATTAACTCACGGCAGTAGAAAGTAGAGAATTGGATTACTCTTCTCTCCTCTGAGTCCTGAACTTTTGTGTCTCTTTTCTTTTTGTCAGACTTGGAATTACTACGCAGGCTTCTTCCCAGGTAGTCCTGCTCATTGTTCACTGACGCCATGCTCCCATGCTACCCGGGCGTGCTCCTCCTTTCCAGCACTAGCTGGGTGGGAGACTTTGCGATGCAGCGGCCGATGTTTGTCTTCCTCTTCCATCATCATCATCATCTCCTCCTCATTCTCTATGTTTGGGAGCCGAGAGTGGTATGGTTTCGGGGGGAGAGCTGGTGGGTCTATGGTGTCCTGAGGAATGACTCCAGATGGAGCAGAGTGGCTTCGACATGGCTGGGATTTGAGCGACTCCAGAACATCAGGTTCAGAGAGACTGTACCTGACAGGGAGGTAGGGTGTCTCCAAGTCTTCATCAGTATTCCAAGCCTGGCTAGGGACAGAATCCATGGTGTCTGTGCGAGGAGGGGGCTCAGATGAATGTCCAAAGTTACTTTCACTTAAGGAGGACACACCACTGCTGGCACTGCCTGACAGAGTGGAGTTACTTCCATCCAGACCAGACTGGGGACTTGTGGGTGATGCAGGGATAGGATGAAGAGGAGACTGTTTAAAGAAAAACACACATTAACATCTGTGATCAGGCAATTTTGCATCTCAGCAGCCATGTTTCATTGTTTACAGCTCATTAGTTACTGCCTAATTGCTTTTGTGCTTAAGAATATAAGAAATCTGAGCCATTTGTACACATACACCTGATTTCCATGTACAAATACTTGTTTGTGCTTTTCCTGTAGGCATGCTCAAACAGTAAAGAACTAGTAGTCATGATGGTGACATCCTCTTTTCCAGCCCACATCCCAGCATCCTCTATTTACCACACCTACCTTGCTAGGACCTCCCACATTCTGTAAATACGGCATACCAGGGTATTTATGTAAAATCCTGTGACACAAACATTATAATGAAAACATTGTGTTACGAGTTTTTAACACAACTGATTTATTTTTTTCAGTAGTTTTGCCATTTAGAAGTTATTTATTAAAAATGATTTCAGTAGCTATTTCCTTTCCTTAGTGCAAGTCTACATATTAACTAACTTCCTAGAGTAAAAGGAAATGACAGAAAAAATAAGGAAATAATCTCAGAAATAAAACAACTGAGAGAGACTGGAGAGAGGGAATAGGGGAGAGAGGAGAACTGAAAAAGACAGAAATAAGATAAATGCAGTGATGTCCATAATTAGTGCTACAGGATTTGGGGTAGACAGCAGGACAGGCAAAACTACTGAAAAAATAAACCAGTTGTGTGTAAGCTTGTAACATGCTATTGCTTTGCTGCCTAGCTCTTCAGAGATGACACAAATGTTCTCTGAAACTCAGTAACGTCAGAGAGTTTTGTTAATTTCACACTTGCTATCACCTCCTCTGCTCCTCTCTCTGCACCACTGCTGATGCACACTGAGCAGGGAGTGAGGAAGAGGAACAGAGAGGAAGTAATTTCTAAAGCACTCATCAAATCTTGTTAATTTCAGATTACTGCTCAGTTGGGAGCAGTGCACAGACAGTTTGAAGTTTTAGAAAGCATCAGTCTACAGCCTACTAATGTATATTGGCCCAACTAACTCATTTGCCAGCACATTCTTGAAGGTGCACTTGTGTGCAGGCTTGCAAATCTGGCCCTAAAGGGAATAGCCATGAATGAGTTGTTTAATGAGCACTGTTATCAATTTGTTTGCTTTCTAATAAATAACACTCAGATTGAGTCTAGACACTTTATTATTTGAGCAAAAGGATTGATTGCAGAGACAGCAGGCTAAGCATGAGTTTTACTATACATTGTTTTCATTCAAAACAATGAGTTCCAGATGAGACTTTTCTGTGTCAGGAAAGAATAATCAACCTCTTGAGGCACAGAGTGGAAAACTTGTCTTTTAAGAAGAGAAAAGATGATCTGGCAAAACACTACCTGATGTTCATTCAGGGGGCAATCTAAAGAGAGCTGACAACTAAACATTTTATCTCCCCCTTCCTATATCAATTTGAGTCAAAAGGTATATGAGACCAACAAGATAAAAATGCTGCTGCCCTCAACATCCCTATGTAAGGGGAATGAGAGTCCCCATTATGATTAGAACTGGCTATTCAAAGGCTTGTGTGCTTGGATTGAAAAAATTTACATATAGTAAAGTAAAAGAGGATAAACCTATGGCAAACCAGACCACACATACCTATGGGCTATTCGATTACTGGAACAGAAGAAAACTGGCCATTTAATGGAGATCTGGGTGTAGACAATCACAACATCAGCCCTCCGTCTGGGCTTCTGCTCCTAAGAGACTTCCTGCTGCTCAGACAACATGGGACTATGGCAGGATGGATGTTGGAATGCGTAAGGGAAGGAATATGAGAGCTGGGGATTCTGGAATTGATCATAACTGTTTATGACCAGATTAGCTGGATGCCATGTCCTGCAACCTCAAGAGATCATTTTACCTTGCGCAGTGTCCGTGCAGGCAGTGCTGGAGGGGCATCGCTGAGCTGGTGATGGAAGGCATCAAAGTGCAGTGAGTAGTGACCTGAAATTAGACAAGGAACAAAATACTAATAAAGAATTGTAGCAGGGGGTCCACAGATCTGTACCTTAAAGCTGTAAGAATTCACCCTTCTAGCCCTCTGTAACATCAAGTAACCAGGTCCAGCTGCTGACAGCCCCATCTCTAGTCCAGAGCTTATATCCTGGAAAGCAATTCTTGTAATGGGTAACCTGAATGGTATCTGTCACATCACCACGAAGTGCAAATGAGAAGTTCTGTAGCAAGAACAATTCTACCCACTACTGCCTATCAAGGATTTCGTGGCAAGACAACAGGCTCTAAAATGCTGTGTCTGGAAACAATATCTTTGTAGTCTTAAGCTACTGCTGAGGACAGTCACTGGCAAGAAGCCAGGCCAGTTTACACCATTCATAAACCTAATTCTAGTCTCAAAACACACTTATGACCTTATTGCTGCAGCTGATGAAATTTTAAGTGTTATCTAATAGTCAACCAAGCAGATCAGGATAGCCTTCTCTCCCTGCACTCCTTACAGAAAGAAGGTTCATACGAGTTAATGTTGGCTTTCATGTGGCCTAGGTTTATTAGCTGTGCATGGGCACAAGACTTATCAAGTGGACCTATTGGGCATTTCCTTACCATGGGGTAGGCTTCGGGGAGGTACTGGTGGGGCCAAGATGCTCCCAACGTGGGCAGACAGGAATGGCAGGGCCTCTCTGGTTCCGCTGTCTAGGCTCCAGCTGCTGGGCGCTGCTGGCACAGCTGAAGGATGGAAAAAGATTGAACTTGCGTAACATTACATTACAGGTTTTTCTTGGGGCTGGAGGCATTGGCTTTCTCCATTCCTGAACTGAGTATGGGGTCTGGTTCCTTGCCATTTGATATAGTACCTGACCACGGGGTGGACCTGAAGGCAGCAAGCACGAGAGAAGTTGTGCACTGTTTGGCTGCAAGGATGGCTCGGGCTCCATGGCCAGGTTGAATGATAGGGTTAGTGGACTGGGGGATATAGAAAGGTGATTTTTTTAAATTTATGGGTGAAGAGAAGTAAAGAGTAAAACGTAAGTGGCAGAAACCTCATTAAACACAACAAAGCCTATTACTGCACCATAATGGCTAAGTGGAGAGTGAATAAAGTGATATAGATAAAGTGATCATATCATAGTTATCAAATCATTAACTTCAGTGGCATAATTTATTAGGCTAAAGAGTTAATCACTAGCTATGATCACAATTCTTCCAAATGTGGTTCTAAGGAATCAGATAATCCTATTTCAGAATTACCATCAAAAGACCTGACTTTCTTTAGCTAAAGAGTACAAGAAAGGTTTCCAGCCTTTCCAATAATATAATACATACTGGTTACAATCTCTAGACGCCTTCACTTTTGCATGGAAAAGAACTCAGGCTGACAAAGCTAAGGTAATTCATTCAGACCTGAGAAGCAACAGCTTTTTCCTTCTAGCCTGTGTGACATTTGAAATGTCTGGAAAGATATGAACTTTTGTTATTAAAGAAAATATGTCCTCCTTTCTTTTAGGCACACTGCACGACTGTCTTGATCACAAGAAGATGCAAATACACTAATTAATGTGCCAGAACAGCAAATGTTATTTATTAATGCTGCGTTGGTTATTCTAAAATCATGTAATAGATGAAAGGGGAATCAAAATGATTTGGAGAGTCTAACAAAGAAAAAATGAAATGAAAAAGTTCATCACCTTCAAATACAGATGATAGACCCAGCACAGACATTAAATCCTCTGGCATAATTTTCTGTGTAGAAAGGAATTATCTTTGATTAAAGCACTTGTGTTTTGATGCACTATTCTTCTGTTTCTAGAACAACTGTTCTTTTAATCTCTTCCCAGTTTTTTCTAACCATTTCAATCCTATTATCGAATTATATTAACAGACACTGAGTCTAGTTTTGATTAAAATATTAGACCTTCCTTGCAGGCTCTGGATGACAGAAAATATGAATTTTAACACTAGGTTTTACAGTAGAAGATGAAAATACACGTGGGATTACAAAAAGCTGATAATTTATCCTTTAGTCCATCTAACTACTACTGATGTCAAGCGGCAAGTGGAAAATGCAACAGGGACTATAATTCAATAGATGCCACTTAGATGTCAATAGAATTTCAGTTAAGATTTTTTTTCTAACGGCACACTATCCTCATTCCTCGACATCTGTTTTAGAGACATCAGATCAAAGCAGAAGGTGCTAAGGGCCTTGAAGGCAAAAAATAATCAAAGAAATGCTCAGCTAGACTAGAGTATTTTATAGGTCTTAAACTTAACCAGGGTTAATGGGGAGGGGGAAATGAGGAGGAGGAGGAGAGAAGATATGCCCAGAAACAGCTGGCATCTTGGGGAGGGGAAGAAATGCCCTTCAGTCCCAGAAGTCAGTGGCCCGTGAATATTTCACTCTTAACATGACAAGTATTATATTTCCCATATTTCTGTACTTGGTGAGGTTTTTGGTTTTTTTTAAAGGGGTGGGGGTCCACCTCCAAATCCATCAATGCCTAACCCTGGATTATATATATATTTTGGAAGAGGGTTGGTGATCTTGCAGAAGCTTAAAAATTCCATAGGCTTTTCCTCAGCCCAGAAAAATGTTTCACTGCTGTGGATTTCAGATGACTATCCCATCAAAGGGTATCCTCTATTCATGGAAGTGTCAGCACCAGGCACCTGGTGAAATTGCAATCTTCCTTCTTGATTCCACCAGCCATTCAGTTGTAAATCTGCATCTTTGACCATATCTTTGCGAAGTCTGAGTCTCAGCTCCCTAAACAAGCAAACTTCGCAAGCTTTGAAGGACTTTTTTAATCCCTAAGGGCTGTGACAGTAGATAGGAGTAATGCTCACCACATAAGCAAAGTTGTGTGCCACAACTGTGTTTATATATTGCCCTTGGAGCTTTTTAATTAGTTCCTGATTTAGCAAGAAACAGACTCCCCAAGGGAAAACCATGAGCCAATTATACAATCAAAATGATTGCAAAGTTAGAACCTCAAACATAAAAGATGTAGAGAGAAACACACCTTGAAAGGCACCAATCCAAAGGTGGAAGAGGGGTGGGGGAAAGAGACTGAGTGAGAATCCTAAAAGAGGATGGACCAGGCCTAGGGATGCAACTGATTTGTACAGAGTGCAGGTTGGGAGCATGTGCAAAGATGGCGTCAAGTTCACTTCTGCACTCAGCTGATCTGCTAGTTAGAGCAGCCTGAGAACTACCCAGGTTTATGCCAGCTGCAAATATTTCCAAGGGCCAAAAACACAGCCAGGGATTGGTGTGTTGCAGGGTTATCCAAGTCTATTTCTCTGCTATACTGGCATCAGGAAAAGAGAGTGGAGTAAGAATCCCGAGGCTGGCTCTACATCACCAATAGTCTATACAGATGGATGAGGCGCCTTGGATTGCCTAACCCAGTTTTAAGGCCAGATTCCATCTGAGGCCTTTTCCCAGCACTTAACCTGCCATTTGGCCATTGAAGATCTGTTAATCTGCAGCTCAAAGGGTTTCAATTGTGTACACTTGGCACAGAGTCTGAGGTAAGCGCTGCAGGCAATAACTGCAACCTTCAATGCAGCTTTGGAGATAACCAGGATTGATATGGCTATGTTTCTGAATACGTAGCACTGAAGAAGCTCCCTGGACTTGTCTTCCAGCTTTGAAACTGTATGGAGAGGGGACAACTTCAGGTTTTGATCTGGAGTTCCTGGAGTTAATAAGTAATTAAAAAGTAATCAAGACTAGATAGTTTCCACCCAAGAGTTCGGAAGGAACTAAAATGTGAAATTGCAGAGCTATTAACTGTAGTATGTAACCTATCATTTAAATCAACTTTTGCACCAGATGACTGGAGGATAGCTAATGTGATGCCAATTTTTAACAAAGTCTCAAGAGGTGATCCTGGCAATTACAAGCTGGTAAGCCTAACTTCAGTACCAGGCAAAGTGGTTGAAACTATTGAAAAGAACAGAATTATCAGATACATAGATTAATACAATTTGTTGGGAAAGAGTCAACATGATTATTGTAAAGGGAAATCATGCCTCACCAATCTACTAGAAATCTGTTGGGGGGGGCAAAAAGCATGTGGACAAAGGTGATCCAGTGGATATGGTGCACTTAGATTTTTAGAAAGCCTTTGACAAGGTCCCTTATCAAAGGCTCTTAAGCAAAGTAAGCTGTCTGGGATAAGAGGGAAGGTCCTCTCCTGGATCAGTAACTGTTTAAAAGATAGGAAACAAAGGGTAAGAATAAATGGTCAGTTTTCAGAAGGAGAGAGGTAAATAGTGGTGTCCCCCAGGAGTCTGTACTGGGTCCAGTACTGTTCAACATATTTATAAATGATCTAGAAAAAAAGAGAAACAGTGAGGTGGCAAAATCTGAAGTTGATTCAAAATTATTCAAGATAGTTAAGTCCAAAGCAGACAGTGAAGAGTTACAAAGGGATCTCACCAAACTGGGTGACTGGGAAACAAAATGGCAGATAAAATTCAATGTTGATAAATGCAAAGTAATGTACACTGGAAAACAATCTCAACTATACATATTAAATGATGGGTCTAAGTTAGCTGTTATCACTCAAGAAAGAAATCTGGGAGTCACATTGTGGATAGTTCTTTGAAAACATCCACTTGATGTGCAGTGGTATCCACTCAATGTGCAATGGCAATCAGAATGCTAACAGAATACTGAGGAGCATGGCATAGAGAGTACACTTATTAAGTGTGCGGATGACACCAAACTGGGAGGGGTGCTAGTACTTTGCAGGATAGGATAATAATTCAGAATGATCTGTACAAACAGGAGAATTGGTCTGAGGTAAATAGGATGAAATTCAACAAGGACAAATGCAAAGTACTCCACTTAGGAAGGAACAATCAGTTGCACATGTACAAAATGGGAAATGATTGCCTTGGAAGGAGTCAAGAGTGTAATGCTGTTGCAGAAAAAGCAAATGATGTATTAGCAGGAGTGTTGTAAGAAAGACCCAAGTAGTAATTCTTCTGCTCTACTCTGCACTGATTAGGTCTCAACTGGAGTATTGTGTCCAGTTCTGGGTGCCACATTTCAGGAAAGATGTGGACAATTGGAGAAAGTCCAGAGAAAAGCAACAAAAATAATTAAAGGTCTAGAAAACATGATCTATGAGGCAAGACTGAAAGAACTGGGTTTGTTTAGCCTGTAGAAGAGAACACTGAGATGGGACATGACAGCAGCTTTCAAGTACATAAAAGGTTGTTACAAGGAAGAGGAAGAAAAATGGTTGTTCTTAACCTCTGAGGACAGGATGGGAAGCAATGGGCTTAAACTGCAGCAAGGGAGGTTTAGGTCGGACATTAGGAAAAACTTTCTAACTGTCAGGGTGGTTAATCACTAGAATAAGTTGCCTAAGGAGATTGTGAAATCTCCATCATGGGGGATTTTTAAGAGCAGGTTAGACAAACACCTGTCAGGGATGGTCTAGATATGATTTAGTCCTGCCGTGAGTGCAGGGGACTGGACTAGATGACCTCTTGAGGTCCCTTCCAGCCCTATGATTCCATGATTAGGAAAGGTATAGATAGTAAAACAAAATATCATATTGCCTCATTATAAATCCATGTTATGCCCATATCTTGAATACTGCATGCAGATCTAGTTGCCCCATGTCAAAAAAGATATATTAAAATTGGAAAAGGTACAGAAAAGGGCAACTACAATTATTAGAGGTATAGAAAAGCTTCCATATGAGGAAAGATTAATAAGCCTAGACTTTTCAGCTTGGAAAAGAGATGACTGGGGGGGGGGAGAATATGATAGAGGTCTATAAAATCAAGACTGGTGTGGAGACAGTCAATAAAGAAGCATTATTTACTCCTCATAACACAGAAAGTAAGGGGTCACCAAATGAAATTAATAGGCAGCAGGTTTAAAACAAACAAAAGAAAGTATTTCTTCACATTATGCAGAGTCAACTTGTGGAACTTCTTGCCGGAGGATGTTGTGGAGGCCAAGATTATAATGGGGTTCAAAAAAGAACTAGATAAGTTCATGGAGGATAGGTCCATCAATAGCTATTAGTCAGAGGGGCAGGATTGCTGTTTGACAGAAGATGAGAATGGGTGACAGAGGATGGATCACTTGATGATTACCTGTTCTTTTCATTCCCTCTGAAGCACCTGGCATTGGCTGCTGTCGGAAGACAAGATATTGGGCTAGACGGACCATTGGTCTGACCCAGTATGGCCTTACTTATGAGTTGGGAGCTTTGGCAGTGATGCACTGGACAGTATTTTCCCATTATTTCTTTTGGGGAGGCAGTGTTTCACCCTATGAGCTGGAGTTCAGTGCCTGTCACAGACTGGTGATTATATAGGATATAGAGAAGAAAGTCAAGCAGTGTCTCTTCTAAGGCAGATAGTGCCCTGGGTTCAGGCTGACATGTCCAGACCATTAACATGCAAAAGCACAGTTGGATTAGACAAAAAGCTGACTAGGCTGTATCTAGGATTTCCTGAAATTCTCCTGTTATTTCTCTAGCACTCATGCAGCTCAACTGGTAAAAGCAACTGTGAGCATGCTAGTATAGACTAGCCACAGGTATTTTCACCAGTTTGGTGCTCTGTAGTATAGGGCACTGGTAGTTAAAAGCCACAGTTAAAAATAAAATTTAACAGTTGTATGCCACAAAATGGTTACCAAGCAACAATGTTGCTACTTGAGAGAATAGAGCAAATGTCAAATGCTGAAACTGCACAATGTTCTCCTGATCAATCGAAATGTTTCCATGATGGCATTAAACCTGACATTCATATCAATATTCTATACTAGGGTGATAACCACAAACACTAACTACTGTATATGATCCTGGTCATGGATACGTCAGAGTCTGGCTTCTGCCTCTTGGAACCAACACTATCCAGCTCTGCTCCAGGGAGGAAGCTACCATGGAAGCTCCTATTGCCCACAGCAGCCAAACCATCTGGCGGAGCTGTGTGCATTTGGTAGTCAAGTTCAGCAGCAGGGAAACTACAGTTGAACAACTTTTCCGTTCAGCAGCTGTCCATGAGAATGAGTGCAGAGGGCTTCTCACAGGGAAAGGGGCTTGGACAAGTTCACAGGACATGAACATTAACAAAAAACGAGTTGGTGAACGGTACTTTGACTTACTGACAGTGGTAATGGTTCAAAAGAGTGCACAAATGCCTGCAGCTGCTTTTATTCACATTCATAACTTGACTCGGGGGTTGGGATTCCCAGATGATCCCCTAAAGAGGTTTATAAAACATCCCTAAAGAGACTGGTCAGTCAAGCCCCTGTCCTTGATATGTGCATGAAACACTTGTTTTTGCCAACAGATTCATGTTGGTAAGATTAAAAAACATGACAATGTGATTTAACAAACTGCATCTCTACTAATAATGAAATCTCAAAAGCTACCTCGCAGGTAGTTTGGAGACTCTTTTGAAGAAGCAAAGCTCGTTTTACGTATTATCATTGGGCCAACTCCTGCAGCCTGTACTCAGGCAAAGCTGTCATTGAACTCAATTGGAGTATGTCTGTGTCAGGACTGCAGGATTTGGCCTGCTGTTATTAATAAACGGTAAAGAGCTTCTTTAGTGGAGGCACTTGTGCATCTCTTTGTAGATCCAAAATATCAGCTCAGCGGTCTTTAGGCTGGCAGAAGCTTCAGTTTAGTTAAACTCTCAGCCTAAGAATGTGAGAGGATGTTCAGAGACGGAAGACCACAAATGTACAAGCACGGACAGAGTACCACTACTACAAGATGCAAGCATATAATTAAGAAAAAGAATACCTTTCTCAGCCACAGATAAATTGGGATCACTGCAAGGTTTGCATGGTCCGATCACTTGCTGGATCAAGGCGCGCTGAAAATTTGGAGGCTAAAGACGAGGGGAGGCAGCATAGAAATGTGAAAACAGTTACAGATTTGCCAATACAGAACCCTGTGATAACTGAACGGCCCGAGATAAAAATCCATGGAAGGCTCTAGGCTTCTGAGTTTTCACGTAAGTGTCAAGAGATAAGTGGCAGATGAGAGACAGTTTGGAGGCACTGCATTGTTGGAAACCATTTAAGCCATATATTGGTTAAATGCCCCTGGAAGTTTTAACTCTTAAAGACTTGTAAGGGTTGAGTTCTGGTTACTCCAGAAACCACTTCCTGACTTCCATGGCTCTGATGTGATTCCAAAACAGCCAAGATCAGCTAATGCAACCAATCTCATTTCCCCTAGGTTTATTTGTAAAGAGTTGGGTTATTCTCAGTGATGGGTGCCTAACTATGGAATTTGCTTCTCCCAGCACTTCAGAGATCTGATTTTTTTTGACATTCATATCATGCTGCCACGCTCAGCTTTCTGGATGGTTTTCATGAGATGTGGGATGATGGTAGTGTGAGGGTATTTTTTGCTATGAAGAACTTTGAGTTTTGAATCCTGGGTCCTATATTTCATTTATCAACTGCGGTTGTGTTTTATAAAGTTTATTCATCTATTTCTATTTCTAAAATTGTGCCCATTCCACATACAAAGTAAAGTCATGTGACAGTTCATGATGGATCACTGTTTGCTGGTCAGGTTTAAAGTAAGAACAGCCCATCCCCACAATGAGGATCCACAATTGTAACATACTAGTAAGTTGCTGATTTTAGTGTATCAAAAACAGCAGTTCTGAAAGGGGGAGAGAGACGAGCATAGAAATCTCTGCACAACCTGATAAGCCACTCTGTAAATGTAGCTAAATCAGTGGTTTCTGAATGCAGAAGGTAAAAAGGGAAGAAATGAAGATAATTACAAATGACAATAGTGGATCTGTATGCTAATCAGAAATAGATGAATGTCAAGCTGCTGCGCTAGGAAAGAACAGCAAGTCTATTACCTGTCCATTTTCCATGATAGCTGCAGGGTACATGGCACTGCTCGGTCGTTCCCGGTGGGTTGGCAGCAGCAGCATCAGCTCCCGAGTGTGGCGGTACTTATCTGGTAGAGAAGGAGAGCCTGTAAACAAGCAAGAATAATCACGTACACATGGCAAACCACACAGAGATCTCAGCTTGGCCCACTGATCTAGTCTTCTTCCTCTCCTGGGACTCATGAATTAGCCCAACAATTTGGATGATGATCTTACAGGACTCCAGGAAGACATGGTGCTGAGCCCACTGAGCGGCTGACTTTAGGTAGGGTGCATAGCATTAGAGTCCAGTAATCAATTTATTATACAATTAAGACCTGGGCACACTGTTGGGTTTAGGATATTCAACTCAGGAAGTCACCAGCTGTACATTACAAGTCACTTACCACTAAAATAAAAGTGTATCTGTCTGTGGAAGCAGCAGTGGTTGTGGTTTAATATGCCTACTGTTCTCTTACGTAAGAAGATATTAGATGTACGTATACAGATGCTGTAAAATTCTGTACTTTATGACTGAGAAATTACGAACGGGATATAAGGCTGGGTTGCAATATGCAACCGATACTGGAATTTGCCTTGTGTGTGTCAGACATGGTACAAATAAATTGAGGCTCTGGTATGAAAGTGGTGATTCTCATGGCTGGCTTCCTTTTTGTTAATATCAACCAGACAAAAATGGAATGTGCTATGAATTTTGGGGCCTTTTTGTTTGTCACTGTGCTTTCAGGTGACATATAATACCAAGCAGCATGCTGCAATGCTGAAAATGTGCCAACAGGTTTGCCAGCATGCTGGTGTATAGTATGAGGGTATTTGCCCATGTGGTCCAATGGTTGTTTATTATCTGGATAATTGCCAGGAGATGTTACATTATGAGAGGGTCTATGTGTTTCATGTTAAATATTCAGTGGAGTACAGCATTGTATACTGGCACACTTTTTGTTTTTACATTAGGCACCATGTCCTACAAGGAGAGTGCCACACACCAATGGAGTTGCTAATGTGTATAGCTACGATGGATGTGCCAAAAGAATGATTCACATTAATGGGATGATTTGTGGGTGTCTGGTAACACTAGACACACCGTTGGATACACAATCATATGCAGAAGTTAACGTTTTGAAGCTGCAGAAGTGAGTTAACTTGTACTGATTATTTATGCCACAAACATACATTTCACAGACAGCAGCACATAGCACATTACCCAGCCATGCCTGCTTTTGGGAAAGACATGCCCCCTTTTGCAAACTTTCCACAACCACACGCACGTTACCTGAACAGCACTCCAACATATGAGCAAAGGCATATTTTTCTAGTTAATGCAGCTTTTACACAAAAGCATAACATGCACCTTTTTGAACTGATATTCAGCACGCAGTGGAGGGAACAATGTGGCCAGCAGAGTGCAGAATAAAGTCCTACACTTGCGGCAATTTCATCACAGGGTGTAGGGTCCAGATAATCTGAAACCTACCATTTCATAAATAAATACAAAATAAAATGCAACCTAACTCCAATCACAATTTCTTCACAGACATAAAACAAATACATTTGGACATTCTTAGTTCTTTTGCACATTATCGTTAACAATGCAGTGTTAACACTTTATGCTGAGTCTCTTACTCACATACACATCACAGATAGTCCGATTTGTGCAAGACAAATATACAAATACTGAACTTTTAGGGGTGCCAGGAACTGCATCGCAGCACAAAACACACTGCAACTTTTTCCCCTTTTATTTATCATTTGCTCCTCCCTTTTCTTGTCCTGGGAGCAAACAGCAGCTATATGTGCTATCAGTTTAGATGAAATTATGATCCCACAAGACCTTGCATTGCATGATCTGCAAAATCCCCCTATTTCATGGTGGCAGAGTGATTTTTAAAACCACCCCTCCTTTTGGTGCCCTCGATTTGGGATTGTAAGTAACTGTGGTTACAAGTATCATCATAAATAGTGTCTCAGTATCTGATTTGCTGGCAAAATTGTGGATGCAAAAAGAGTGGCTTGTTTGAAACCCTGTTAACAATCGGGACTGGTATCTTGGACTTCACTAAGGAACACCTTTATTGAGGCCTTTTTTGAGAGTCAAGTAAACATTTGAAAATAAATTCAAATCTTTTAAAAGCTTCAAAAGCTGATATCCTACAGAACAAAATTGCAATGCAGTGGTCCTGCAGATGCTACAAAACCTGCAGCATGTCCCATTGGTCTGCCATGCTTTTCAGCTTGTCACCCGGTACATATAACGTGTGTAGTGTTTTACACATTGTTCACAGGAAGGCAAAACTTGGTATGTCAGGGCCTGGGGGAGACTTCATTTTATTCCAACAATTTTTAACCAAATAAAACATTAATATTGACACCAAAAATACTGGTTTTAGAAACTCATTTTCAATTAATGTAGGTAATCCTTAAACCCCTGCTAAATCCTCGATTCTCCCATTTTTATTGGTATTTTGAAACGATTTGCTTCCATCCCAAGAATTTTTAGCTCTGATTAAGATTTTTATTTACTTTAAATGCCAAGTACAGAGACTCTGTCATCACGATAAGTAAGAAGCTGGGACTTTGCTGTCTAAGCCTGAGAAGAGGGCTGTCTAGAGGAAGCATTGAGAATGACTTGACAGCTCCCACAATGAGTACTACATATGAGCTGCCTTTCAAGTATGTTGAACATGCTCCAAGCCAGCTTTAAAAGGATTCTTTTCAAGACAACATTACATACCTCCTTATAGGACTCCCTATTATATCTCCTGCTTAAGGAACCTCAGCTCATCTCTTCCTTTTAACCATGTTAGAATTCGAGTCGTGCCTCATCTGAGCGATCTCAAGGGGAGTGAATGCAAACCCAAAAATTCTCAGTGGCCTTGCCTACAACACAGTGCTGCTCTTTTGCTTGGGCTGGAACATGGTGCTTCAGGGAGTGCTGCACCAGAAGCTGTGTTAGGGGTTGGGACAGGCCATGCAAACCAGAGAGGAACATACTCTAACTGGTAGACAACAGTAATTCGTGATGTGTTCTCTATCACTAGTGCAAGCTAATGAAGTTCTTACTGTATCCCGATAACAACACGGCTTTACAATATTCAGCTCCCTGGATCCTGGCTGTAAGTGTTGTGCATTAAAACAACTGCAAGGTTTGCTATGTACTATTTAATCTGTTCTTTGTGGACATGATCAGTATCAGTCTATTTTCTTGATGACTATCTTCCTGCAAATACAATTTTAAGTTATTAATACATACTTCTATTACTTAATTTACTTGGCTTATTTTTGACTGACCTTTAAATAGCTGCTATTCTTCTCCTTCAGTGAACAGTGCCGTGTTTTTGGAGTGGGGAAATAGCTCTGCCATTTCCAGGAATGGGAGATTCAAATTCTAGTTGAACCCAAAGTGCAAGTGACCTTGGTCCCTATGGAAATTAATCCACCTTGCAAAGATACTTCTCTGCTCAGGATGACTTCAGTAAGCGTGCTGCAGAACAGGACTGCAGCTAACGGAACAAACCAGCGCAAGGATTAGGGTAACGGGATGCAGTTTTTCACCTCTAGGGTAAAATGTGAACCTAGCAATGAAAGCTTTTAACAACTGGTGAATACTAGACCTAGAAACAGAGGGAACCAATGTTCAGCCTAGGACTAGAGGTGAGAAAAACGGTTAAATCTGAGAAATGCTAGGTGGCCCATGTGAAATGACTTGGTGGCCTTAGTATAGTTTCTGACCGATGTAGCATCCCAGTTGGTAAGTTTGTTGGCAGTCTCAGCAGAAAGGCCAAGGATTGAATGGGTCATGGAGACTGAACTATCCTCTCACCTCTAGAGGTGGTCCCTCCAGGACAGAGATGAGGCACATTGGTGGGGGCAGTGTGGGGAAGCTTGCACTGCTGCCGCCCGTGCTGTATCTGTTCTGTGGATAAATAGAGGGCTTCAGCCTCCAGTGTTGTCAATCCAGCACCTTTCACCAGCACTAAATTAAAAAGAATATAAATAAATATAAAAAGGATAGAGGTGCATTGGCAGAGCTGTGCATGTGACGTTTGCATAGTACCTTGTCCTAGCCAGTGACATGACTCATTTTAATAAGCATAAAATTTACCCAATTAAAAAAGAACAGAAAAAGTCCAACAAAGAAGCCAAAGCCATATTAATTTCAACACAGTGGAACTTATGTATAATGAAGCTGTTTGTTCTGCTGAATAATTTCACTCTAAGTGTAGCTTTCACAATAACCAGATTAGTAACTCGCACATTGGAAGTATGGAAAAGATCTAGGACTTTCATTCTACTTTATTGCAAATAGAATTTCTTAATAATTAAGTTAGACTTCAGTAATCATTCGGTAAACGTTGCTTTTTGCCTAACTGAAAATGGACAAAACTGGCAGAGAAGAAATACTTTAGCTTAAATTTATCAAAATGTACTAGTGAGAAGGGAGAGTAAAACAAAATATAATAAATAAGGATCTGAAAACGTGCCTTTAAATAGCACACTTTAAAATCATTGTTTTTCTTGCAGTATCCTTATTTGTAGTGAGCAGAGTTGTCTATTTCTCAACTATGGGAGGTGCTGTTGATTTAAGCATCAGCCAGACATCCTTTTATATTCTTCATCACTTTGGTTCCTAAGCAACAGCAGAGACCACAGCTGAGGGGGCAGCTGGTGACGCTGGGAAGTAAGACAGCTCAGAAAGCCTGGCAAGGCCTGTGGCTGTGGATACCAGATTTTGGAAGTGGACACTCGCTTGAAACGCTGCAAACACCAAAATCCCACACTATCCCCTCAAAAGATTCAGACTTCACAGACTTATAGAACTAGCTGGGCAGGTTCATTTGGGGACCCTTCCTGACACGACAGCACCATATTTAGTTCCACCTCCTTCCCTGCTCTTTTTCTGATTACTTCACTATTTGAGTTGTCGTCATTTCCCTTCCAGCTCTGGATAATTAACAAAGCTATTTGTATTGACGTAAAGAATTCCACTCTTCAGCTTTCTATTACACCTTATCCTTCAGTCACATCGTACTGCTGAATGGAGGTGCTAACCTCCGAGGCTGCAGTAGCAGCCATGGAGTGACCCTGCTGCAGTTCTGGGGCGGAGGGGGGGGAAGAAGAGGAGGAGAGGATTCACTGCACAAAGCCTTGTTACCCTGATAGGTAAAGGAAAACAAAACATCAAGTGGCTAAGTATTTTTTTTTCCTGTTTTCAAGTATGACGCAGCGTGAAAGTCCTCCTTTAATTCTGGTATCTCTTACTCCAGGCCCTTCAACCTTCATTGTATACAAGCATGTTAACCCTTCTCACAACTCTTTTAGCATGCTCTCATTTCCTTAAAGAACAAGGTTGAATTGTGTCTTTTTCCTGATGTTCCGCTTCCGGCAATGCTGTAACAAATAACTATTTATGTCCTTCAGTAGATGGTTTGCCACAGGGTAGTATGGCATTCTTTCCCTTACAGTGTCAGTGATGCAAGAGGTTGGCTCAATTGTGTGGAAGCACATTCAAAACCATTACACAGTTAAACTGCCTGAAGCCAGCAAGTACCAAAGATCTACACTCCACTGAATTTTGCTGACTAGATGGCTGAGACCACTCGGGGGTTACACGGAGCATTTCAGAAGAAGCCACTGTTGAAAACTCAGTCCCTAATTCCAAAAGTGAAATAGTAAAATTACTGCATTTCAAGCCAAGGAGACATCAGCAGCGCACTCTATAAACTGACTGGACAAGAGTCAGGGCCACTTGGTTCCCCTGAACTCTTCACTCAGAGTCCCTCCATTCTTACCTCGTGCACTGGGAGGGGCAGAGTTAATCATCTGGGATGGAGCTGAGTGGGTAGAGCTCAGGCTTGAGGTGGAAGGGCTGGCCTGGGACAAGGATAAAACAGAGACATTGGTGACTGAGACTTGGTACCTGGAGTTAGGGTAAACAAGCGGCAGGAGGCAGAGAAAGCAAGACAGAACTGAGCAGACTGGTGCATTAGATATTCACCTGCCTCAGATCATCCAGTGCATGGGGAATGTGACCTCTGGCTAGGAACTGTACACTTGTTGGGCTGTGGGACCCATTTCAGCCTTTGAGATCCATTGTCATGGACTGAAAGATACTTTACTAAATAAGATAACCATCTTAACAAGAAAAGCTGCCTATTCTGCTCAAGAGGTGATTAGCCATCCCTTAGAAGAGTTACCTGTACCTTGCTCTGTTCTCAGGCTGCACCAGAACTTTCAATTTACATCTATAGAAGAGTTAATCATATTTACTTAGAAAGAAATCACTGGGGGCCATCTCTGCCTCCGCGGGGTTTCTATCAATCTTCAGGAGATACTGATTTATACCCAAGGTCAGCCTTTGTGAGATTATTGCTATATCTTTTCAGTTCACAGCTACAGATAAATCAAAGACAGAAGAGGTCTGAGTAGGTGGTCTACTGTATATGTAAATGATCCTTATCCCAAGTACTGCCTGCAGAGTTCAATTCTATTCCTAGAAACAGACCCTTGATGTTGTATGGCAGTTATACCTGCATGTGGTACATGTCCTCAGCAGCCTCCCCTACAGAACTGTCTGTTAGGGTAACCAGGTTTCCTGTTTCACTGGAAGTATGGGAGGAAAGAGAAGATGACGAGTGTCGGACTGAACCCAGCAGGTTCAATGGGCTGAAACAAAAATGGAGACAGAGGCAAAACAAGGTGCAAAGATTAGACAACATTATCTTCCAAATCTTTGTTTTAAGTAGTGAGGCATGATCTTTACAGGTGCTGAATATCTGCGAGTCCCACTGACTGTAATGTTGAATGCCTTTGAAAAATCGGACCGTAAATGCTTACAAAAAGCTGCCCACCCCCGTATATGTTCATGGCAATGGTAATAAGAAACCAATACTATTACATTTCAGTTAGATATACACTGACAGTATAAAACAAGGTCATTCAAACTTCAATCTGGGCTAAATTGGCATCTGAGTGCTATACCTAATTTGCCTCAAAGAACAGACTGAAACTGCTCTCGTTTTTAATGCTGAGATGCAACCTGTGGAGACAACTCCCAAGAATGTTTCATCAAGCTCCAGCAGAGGCTACTCAGATCAAGACAGGGCATTTCCTGCATAGACTAGTCTCCATGGTCCGCACCTATGTATTAAAATTGAAGGCAGCTGAATGTAGAACTCTATGGCCCAAATGGCATGCAGGCTGCACTTTGATCTCTTACGATGTAAAACTACCGTATTTTTCGCTCCATAAGACGCACCTGACCATAAGACGCACCTAGGGTTTTAAGGAGGAAAATAAAAAAATATTCTGAACCAAATGGTGTGCTAAAATATTTAACATCAAACATTAAAATATTCAAAATCCAGAGCAGATAAATCCTTCTGTGCTGATCACCGTTCAGGATGTAATTTTCAAAACCACCTAAGTGACTTAGGTGCAAAAGTCCTGATGAAAGTCAGTGGGACTTTTGAGCCTAAGTCACATAGGCATCTTTGAAAATCCCACCATAAGTGCATAACTCTTATGTACTGATGGCCTCTTGTCTGAAATACACTGAAGTCCTGTAATATAACCGTCCCTTTCTAATGAGCTAGCCTGACCATTTCAAAGTCTGTGCTCAACTCCTTCAATAATACAATGGTTTGTGGTGTCTCCTGAAACCTGTGGATAAACATACCATATACAGGCTGGGGAGGGGGGGTTAGGTGAGGGGTGACAGGTCAGCAGCTGGGGAGGAGGGATATGTGAGGGGTTCGGGTCAGTGGCTGGGGAGGGAGGGTTAGATGAGGGGTTCGGGTCAGTGGCTAGGGAGCGGAGTTAGGGTGAGGGGTTTGGGTCAGTGGCTGGGGAGGTGTCGGCAACTTGCAACGCCAATCCGGCAGAGATCAGCAGCTGCAGAGGGAACTTGAAACACAGCGGTTCCGCACGCCGCCGTGGCAGGTATGATTATGCTTCCGCTGGCGCTTACTCTGCACGTTTACACATGTTTAAACATATGTTTACCAGCGTACACATGTTTAAACATATGTTTACTGGCGCCGCCCCTCCTACCCGCGCCCCGCAGCAGCTAAAAAAATGAACATTCGCTCCAAAGACACACGGGCATTTTCCCCCCACTTTTTGGGGAAAAAAAGTGCGTCTCATGGAGCGAAAAATACGGTATGTTGATATATTTCTCTTTCCTTTTGAATCACACACAAACACACATATAATATACATAGTAGAACCTTGCTAAATCACACTGACAACTTGGAAGCTCTTTACAAGTTGATGCCTTGAGAAAAGTGCAATCACTTTCACTGAGTGATGGATTGTGGAATTCAACCACACAACTTAACATCTTGGAATCATGCACCCGAGAATGAGTCGCTGCAGCCTGTCTTATTGAACAAAGCTTTAAAAACAGCTACATAGACTCATTCTTCAAAAGGAACAAACAGAATAGCAACCGAGATTTACAACTGTAGCATTCTTGTGTTTGTGTTCCGTCTTGTGAGGCTATACAACTTTCCAACTCACAGCACATTTTATAGATACTAAAAATATGTTTTGGCCCTGAAGTCCTGCTATCATCAGTTCTAGGGTTGGCACTCAGTCTGAATAAGGATCCAAAAATGCAGATACATATCTAAACCTTAGAAGCCTCTTAAAGCTGAATATTAGCCTGTGCTATTTTTTTACCATTCTGATCTAATACCTTGAAAGCTTCCCTTATTGTATTTTGGTTTTAGTCTAGGCTGGAAATCAGAATTGTAAACACAACCATCTGAACATCTTTAGAACCTTAAACAAAGTTTCAATTTGAGTTCAGTTCCAAAAATGGGCAACAAGACTTTTTTTTTTTTTGATTGTCAAAGTAAGTGTCTTATTTAACTTGAGCAGGTTGCCTATCCCTCATTTATGTGTCAGAAACATTAAAAGTTTGGACCTTCAAAGTCATTGTGAATTTTGGGTCTGAGAAAAATCTATGCGCCAGTGAAGGATAGACTCTCTGTATGTATAAACATTGCAGTGGAGTGGCTATGTGTCAGTGTCCAGCTAACAAGTGCTTAAGATCTCTATTAAATCCCAGGCTTCTCAGTGCGGCACAGCTTCCAATCCACACATGCACAGCTCTGCAGTGGTGACTCTAAATCAAACATCACTGCTCATTACAGACTAGCCCAAGGAATACTTTTCTACGAAGGCTGATGTTGCTGCCTCCACAGTACTTCTGGCCACCTTTGAGGTTCGGCTTCTTTGGGCCCATAACCACTATTCAAGTCTCTCTCTGCCCTTCCACTGATTTTCGAGAGCCCATCCCAATACACGATTGCACATTTAGAACTTTCTGCTTAAACTGTTAGACCGTCGAGAGATTACAGCAGAAAACCAGGTACCTGTGTCGATGCACCAGCTTGATGCTCTCTGGGCTCATAGGGCCATGTGACACAAGAACACTGCTGCGTGGAGTGCTGGTACCAGAACACGCTGGGCTCAATTTATCCAAGCCAGGCAATTCCTACAGAGGGAATACAAAATCGCTTGATCATGGGAGACGAGAATAAGCTTCCCCTTTTTGTCAGAAGACTGGTGACAAATCTGTGACTGTGTTCTTCACAGAGCTATTATGGTTCTGCAATTAGTCCAAGAGCTTTCAGCCCCCTTCATCCCATCCAAATTAGCTTATTACCAACAATTCCCAGGAGTCACCTCAGCAATTTGCTGGAATCTTAGGCATACAATGGACTGCAACTGCCTTCATTGCAGAGAGTACAAATACCAGCATATAGTATGGCCCAGCTACTTGTACAAAGGTGGGGAACTGCAGGCTGGGAGCTGTACTCTATGGGAACCACATCTCCATATTAAAGGGGGGAAGCATATTGTACAATTCTGGAGGCCTTATGTGGCCATCCTCACATAATACTACCTTAGCTAACACTTAGAAAAATGTGGATTTTCCTTTCAGCATATAATGTAAAATGCTACCATATGCAATTCAAAATCTTTTCTTAAATCTTATAAAGATTCCCTTTCTTTGTTTTTGAAAATGTTTAGGAGAGAGTCAAAATATCCGTGAAAATGACACTGTACTGTGAATGGATAAGTGGTCTGCCATTTCCTACGACTCATTTGACCCAAACACCTCAAGGAGCTGTCCCAGAGCACTGAATGAAAGGACGGGTGGACATCACGCCTAGTGACAGTGGAGTCTGTGGCTCCTCTATGATGTCTGACAACATTATTAAACATAATCTGAGAAGCAAAGAAATTTAGACTTGTCTTGGGATCACTGATTCTGCAAGAACCACTGACAAAAATAAACATTAACCAGACACCCAGCACAGTCAGAGTTGGTAGGCTCTACAGCTGCAGCCATGTCTGGAGACCGTGGTAACTGAGCTGCAGCACAATTTGCTTTTTGGGTATTTAACTTCTTATTAAGCTTTCAAACAAATTGGCAAGAAAAAAATGCGGATCACAATACTCCATTGAGTGACAACACATTAGCATCATCTGCCTCTTTATTATGTGCTACTGAAGCTAAATGTTAGTCTGTATGTTCTTAAATAACCACGGACGCCCTGTGCTGGTCAAATTAAGAAGTGGTAATTACACGAAATGGACGTCTCTCCCCTTACTAAGGGCAGCTGAGTGGCAAACGTGCTAACAAAGTAATGACTTCAGTGGCCGTGCCAAGCTCTTTTTAAATCTCCCAGCAAAACGCAATGCAAATCAAATCATGTACACTTGGTTAACCAGCACACTGGACAGGCCCCGCTATTCCAACCCTGGAGATTCACACGGAAATTTCCTCACACACGTTTTAAGTGGAAGGTCCCCTTTGTTCTTTCTATGGTTACAGAATAAAACACACAATCTGATGCTTACATGTGAAATGGTGACTGCCAATTATCTACCCTGAGCAGATTTGTAGGATATGCAGGTAAAAATAGTAGCTACTGTTAGTGCCCTGTTTACACTAGCTCTCCCACTATTGTGGCATTAGTAGAACTGAACTAATGGCAGGTAATTTCATGCTAAAAAGCCTAGGGGAGATTAGGGCATTCTGACTATGGGATCGATTCTCTGCCCTCTACTGCTGTCCTTGCCTGCTGAGAGGGCTTCCACCTCCCAATGCAGGCAGCAGGAAAGGACAAAAGATGAGCAGGAGGCATATTCAAACAACAGCCTGGCCTGCACAGCACATTGCTAACCAGGGAACGTGTCCAGCCCCACATCTGGGTGACACATACGCTGCATTCAATAGCTGGCAACAGAACTGGATACTCAGTCCTGCTCAAAGGAGATCCAAAATAGACATGGACCTACATATAGTTGGTCTGGCCTGAATCATCCCACTCTGAAATTACAGCATGGCTGTTTTTGAGATGGACAGCTAGTACTGCCTACTCGTCCTTCTCTCCAGCCCGGGCACAGCACTCTATGGTAAGGCCAACTTTTGCCCTATGCTACGTAAGATAGTTCAGCTTCACAGACCTTCTGCTACATCGCCAATGATAAAAATTAGAGAAGAACCTGGAAAAATCCCAAGGACTATATTAAAGGCTCAGTTTGCAAACCTCTTTGGGCATTAATTCTTGCGTTGGAAACGTTTCCTGTAAGAGTGAGACAATCCCACAGGTTCAATATATACTATTTTTGTTCCATTCCTGTGTGCATCTCATTGCAACTAAATGAATTTTTATCATGGCTCTGAACCACTGACAATGACCCAGAAGTGATGGTGGTGAGGGTGAGCTTACATGGTACAGACTAGATCGCATCATTTGGAACTGATCGATCAGTTTCTTATGTAGAGGACGCATCTCTGGATGTACGAATTTCTCATGTACTGCCAGACCCACTCCAAGAACATGCACCTATTAAAAAAAAAGAAATGATAACATCATGAATAAAGAACATCTACATTCAGCCTAGGAGACACAACATAATTATGTCCTCTAGTTTGGACAGCAAGAGAAAGATATCTGTAAACTAGTCTATTGTTCATTGCAAGATTGCTGAAAATTAGTAAGCCTAAGAAAGCTGACAGGTCTGTGTTTAATATACATTTTAAGTGTGAGACAACCACATTTATGACATGTTGGGTTTATATTTGCAAGAGATAACTGTAAAAAATGACAAAATTGATTCACTCTGCAGAGCAAACCATGTGGAATCCTCACTCAGACAGTTCTTTGTGACACAGGAAATTCCCATCCTCCATGTTTTCACATTTTGTCAATCAAGGGGTCATAGTTGCTAATGGAGATTTGTAGGGGGATTTCCTACAGCTAATCTGAATGGTGCCAAAACTGCATGTATACTCCTAACTCTCCTCTCTCTTGCTCATTATTTATTCATAAAGGTCATAAATATAATATTAGTGAGACAGCATGGTAACACTTAATATTATTTTATATAATGAAAACACTGTACGAGTAGTAGCAAATTGATCCTCATGACTCCCCTTGAGTATTGGTAAGGTAAGCATTATCCTTATTTTGCAGATGGAAAATCTGAGCTACACAGAGACTAAGTGACCCTCAAAATCCATGCTACCTTTGCTGAATAATCCCAAAAGCTCTAGTCAGGCTTGGGCAGATTTTTGGACTATAGTATATTTTATCAATCATTCATTTAACAGTGACGTGATTTTTCTTTCCTATCATAGCACTGATTTACAACCAATCTGGGTGAGATTTTATACGTTTGTGCAAGTGAGACATTGGGTACGCTAGATAGAGCCGGGGTGGTGCTAGTAGGCTCTGTATATGCTTTCCCATATGCCTCTGCCAATACATCTCGGTCATGACCTGTACCACCTATACTATGTCTATTCTGAGACTCTATGGAGAAGAGATTGCTAAATGTCCCAAAAGGATGGGTGGCTTTGTAATGTAGAAAGACATCCATTACTTAATAAAAGGAGAAGCCAGTAATTGAATTTATCATCTAAATTACGCTTCATCTCAGCTCTCTAGAGGTGAAAGGCCAGTGCATTATTAACTTGTTGCCCGTCTCACTTCCCTATGTTTTAAAGACACTGCAAACCTCTGCTTCTGAATGAATTACTTAGCTCTGGGGCCCGGTCTACACTAGAGTATTTTGTCAACAAAAGTCAGTGCTGGTGTACACACTGCAATTACCCCCCACCGACAAAACTCCCGGTTTTTTTTGACAAAATAAAACCACCTCGATGAGAGGCGTAGGGCTTCTGTCGGTGAGCCCACACACTGTCACACACTCTTCATCTTGGAAAGCACAACCGTACCTGTTCCTGCATGAGCTCCTTGAGCTGTGTAATTTTTTCTGCATCTCCAGGATGCTTGGTGATATAATCTTTATCAAAAAAGGCCTGTGGGAGAAAGATATATCTTTTGCTTATGAGGAAATATTTCTTTATGCACAAATGTCAAAGAGGAAAAAAGGAAACAAAAATCCCAGGGGATCCAAATACACTTAGAAGACTGAAAATTCCACTTCTTCTAGTATTTTGGGACCTAGATGAAGTCCACTACCACAATTTTAGCTGCCTAGATAATTCCGCTCCTCAATTAGTCAGAGGGATTACTGGGTAGCATAAGGTATTTCCTCCCAGCTCCAAAGAATCATGAATCTAATCAAATCTTCCCAAATGACAGTGCAGAGCACAATCACTAAGCCATTGCATCAGCCCATTACTTGAATTTCATATACCTTCTTTCATTTAAGTATCTCTAGAAACTGTAGGAAATGAGTGACTAAAGTAGTAAATAATGTAAGGGATGAAAAGCATTTTCTAATCTTCTCTGCAGGGGACACACAACCCAGAAATGTGGACCAGCAGCAGCATTTTTCAGTATGTTGCCCTTTTGCAACATACATCTTTAACTAACTCTTGGCCAAGGAAACAGCACATAGGTTCCCTAAAGACGAAGACTACGCTGGACACTGTCTGGCAAAGACAATTCTTTCTTTGGAAGTGCCACACAGCAACTTTCCCTCAGCAGGGACCTCAGCACACTCAGCTTCCATCAGTAGAGAGAGCGAGTCCCACTGCCTGCTTTGCAAAATATGTTTACAGTGCAGCAGTATATAAACTGCCTGCTTCACAGTTCTACCTGCATGATTAGCTTTCCCGTGTCAAATCAGAATTTACACTTGAGAAGCTCAGTTTTCAACTGTGATCACCTAGACAGGACATCCAAATCCCACATCTGAACATTCACATCAACACTTAACTGCATACAACGGGACTTACATGCCCAAGGACTGATATATAAACAATTACATATGGATTTCAGCCTCCTGTTTAGCTCACAAGTATGAAAGCTGGGCCCACGGGTTTAATTTCTTATCTTTAACTTTTTATTAAAGCATGCTCTCTTCAACATAGCAGGAGAAATGCTACTGGGAAAGAGTTGCTGATTGGTTGATACTGAACTCAGAGGTACAGTCCCTGCTTACCTCCTGGTACCGTGCTATGCCACCATTCACTGCAGCATCAATCACTCCATTCAGACACATGCTGAGCAGGTTAATGTTGCCATGCATTTGTTTGTGCTGATACTGGCTTATCAATGTCCTCAGTTCCTGGTTTTTGTTCTCAACAACTTGAATGGCATTTTCCAAAGGGCTTACCTCGACCTACAAGGCAACAAAGAATAGTTCAATGCCCTGGTCACCTCATTGCCACAGTGTTCCCTTCCTTATGAAGAAACCAATTCCTACTACTTCTTGACGAGCACTCCCCTTTTTCCTGAGGCGCAGACTGGCTAGCCCTTTTGTCATGGTGGCTTTTCACAACAGTTTTGCTGTGTGTCAGCAATACATTTCAGTTCACCTCACTGCGCACTCCTCTTAGCAGTTACAATAGCTGTCACACGTCTCTGAATAACTGACAGGAGATGCTGTCAAGATTCAGAATTGTACCTCACTGACTCTCTCTCTGACTGCTCTGTTCCCTTCACAATGCTCCTCTTGTTATATTTAGCAATTATTTGGGCTGAGGAAATGATGGCAAAGGAATCTACAATATCTACCACTGAAGTGTGAATCTTTTCAACTGCAAGACCCAGCCAAGAGATTTTAAATTGCCCATCCTTCATCCTGAAGAACTATCCATTCAAATCCCAGTTACAAGTATAACAAATGTTACCAGCTCTCGTCTCTCCACTTCAAACCACCGAGAGATCCCAGGTAAACTGTGAGTCAGGGTCAGAGTGGTACGTTCAATCCACAAGCTCTGCAAAGAATACAGTAAGTGGGGGACCCCGTGAATCAGAATCTGAACACCCTTATGTTCACTGCAGTTGTTCACAATCCCTCTCCATGATACTGCCACAAGTATCTTTTAAAAAGAGTAGGCTTTACCCAGACCAGGGGTGCAACCATTGGGCTCAACAGTCCAGCATCTGTTATTCATTATTTGAATTAAAACATCTTGTGGCACCAAATTAGGATTAAGGCCCCATTCTGTGTGGTGCTGTGCCAATACAGAAGAGGAAGACAGTACCTACACCCTGGAGAGATTAAAATATAATTACTATTACTGCTCCTACCTTAAATTCGTTGTCTTTGTCCTTTGGGCCTTTGTGGAAAGGCCTATCATAGCGGAACTTCCTGATGTTGTTGACACGATAAAAGCTCTTTATGCGATCAGGG
Source organism: Mesoclemmys tuberculata (assembly GCA_007922155.1). NCBI lineage: Eukaryota > Metazoa > Chordata > Testudines > Chelidae > Mesoclemmys > Mesoclemmys tuberculata. The sequence continues at coordinate 4,292,885 of ML677085.1, forward strand.
ACACGGTCCATTTGTAGCACATCAATGTTGTCTGGGATGGGAGTCACTGCATATATCTGCAAATCTGCAAAACGAGGAGTCAAAGAAACACACGGGGGTACCAAATAAAAATACAAAACAAAAAACATGGCTCCTGTAGGGATGTTACACATTGCCATACGGAAAAAAGGTGGAGAAAGTGTGAAATGCATGCTTCCCTTTTTCTTCCATGGCGCGCTTCTCCTTTTCACTGCTGCTTCAAAGGTAGCAACAAGTCATTGTGGGCTAGCATCTCCAGGGCCAGGGTAACCTACAGCACGGTAAGAACTTTAGGGCAAGTTTTCAAAGGTATTTAGGACCTAAATATGCATACATGCCGAAGCAGGTGAGCCACCTAATTCCCATTAATGTTAAAGGAAGTTAGGCACATAACTTGCTTAGGCACTCCCATGAACCCCACTAGGCATCCTTCAGCACCTAAATACATTTAAAAAACTGGCTTTTATTACCTAGGCTTTGTCTACATGCACAGCTTGTACTGATTTTAACAAAATCAGTTTAGAAACCAATTTAGTTAAACTGGTGTAACTTGTGTGCAGACAAGACATAAAAAGCAAAGCAAAGGAAACCCAAAGTAGCCCAACCAAAACAAACCCTTGTTACTTGGTATTTCAACATCACATAGCAAAGAAAAAGTGGGTTCTGTCAGGGATGGAAGGCAGCAGTGGAAGTGGGAAATAATGACCATTCTACTCTTGGTAAATTTAACTTGAGGCTATTTGTCAGTGAAGTCAAAGTACTGTTCAGTATCCTTACTGGCAAAATAGGAGCCAGCAGGCAATCTTCCCCTCCCATCTAGCCTAAAATGTCCACACACTTAAACAATTGCCATGTGGTCCAGTCCTCAGATACTGCACAGCAACATTTGTTTTGTTGTTTGCATGTAAGTTCACAATGCAGTTTAGTGTCAAGAAGATGAACTGGACTCAAAGTCTGATGTGCTGCATAAAAAGGGCAGGTAGTCTGAATGGAAGGACACGTGCAATGTAAGAGGAAGGTGAAGTGAAAAACAAATTGTAAAGTATGTTGAAAATTGGCATGAATTTAAATGCAAAGTTCTCTCTGGGGAAATTGCAGAAGGTAGCTGGATGGATGTCTCGTGAAATGTAATTTTCAATATGGGAGAGTGTATCAGTAAAGCTTAGAGTAAAGTATGGACCGGCCCAGGTACTGTGCCTGTCTTCCCACACAGCCCTGCAAAGGTATATCAGCCATGAACTGGAGTATTTCCTGAGCAAAAGTGACAATTATGTCCAACTGGTGTGTAACGATATGAATAAATGTCCACTAAACACAAGTTGGAGATGATGAAAATCATTACACCTATCGCTAAAGCCAGATATAAATCAAGATCTTCTAAAATGAAGCACCTTTCCCTTTCTTCACCCTTTGCGTTCTACAACAGTTTGATTAACATTAGGCTGCCTTTATGAAAGGATACACTGAGCATCACATTGCAAGATGGTATCATCTGGGTGGTTTGGGTGCTGCATTGCAATGGCTTGTGGGAATTCACTCAACATTCTCTGTTGGAAGGCTTCCAGCCTTTCGTAGTCGTGGCCTCGACATACGTACTCCTTGTTCTGCAAAATAAACAGGCATGAAAACCACTAAATCCCTAAACCATTCCCTTTGCCTTTCTTGCTGTTTGGTTAGAAGATGTCTTCTTCATACATAATAAGAGGGGCATATCTATTTTTTAAAATAATTTTTATTGTATTATATTGAAAATAAAAATTATAAATGATAAAATTATGAAAACATCTTTAAAAGATTAAACTACTTAACTATTCATTATTACTATTAATTATTCACAACTTTTACATGTACCTAATATGGCTGCTATGCATTTCTAATATGGAACCTGTTGGAACTTGAAGCTGATGCAACTGTTTAGAGGAATTATTGGAATAAGATATGCTTTACTAATAATCTACTTTCCTCTTTTGTTCCATTGAAGATGTAAATTAATCCGCAGCGAGTCCAAATATTTTTATAATTCTTTTAACCAAGTTGAAAGAGCTTTTGTCCAGAAATGCAGAATCTCTTTTTGGCAAGCAAAATTACTGTTTTGTGGATTTCAAAAATGGATCTAAATAATGAGCTGAATCCCCTGAAGTCAATGGCATGACCTCAGCATGATTTGAATGGAATCAGGATAGGATCCAACATCTCCTCTACATCCACCCAAAAACTATGTCCTCATTTGACAAAATTTTGCACTGAAATCCAGAAAATTCCAATTATGAGAGAATCCCAGAATCAATGTGCTGACTTTTTTCACCCCATGCTTAAGGAAGCTTGCTAGTATTACAGGTGTAAAGTGACGGAGCACTGCAGCTGAACAAAGATATAAACAATTTCATCTACTTACACTGTATTTGTTACAACTGAAGTAGAGGGATAAGCTAAAGCTTCAAGACATGGTTTATTGTGTAAGGATATCCTTGCAAATCTCACTCCCATAGACATTTGAGGCCTATGTAATTGAATAAAATGATTTATAATGGGACCACAGATTTTAGAAAGAAGCTCCTTAGATATCTGCCAAGATAGGAGTGACTCTTTCAGATGATTTTTTTTAAATAAGACCAAGTTGCTTCTTCTAAAATAGTATGCTAAACTTATCTAATTTGTAAATACACACAGAAATCTCTGTTGGGCAAATCTTGTTTAGTTTTAAGCGGATCAAAAATCTTGTAATGCTACTTGGCAAAGTGATTCTCCAGATGTTTCAGCCTTTTATCTTCCCTTCGTATTTTGTTTGGATCTTTAAAGATAGGACAGAAGCCTGGAAACTCCCTCAGTTGTTCACAAAGGCACAGATCTTATTCTCATCCCACACACTGAATAATGGGGCTGTGTATTGGTGTCTGCAGGGACCCAGCATGGTGAAGGAATCCTTCATGCCACACTTGGGAGTGCAGCTCGGCAGGCGCAGCTGCTCCTTCAGACACTATACCTTCTTTCATGGAAGGGAATGGCTTTGCCCCAAATCTGTGCGCCCCAAATCTGTGCGCCCCAAATCTCCACTCTTCACTGAGAAGTTTAGGTAGCCCCTGGAGAGCTGATTCGTTGAATTCTCATCTAAACCATACTGGTCACTCTGCAGCAATTGCCCTCTATGCAAAGGGAGGTATGTGGGGAAGCAGCGTAATCTGTCTCAAAATAAATATCAAACTGTAACTTTGGAAGAAAAACCTGCCACACTCTGAGCCTTTCAGTGTGGTATTCATATTTGGATTACATTAAAAGAATGCTCCATTACTGTAAGTTAAATTAGGAAAAATTATATGGCAAACAATACAAGGCTTTGAGGTCCGGGTAATTTAAAGCAGTTCCTTTCATCTCTGCATGTTGTAATCAATCCCAGAGTTAATGCTGCTCAGTTGTAGAATTTCCAGACTGGTAAAAGAAGGCTGACAATCTTTAGCTCTATAAAGCTTCTAAATTTATTTGGGATCTTTCCATGCCATAAGAAAAACATGAAGATTTTTTTATAGAGCACTTTTTCTAAAACCAGCTGGGCAATTAAATTGTTAGACCTTGAAGCTAATACAATACCCTAAGAAAGATATTTGCAACAAGTTAGCATTAATCACAAGAGATAAAGGCAGAATGGGCTATGGGTAAAATCTGCATTTAACATAGCCTGGGAAGGACATTTTGTTCCTTACCTTTACATTATATTTTTGCAAGAGGCTTCTCTAATCCAGAACTAATGGGCTGTTCCACTGTCCTCCCACACATAAGTAGATTGATCCTTCCCACTGAACAACCTCTCAGCAACAGACCACCTCTAAGAACTTGTCTGAATTGCTTCTTAGTTAAATGACAGTGGGCTTTTTTATTAAACTAAACCCAAATAAATATATAGACCATGGGTGGCCAAACTTACTGACCCCCGAGACAACCTTCCCAGCTGGGCAGAATCCTGTAGCCCCTCCACGCTGCCACCCGCTGCCACCAGGCAGAAGCTCCAAGCTCCCCACCCCGGTCTGGTAGGAGGAGAAGGGGGAGGGCGCAGGCAGCTCTGTGAGCTGCACTTTAACTGTAAAAGAGCCGCATGTAATTCACGAGTCACGGTTTGGCCATCCCTGAATAGACACACAAACACCACCCCACCCCAGGATCTGTCACAGAAACAACAGGTAGGGCATTCTGGATTGGGAAAGTCTCTTGTCAAAATGAAATTTACAGGTAAGGGACAAAAGACTTGGAGCTCCTGTGGCCTGGAACAAAAGGTCTCTATCTAGCATTTTAATAATTATCCACAGGTAGGGCCCATGAAAACCTTTTGACAAACAATAGCTTTTTCTATGTTGGAATATGGTATCCAGGCCTAGGGATCAGAATGCTGCAGCCAAGGAAGCATTGTCACCCATCCCTTAGTAGTATCAGGAAAAGTGGTTAACAGAATTTAGCAAATTTCATCTTAAAATCAGGAAGCTGCCATCCCTTTTGCAGAATGAGTACCGATTCCTGAGGGTCATGGTCTATGGACCCTGGAGTCAGATATGCCTTTTTACTGAAGTCATGAATCCATCTGGACAGAGAGTATCTGGATCTTTTATGACCCTTTTTGCAACTTTTGAACAATGTAAAAAGGGAGTCTGACCTTCTAAAGTGCCAAATCCCATGAAAATTATACCTCAGTGCTCTAACTAGAGTCCTATAAACAAAAAGTTTGATTAGAAATTAAGGTTACTTAAGTTAAACACCTGCCAAAGCAAGGACACTTCCAGATTAGGTAACCTTTGTACTTCCAGATTAGGTAACCTTTGTACATCTTGACACACACAGCACAATGAGGAAAAGCACTGGCATACTTTTCATTTCCACAAAAAGATTCCCTTGTATTTCCAACACGTAAACAATGAGAATGCACTCACCGTGTACCTGTTAACTGCATTCAAATGGACAGCCTCAGATCCAGTCACACTCAGATACATTTGCTGTATCAGTTTTGTATGGGATTTTAGGTAGAGCTGGTAGAGATGCCCTAATTAAGTTGCCTAACACCATTAAAAGTCCGTGTTTGTAGTTGCTTATAACTACCAAAATTGAATCATTAGGGTTGAAAGGATGTTTTCTTGTGTTTGAAGCACTGAAATGGGATCCAGGAAAGCTGGATTCTATCCCAAGCTCTGCCATGTACTTCCTATAGGACGTTGGGTAAGATTATCAATGCTTAATTACAGCAGGGTCAAAATAAGGTTGCACAGGCAATTGTAATAATGACATTTTCTAACTTTTTGATGCTTTATTTTGCAACCTTAACATTCATTTACTGCCATATCACGGGGAGGATTCCGTTCCTATGGATTCTTACTGCAGACAGTCCTCATGCACACCAACGGCAACTTCATCACCAGCTGCTGTAATTATAATGTGCTTTATACATGTTTGCTCCCCACAGCATAAGGCTTTTCCCCAAGCCTTTACCTTCTAACCAAGGCACAGGGTAGCAGAGGGGGAAAAGAGATCTCACCTCTTTGAGACCTTGGGCTTCTCTGGCCCTTTCTTCCAGCATTCCCCTTCCCCCCTCCCCCCGGTCTCATCCTTCCTCTCTTAACTACTTTCAGCCAACGAGCTGAATGACACCACAATTAGTTAATCACCGAGTCCTTAAAATAATACCTCATCAATGTACCCTTGCAAAGTGCACAGAATGGTGAGTCAGCCTTAGGCAGCTCACATTCTGTCACACATAGGTTTTTGTATGTAATGTTATTGTGATGTGGGGCAGTATGAGATCAGTGTCCTTCCTGAGTGAACGAGTGATACAAAATATGGTATTTTTATGGCAGGGGTCACCAGGTAGCACTGCTACACCTAGTCTCAAGTTCTTTTTCTGGAAATGCGAGATGATGTTCAGCCTAGGCAAAACATATGTGGTGTCAGTTTTGTTATGCAAGGTTCTGTGTGAAGGGAACTGTGCAACCCCCAGAAGTCCATTCTTGAGGCAGAGTTGCCTCCTGGGGACAACCCCATTGTTGTTGGGATGCAATTCCTGAATGAAGGGATTGCCTGGATGGCTTTTGTGACCATCACTGTCCCAGGACTGATGTTTATTTTGAAATAAAAAGTATTTAGGATACACCCAGAGTCTGCCCCACTGATTTCTCTTCCACCAGGAAATTGATGTGTAAGGCTCCTGACATCTTTTAGAAGAGAAACAGTGTTATTTATTATTTTGTATTACAACAGCCCCTAGAGGCTCCAGCAAAGATCTAAACCACATGGTGTCAGGCACTGTACAAATAGTTAGTGAGAGTCTCTGCCCCCAGAAGTTTATAATTTAAATAGACAAGACAAACAACAGGTGAGAGGGGAAACAGAGGCATAGAGAGGTGGAGGGACTTGCCCAAGATCACACAACAGATTAGTGGGAAAGTTAGGATTAGAACCCAGGTCTCCTGATTCCCCATCCAGTGCCTCATCCATCTGGCTACAGTGCCTCTCCCACAGTACGTCAGTTTCTCCAGTCCTTTGGCACATAGTCTCAAGAATCAGTACCACAGAATGGCTCTCTCAAATACAGTCCTGGCCACTTTACTGTTATCAGAAAACAATGTCTGGATAGCCCCCCTGAGCTCTAATTCTGTTAGGGAGTCTGTGATCCCAGTAACTGCAAGATGTCATGGGCAGATGGGTAAGCCTTTTTTTCAAAGCTGAACTGCTAATGTCATGGACTTTTGGATTAACTTCTTAAACGCAAAAACAAGCCAGACACACACGCCAATGCTGCATTTGCTGTATCTATACTGTTCCTGAGGTAAGTGTGCTGTTGAACTACAAGATACTCTTCCACATTTATCAAGAGGCTGACAGGAGAGTTTTGGTCTTCCCCATTACAAAATATACTTTGTCCTTTGTCAGTGCTTAAATCAACCAGCTGTCAAATTAAAGACTGGTGTATCACTGGCACAGTGTCATGACCAACATGATGAAAAGTTTGGGAAGATATTCTGGGTGTCATGAAAGACTGATGGCCAGAGATGTCCATGGGCAGTGTTTCGGACTCAATGCAAACTGAAGTTATTTAAAATGGGACTCAGATTTTGGAATATGAATATAGGCATCTTTAAAATTGATGAATGCAAGGAAACTGCCCAGTTCCACTGCTACTACAAGCTGCTTAGTGTTTTCATCTTGAACCACCTGTAGGCTATGAAAGAATGTATCCATTTGAGATCTATAGCCACGCTGATTACTAGGGTGGGATTCTTAAATGGGTTTAACTGCTCTCACTGACTTCAGTGGGAGCATAGCTGGACAACATTGTGCACTCTTGATCTATTGGAGAGGGCAAACAGGAATAGCACATTCTTTGGAACCTTTCTGACATCAGAACTTGCTTTCTAGCTTGAACATCTACCAGGTCTGCCAGTAATGTTTTATTTTGCTTTAAGTTTGAAGGAATTGATTAAATGCATCGAGTGTGGAAGCTGAAAAAATTCTGCATATGGCCTGTCTGAAACCAGATGGTACACACTAATCATTAATGGATTTCTCCCGTCTTGGTTGCAGTGATGAATTCAGTCTTTTGGGAGAGAAGGAGTTTTGCGAATGTTCTGATGTGAGAAGTTTCCCTTTGCTCTGTTGGAGGCCTCTGTAGTTCTCAGCCTCTGGACAACTTGATGAGAAGGTGCACTTGAAACAAGAGCCAATATTGGACTTTGCTGGAAAGCAGCCAAAGTAACACAATTCTGAGAGGAAAACTAAGAGTGTTTCTTTTCTGGGACATAGGCCTTCCATTCTGCATTACCCTTTAGGTCCTCAACTAAGTTGTCTCCAAAGTGCTGGCCTGGAAAAGGTAGTACAATAAAATCCTGTTTGGCCTGGACATCCAGTTGCTATTAATAGAGCAATACAGCCCTCCTGTCTTTGTTAGTAAGGACAGCTAAGTTGAAGGAAACTTTGTGGATATACTTTGTGGCACACTGGCAAATCTCCAGGTTCTTCCTTTCTGCATGACTTCTTAGGCATCCCCTGTTCTAGATTTGACTTCTGGTAGTTTAGTCCTTTGGAGCAGTATGCTGAGGCTATGTTGGGTGAAATACATTTTGAGACAAGCTCAAAGTGGTTCTTAAAATGGGTATCCACCTGTCTATAACAGATTCTTGATTGCCACTATGCCCATAAAACAAATAGAGGTCTCTGTAATATTGAGAAGTGAACACTGGGAATCCGTTCTTCAAATGCCTCTTTGGGCAACATACAGTTTGGGGAAGACTAGGGTGTTACTGAATGAGCCTTCTCTAACCAAGTCAAGGAGATCTTGGTGTATGGAGAAACGTGTCTTTTTAAATCTTAAAGTAGAAGCAGGATCTGACAGATTTTTCTTTTTTGCTCGTTTCCTTTCCTTGATTAAGTCCAGGACTCTGGACACCTCGCCAATCAAAAACAGGAATTCTCTGTGATAAAACAGTGGGACCAAGTATGCCCCAGAATGTCCGTGTCCCTGACATCCTTAAGCATTTTATTTATTTATTTGATTTGGGAGGGGGGCCAGGGGGATTGGAATGTCTGCCTAGTGCTCTTGATCACTGTTGCCTTCAGGGCTAGGGGAGAGGCAGTAAGGGTTTTCTTTACCTTCCATGTTGAAGATCACTATTGTAATGGAAGGAGGAATATTAAGATTTTTATTTTGTCTCTCCCTTCTGCTGGGACCTTGTCTGTGGTAGTAGGAGCTCTGACCATGCTGGCTTTTGGCTAGGCTCCTGTTTAACACTGAGAAATGTAACCCCCAGAGACTTTGTAGGGGAAGAGGACAGAAACACTGAGGGGCCACTGGATGAACCTCTGGAAAAATGGCTTCTGGCTACTTAATCACAGTAGAGCTGCTGCTTCTGCAGTTCCCTTCACCACAAGAGAGTGAGTGTGTGCGGGGGAACGTGCACTCAGCATAGTCATGTAGACTGTCTTGATAATTCATGCACAGTACCCAGGAAAAAGCCGTATCAAATGAGGCCTGCTCTTGATCCTGGATAATGGCCAAGAGGGAGTTGGAGCCAGCTCTGTACTCCCAGAGTGCCAACCAAAGCTCTCTACGTCCCAGAGCCCTGTTCACAGGGAAAGAGTGAGATGGCGGGAGGGACAGGACATCCTGGCCCCAGACTGAGAGAGCACTGCTCTAATTTTAAAGCATAACATTTCTATCCCAGTCCTCTGAAGGGGCCATCATAATCCTATGACTGCAGAAGGATGGAACCACACTCCACTGAGTAGTAGATAGACAGAGCACTCTAACTCTGAGGTGTGAGTTTCTCATAGGGGAGGTCCTGCTACTGGAATCTTCTTCTCTGGAAAGATCCACCCACCTGTGCATGGAAGGGCACTGGAGCAGTTATTAGTTCTGAATTAGGGCAGTCATTAATTTTAGCCATTCACTTTGCAGAATCCTCTATAAAGAAATTTAACCTCCACTCCAAGAAGAGGTTTGCAAACATTTCTAACTGTCATTGTGAAGCAGAGAGAAAGCTGTTTAGGAGTCAGTACTTATTACCTGTCTGAACAGTCTGAAAAGGACAAAAGATAATAAAAGAACATTCAGGTCAGCCAGAAAAACAGCACTCTTTCACCAGTACATTGGTTGCAGGGGCAAGAGGTTACATCTTTAATGCCCTTGTTTAATGAGTGAGTCTTTCTCTGCCCTCCTCATGAACTGGAAGCTAAGGTGCTTGTGAATAATTGGTGCATCTTCCTTCAGCTGCAAAATAACTGGAGTTAAAACATATTTCCTGTTTGCCTTGACAAGATGTGGCAAACTAAACAACTAAGCAACTGTTAACGGATTAAATAACTGCTATTTCATTGCCTTGCAGCATATTTAAACGTTGTATGGAAATGAGAAAGCGGGTGAATTTTACTAAGTACTAAAATTAGAAATGAAAATAATGGATTGTCCTTGATGGTTGTGATAGATCAACAGCTATTCTGTAAGCACTGTAATACAAGTAGAAGGACACAGTCTAATGACCTTGAAGCAAAAACCTCAGCCCTGTGGGCAAAATAAATGCTTATTCCATGGCCTCATGCGACATCATTTTGGAATATATATCAGTTCCAACTATTACATATCTGACTTGCCATACATCAATCACAGCAACTGTTGAACAGGAAGAAATATTACATGATGCATCTGGACAGTTTTGTGTGTAATGCATAAAGTTCACAGCTATTATTAACTTTGTCATGAAGAGATTCACCTTCAAAGCAGAGGCCCGCTCTACTGATTCTTGTGTCTACTTTTTGCCTTTTGATTGTAGCAACCCAGAAACCTGTGAGCCTCTGCATCAAATTATTATGCTTCTAGCCACAATAAACTGAAAATACCACACGTCGCCATTTAATACAGATTCTTCCCTGCAGAAGCCAGCGCAAGCTCTCAGAACATAGTTTGTCAAGCCTTACTTGAACTTCTGTAATGTGGAAGCCAGATAGTTTTTAATTAACTGGCCTTTACAGAGCCAGGGAATTCATAGTGACATGAACAATGACATTTTTAGATGATGTTTGCTACCAAGTGGAAGAGATCAAAGTGAGCATATTAATTTCCTGTTTTAAAATCTGCAGTAAAGAAACAGTAAATCAGAGGAAAGTGTTGGGTGCTGATTTGATCCTGGAGAATTTCTGAATACATATTTTATTTTAAATCAGTGAAAATCTTACTTTTCCTTAGATTAACCTTCATCAACCATTTGACTATATGATCCATGCAGATACATCAGCTAATGGACTCAGTCTCTGAGATATCTATACATTACTGGTCATTAAGAGAGAAAGAAGGAATTTTATTAAGGTTGTTACACTATTAATTTCCATTTTGCTATCAGAAACACTGCTAAGGAATATAATTACAGCATTAATGAGGGTTATAACAATATACGTTGTGCTTTCTGTTAAAGTCACCAGCACCAATTCCCACACTGTTATACAATTTAACCAAGAGTAATTGTTGTACCACTGAACATTCATGCATACTCTTAAACATACAGGCCAGATCACTTACTATCCAAGATGCAGCTGTATGTCCACAGCTGAAAAGCAAGCTGGTTCACTTATGGAACTACAGACCCTAGGAACTCTTCCTCTGCTAGACTGACTAGTTTATTGTTCATGTTCTGAAACATCCACAGCCAGATCCAGAAGATGAAACTGAAATAATTTCCTCTGGAAATCTCTGTAAGTGCTCATACTGGTTCCTTCTATCTTTTGCTTCTCACAGTTGAAGTGCTGGATATAATTATGATTTTCTGTTTGTTTTTTGAGCCTGACAAATCATTTTTACCATGTAAGATTTTGTAGTCTGTCAGGGTTTGAGCACCCCTTATATTCTAGTCCTTACTAATTCCCTTTTATGTTCACTATTGTCAGATTTGTCATCTCTTTTGATCCCTTTACACACTCCCACTCACATTCCACATCAGATTCATGATCATTGACATAGGCTTTGCACAACGTAGCCTTGGCGTAATTTTCCACTCCAGTCCTTTTTTGTTTTGCTCCAGCTCCCTTTCCTCCGTCCAAGCTGCACGCCTACCCACCCTTTTGCTTCTTTTTTGGCCTCTCATGTCTGTGCCTTGTTCTATGCTGCCCGCCATCAGTGGACACCTCTGTTGCTGACCTATTCCAACACCCTCCATCCCCTTCAAGTCTCTCCATAAAACACACTTTTTCCAAATGGCCTGAACACCAGAGTTTAAATTTTTAAACTTCCTTCAAAATACTGGTATCTTACTATTTTTTTTATTTAAAAATATATACATTATTTAAAATATATACATTAGTGAACAAAACACTCACATGCTCTCACCATTGTAGGCCTTATCCTCTCTCCCTCCTAAGCTCCACAGAACTATTGCAATCTCGTCATACCAAAACCAGAAATTTGGAGTTCTAGTCCTCTCAAGTTACCTTATCATGTGCAGGCAGTTGGCTAGGGCTCTTCCTATATTAGAATTGTCAGACAAGTTTTATATGAGGTGTCAAACAATATTCCCCCCCTGCCTCTGAACCAGTAATGTAGTCAGCATGGACAAAGGCAACTTAGAGACACAGGCCTGGACGGGACCTGGGTCATCAAGCCCAGTCCTCTGCTATCACAGGCAACCCGGTCATATACTCTCATTCATAAACCTGCCCAGTTTCATCTTAAATCAGTTAGGTTGTTTATCCCCACTATTCCTACTGAGAGGCTGTTCTAGAGCCTCACTTTTCTGATGCTTAGGAACCTTCCTCTAATTTACAGCCTATATTTATTCATAGCCAGTTTATAACTACTTGTTCTTGAAACCATTATCCTTTAGTTTAAATAGCGATTCTCCCTCACTCATGTTTACCTCCCAAATAAGTTTATAGAGTGCAGTCATCATTCACTCAGAGCCTTTGTTTTGCTAGGTGAGGCTTTTAGTGTTGATTCTCTATTAGAAAAAAGGAGTCAACCACACTTTTTAAACATTGGCTATTAAACCCAGTTGATCCTGTGCAGACCAGTGGACAATGAGGAATGACACCAGTTTGTGTAGACGAGGGGCTGTGTTTTACAGCTGTGATTGAATATGTGTGAAAATTCTAGTGTACAAGCAGCCTAGAAAAGTCACCAAGTTGTTATTTGGCTCTGAACAACATTTGAGAGCTTGTAAGTATGATGTGACAAAAAAATGGAAGTTTGTAATGTATTGCAGCCAGAACTGCTGCAACAGAGAGCTGTGCTGAATGGAGAGAAAGAAGCACTGTTGAAAGACTTCACATGCACACACTTGTATATATCAAATTCCTGATAATGAGCTTGCAAATCGGTGCACTTGAAAATCTGCCTTTCTGTGTCTTCACCACAAATTATTTCCAATGGCCCTGTTCTGTTAATTTACCCAGCAGGCTGGCTTTATAGAAACAGATATAACAAGCTACCCATTACTCACTGTAGGAAGCAAGAGAGATCACATGCCAAAACCTGATTCATCTCATGCCAATCAGTGTGAAACATGGCCAACTTGCCACCATGGTTTGAAGTTTTCCAGGTCTGTGTTTACTGCATAACCATATAGCAGCTTTAATGGTTGGTGCTGATAAAATTACCCTTGGTTGTTCCTGATAGTTACAAAACAATACTAAATATTAAAGCACAGAGCTTGAAGACAGCAAATAGTTCAGTGGAAATGACGCAAACAGCCTCTGCGCTGGATCAATCAGTTCTATTCCTTTCAAAGCAAAACATTATTTTTAACACTCAACATTTACAACATTCCTCTCCCTTGCAAAAAACCCAGACCTGTTGCTATGTTGCACTTTCTACTGAGCTGCCTTACCCGCAAGAAGAAGGGGAATTTCCGGCCATAAAAACCAACTCTGAAAAACTCCGGTTCCAAGCGCTGCTGTTCCATGATGTTATCATAATAGGTAGCTTCCATTTTCTGTGAATGGAAAAAGCAGTTGATATCTAACTCTAAAAGTTCCTGCTATTGTTTCAGAATCTCAATCCACATTAGAACCTCATAATAATATTTTGCATTTACATAGTGCCTGTCATGCAAGGATTTCAGAACACTTAAACATTACAGTAATTAAACAAACCTCCTGGGAAAAGCGTAAGGTATTATCCCCATTTTACATTATATTTTAATGGGAGTTACTTGTACAATTCAAGAAAGTGATTTGCTCAGAGTTGTAGAATTAGTTAGTGGCAAAAATGGGATTAAGATCTAGATCTCCTGAATCCCTGTTTTAACCATATTCTCTCCCATGGCCTAAACGGTGAACCAAAGGGCATGAAAGGAGAGGAAGTGGAGCTGGACTAGACTATCTGGAGTGCTGGACATCCGTAAGTTTAACAGAAGAAAAAAAGATATTTGGGTGAAGGAAAAGGTACTTTTCTACTGATAGTATCTTGGCCTGTGGCAAAAGTAGGCTCTCAGACCCCATTGTCCAGCTGCGCCACATGCAACTCAAAGCAGCTCACAGAAAGTTCACTATTAACAGCAGTGACTTTTTTTGGAGAGTGAAATCCAGTTTGAAATTCTAACCTCCACTGCAGAGGAACCTAATTGCAGCTTTGGCCCAGCCACAGAATGCTGAGTCAAGGCTCTGATCTTGGTTCCTGCATACAGTAACCTGTCTTCTAAAAAAGGGGTTTTAGCCTCAAAACGTTATAGGCAGAATAAATGAATGGACAGAATTATGTGGAAATAGACTGGAGGAGAAATAAACAGAAAAAAAAGATGGGGGAGAAACTCAACAAAGAAATGTATGTCTAACACAGATTTACGAAACCTTAACAAAAGAGTATAAGAGCATAAGTACTAGGTGAAAGGCTATTACCCACCAATCAAGTTTTTTTCACCTTCTGACTGATTAAATCCAACCAATGAAGAAGCAGTAATGATGACTAATTTACTAATGCAGTTTTAGGATAATGATACAATATTGAATTGAGCGTCATCATTGGACAGGTATGCTCATCAAACTGAGACTCAAATCACAAAAGTCTTGCTTTTATGAGAGAATTGACATGATTAGCAGGAATGCCATAAACCTCACTGTGCTTTGTATTCTATTTCTCTCTATCTTCTCATGAGCCCAGACTAACATGTTACTCTTACTGCCCTTAGAATAAATTTAATATAAACCACAACAGATCAGTCACTGAGGGGAGACCAAACAATTTGTCCCCCTCTAAAGAAAATATATAAATAAATAAAATGTAATGCAGTAATACAAATATACATATGTGTTTTTGTGCTTGTAAGCATAGTTCGTATTTATATATTTAACTGTTGCCCATATATTTATTGGTATTTTCAGTTGGCAGGATGAGAAGTTACTTCAATGAGCCTACTTGGGAGAGTTATGTCTACTTGTTCGTAAAGGTTGCAGGAATCTTGGTGTAGGGGGAAACTACTCAGAAAGGAGCTATCCTAACTGTGTGAGAAACAGTACGTTTTTGTGTTTTGTTTTTTTTAATTCAGACTTCTCTGACACTTCAGCAGTAATCACTAGGGAACGGCTAAAGAGTTCAGAGGGAGAAGGGCTGGTTTCACTTACCCGAATCCAGCTGAGGCTCTGATAATCATACAGACTTTCATACTGAACGGCCAGCTCTCTGCACAGCGGGATTCCAAACTCCCAGCTCTGCAAAAGCAAATCAGACTCAGACCAGGTGGGAATCTCAGTCGTAACGAAAGCTCTTAACAGTTAAGAACAGGGAGATGCATTTGTTTGGAATTCATTAGTAATAAAAACTCAAGCCGCAAACAGACATGAAAACACAATGCAATACAGGGTTTTCTATTAGGCTTCATATTTATGGCTGATGCAAGATACTCAAACCAAACACAGAAACTCTTCACTATACCCTATCAACTTGGTGTAACAGATACCTGTTTCCATGAGTTTAATATCATTCTTGATAATTCACTAATCAGATCAGGAACTTCTCCAGAGAAAGATACAAGAGCTAAGAAATACACGGGTTGAAAAAAAAGCCCTGCTTAGCTACTCCACCTTATGCCTAAAACCCCATGGAATAGAGTCAGGTGTAATCACAGAATTGGCCCTAACTATCTGAAAGACTGCACCTCTCTCCCTGAATATGGCCCCTCATGACAGCTATTTTCCACAGGAACAATGATATTGTCAAGCACCGGAAAACACTCGAGCTCAGAAAAGGAGAGGTTACTTACCTGTACAGTAATTTGAGTTGTTTTAGATTATTTGTTCTTAGGGATGCTCCACTGTTGGATATGTGCATGCCTGTGCACTTTTGACCGGAGACTTTTATTAGCAGTGTCCACAGGTCCGTGCCTGTGCACTATATACTTTGTGCTCTGGTGTGAGGGCATAGAGGGAAGGGCAGACCCAATACCTCTCATTTCTTCTCAACCAGCAGTTTCATAACAGGCTAGAATGCAACTGGAAACTCACTTTGAGTTGAGATTGGCTTTTCCTTCAGCCTTTCAGTGAAAGATACAAATAGTTTGGGGAAAGCCCTGAAAGCCTTTGTCCTGGCGAGACAGAAGGCAAGTGCCCTTCTAACATCTAAGGTATGGAGGCTAGCCTCCTCTTTTGAGTTGCGGGGCTTAGGATAAAACATGGAAATGGCTGTCTTAATTGATATAGAATTTTAATGAGACCATTGGCTGATCATGAGGATTGGAGTGTAACAAAGCCTTGTCACAATAAAAGATGGTGTCAGGTGGGTCACCCATGAGTGCTCCAGGTTCCCCTATCCTCCTGGCTGAAGTGATGACTATCAGGAATGAAGTCTTGAAGGGGCGAAGTAGCAAATAGCTATCCACTGGTTTAAATGGAAGGTTCCTCAATGCACTAATGATCAGGTTAAGTTCCTAGAGTAGTGTGGAATTCTTAATCTGAGGAAACAAACCAGAGAAGCCTCTAAGGAGCCTCAGTATGGTGTGTGGGGGACTGAAGATTGAAAACTCTTCAGTGGGTGAGTGAAAAGTTGTAATAGTAGCCAGGTGCACTGTAACAGAGCATTAGACAATTCTTGTGTCTTCAAGTCCAATAGTTAATCAAGAACCTTCAAGAGGGGAAAATCCAAAGAGGGTATAGAATGAAAAGAGCACCAGAAGTGGAAGCGTTTCCACTTTTGCAGACAGACTTTGCATGTGGCTGGCTTTCTACTGCACAAGAGAAGGGACTGAACGTCTGGAGGGCTGTCTCAGATGGGTTATGGTGCCCACATCCAGAAATCTGGTATAAGAGGGAAACACTGAAGCATTATCAGAGAGAAGTGAAGCAACTTTAGGAACCACACTTGTCTCAAACACTCAAATGCTATCAGTATAGCCACTGCTTGCTCTTGCTTCAACTTGGCTCCTTAGGGTTGCTCTTCCTGGGAGGTCCAGTCAGTGACCAGCAGATCCCTGGCCTTATTTCAATTCCTGGGTCTGAGGCAAAGCCTGGAAAAGTCTACCTTAACATCAGTACAACATACAAATTTCACTGGAGCCAACCTGGACTCAACTGCCAGATCCTACCTATCCGCAGAGAAGTTGGCCTCAGTGTCCAGTGGGCAAATGGCTGGCTTCTCCCTAGTGGGTCTCGCACTTTTGCCTCTCGTAGTGGGCCAGGGCATTGCCGGTTACCCCGTCTTCCCCGGGAGGGGGGTAGGGACCTGGGCCTACCTGCTCCTCCAGGTCCCAGCCCAGGGGCCCTCTGAGT
Organism: Mesoclemmys tuberculata; assembly: GCA_007922155.1. NCBI lineage: Eukaryota > Metazoa > Chordata > Testudines > Chelidae > Mesoclemmys > Mesoclemmys tuberculata. The sequence continues at coordinate 4,310,111 of ML677085.1, forward strand.
AGCAGCTATGTGCTGCTGGCACCTTACTTGCAACTGCAGGCTTTTCCCCTGGGCTACTCTCTCCCTTCTGTCTTTCTGGCTTCTTGAGCCCCGTACCTGCTTCAGGACTCCACCTCTCTCCCACACTCCACTGAGCTCCGTTCTGTTCTCCTCCACAACTTCACACACCACCGTACTCCGTTCTGTTCTCCTCCACCACTTCACACACTCCTCTCCACCACTTCACACCTACTCCTTCAACTCCACACTGTCTCTCAGGAGTAGAGGGTTTTTAGGCACCTGGGTGGGGCCTTAATTGGTGTCAGCTGACTCTAATTATCCTGTACTGACTCTGGCTAGTCTATAGGGAATAAAGCCCGGATCATTCTGACACTTACATAGCACCCTTCTAGAACTTTCCTACTGTCCTCTGCCCTTGCTATACCACACCAGTCTGGTCCAATGGGCACAGAGAAAGGTGCATGGGCAAGAAACCAGAAGGGTCCCATGGAACTGAGACCATATTCCCCTTTTGAGCAAAAAAGTTGACACTTTGCATTGGTCCATGTTGCCTTTGGAAGACTCCAGGCTCAGCAAATGCTGTAAAAGACTGAGTCACTGAGTTCCTCCTTGTGGTTCTGGTGGAAGTGCTTGCTCAGGGAGTTTCCAGTAGAATTTTGGAAGCCTGGTAGGTACACAGCAGAGATTTCTATCTGGTGGGAAATGAACACAGCCTTAGCGATTCTGTGCCTAAGGACTGGGATCTTACTTCCCCTTAGAATCACAGAATATTAGTGTTGGAAGGGGCCTCCAGAGGCCATCTAGTCCAACCCCCTGCTCAAAGCAGGACTAACTTCAGCTAAATCATCCCAGCCAGGGCTTTGTCAAGCTGCAGCTTAAAAACCTCTAAAGATGGAGATTCCACCACCTCCCTAGGTAACCCATTCCAGTGCTTCACCACCCTCCTAGTGAAAAACTTTTTCCTAACATCCAACCTAGACCTCCCCCACTGCAACTTGAGACCATTGCTCCTTGTTCTGTCATTTACTACCATTGAGAACCGCCTAGCTCCATCCTCCCTGGAACTCCCCTTTCAAGTAGTTAAAGGCTGCTTATTGATGTATACAATACACTGCCACTCTGTTGTCTAACATAATCTTGACTGATTGGCTCTTGATGTTGTGGAGGAAGTGCTGGCACACATACTGAACTGCCTTGAGTTCCAGGACATTGATGTGGACAGACATCTCTTGAGGGATCCATTTGCTCTGGTCTATGGAGCCCTGGAAGTGAGCCACCCAGCCTAAGAAAGAAGCATCACTGGTGATGACCTTTACTGGGGACAGACATGAGAAAATGGGATTCCCATGTAGACCCTGAGAGAGTCTTTTCACCAGTTGAGGGAGTTGAGTACCTGCAAAGGTACAGTGACTGACTTGCAAAGACTGCGTCTAATGGGGACATACACAGGTTTAAGCCATGTCTGAAGACATCAAAGATGCAGCATCACGTGAGGTATGATAAACATGAGGGTCGACATGTGGCCTGAAAGCTGTAAACTAGCCCTTGCTGTGGTCCGAGTGCTCTGTTGTAGGGTGGATATGAGAACGGACATCGTTTACAGGCAAGTAGACTTTGGCAGCTAAGGAGTCAAGGGAAGCTCCAATGAAATCTATATGCTGAACCTGTGCAAGTGTAGACTTTCCAGGCACAAACTCAGGGATTGAAATAAGGCCACGGCTCTGCTGGATGCTGACTGAACTTCGCAGGTGGAGCAATCCTGAGGCGCCAATCATCCAGGTAGGGAAAAGACAGTTATGCCCCACTAATGTAGGTGAGCTGTGACGATTGAGAAGACTTTCATGAAGAGCCCTTGGAGCTGTGGAGTCCAAAGGAGAGGACACAATTCTGATAATGTTCCATCCCAACAAAGAGGTGCAGGAAACATCTGTGGAAGGGTGGCACAGCAATGTGAAAATGTGCGTCTTGGAAGTCGAGGGTAATGAATCAATTCTTGAAGTCTTTAAATCATTATTTAAAGACTTCAATAACTCAGTCTTAGGTTAAGGGTCTATTACAGGAGAAGGTGGGTGAAGTTCTGTGGCCTGTGTTGTGCAGGAGGTCAGACTACATGATCATAATAGTCCCTTCTGACCTTATAGTCTATGAGGCCTACTGAGGAACTACTGTGGTTTCCATTGCCCATGAAGCCATGTTGACAGCTTCAATGAAGGCCAGCAGGGAAGGGAAGCTTTAGTGATCAACTGACCCTCTTAAATGAATGCTTGAAGTTGTTCCCTTTGGACTTATGGCAGGTATTCAATAAAATGAGTAAATTTAGAATAACTGTTGAAATCATATATTGCCATCAAGGCCTGTTAGTTTGCTACCTGAAACTGAAAAGCAGCAGATGAATAGTTCTTCTGACCCAAAAGGCCTATGTCTAGGCGCTTAGACTCCTTGTCCAAGGGGGTGGACCTGGCGAGAGCTTGTTGGTTTCTCTCAATGATTGGGTCCATCAAGGAGTTGGGGGTGGGGTGAGAGAAAAAATTATTCCAGTCCCCTAGCTGAAATATAATTTTGTATCTACTTGTTTGCATGTGGGCACAATGGTGGCAGGTGTCTGCCGTACAGTACAGGCTGGTGAAAATAATGCCTCATTAATAAGCAAGGAGACCTTGCCCTGGAGGGAAGTATGGTTGCCATGGAATGTTGCATTTCCAGAACTTCCTTCAGTGAAATTTAGAGGGATTCAGCCAGTTGTCTCATTAGGTCCTGAATGGCCCTGAAATCATCCTGTAGAAAGGCGGTGGTGGCATCATCACCTCATCGTGGAAAGAGGAAAGATTTTTATGATGGGGTGTCTCCTCCTCAGCTGCTGGCTCCTGTTCCTCCTGAATCTCCTCCTGGACAGGGGAAAGGAGCAGTACAGGAGACCAAACTTGCAGAACCAGAGACTACTGTGGTACTGTCCAGTGTTCTTAGCAAGGTCTTTTAGGAAACAGTACCCGATAAAACTGGTTCCGATAGGGAGCCCAAGGTTTCCAGTAGGCCCACTGTGGCGGTGGGTAAGAAAAGGGTCCCCAGGTATGCTCCTGCAAGGAGTGTCCACTGGGTTCTGGCATGTCCTCAGTGGCAAATAGCTCCAAAGACGTAAGCGGTTATGGAAGGGAGGCAGAGTCCTGCACAGAAACCTCAGCATCTGAGGCAGTATCATTCCCTCCATGTCCAATGGAGAGGTTCCAGCATTAGCACTGGAAGTGATTACCAGAAGTCTGGATCCTGCTCCAGAGAAAGGAGGGTTGCTCACTGGCTGGTGTAATGGTACCGGGAAAGGACCTCACTTGGTGCCCCTTAGGATGGGAGATTTCAGTTCTTCTGAGATGAGGAGATTATGGGAGAGGAACGTGGACAGGAGCAGTGGGCTACGACAGAGGACAGCAGGAGCTGGGGCCACAGCTGGTATCAGGGCCAGAGCCAGTACTGGAGAGAGCACTGTGACACTGTCCCTGTGCTCGGAACCAATACATCCCGAGGAGAATGGTGCCAGAGACGGAAGCCAGTCTGAACATTCTGAATGGCTCTTGAAAAGGTGGCAATACGGATGTCTTCGAGGCAGCACAATAGCAGCCACTGATCGGAAAGACAGAGAAAGGCTTCTTCTGGCAGCCCAGAAAAAAGGAGCTAATAGAAACTGATAGCTGCAAAATTCTGCTATTCCCTGACCTGAGTCCTGCTACACAGCAATGGAAAAATGTGCTGAATAGCGTCAAAAGGATTTTGCTTCTCAAGGCATTTCACATTACTCCTGTTTCTAGCAAAACTGAGCGACATAATCAGGAAAAAAACCTTGTTTTGGGAGGCAAATTCAATGATTCAGTTACTGTCTAAGATAAAAGGAGGCAAACAAAGCAGACAACCCCATAAATGTCCATCTGGAAGAACACTAAGAGAACCAATAGTACTTTTGTTATATTGTTTCATACAACTGAAAATGTGTCAAACAAGTCCTTATTAAACGTTACTAGTTACAGAATCCCCTATTTTATATATACATGCTCTCTGTACTCTTTTCCTAATCAGATAATCCTGAGATATTAGCTGAAGTTGATAAATCTGTGGAATATACTTGGCTAAATACTGAGAATATCTAACGCTATATAGAGGGGGTGAGCATCAGTTTTGCTACACAAGAACAGAACCCTGAGCACAAAGTATTCCTTTGTTAAGGTAACAAATTCCTTGTTAAATACACCACATCCTCCCCCTACTGAACTGAGGATAGACTTTTCCCATTATTGCTACATACAGTATGTGTCTTTGCCAAAGAAAACGTAGTTACTTACCAGTAACTGTTGTTCTTCGAGATGTGTTGCTCAGATCCATTCCACTTAGGTGTGTGCGCGCCCTCGTGCACAGCCCTCCGGAGAACTTTTCCTAGCAGCCCCTGCAGGGGCCGGTCTCAGCGCCCCCTGGAGTCCCGCCCTTATGTGGCGGTACATATAGCGGGACCGGCCCCTCCCCTCCTCAGTCCCTTCTTTCTGCCGACTCCGACAGCGGGGACGGAGGGTGGGTGTGGAATGGATCTGAGCAACACATCTCGAAGAACAACAGTTACTGGTAAGTAACTACGTTTTCTCCTTCGAGTGGTTGCTCAGATGCATTCCACTTAGGTGATTCCCGAGCCATACCTTGGAGGTGGGTAGGAGTCAGCGACGAGCTGCCCTCAGCACGGCCCTGCCGACTCGCGCGTCGTCCCTTGACTGCTGGACGACAGCGTAGTGCGCAGCAAAGGTGTGCACCGAAGACCAGGTGGCAGCCCTGCAGATGTCATCCAGGGGGACCCTTTCCAGGAAGGCCGCCGACACGGCCTGGGCCCTCGTCGAGTGGGCCGTCACCACTCCTGGGAGCTGGACGCCTGCACGCTCGTAGCAGAGCCGGATGCAGGCGGTGATCCACCTGGCGATGCACTGGGAGGTGACCGGGGAGCCTCTCATCCTCTCTGCCACCGCGACGAAGAGCTGCGTGGTCTTTCGGAGCGGCCTCGTCCTGTCCAGGTAGAACGCCAGCGCCCTCCTCACATCGAGGGTGTGCAGTCTCCTCTCGTCCTCGGACCCGTGCGGTTTAGGAAAAAACACGGGGAGGAAAATATCTTGGTTACAATGGAACCGGGAGACTACCTTAGGCAGGAACGCCGGGTGAGGCCTAAGCTGAACCTTGTCCTTATAGAACACGGTATAGGGGGGCTCCGAGGTTAAGGCCCTTAGCTCAGAGACCCTCCTGGCCGAGGTAATGGCCACGAGAAAAGCCACCTTCCAGGAAAGGATCATCATTGGACAGGTGGCTAAGGGCTCAAAGGGGGGACCCGTTAGCCTATCTAAGACCAGGTTCAAATCCCAGGGAGGCACCGGGTCACGGACCTGCGGGTAAAGCCTCTCTACACCCCTGAGGAACCTCACCGACATGGGGTGGGAGAACAGGGAACGTCCCCCCACCGGCTGGTGGAACGCCGATATGGCCGCCAGGTGTACTCTGAGGGAGGCCAACGCTAACCCCTGTAGCCTAAGCTGCAGCAGGTAGTCCAGGACCGCCTGCACGGGGGACGTACCGGGGTTTTCGCCCCGCGACTCCGACCAGCAGGTGAACCTCCTCCACTTGGCCCTGTAGGCGAGCTGCGTGGAGGGCCTCCTGCTTCCCAACAGCACGCGTTGGACCTGCTCCGAGCAGGTTCTCTCCTCCTCCGTCAGCCAGAGAGCCTCCAGGCCATCAGGTGCAGGGAGTCCAGGTTGGGATGCAGTAGCCGGCCGTGGTCCTGGGAGAGCAGGTCCGGTCTCCTCGGGAGCTCGATCGGGGGAGCGACAGACAGGTCCAGGAGCAGGCAAAACCAGTACTGCCTCGGCCACGCCGGGGCGATCAGAATCACATCCGCTCTGTCCCTCTTGATTTTCAAGAGGACCCTGGGCAAGAGCGGGAAGGGGCGAAACGCATACAGGAGGGCCCCCGTCCATTCGAGGAGGAATGCGTCCGAAAGAGAGCCCGGCTCGCGACCCCTGAGCGAGCAGAACCTCGGGCACTTCGCGTTCTGCGCTGACGCGAAGAGGTCCAGATGGGGAACACCCCACACGTGGAAAATCCTGTCCACCACCTCTGGGTGGAGAGACCATTCGTATTGTGGTAGGAATGACCTGCTGAGGCGGTCCGCCTCGTCGTTCCTGACCCCAGGCAGGTGAGAGGCGGTTAAACAGAAATTGCATCGCACCGCCAAGTCCCAGAGTCGGAGCGCCTCCTGACACAACACCGAGGAGCGCGCCCCCCCTTGCTTGTTGATGTAATACATTGCAGTGGTATTGTCTGTTAACACCTGCACCATTCTCCCCAATAAAGAGTGGCGAAACACCTCGCATGCCAGTCTGACCGCCCTCAATTCTTTCACATTGATATGGAGGGCCAATTCCCCCCGGGACCAGCGACCCTGCGTGGTCAGACCACCGGTGATATGGGCTCCCCACCCCCGGTCCGATGCGTCCGTGATCAGGGTGACCGAGGGGGTGGAGGCCCTGAAGGGAATCCCTTCCAACACAGTCCTGGGGTCCAGCCACCAAGTCAGTGACCCCAACACCCAAGGGGGCACCGTTACCACCTTGCTCAAAGCATGCCTGCTGGGCATGTAAACCCTGGACAGCCAACCTTGGAGGGGCCTGAGCCTGAGGCGGGCCAACCTCACCACATAGGTGCACGAGGCCATGTGGCCTAACAGCTGCAGGCAGTGCCTGGCTGTAGTCGTGGGGCACCTCTGAAGCTGCGATATTATCGCTGTCATGGCTTCGAACCTCGAACGTGGGAGGGAGGCTTTCGCCTGCACCGAGTCCAGGTGGGCCCCTATGAAGTCTATGCGTTGCACCGGACGCAGCGTCGACTTCTGCTCGTTTATGAGCAGCCCCAGAGCATGGCAGGTGGACTGGACGAGAGAGACCGCCTCGCACACTTGCGACCTGGTCTTGCCCCTGATTAACCAGTCGTCCAGGTAGGGGAATATCTGGACCCCCCTGCGCCGCAGGAAGGCCGCCACCACCGCCATACACTTGGTGAACACTCTGGGGGAGGAAGACAGGCCAAAGGGCAAGGCCGTGAACTGGTAGTGGCCAGCAGCTACCACAAACCTTAGGTACCGCCTGTGGGCGGGAAGGATGGAGACGTGAAAGTACGCATCCTTCAGGTCGAGGGCGGCAAACCAGTCCCCTGGGTTTAGAACGGGAATGATGGACGCTAGGGATACCATGCGGAACTTCAGCTTTCTTATGAACCTGTTGAGCCTGCGCAGGTCCAATATAGGCCTGAGGCCTCCGTTGGCCTTGGGAACGAGGAAGTACCTCGAATAGAATCCCCTCCCCACCTCGAGTGGTGGAACCACTTCTATTGCTCCTTTGACTAGGAGGGATTGAACCTCCTGAAGGAGTAATTGCTCGTGAGATGGGTCCCTGAAGAGGGACGGGGAGGGGTGGGGAGTGGGGAGGGGAGGCCAGGAGCTGAAGGGCATATCCCCAGCGCACGATGCTGAGGACCCACTGGTCCGATGTTACCTCCCGCCACAGGCCGAGATACGGCTTGAGCCTGTCCAGGAAAGGCGGGGAACCCAGGGAACATGAGACGGTGCCACCCTCGGAGACACCGTCAAAATTGTCTCTTCCCCTTAGGCCCCTGAGAGGGTCCTTTAAAGGAAGAGGAGGACGGCGGCGGGCGATCGCGCCGTCCAGAGCCCTTGGTCCTATCCCTGCCCCTTGCGGTGGGGAAGGGCCTAGGCTGCGGCCTAGACTGCTGCCGCTGACGTTGCGGCGGTTGCTGCGGCTGCTGGCGACTCTGCAGTCTAGCCGCCTGGGGCGTGTACAGGCCCAAGGAGCGCAGCGTTGCCCTCGAGTCCTTGAGAGCGTGCAGCTTCTCGTCCGTCCTCTCCGAAAAGAGGGCGGCTCCATCGAAGGGTAGGTCCTGGATGGACTGCTGCACCTCCAACGACAAGTCTGTGGACTGCAGCCACGCTGCCCGCCTCATTGCAACGGCGGAGGCCATAGCCCTGCTGGCTGTGTCTGCGGCGTCCGACGCAGACTGCAGGGCCGCACTTGCCACAGACAACCCTTCCTCCAGCACCAAACCAAAGTCCACTGCCTGGTCTGGAGGGAGAGACTCCGAAAACCTCCTTAAGGAGTCCCACAGGTTCAAATTGTACCTGCCGAGGAGGGCCTGATGATTGGCCACCCTCAGCTGAAGCGCCCCAGTAGAATAGACCTTTCTACCGTAAAGGTCCAGCCTCCTGCCTTCCTTATTTTTAGGGGAGGCAGTCTGAGCACCCTGCCTGTCTTTTTGGTTGGCGGCATCCACCACCAAAGTACCCGCGGCAGGGTGCGCATACAAGTACTCGTGCCCCTCGGCTGGCACGTAATACTTCTTCTCGGCGCCCTTAGAGGTCGGGGCAACCGAGGCAGGGGTCTGCCAGACTGACTTAGCCAGGCGCAGGACCCTCTCATGTACGGGAAGGGCCACCCTCGTTGGTCCCTGGGCCCCCACACGGCCGAAGAGGGGGTCCACCTCTTCCTCTAACACCTTGACCTCAAGGCCAAGGTTCAAAGCCACCCGCTTTAGAAGCTCCTGGTGGGCTTTAAAATCAACGAGCGGGGCTCCTTGGTCTCTTACCGCCGCCTCATCCGGCGATGAGGAGTAAGATGGGCGGCGGGGCCCAGTGGAGGGGCCCTCCCCAGGGTCCTCCTCCACCTCCTCTTCCCCAGAGGAGCGGTCACCCTCCTGCACCGAAGGTGCTTGCTGAGTTTGGGTGACAGAGGCAGGGGCCGACATAGTTCCCTGCCCCATCTGAGCCGCCCACTGGGCCCATAACGGCCACTGCCAGGGTCCCTGTGGCCAGCTCAAAGGCGGCACCGGTGCCGAGGGCAAAGCCGGTGCCGCAACAGTCGGTGCCGGTGCCGGTAACAGTACTGGGTCCGGTGCCGGCTGCGGTGCCGGCTGCGGTGCCGGCTGCGGTGCCGACGACCATATACGTTCCTGACGTCGGGTCCGGGACCCCGAGTCAGGAGAACGCAGGCGGTGATGACGCCGGGAAGGAGCGCTCCGAGACCCGCCACGCGACGATCTCGAGGAGCGACTCCGACTTCGGTGCCGACGAGGCGACGCCGAAGAAGAAGGCGACCGGTACCGGGAAGTCTTTCGCCGCTTTGATGCTGGGGAGCGGTGCCGAGAACGCCGTCTCGGTGCCGAGTCAGAACTCGACGACGAGGAGAGGTGCCGCGACGAAGAGCGATGTCCGGAGCGGTGCCGGGACCTGGAACGGTGCCGGGAGCGGTGCCGGGACCTGGAGCGGTGCCGGGAACGGTGCCGCGACGCGTCGTCCGAGGACGAAGATGGAGAGGAGCTTCCGAGCTCGACTCTCCTGCGTCGGGTGGTGGGCGGCCTGTCCACCGGTGCCGGGGCCGCCCACCCTTCGGGGCCCCCCATCGCGGGTTTGCCCCGGGAAACGGGCCCTGGCTCTCTCCGGTGAGAGAGTGCCGGAGGCGTAGGCAGCTCCAACAAAGCCTGAGCCGCCTCGATAGCCTCCGGCGTCGAAGGGTCCCGTATAGGGGGTCCCCCACTTCCAGGAGTCGGGGGAGCCTCCCTAGTAAGTGTCGGTGCCGGGGCCGGTGCCGGAGCAGGGGCCGGTGCCGGAGCAGATGCCGGCGGCACGTCCATGAGGAGGAGCACCTCCGAACTCGACCCCGGCCGCTCCTGCGGTGCGGGGGAGCGCTGCAAGCGTGGATGGCGCTTCTTCCTCTTCGGCACCGAGACCCCCGGTGCCGGAGGCGCACTCCGCACCGAAGACACACTCGGTGCCGGAGTAGTCCGCGATGGCTCGGACGCCGGGCTTAAAGCGGACTCCATCAGAAAAGCCCTAAGCCTCACTTCACGCTCCCTCTGAGTCCGAGGCTTAAAAGACTTACAGATACTGCACCGATCTCTACGGTGCAGTTCCCCCAAACACCGCAAACAACGGTCATGGGGGTCGCTAGCTGGGAAGGCCTTGCCGCAGCTAGCACATGGCTTGAAGCCCGGCGAACCCGGCATAGCCGGGACGCCTTGAGCCCGAAGGCTCCCTAACTAACTAAAAACCCTCACTAACTAAAAACTAACTTAGTTCAGGGTGAACTGATAAACTATCTACTCACTTTAAGGAGAAACACAAACTGTTGAAGAGCAGGGGTAGTTCTCAACTGGCCGTCACGGGCGGAAAGAAGGAACTGAGGAGGGGAGGGGCCGGTCCCGCTATATGTACCGCCACATAAGGGCGGGACTCCAGGGGGCGCTGAGACCGGCCCCTGCAGGGGCTGCTAGGAAAAGTTCTCCGGAGGGCTGTGCACGAGGGCGCGCACACACCTAAGTGGAATGCATCTGAGCAACCACTCGAAGGAGAACAGCTCTTTCACTAACCGTGGCCAACGAGAAACTAAATGAAATGTTAATCCCATTCTCTGCATGGTGCAGTGGGGTTTGTGCTTTATGCTGCTGCAACTGTCATCCAACAACAAAAACCCCTTAAACTGAGAGAATTCCACCAGTCTTGCCCTATGGAATTAAGACTCAGGAGCTTTTAGAGAATGGAGATAATGTAGACAAGAGAATAATTTGGTCTTTAATTTTTACAAAATTGTACAAATACTTGCTAAAACTCACCTCCTGAAACCATCCCCAAGTATCAAAACATAAAGGTTCATAGCTCATATGTCTCTACGGTGTTTTTAAAATTTGTTAATTTACTATGGGAAAGATAAGTCAAATAAGTGACTTTGCAAGTAGTTGCATTGTGTTCTGAGGCAGTAAATGGATAATGTGCTCCAATTGGGACCCTGAATCTGGGAGAAAAACAACAGCTGAGATGGGGAGGATAGTCTTTTCTTTTTGGTGCCACTTGAATGATCAGTGTAATTTATATTTAACCCTGCAAGTCAGAAACCAACCAAATCAGAGCCTTCTACAAATAGAGACTTTTTAGAAATGAAGCAAAAGCCATTCACACAGTTCTTTATCAGTCCAGCAGATTCAGAACTTGTTTAGAAGATGCAGGAATTTGCTGAATTCTTTTCTCTGGGTCTAACTCCTCTAGTTCTGAGTTTTATGTATGTTATCACTCATTCTCTCAGCTACTCACTAGCTATCTGCTGTTTACTCTACAATACTGAAGAGCCACTAGTCACAGTATAAAAATCTTTAATACACTTACTACTTAGTTAAACAGATGGGTTGGCAGGCCAAAAAGCAAGTCAGGGAAATGAAGGGAAGTGGTTGGAGGAGAGCAGTAGTTGGCATACCTTCCCTTTGTTGAAGTAGTGGATAATCTTACGGCATAGCCCCTCCTTACGCTGCCACTCTGTCTGCGATGGGTAGTGCAGGAACTCTCGCAGAGGCCTGTCCTCCCACTGAAGCAGCTCACAGTACAGAAGCAATGTAAATGCAGCCTCTGTTAGAACAGAAAGCAAGGAAGACTGAATAAATTACTACAAATAAATACAATTAATGGGTTTGATTTGCACTTGGATTTGTCGAGCAAATCATGATCCAAAATTTACCTACAGAATAACCTGCAGGAGAACAAAGTGTTTGAAAACCAAGATCCCCTTCCTGAGACACTGGAGAGATGGAAGCTACTTGGTCAGTGCATCATTAACTTCATGCTACAGCATTACCAAGATGACATGTCCTGGGCATGAAGTGGAAAATGTGTTGGTCTGCACTCCTGTCATCTGGCCAGGAAATAGGGAGCTAGCATGATGAGTTTTTGCAACTGCTACCTTACTCTAGTGCCAATTACACTTCCCTGGCTTTTTGATGAATGATCCCTGAAGTGGAAAAAGCACCTTACTAATGTTTGTACTTTCCCTTTCTGTATCATCTTTCTGACTTCTCAGTTCCCCAAAGCTGTGCAGATGGATATACAGTGGCGTACCATGGGTCTCCGGTGCCTGGGGGCCAAGCCTGAATTTGCATCCCTCCCTCCGCCAGGCAGGAGGGGTCCCAGTGCCTCCTCCAGCTGCCCCAGGGATGCGGAAGTCTGTACCTGCGGGAGAGGGGCAGCGTGAGGCCTGAGGGGGGCGCAAATGTAGGCTTGCTCCCCCCCGCCCCTCCTCCCCACACACCGGGTGATGCCTGCCTCTCCTGCTCCAGCTCCACAGCGGCTCGGACAGGGTGGCCTCAGCCCTCGGCATGGGGAAGGGGCCTGCCGGGCCAGACCTTCACAACACGTGGGGTGCGAGAGCAGTAACATCCACCCCTCAGCCTCCTTGTAGTGAAAAACTTTTTCCTAACATCCAACCTAGACCGCCCCCACTGCAACTTTTTCCTAGAAAAGTATTTAATGAATTTTAAAGAAGAATGCTGGGAGCCTCAACATTTCTGGCCTGGATTCTAACAGCCTCCTCATTACTAACCGGTATAGTTCTCAGCCTGTAAGTGCATGTCACACAGCTTGTGGATGTAGCGAATATACATCTCTTCTTTGTTAATTTCAGATTTATAAAAGTTCTGTAAAGAAGATGAAAATAAATATTCAGAAACAATCTTGAGCTATACTGTCAGTGTAAAATAACCCCCTACTTCCAGACAGCTAATAGAAGCTGCATATAAATACAAAGAAGGTGCATTAATAATATGAGAGATTGGGCCTAATACTGCTTCTATTTAAATTGGTGTAAATGAGGAGTAACTCCACTAACTTCAAGGAAGTTATGCTGTATTTAACAGTGTAAAGGAGAAAAGAATTGGGCGTATGAATTGTATCCATACAAATGTGAGTATGAGAGAGCAAGGTACAAAGGGGGAATGCACAGAAATATGTACTGGTAATTCATTCCCTCTGCACTCTAAAAATAGTACTGCCAGCACTTCAATCTACAGAAAAGGAGATGTGAGTTGGGTGGAGTATTTGTACAGGAGAGGGTTAAAAAGGAGGAAGGGAAAAGAAATTAAAATGCTTGTAGAAATATTCTTTGCTAAGAGCCAGTCTTGCTCCTCTGCTGCACACTCTTGCTTCCTGTCTCAATGGAATCATTTAACCATACTACTGTAAATTCACAATGGAAAAAACCCTACATTTCAGTTATGGGATGCTGAGACTATTAACACTCTGCAGATCATCATATCTAAAATTTTCTATTCCAGATTAAAATACTGTGCATGGGAGCATGACGTACAGGTGAATAAAAAAATAAAAAGTGTTCTTACCATCAGGTTAACAGTACAGCCAATTTTCTTGTTTTCTGTTTCATCTCCTTTCATGCAGTCCCTGAAAAGAGAAACATCATGGAGACATTTAGACTTCAAGAGGGTGTTTCTAAACAAACGATAAACCTGTTAAAAAACAAGAATTCTCTTTTGGATGCCAAAAGAATGGATACTAACCTTTGTAACTGTTGCTCTTCAAGATGTGTTGCTCATGTTCATTCCATATTAGTTGCGTGCGTGCGTGCGTGCGCCATATACATCAGTGCTGGAAATTTTTCCATAGAGCCAGCTTTAGCACCCCCTGGAGTTGCATGCTTTTGCGCCGTTATACAGGACATTGCTGGACCCCTCCCTCTCAGTTCCTTCTTGATGAAACTCCAACTGAGAGGAAGAGGAGTGGGTTGTGAAATGGACATGAGCAACATCTCAAAGAACACCAATTACAAAGGTCAACAACAGTTCTTCCTTCTTCAAGTGCTTGCTTATGGTCCATATTAGGTGAATCACTGGCAGTATCTCTGGATGTGGGCAGCAGTTCGTGGACATGCTGTTTGCAACACTGCCCTTCCAAAGCCTGCATCGTCTCGGGCCTGCTGCGTAATGGCGTAATGAGTTGTGAAGGTATGAACTGAGGACCAAGTTGCAGCTCTACTGATGTGCTGTATTGGGACTTGGACCAGGAAGGCCACTGATGATGGCTGGGCCCTTGTAGAGTGGGCCATCAATGAAGGCAGAGGCCTGACCCCCGCCTGCTCATAGCAGGCTTGGATGCAGGTGGTGATCCAGGACGATATCCTCTGGGATGACACCAGCAGCCCTTTCATCCATTTGGCAACTGCAATGAAGAGTTGCGTGGATCTGTGGAAAAGCTTAGTCCTGTCCATGTAGAACGCCAGAGCTCTCTTGACATCGAGAGTGTGGAAACACCTTTCCTCTTTGGAGTTGTGGGGCTCTGGGAAAACGGCCAGTTGATGTGGAATTGCCATATCAGCTTTGTCAGGAATGCCAAATGAGGGTATAGCAGTCCTCAGTAGAACACTGTGTATGGAGATTCAGAGGTCAGGGCCTTGGTTGCCAAGACTTGCCTTGTCGAAGAAAATGCCACCAAGAACACAACTTTCCAGGATAGGTGCATAAGAAAGCAGGATGTCAAAAGTTCAAAGGGGTCTCAGTGAGCCTGAAAAGGACCAGTGTGAGGTCCTATTGAGGAATTGATTCCCAGACTGGCAGAAAGAGCCTCTCCAGGTCTTTGAGGAATGTGGCTGTCATCTCATGCAAGAAGACCTCTGCCCTATACAGGGGAGTGAAAAGCCGATATGGCAGCTAGGTGTACCTTAACTGATGACAAAGCCAATCCTTGTTGGTTTAGGTAGGGCAGGTAATCCAATTGAATCCAATTGCCAATTGAATAGGCAATATAGTTGCAAATATATTCCAGTGAGGCACCCAGCAGGTGAAGCGCTTCCACTTGGCTAGGTACGCCACTGTAGTGGAAGGTTTTCTGTTTCCCAACAGGACCTGCAAAGAGCAGGCCCTTTCTTCTAGGCTTAACCTCAGAGCGCCCATGCCGTCAGGTTCAGGGAGGCTAGGTTCAGGTGAAGCAGTCAGCCATGGTCCTGTGAGATGAGGTCCAATTGGGTTGGGAGTGCTCCAGGGAGGGGGTGTCACTGACAGATCTAGCGGTATCCCAAACCAGTGCTGGTGTGGGCAACTGGGGCTATCAGGTGTGGCAAACTGCCAGCTTCCACCTTGTGGGTCTCGCACTTTACCTCTGCCTTGCGCGGTCAGGAGGCCCCCAGCTACCTCATCTCCCCTGACTGTAGCAGAGCTCTGTCTCCTGACCGGGAGAGAACCTTCTCCTGCTGTTGCCCCAGACCTTCTGGCAGTTTTTCCTGCAGGTGTTCCCTCTCCTTCCTTTAGGGAAGGCAGGGTTTAAATACCCTTGGCCTGGCCCTTCATTGGGTCCAGGTACCGCTAATTGCCCTGCTCTGCTCTTCCCTCTGCCTGCCTGGCCGAGGGTTTTTAACCTTTTCGGGCCCTCATACTGGCCCACGTATACTCTTTTATAGCCATCTGGCCTGACCTTACCACACAGGATAACCCACACCTTTGTCTCTCTTGATCTTTATGAGAACCTTGTGTATAAGTAGTATTGGTGAGAGGTGTACATGATGTTGCCTGATCAAGTCAGAAGACAGGCATCGGAAAGCGAGCCATTGTCGAGACCTTGTAGGGAACAAAACTGATGACACTTCCTGTTCCACCTGGTGGTGAAGAGGTCCACTTGGGGAGCACATCACCTCAGGAAGATGAATTCGGTGACTTCCGGGTGCAAGGACCACTCATGGAAAAAGAAAAAGGATCTGCTGAGGTGATCTGTCCCCTGGAAAGTGCAGTTTCCAAGTGGATGTTGTGATCTGCACAGATGCCCCATAGACATAGGGCCTCTTGACAAAGGACTGGGGACTTGCCTCCCCTGTATTGTTCATCAGTATTTGAACCACCCTGCTGGCCAGCTGGGGAAGGAATACATCATAGGCCAGTCGGATTGCCTAGAGCTCCCTGACATTTACATGCAGTGTCAGCTCTTCTCTTGTCCAGAGGCCCATGAGGGTTCTGAGATGGGCTCCTCATCCCAGATCTGAAGCATCTGAGACCAGCGACAAAGTAGGCTCTGAGGTGGCAAAAGGCACCCCTCTCAATACATGATACAGTTTTGTCCACAATGACAGGAAGGCAAGTATCAGTGGAGGGACTGTGAGGATCATGTCCAGATGGTGTGTGGTTGGTGAGTTTACTGTTGCCAGCCACAGTGGTACAGGTCTGAGGTTTAACCGGCATGCTGGACCATGTAGGTGCAGGCCACCATATGACCCAACAGCCTGAGGCACACCCACACTGTGGTGAGAGGGTGAGCTGATACATGGACTATGAGTTCCAATATGGCCAGAAACCTGGTCTCTGGCCGGAGTGCTCTGGCCTGGACTGAGTCCAGGACCACCCCAATGAACTCTATCCTCTGAACTGGTATGAGCATTGATTTATGTTGGTTTATTAACAGGTCCAGTGCTTGGCAGGTGGCCTGGATGACTTTGATGCCCCTTTGGACCTGCAACCTTGAACGACACTTGATGAGCCCGTCCAAGTAAGAGAAGACCTGTATACCCAGATATAGGCTGCAACTACCACCATACACTTGGTAAACGCTCACCGTGTGGTTGATAAGCCAAAGGAAAGCACTGCAAAGTGGTAGTGTTGCTTCACGAAGTGAAGGAACCTTCTGTGGCTCGGAAAGATGGAAATATGAAAGTAAACTCTTTCAAGTCAAGGGCAGTGTACCAGTCAACTGGATCCAGGGAGGGAATTATAGAGGCCAGAGAGACCATACAGAACTTCAACTTCTTGAGATATCTGTTGAAGCCACGCAGGTCCAGGATGGTCTGTAAACCCCCTTTAGCCTTTGGGATCATAAAATAACGGAATAAAACCCTTTCCCTCTCTGCTCTCAGGGAACTTCCTTCATGGTGTCCACCCGCAGGAGGGATTGTACCTCCCAGGCAAGAAGTTGCTCATGAGAAGGTCCCTGAAGAGGGACAGCGTAGGAGTGAGAGCAAAATAAACTGGAGGGCGTACCTGGCTGCTATGTGTTTAGTATCCAACAGTCTGATGTTACATAGCCCTGGCCGGGAAGAAGGGTGCAAGGCAGTATGAAAAAAACAGGGAGGCTGGATCCTGGGTAAGGACTGGTAGGTCGCCCCCAGGGACACCTTCAAAAGGCTGTTGCCCCCAGTGGGCTAATGGCTCAAGCCAAACTGTGGAGTAGTCTCTGGGGATTGCCCTGATGTCTTTTATAACCCTTGTTTTTCTTTCTATAGGGTTCTCTTCTGGCATGGCCCCCAAGCTTCTGTGGCTGCTGGGGTCTGAAATGCCTTCTGGCTGATGATGGAGTGTATAAACCCAAAGAGTGTAAAATAACCTTGGAGTCCTTTAGCCCATGCAGACTTGAGTCCTTCTGGTTTGCAAACAAGATTGTCCCATCAAAGGGGAGATCGTGTATGGATTGTTGGACTTCTGACAACAGAGTAGTTGACTGGAGTGATGATGCCCTACTTATTGACACCACTGACACCATTGCTCTGGCCACCCAATCAGCTGCATCAGAGGTTGCTTGGAGAGAAGCCCTGGCCTTCCTCCAATATTGCCTCAAATTGCCGTTTGGAGGCTTGCGGCAGGGAGTCTCTAAATTTGTCCAATGACTGTCAGATGTTAAAATCATATCTTCCCAACAGGGCCTGTGGGTTTGATATGCACAACTGCAGGCTTGCCATTGAATACACCTTTCTCCCAAAAAGGTCCAGCTGCTTCGCCTCCTTATTTTTCAGGGTGGAACTCGCCTTCCCCTGCCTGTCCCTTTCATTGGCTGGTGCTACCACCAATGACCCTGGGGAAGGGTGGGTATAAAGGTATTCAAACCACTTTGCAGGAACTTAATATTTTCTTTTTGCCCACGTAGATGTGGGAAGCAGAGAGGCTGGGGTTTGCCACAGGGCCTTTGCCAACTTTACCACTCCCTCATGGACCGGGAGGGGGCCAGGATGGGGCTGTAGCTGCAAGGATGTCAAACAGCTTATCTGCAGGCTCCTTCAACTCCTCCACTTTCAGGCCCAGATTTGATGCCACTCGCTTGAGCAGCTCCTGAGAGTCCTGAAGTTGTCGTGTGGGACAGCGGTGGAGGGTCCTGCCACTGCCTCATCCAGTGAGGAGGAGGATGATGCTGGCAAAGGTGGAAGGTTAGAGTCACCCTCTCTGGCTGGGGTAGTTCCTTCTGAGGTTATTGCAAGGACCTCTTCCTGGTCCAACTTGGCATCCAGGTCCAGTACTGGGTGACTGACTGCTGATGACCTTGGCACGGAGGCTCTGGTGAGTGACTGACCCTGTGAACCCCTGACAGAAGGTAATGGGTTCCAAAACTGCCATGGTGCAGGCCACTGCTCTTGTGGCCAGCACCGCATCTGAGGTGCTATGGGGATGCTCACAGCCGCGGTAGAAGTCTGCCTTCTGGAAATGCTCCCTGGGAGCCACGGGGTTACTGATGCTACTTGCCTCTCCCTGCTGTGCCAGGAGTTTTGGTGCCGAGAGCCTGGGTGCCACATCTCTAGTGACCATCTCTTATCTTTAGGCTTTCTGTATGGGTTTGGTGACTGGTGCAGGATTCCGGGGATCTATGCTAGGACTCTGGGGACCAATGATGTTCTGGAGACTGGCGCCGCAGGTCCTGAGACCGGTGACTACAGCCCGATATCCCACAGTGCGGCTCCAGGGACCAGTGCCATGGGTCCGGTGATTGCTGTTGGGGCAGAGACCGACATCTTGGCTACAGAGATGGTTGCGGGGGTCTCATTGCAGGTTTGCTTCTGGATGGCCGCAGTTGGTAGTGCAGATGCCTGATCCCAGTGCTTAGGCTTCTTGTCCTAATGTATTGGGAGCATGGGGATTGCCAGAGGTCCTTTACTGCTTGGATTACCTCTTTCTGCTTCCAGGAGCCCTTTGCTGGCCCCTTGCTGCTTCCAGGAATTGGTGGTGGGTTCGGGGTAGGGCTCAAAATCTAGATGGGCGAGGACACCCCAATGTCTGGTGGGGACAGGAGGATCAATATGGGTCTTGCCTTATCTCCCACCCCTTTCTTGTCCTTCTGTGCTGGTGAATGTCCCCATTTGGTATTTTTCTTCTTTGATCTTTTCTTCAGCACCACAGATGTTGATCGGTGCCGGGAGGAAGTCAGCACTGGGGGGGAGGGGAGGGCGGCGGCATTCTGTACCAAAGACAACGTACTCAGCGCCGATCTGACCAATTTGCTTCTGATGCTGGTCTAAGTGCTGGCTCCATCAGGAGCATTTTCAGTCTGATGTCCCAATCTTTCCTGGTGCAACATCTGAACCCTTAAAGATTCTGCATCTTTCCCGTACGTGAGTCTCTCCCAAACACCTAAGGCAGCTCTGGTGTGGGTTGTTAACTAGCATAGGCTTCTTACATGAAGCGCACAGTTTAAAGCCCAGAGACCAGGGCATGCCCTGCCCCTGGGCCACACTTATTAACCAACACTATCTCTAAATGTACTAACACTTAACAAGTAACTGAGTTATTTACAGCACGAAACAATGAGAAAAACCACTAGAGTTGAAAGAGCTTGCAGTAGCAAGAGAACATTCCAGCACTTTCACAGGTGGTAAGAGGGAACTGAGAGGGAGAGGGGGCCAGCAGCGCCCTATATTGCAGCACATTACAGCACATAAATGTGTGACCCCAGAGAACACTAGACCCAGAAAAATTTCCAGCACTGGTGCATGTGGCGTGCGCACACATCTAATATGGAAAGGACATGAGCATGCATTTGAAGAAGAAGAAACTACAGTTAAGGATAAAGTTTATTTTTTAATGCATCCCTCAAAAAAGACCCCATACAATGCAGGCCTAAAGAAGTTATTTAAGAAATGTAGTCATCAAAGGAGCTTTACTTGTAAAATTAATTTATTGCTATTAAAAGGTTCT
The DNA here is from genome assembly GCA_007922155.1 of Mesoclemmys tuberculata. NCBI lineage: Eukaryota > Metazoa > Chordata > Testudines > Chelidae > Mesoclemmys > Mesoclemmys tuberculata. The sequence goes on from ML677085.1 coordinate 4,329,890, forward strand.
GTAATGAGAGCCTTAGAGACCGAGACCTTCTATTTACACACAAACAAGGTACAGTCTGAGCAGTGGCAGTGCCAGCTTCTTCAAAGTGCATCAAAAACATGCCTCATCTGTGATCTGGAAAGACCCTCTGTAAAGAGGGGAGTTTTGTCTTCAGAGTCATTCAAACTTTGTCCTCTGTTGAGAGGGTGTTGTTTGGTGTTGTTTATGGGCTCCCATGCACTAAGGAATGCACTGTGATTACTTCCTAATTTTAAAGAGGATCCTGAATAGGCATCAGATAATTATGACCTATAGTCACTTCAATTAAAGACCTATTGCAGAAGTGAAAAGCTCTGAATCCTTTGAGTAGCCAGATTTAAATACTGCAGCAGTCTAAGTTTTCAGCAGTTTTTGAAAATAATGTATATCTTAGCACCATAAGAGTTAATCTTTAGTACTAAGCAAGCTTGCCCAGAATGACTTACATAAATTTGCAAAGAAGAGATAAAAAAACTTCTAAAGCCAGTGACATAGCAGAAGCTGCTGGGGACAACTGTGTCAGCAAACTGGTAGCTAGCTACTCAAAGCCATCAGAAACTATCAGCAGAGTCTTCCATTTCATGGCTAGACTTGCTCTGTGTGTGACTTTCAAAACTACCACAACTGAGACTCAGTTTGTTTGCTGACAAATGCTATACCAAGAGAATGCAGGGATGGCTTATTGCAGCATGTTGGTGCAACACAATTGGAATGTTGCTGCCAGATTCATTTAAATTAAAAAATTGAGGTTTGTTACTGAATTAAATATGAAAATTAATACTATAATCAGTACAGTAGATTCAATTAAAATAGATATCCCCACATTTTAAATTCTCAGTATCTCTCAGATTTTTGTTTTGATGAATAATTGCACAGCAGAAGTTGTCTGGGGAGAAACTGGAGGTTTTATCATATGGGTGGAGAGAACTGGGCCTTCTGGCACATAAGAGAGCATGGGAAATTATTAAGGATTGTTGAATGAAGCCCAGTAGCCAAATGTTTCTCTTATAATTATTAGCAGCAAAAGAGCCAATTGTTAGTTACAATGTCATCTTTAAAGCTCCACAGATAACAGTCCACTGAATGGGACAGTTCACTACTGCTTCGTTAAATCTGGTTACGTTCAGTTCACCAACTGATTTTTTCTTTTACAACCATTAAGGTTAGAATCTTTTTTTTTTTAAATAAACGGAAGCTGAGATCATGAACACTATGCTGTTGCAAATTCCATGGTCACTGATTCATGGAATACATGGGGCCCTGCTTATAACAAAGTCTCCCTTAGCTGAGTCAGAAGGTGTTGTTTTAAACTTTGATTAATCAGGGACAAATATTCTAAGACAGTCAAATTAGTAAATTTCAACAGTTCTACAGTCCTTTAACCTCATCACCAAGTAAATTACACACACCAATTTCTTCATCCCAAACATTCATCTGGAATGAACAAGAAGTAAGTGAGAATGTGGTGCTCTCAATTTATGGCCCAACACTGCACCCACTATCTTAGTTCAGAACCTGACAGTACTATGCAATGGTTGATCTCACATTACTCCACAGCACCAAATTAACTGACTGCTTCAGAACTAATACAAAACAGTTCTCTCTACAAAAAGGATTTGGTGCTTTACTAATCCTGTACACCCTTCTTGGAGCATGCTAGGATACTTATACGCAGAACACTTTACTACTGTGATCAGGTACCTGTAGTCAAGGAGACGCTCCATGAGGCGAGTAACTGATGTAACAAAAGAGATGCCAGTCTCCCGCCATGTCTCTTGTTCAATCTTCTCCAGCAGGCTGTTTGGAAATGAAGAGGCAGCACGTGAGGCTTTCCTGGAAATGGCACAGATCCTGGAGAGATCCAGGGCAACTTTGTTTCTCTCTCAAACAGAAGACTGACAGAATTATAGTCTTACCTAGGGTAGGGCCCAAACAGTTGAGTTCTACTCCATGCAGCATTAAGCAAAGACAAGAAAAGATGGAATTGACAGCAAAAAGTAAAATTTCCCCTCACATCACTACTTCAAACATAGGAAAGAGAACACTGTATATAACAAAAGTTGGTTCACAAGCTGCTGTGGGTAGATTAAAATGCTGCTTATAGCAATGGAAAGCTATGACTGGAAAGGAGCCTAAACCCACTGTAATACATTTTATCTTCTCAGTTAACAAACTGTTAAATTCCGGTCTCTAATGAACAATCCCCATTCAACGTCTTGCATAACAACTATATCAGAGATATCATCAGCTGAAGCAAGGGAAATGCAGAACATTGTTCTTGCCAGGTAAATAAAAAAAGAGAAACGAATTTTCCATTATTTTCATTTCAAATGTATTTGCCATTTTTGTGTGTACACTAATGGAGCCAAACTTCCAAAAAGTGGTTTCTCTGTGTGCACTCAAATACATACCCATCCTTTCTATGTATTAGCATATGGGTACACAGGTTATAGATTTACCTGCATACGAAAAATGATAGGGTGTGTACATATAAATTCCCTAATTTTCATGAGGTGTTGGTGCATAAAAATGCATGTAGATGCTTGTTTCTTACAGGAGTCTCTCTTTTGTTTTTATGCATTAAGCTGCCTGCATGTAAATGGGGGCTGGGAAGAAAATAGAGGAATCCTAGATGGCCCAAAGAGGCTGGAACTGCTTGATAACAGTCTGAAGACTATGATTTCACACTTATATTAATAAAGCTGAGCACTGACTCATCTAGCATGTTTGTGATAGGAAGGTGGACATCACTCAGTGCACTGTATAGTATAACCTATGCAGCATCAATACTAGATTTTATTGAATGAAAGATACAAAAAAATATATTTTTGTATTCTTGTCAGTGTAAAAAGGATGACAAGCCTTTTCATAGCCCTCTCTCTGATTTGTGGCCCATGTGACGATAACCTGTCAGAAGTCCCTGTACATTACTGTGTTCTGAGGGAGGCCATTTCCATTGCTGGTACTTTACAATGGATCGTTACTTTGAAATTTCACCGAGCCTTGTAAAGGTGACTTTGTAACATGCAAGATGAATGGAGACTGGCATTGCTTACAGTAGGCTGAAGAGCTCCCTGTAGTTCTCATCTCCTTTTCCTTCTGATACCAAGCTGTCCAGCTTATCAATCAACTCAGCTTCCACCTGGATCAGGGAAGAATGACGGGTTAGAAATTAACTGTGCTTGCAGGGAAGGTAAGTTTCAAACATCAAGGATGCTGAGATTGTATTTTATGGATCATTTCTTATGCTCTGCAAGTTGCCTGGTTTTATGGATGGATGATTTCTGCCCTTATAGAAAAAAGCATCTGAAATAAACACAGACCCTTTTCAAATCTACAAGACAATAGTTCATGTTCAGTGAAACAACTGGCCTCATTTGGTTCAGTGGAAGAGGTGGACTACAGAGCTCAATTATCCTCTTGCTGAGCAGAGGGATAAAATGGGCTTCCTTGTGTGGTTTTTTTGTTTCTTACAGGAGTCTTTGTTATCTACTTTCTTTGCTTTCATCAATACCCAAATGTGGACTTTCTGTGAACGAATGTATAAACTAGAATCTTATCGTGTCCTACCTGTCACTAACAGAAAAACCATAGTATAATCACCATCACTCTGCTACGGTAGATCTGGTACAGGAAGGTAACTGATTCTCAAGGATCCAATCACCATTGCACCACCCTTAAGGATGTTTTAGCAATAAAACTGCATATGTAAACAAGGCTCTTTGCGATTATATGATGCGCTTTCCTTTATCTCTTCTGTAAAGGTGTACCTCTGCTATCGTTCTGTTCACTTACAAATTGATTCCAATTTCCCTCAGCCTAATATTATTTATCTTGATGAACTAGTTTGATATAATATCATATTCTTTATGATGTGGGTTGCAGAATTCAGTTTCAGCTAATATTTTTAAAATCTAATTAAAAATAGGGTGTTTTAAAAACAGAAATTGCTTTGTAAGCACATGGCTTGTACGTATTTAATGAAAAGCAAAGAGTGATTTTCTCTGTGTCATTTAGCTGCCAAACTGAGAGTGAAGCAAAGATGAAAAGCAAAATTAAATCAGCCAGTGATTACCCTTAACGAAATGAGGACCTTGTTACCAAGACTATTAAGTAGAAATCAGGTTGCATTGTTATTCAATAGAACTGAAAAAGGGACCTTGTTAAAAAGTTACATAATAAAACTTTGAAATTTAAATCTTAATTTTTTAAATCCTGTAACAACCAATTTAGGCTGGAACCCCTCCCTCAAAGAACCTCTCTCCTCTCCTCTCCTCCCTCTTTGCACTGAAATCTCCCTCAAACAGCTGATTTCTGTAAGTCTTGGTTATCTGTAGTACTTTGTTCCACCTGAGGAAGAGAGCTTCTTTTTCTGTATCCTACACTGACATTTTGAAAAGGAATCTGATACTGGTTTTGCTATGTACTTTATAACTGACCTGGGAGAGGATACATTTAGAAATGTGGAAAACTGCCATATTGAAACAAATCAATGGTTCACCCTATCTTTGATGGGGCTTACACTGGATGCCTCAGAGGAAGGCGAAAACCCACAAAGCACTGGGCCAGCTGTGCAATACTATACCATGAGGGCAAGTGTTTTACTGGCACCTTATGTCCTGAAACATGTAGTTTAACAGCATGAGCATTCTGGATTATGTAACTGCACATTCTGTTTTTATTTATACAGACGTCTGATCCTTTCTTTAATCTTATTAAGCTACAGTATTCAATTAAATTGTATAGCAGTGAGCTCCACAGAGAGTGCATAGAGGGAAATTTTTTTTGCATCCCAGAATATATGATGAATCAGCGAGTAAAAGAAATGAACAAAGAAAGACCACACAGAGTTCATCTTTGAAAAGGGAAGGGGACATGAGGCCAGGATTTAGAGAGGTTGGTGGAAGGGAGCTTATGGGTACTCAGATTGGAAGCTCTTTGGGGCGGGGACCTGTTCTTTTGGTTTGTGTTTATACAAAGGGGTACATGCTGTGGCTTTTAGGTGTGACCACAATATAAATAATAATAAGCAAGGAAGGTAAGAAAAAAATGTTATGAGCCAAACTAATCCTCACCACTGGAAAAAACCTTTCACCACCTCTAACAGGTCAGTCTGCAGAAAGAGTCTTTTACTCTCCTGCAATCATAAGGAAGGATTGGAAAATTAAAATGACTCCTTGTTAATACATTAGCCATGTGAAATTACTGTTACTTACCCTCAGAAAACACATGTTCAATCATTAACTAATTGTATTTATTTTTGGAAACAGGAGCTTCTCTTTTACAGTAGTATTTACTTTTGCTGTGCTCTTTGCTGCAAAAAACATGACCCCAGAAAACAGACATCTTGATATCCCATACTTATTTCCCTTTCTTGACTTTCACGTCAAATTTTCACAGTACATAATCCAAACCAGTTTTCTAGCCATCTGTACAACAAACTCATCCTGACACTTGCTATTTTCTTGTTTTCATTTTACATTTTTTATTAAGGCAAAAGTACAATAAAAGTTAACATACTGCACTGTATGTTGCTTATTTAGGATTGGGTTAATATTCAAAGACCAGCCTAAAAATTCTGGCTTGCTAGCTGGGGAGCCCTCTTCCTCTGAGTATGCTGAAAAGGGTGACCAAATTTCTATATACCTATCCTCTTTTTGACACTTCTCTCGTGTACGTTCTTGGTGTGAAAGCTTTTCCATTACAAGGACAGTTCATATATTACTATACCACAATTCCACAGAAAGAGAGGGCGCATTTTATCAACAATGTGCAATAGAAAGTCTTGCTAACAATAAAAAAAGAAATGAACTGATCACTCTATTTAAAATGTAGATCCTTTACTGGAGTAATAAGTAAGCAGATTGGGGGATCTCTAAGAAGTGAGCATTTCCTCCCTAAACTATCTAATTTCTGGACACAATCACCATATGCATAAGAATGTACCTTTCCTGCAACCCCTCCAAGACAGCACTTCTCTAGTAGCAAAAATATGATGGATCTTAAGTGGAGTCAAATGCCGACTACACAGTAATTTATAAATATTTTCTTTGTGAACTACACAAATTGAAGATGTAGTGACAGACTGTAACCCCTATGTCCACCACTTTTACAAAACTATGATAAATTTTGCACAAAGTACCCCTTATGAGGTATCATTTGAAAACTCAGAATTTCCTGATCATTATTGTACTGGCAAATTATGTGTGGCAACATTATATGTAAAGTATTAAGATTATAATGTATAATGTTACTAAGGCATATTCCAAATCTGGGGAAGCAGCCCAAACAGTTCATTAGAGACAAAAGGCTAGTGTGACAGGGTGCTGGCCAAGGACTGCTGAGTCAGCCCCTGTCACACCAGCTCCCATTTAGGGAGGTAAATTGGAGCTTGCTAGAGAAAACCTACACCTAACTATAGAACCAGAGACAGTTGCCAGCCCAATTAGCCTGGGATTTCAGCTAGTCAGCACCTCAGCAAGGTGTCAGCATAATCAAATAGACTATCACTTGGTCAAGTGGCCATTCTTTGGCAGGTAGAAGGACGTGAGTGAGAAATTTACATTTTGCCAATGGAACAGATGGGGATTCCAGTGTGAACAGGCTGGCTGTCAACTAAACCCCAGCTGGAGACGATTCTCAAAGAGAAGAGATAAAAATGAGGAACAGAGGCTCCAAATCACCTCCCTCCCCTGATCTCTACTCATGGCATCAACAATGTCTGAAGCATAACTGAACTGAGGGAGTGGTCCTGGCTGAAGAATTCCAGCTAGACTGTTGTGAGCATGTGGTGAGAAAACCCTTTTCGCTTCAAGTTCACTTAAGCTTGTTAAATTAGGTATTAGTTTGCATTTTACCTTTTATTTCTTTGTAACCAATTTTGATCTTCATGACTCATTACCTGAAATCACTTAAAATCTATCTTTCTGTAGTTAATAAACTTGTTTTATTGCTTTATCTAAAAGAAGGTGTGTTTGGATTGAAGTATTTGGAAACCTCCATTTGAGGTAACAGGGTTTGTACATATCATTTTCTATTAATCAAATGACAGACTTTCTATGAGCTTGTATTGTCCAGCAGGATACTGGGCAGTACAATATGCACGTCTGGGATTGGAAATTTCCTGGTGCCACTTTGTAATACAATTCAGGATTGGCTGGCTAGAAGCACTCATATAACTCAGCTGGGAGTAATTTACATGCCAGAACCTGTGTGAGCTGACTAGGAGTAGTTGCTCTCATAGTGAAGCAGTGTAAAAGGCACCCCAGATTGGAGAATTAAGGGGACACAGCTGTTCAACAGTCTAGATTATACCATGGAGAATGTCCCAAATAGAGACCCATTAATCCAGATCAATTTCTTTGTTCAAATCCCTTCCCCATCTTTACATTTTATCAACACCCTTTTCAATCAAAATTGTTATATCTTAGAAATTAAACCTTTTGTTCCAGATTACTCCTGTATCAACACCTCAAATGTGGCTAAAGCTCTGGATAGAGCTGCCTTGTATCCTGATTTCACAATAAAATGTTAGAATTGTAAATACTGAAAATACAGAATCTTTGTATTTATATTACATTACATATATCTTGGTATGATTTTAAATCAGGATCCAAGAACAGCTGTCCAAATTGAGTAATCTCAACTCTTACCCATGCCTGATAGTCGCTTTTTAGTTCTCTATTTAAGACATTTAGGGCCTGGATTTGCAGAAGTGCTGAGTATGCACAATTCCAAAGAAAGTCAGCGAGTGGCAGGTGCTCAGCAACTCTGAAAATAAGGTCCTAGGCATCAAGACAGGCATCCAGAAATGGAGACAGAAAATTAGAGGACACTTTTAAAAATGTAACCTTAAAGCCAGATTCAAGGTATTTAGACAACTAAAGATGTAAATGTGCTCCTAGTGGGTTTTCAAGAAAGCCGACAGTGCCTAATTATCACTGATTTTAGTTAGCTCTCTAGGTGCTTTTGAAAATCCCACTAAGCACTCATATGCATCTTTAGGCACCTAAATACCTTTAAAAATCTGGTCCTAAGTGACTAACCCAAGGTCATAAAGAAAGTTAGCAGCAGGGCCAAGAATATAACTCAAGAGTCTTGACTTCTAGTAAATCACTCAAAGCACTAGATAACTTACTTCATCATATATGGTTTTGCAGGCTTCCATTGTTTTTACTATTAGGAAGGAGAATCCACTTTCCATTGCTCTTTGTGAAGTGAGTGCAACACTGTGTTCTATGTCAATAGGAGAAATGGCTCCTTGGAAAATGCCTTATAGGAATGTTCATTGAATGGCGGGATTCTGATAGCAGTGTTGTAAAGGGTATTATTTTTTAATTAATCTCTCTCTCTCTCTCTCTCTCTCCCTCCCTCCATGTCAACAGCGCTCTCACATTCAGAAACGAACTAGCAGCTGAAAACTCCATGCTTCCAGCATAGTGTTGCAGAAGGGCAGAACAACATAGAAAATACTGCAAGAGCCCTGGAAACCATTTCACCTGTTTGAAGTTGCCATTTTTCCTCTGCTCCCAGTCCATCATGTCATGAAAGATGGGGATCATGATGTTCCGGACCTCTGTCTGTGGGACCAGTGTGACACCAAGAAAGGGGCCAATCATTCCCGGAATAAAGTGAATTTTATGTTCACCTGGGCAACACAAAGCAATTTACATTTAATGGAAGTCTTCCTTCTGTATCATTCCTTGCTGTGAGGAAGGTGAGCCTTTATGGTAAAGACACATGCAACCTGTCCCTGCATTAAACCTAAAGAAGCAAACATTTGCTGTCTCCAAAAATTATCAAACCAAGAGCACTTTAGTTTTCTATTTTCCATGGTGAAGTCTGCACGGTTATCTTTACATTAATTAATCTTCATATTTAGCAGAAATTCCAGATCCTTTTCACTTACAGGGGAGCTCATTCAAGATCTGCTCCACCGTTATGTGCCAGCATGCATTAATTCTGCCAGAGAGAACTGACAGATTCCAATGCTGTTATGGTGGCTTTGGCTCCTAAGAAGAAAGGAATTTTTCAAAGGGACTGTGACAACAGTAGTATTTAATGGATCAGGTACAGGCTCTTGAGGGTTTTTAGAGTTCCTTAACCTCAATGGTGTAAAATCTACAATCAAATGGACAATGGACCTTGACTTAGACCCAAACAGTGTTACTGCTAAGCAGCAGGAACACACAGCATTGTTAGCAATCACTTTTGTGCTGTGCTTGCACTATGAAACTTTAGTAAATAAAACAAAATTATCCAAAAAAACCATTGATAGGGCAATACTGTTTTGAGATATCGTTTCTCCCAAAAATGATCTTTCAGGTTATGTTGGAAGTTCACCATACACTCATTATTGGAAGTTTGCCTCTAGTAAATTAATCAGTCTCTTAGATGATCCCACCATTGCAAAAAGGGAGGGATAGGATAAGAGAAATAAATCAGAAAAGCAGAAAAAAATTATTTTGATTTGAAGAGGTCGTAACATTAATCCCTAGGGCAGCATATGTCATTAAATGCGCAATATTAAAAATCTTGTTTCTTTTCTGTCACTGTGTATGTGGAGCATAAAGCAGACACTGGTATATTCCTCAAAATCATGATCTACATTATTACAATTTAGACGTACTAGATCTGTCTTTTCAGCTGCATGTGACATTTGTTTAACATGTTTAACATTTGTTCATGAATATTGCTATCTGCATTTCAGACACACAATGAGAAGCAAGATGTGTTTCTAACATATCAAATACAGTGGAGTCACTGTGATACATTCCTGCAAATATGATGTGACACATGCCGCAAGATGCTACACTGTACCCCAGCTCACTTCGACCAGATGTTATTTACATCAGAAATAATCACAATTCAGAGATTTGTAGATTATAAAGCCAGAAGGGATCACTGTGATCATCTAGTCTAACCTCATGTATAACACAGGCCATAGAATTTCCCTGAATTAATTCCTGTTTGAACTAGAGCATACTATTTAGAAAAATATCCAATCTTGATTTTAAAATTGGCAGTGATGGAGAATCCATCACAACCCTTGGTAAATTGTTTCAACGGATAATTACCCTCACTGTTAAAAATTTATGCTTTATTTCTAGTTTGAATTCGCCTAGCTTCAAGTTCCAGACGTTAGATCGTTATACTTTAAAAACACACTAAAAGCTTATGCGCTGCCTGTGCCCAGTTTACGAATTGATCCAGATCATTCTGTAGCACTGACCTATCCTCTTGATTATTTACTACTCACCCAATTTATGTCATCTATACACTTTATCAGGAATGATAATATGGTTTCTTCCCAGACAGAAAAACATGTTAAATGATACAGGGCCAAGAATTAATCTCAGCAGGACCCCACTAGGAACACACCTCCTTGATGGTGATTCCCCAATCATATTTTGAGAGCTATCAGTTAGCTAATTTTTGATGCATTAAAGGTATGATGAGCTGATTTAATAATATTCCACTGTCTTCAAAGTGTCATGTGGTACAAACGCAAATGCCTTACAGAAATCTATGTCTATTACAACTGGTGCAACAACTATTGCACAATTGTGGGCACACTTTTCATTTTTTCACCAGGAACAGAGAATTTGTTATCATGCTTATTAGACACGTTAATAAAGCACTCATAAGTGCGCACCTTACTGCACGTCACTTTTGTGCTTCATCACTAAATGAGCACTTTTATAACTCTGCATCCCCTTGACTTTTTCTGTTGCACCATTTGCAAACTGATGAAACTGGACATAACGTTACTAGTTTCAGCTGTGCAGTCACAGACCAGATGAAAGTCAGAGTACACAAGTGTATCTCAAGCACGAGGCCAGACTGCAGCACAATAGTAGGGATTTCCAAAAGCTAATGCAGTACATCATTTGGGAAAGCCAGAGAAAAGCTGTTGAAAACAGTTACTGCAAGGTTTGAGAGTAAAATATTCAAATTCACAGAAATGTGTTATTTCAAAGGAGAAAAATATCACCATGGAACTACACAGAAAGTCTTTTTTTTTTTTGGTTGGAAATTATGTAGAAACTACAAGACCCAGCATGAGCTCTTGGTGTCACAGCACTAACGATGAATATTTTTAATGCAATTCTTAGACAACTTTAGTTTTGGTGATTAGGAAAGGAACAGGAGACAGAGAGACATACCAAGGTTTTGCCACATACTGAACAACTCATATGCCATCATCACTCGCATGTCACCATATCTGAAAGAGAAGACATAGATACAACCCCTTAATGGTACAAAATGCAGCAAGTTGGGGATCAAAGAATCATAGATTAGGGATGGAAGGGACCTCACGAGGTCATCTAAGTTCAACCTCAACTAAATCATCCCAGCCAGGGCTTTGTCAAGCTGGGCCTTAAAACCTGTAAGGATGGAGCTTCTACCACCTCCCTAAATAACCCATTCCAGTGCTTCACCACCCTCCTAGTGAAAAAGTTTGTCCTAATATCCAATCTAGACCTCCCGCGATGCAACTTGAGACCATTACTTCTTGTTCTGTCACCTGCCACCACTGACAATTTCGTTGCCCTCTGTTGGACTCTCTCCAATTTGTCCACATCCTTCCTGTAGTGGGGGGCCCAAAACTGGACACAATATTCCAAATGCAACTGCACCAATGCCGACCAAACGGGAATAATCACTTCCCTTGACCTGCTAGCAATGGTCCTACAAATGCAGCCCAATATACCATTAGCCTTCTTGGCAACAAAGCCACAAGGTTGACTCATATCCAGCTTCTTGTCCACTGTAACCTCCAGGTACTTTTCTGCAGAACTGCTGCATAGTCAGTTGGTCCCTGTCTGTAGTAGTGCATGGGATTCTTTTGTCCTAAGTGTAGAACTCTGCACTTATCCTTGTTGAACCTCATCAGATTGCTTTTGACCCAATCCTCCAATTTGTCTAGGTCTTTCTGTATCCTATCTCTATCCTCCAACGTATCTACCACTCCCCCCATCTCAGTGTCATCCGCAAAGCTGCTGAGGGTGCAATCCAACCCATTCTGCAGATCATTAATGAAGACATAGAACAAAACCAGCCCTAGGACCAGCCCGTGGGGCACCAGCTACAACTTTTTCTGTTAAGCCAAGCTGGACGCCTGCCATATTTGCTATTCTTTCTGCCCATTGGAATGGTTCGTTCCTGCACCCTCAATAAGGTTTCTTTAAAATGCAGCCAACTTAGACTCCTTTCCCCCTCATAATAGTCTCCAGGGAATACTGCTCATCAGTTCCTGAGGGCATCAAAATCTGCTTTTCTGAAGTCCAGGGTCCATATTCTGCTGCTCTTTTTTCTTCCTTTTGTGAAGATCCTGAACTCGAGCAACTCATGGTCACTGCTGCCCAGGTTGCCATCCACTTCTACTTCCCCTACCAATTTTTGTTTGGGAGCAACAGGTCAAAATGACCCTCGGTTGGTCCCTCCAGTACTTGCATCAGGAAGTTGTTCCCAACACTCTCCAAAACCTTCCTGGATTATGTGCACTGCTTTACTGTTCTCCCAGCAAATGCAATTGCTCTCCCAGCAATGTCAGAGAGACAAATGCAATTAAATTAATATTTAAACCAAGATTATATTTTTTAAAGAATATCAAGGAATTAATCTAATTGTTGAATATTTGCATTATGTCCTATGACCTCTATTTGTGATTCTTCTGCGGAGATTCCTCCCAGCTCCTGTAATGTAGGGGAGTTTGTGATAGAAATGTATGTCCTAATTTTGAGGGGATGAAAAAAATCAGAGTTTCAGAGGCAAGAGGTCATGTTCTTACTTGTCCAGAATCTTCTTTCTCTTAGCTGAAGTTACAGTTTCTAGCTGTAGGCTTGGCTGGTTTATAAACAGAACTGCCAAGCTGAAATAGGAGTTCCATACCTAGAAAACAGGAGGGAAATTAAACACACAACAGTCCAAAGACAGAACTAGTTCTGAACACAAACATACACGCCATGTATACATTTTGTAGATGGCATCAGGTTGTTCCTCAGATCAGAGGAAAATAGGTAATTATGTCTAAATAAACTTGATGTAACAATAAGCTAAATGAAATCTGTGCCAGGAATTATACAAATACTAGCAGGAATGACAATTACAAGAACGCAGCAGCAACAGAATGTGAGGGAATCACACACAGGCCTTTCATCTCTTGACACCCGAACTTAACTCTGCCTCAGACCAAAAGTGAAATGAGCTGATAGTTTAAATGTTCCTTGTGAGCACTTTTTCATACCCTAACCACAACATACACGGTGCTATGAATTACTTCAGACATGATATGTTCTGGACTTTAGCCAATGCAAGAAGTTCCACTTTTCCAACCACTAGAATTCATAATGCTTCTGAGGTTTCCCAGTTCAATCAAAGCCTCAGCAAAATTAGATGACTATCTGTATCAGCTATCTTATTTTTTGAACAGATAGCTAACAAACATGGTCAACATTATCCATTAATATAGAGTAGTTGCTGTTCCTGTTGATGGTTTTAAAGGATATCATGAAATTTTGTAGATGTCAATCTTTACCTTAAAATCAAAGTCTGTTTCTGTGAAGTTCTTGTGCAGGGCAGAGGACAGGTACTGGACTGTTGTAACTATGATACTATAATTTAAAAAAAAAAAAAGAAAAAAAAGATCCTTTTGAATCAGCAGTACAAATCACATTCAGAGACTCTTGTTTGGCTCTGTGCACTGGTGCTGTTTCTGTTATACTTCAAAATGCATTTTGGCACTTTTCCTTTATGCAGTCATTTCTAGATATCACAAATGTCACTGGGGTATTTTTTTAAATAGAGACGTCATATTAAATAATGCAAGGCAGAATTCAAGAATATGTTTTCCTGAAATATTGTAGATTTTGGAAAATGTGAAGTAGAGTATCTTTGTAATTCCTGAGTTTATTTTCAGAAGTCCAGTACTGCAATTAATAAATAGAAGAACAAACGTAACTTATTTGTTTTTGTTTCCATACACGACTTTCATCAAAAAGGCAAAATTTTTCAGGGATGCAAGATGTCTAGAGCAGTGGCTCTTAACCTTTCCAGACTTCTGTACCCCTTTCAGGAGTCTGTTTTGTCTTGTGTACTTCAGGTTTCACCTCACTTAAAAACTACTTGCTTATAAAATCAGATATAAAAATACAAGTGTCACAGTATACTATTACTGAAAAATGCTTACTTTCTCATTACCACATAATTATAAAATAAATCAATTTGAATATAAATATTGCACTTTCATTTTAGTGTATAATAGATAATGACTTGTTTACACTGCTCTATCTGTATGAAATTTTAGTTTGTACTGAGTTCACTAGTGCTTTTTATGTAGCATGTTGTAAAACTAGGCAAATATCTTGATCAGTTGATGTACTTCCCGGAGACCTCTGCATGCCCCCAAGAGTATGCGTACCATGGTTGAGAACCACTGTTCTAGTTTTTGGCCCTTGCTGTAAAATAATCCTTTGAAGATCTGTCAGACATCTCCTCTGTACTTCTTTGGGAATATTTTGTAAGCTCTGGGTTCATTGGGAAACTTAAATTTGTAGGTGCATAAATGCCTTTAATTAAATGTCATTAAATTATGTAACAACATGCAAGAATTAACAAAGTCTAATTTGCTTTGGTATAAAAAAGAAATAGACTAAAGCTCAGCATCTCATTCGTGTGATACTACAATGACATTGATAAATGCATCTTATTTAATCCGATGAGATTTCCAGCTAAGCAGCACCAGTAGGGATCAGGCTATTGGGAGTGTTCTACGTAACCACCTCTTTTTACTTTATATAGATTTCTCTTTTGTTGTAGAACAGCATGTAACCTGCGGGTTCACAACATCTAAAACCACTTCTTTCACTTCTCATTAGCACTGTGAACTCACAGAGCAAACAACATCACAGTTGACCAGTCAGCCTTCATGAAGATGTCCATTACATCATCATACAATGTGGATCCCCCCCAGAAATCCAGTTAGTCAAGTGCAATGCTACAGCTAGGTTAGCTAATGAGATAAGACATTAGTAGGTAATCCTAGCCTCTGGGTATAATCTTGGCTCTCAGCCTGCTGCTGCTACCTCCTAAAAACAACAGAAAAAGCTTAACAGGGCAAAAATAAAAAATAAAACGAAATAAATTCAAACCCAAATGAGAACTGCCTAAGCAAGAAATAATTATTTCAATCTGAGGCTTTGTCACCTGGCTTAAGGACTGCTGTCTGCCCCTCCATGTCTAAGAAAATTGAGTCTAGGCTAAGAGTTGTTTTGGTCTTTCACCCAAAGAGCAGTTTTAGAGCCAGTAGAGATGCTGTTTCTGGAACTCACTGACCTCATGAGCAGTGGCCCAAAGCACAGCATCATGCACAAACTGCGAGAAAACTCCTTGTTGAGTTTTGTTGCTGGTTTTTTAATTGACACACACTGAAGACAGAGAGTAACAATGTAGGTAAATGGAAAATTAAGACCATAAGCACTATCTAGCCAATATTCCTCAGGAGCTCCTTCCATTTCAGTAACCTGGCTGAAATGGCAGACAGTCCATTTGGCTGTCCCTCCTTGCACCTCAGACAACTGATGAAGTACAGCTATCATACGGCAAGAGGACACTGGCCTCCCTCAGTCAGGACATGATTTGAGGGGTACTTGTGGATATAGATGTAGATAACTGGAATTGGTATCTAGTTCTATTTGCCCCTTAAAGAGTGTTTCCTGTCTTCAAAGCAATGGATAAGTATTATCTATATTTTAGAGATGGGATAACAGACAAAGGGGCAAATGTTCAAAGGGGTAAATAAACTCCCTATGTGACTAACTTTGGGCACATCACATTAGTTTATCATCACCTGTGCGCACAAATGAGATAATTTACATACAGAAAGCCTATTTGCACTTGATTTGTGTGAACAAATAGAAGTTTATAGTGTTAACTCTATAGCATGCATGCACACTGGTAGCATGTAAAACTTGTATATTCAAGTGATCATTCATGGACAAAAGCCCTAATTTGGCCCTGAGAGCTTAAGTAATTTTTCCAAACCAGGATTAGTACTGAGGAGGTATTCTTGCCTGGAGCGCCAGGCCTCAGTCCACTAAAACACACTGCTTCTCTGGGCTTGAGAAGCCCTAATTTACAGCACCCCCAGAGTTGTCATGCAAACTTTCAGTGCTTTAAACATGTCCTCACTCACTTGCTGGTGAGCAACCTCATCACCATCCAGTCCCGAGGAAAGACACTCATCTTCATCAGGTTTCGAAACACACAGAAAATCTTCAGCAGGAACTCCTAATACACAGAAAGAAGAGAATAATAAGCAGTGGCAGCTGTAGGGAAATGTACTTTCCTAGCCACAGCCAAGACAATTAAGTTAATTACGTTACCCTTACTTGATCCTTGTGTCATTAGACACATAGCTGAGGACACGGAAACAGCATATATGGGAATGATGCAGATGTAGCTTTTTTCTGCAGGTGCATTCTTCTGTATTTTAAGGCTTACAATGAAGAACTTCATTGTATTTTATTCTACGTGACTTTTCAATAGTGTCATGAAGAATTTTGGTCTCAGTTCCCAGTTATGACCTGTTGAGCCTTTTGGAGGAATAATTATTTATTTAATTTATCCACAGCAGTTCTTAAAAACTGTGATGTTCTATCCTACCTTTAGTTCATCTTTGCTCTGGAAGTTGTCTAGTAAATGTTGAAAGTGAGTGTCTGACATCTGACGAAGCAGAGACAAGAGACAGGACACATACTCTCCCTGTGAAGTAAATGAAGAATTATTTAGTTCAGACAATCAAAGAATTTTTTAGGTGTAAAATTCAACCTGTGATAGGGGATAAAGGGTGGGGTCTGAAATGGTACCAATGCATATGAAAGAAAAGCTCATGTGCAGAGATTAAAAATACCATATGCCAACTGATCTCTATTTCCTGTCAATATACAAGAAAAACTCACAGAGGCTTACCTGTGAGTGCTCTTTTATTCCATAAGACTTACTACAAATATCAGAGTTTAAATGATCAGTACTGACAATCAAAGGGTCTCTCTCCCCGTATTTTTTAATTTTTTTTTAATAATCTCATTCTCAGTAAGCCACTTACCATATCAGATGTTAAAGTTCACTCGGGCTCAAGAATTCTCTCTTGTTAAGAATTTTTATTTACACGTTTTCTTTGTTTGTGATGGTCTCTTCCCTATCCACTAAGTATCTCAGTGAAGACACTTCTTCATTAAAGCCTCTATCAAAAGCCAGTCAAATGACAAGAAAGCTCCTTGAGTTCTGCTTGAATTCATTTGCTTGGGCTCTGCTTTAGTTCATTTGAATCTCAAGGATTGACGGTAAATATATAAACGTAAATGTCATGATCTGACCAGGAGAAGGGGTGAGTGACCTTCACAGGTGGGATGTTTCTCCATGGAGAGTTTGACAGATGATCATAATTGCAATATGCTTGAGCTCCAACCTCCCATAGGATGGGAGAAGTGAAGCCGCTCTGATATCAAGGTCTTATATAGTAAATGATGCTTTGCAGTCACACAGCTCCTTTTAAAGTCTCTCAAAGTGCTTCACAAAGACAAGTAAAAATCCCCATTTTTACAAATCTGAATAGTACAGTATAAAGGGGTTAGGCAATGTGTCCAAGATAATGTTGTAAGTCAGTGGCAGTCAGGAACGGTATTTGTCTCCACAGCTAGCAATTACCAGACAATGCATCTCCTTGTAGCAATGATGTCCCTAAGCCAGTGAAGCAATTTATTTTTAAACAATTTGTAAAGATTTTCTAAGTACTTAATCTTGTGTCATACATTACAGATACTGTGCTAAATATGAATGTTCATGAAGAATGTCTCTGAAGAGATTTTATACCTGGAGGTGTCCTGGGCAAGTTCCTTCTTCCAGTACAGAAATCTTCAAATGGACTCAGGTATCTGCCCACCACATGCTCTGGAATGTTTATAAACTTTTCTGAGCTACTCCAATTAACCTTAACACCTTATCTTTACTAGGAAAAAGGTGTGTTCTTACCATGTGTTAGCTAACACATGTAACTAAAACAAGGTAAAATCATAGTGAAGTCAAGGCAGTTGTGGTTGTAACATGTTAGCTAGTGAAGGTAAGCCCTAGACCTCCCCCTACAAACTGCCTTGTCTTCATTAGGAATTTACCTCATGTTTGTTACTACATTTTAGCTAACAAGTGGTTCAGAAATAGCTTTCTTCCTAGTGTGGATGCACCCCACTATACATCTGCCTGAACATCACGCTCAAACTCCCAGCCAATTAGCAAGAAAATGAACACTGTGTAGTAAGTGTTTTGGAGAATGGATTGACAACACAAGCAGAGCTGATATTAGGTCAGCATTTGACGCAAGTAAAAATAGCATTAGGATAAAGTATGTAGGTAAGTGAGTCCAGGAAAGAAGAAGGCTGAATGGGAATTTTATCCTTTCCCCTCTTTCAACGAAGGAGAAGAAAGAATTCTCATTCCCTCTTTATCCCATGCCATTGAATAATTTGAGCCAGCTCTAAGCACATTGGTACCACTTGCAAAGATCAGGTTTGGTAATATCTTCACCTCTCTTTGCTCCTTTCCTCCCACCCAGCTCACAATTCCCTAGCTGTTATTTCCTTCTCCAGAAGGATGCCCCTGGTTTCATTTGTGAGACATGATAACTGTGGACCAATTGAGTAGAATCTCTCCAAGGACTGAAGGGAATGCCATTGGCCTGTTGGTGAGTAATCATATTCTCAGTGTTATTTTAGTGCCCATTAGAGTTGGAGCCCTAAATCATCATCTAGTTGGCATATGTCAGCAGCTGCCAAATGATAATTTGCAATCATAACATCAAATGGATCCAACACAGTAACTATAACATCCAGGAAAGCTTCCTGGGCCCCACCAGTTGCTGATGTAAATGTGAAGCAGTCTGACAAGTGCACCGTGAAAGGGTTTTTCAGAGTGGAAGGATTGGATTCATGAGTGGGAAGGGAGGAGAGAAAGCTGTGATGGTTTGTGCAGGAGATATGATAATGAGGTGTAGGTGGTGATGAGGGAGTGGGAGAAAGGGAGCTGAACGTTAGAGAAGCAGGAAATAGAACCTGATTGTTAGTTACTAACAGTGATTTCGGCTGTGCACTGCGGGCAACGCTGCCCTCTTACCGCCTCCTGAGATTGCGATTTACTCATGATAGTAAGTAGAGTCTGTAAAAGTACATCCAGGAGGCTCTCCACCATCATCTCAACCTCCTCCACTACATCTGCCTCCTACAATGAGCATCAAGAAAACAGACAGTTAGCAGCTGAGGACAGATGGAAATGGTAAGCCAAATGTGCAGTTTCCACCACACCAGGAACAGCCTTCATGATGGGACTCTGATAACTTCAGAGAGGGTCAGGAAGAATTTTAACAAATGAGATTTCTGGAGATGGAAGTTTGGAGACAGAAAGTAAACATCAGCCTACATAGCAGACACTGCCTCATGGCTGTAATGTTACAGTATGTAACTTCCCACCTTCTCCCTCACTGATAAAATGATATTGGAACACATCAAAAGATATAAATCCATAATGAAAGACGCCGTACTCCATGGTACAATGGACAACTTCTGTTCCCCTATGTTCTATGGGAACATTAATTTATTTTATCATGTTTCATCCCATTCAAACTTACAGAACTACAGTGCATAGCTGGAAATAGTCATTGATGTGACTTATTTTTAGCACCACAGACTTCCTCCTTTGGCATAACCTGGGGTATTTCACTGCCCTGTAGGAACCTGTGAAAGTTTTAAAAATTGACTGATACGGCATTTGAGATCACAGCTGGGAAGATCAAAGCTGGGTATTTAAATCAACAGTAATTTCTGAAAATAAGTGTGATTTCATTGATTGGACAATTTTACAGAGTTCTCTTTACATTCACCATAAAGTGCTAGCTACTGCCTCCTACACAACTGTAATTGCCAGGGTTGGGTTGGACTTTTTGGGCACCACTGATAACTCAGTTCCAGGCTAGGGTGAAGAAAATTAAATAATGTCCTGGTGTGTTTGTGTGAAGTTTTTGTATGGTGGAGGTTTTTTTGAACAGCAAGAACATGCTCTAACCAGAATGCGATGAGTCATACAAAGGCAGTCATTCACTTAAGGAATTCTCCTGCTGCTAATAAAGTTAGAGTTCTATTATAAAAAGATTCTCTGAAAAAGATATATGTCCAATAGAAAATATCTCAGACTGTGTGTCAGTAATTTAGTGTTGGAATGGAGAAAACAAGTGGGCAGATTACCAAGGAGCTGGCCTTGATAATGGAGAAGATACTACTGAGGATCCCAGAGCAGATGAGTAACTCCTTCTGCTGTCTCAGATGAAGATGAATGTGATGAAGAACCACAGGGAGCAAGATTCGCCGGGATTCTAAAAAAGGTAAACAAAACTCAGAATTATTTTCGGAGAGACTTGAATTTCAGCAGTCTTGATAGTATCCAAAAACTCTGCATGTGGAAACTGAGGAATTAGCATTAATATAGGATGCTGATACAGTAGAATCCACTTAATTGGCACCCTGATAAACAGCATGCTTGATTAATTGGTGTGATTGCTACAGAACGGATTTTTAGTGCAATGTATTTCAAAGACATTAAACAATGAATTAATCGTACATATTAATGGTGCGCCTGATGTTAACTACTGTAAATGTGCTTGCAAACAACAGGTGTGAATTGCCATTTGCTAGCATCAATTTCCTGCTGTGTGGCCCTTTGTCCACTGCATGCTGCTTTCTAGCTCTCTTATAGCAGCTCAGTGAGTCACTCTTGGGAAATTAGCTTATCCTTATGTGTTTATCACCTTAAGGACCTGTAGTGAGGTGGTGTGGCCTTCCTCTGAGTCACAGGGGGAGGAGCCACCCTCCATGCCCAGATGGGTGAACTGGACCAACCTCATCCCCCCTTCACACCCCCCAAAGTGGGTAGTTGGGACAGGAAATATAAAAGACAGGGTCTCCCCTCCAGTTCAGTTGTGGCTGAGACAGCGAGGCAGACAGATGCATCCTGATTGACCTGCTGCCAAACCCAGAGACGCCCTGCCCACCGGAAAGCTTGTGCCTGCAGGGGAACCACCAGGACTGCTGCTGGCCACCTACTCTGGGGAGACCAAGGATGCCCTGTGAACCCAGATACACCCTGAGGTGTGGGTAGAAAGTAGTCTAGGGGCAGCCAACTCTTGTAGGGCTGTAGTTCTGCTGGAGGCCCAGTCAGCGTGTTGTGGTTGGATTCCCCGCTGATCCAGTGGTGGAACCTTTCCCCACTGGTAGGGCCCTAGGCTGGGACGTGGTGGAGTTGGATGTGCCACCCCCCCCCCAACCTGTGCCCCCGGACTGCTTATTTGCCTGGCCCTGCCCAAGGGCCCAGAGCTCATAGACTGTGTACTTGCCCAAGGGTCAGGGGTGTTGGACTGTTCTTTGGCTAATTCTTCCTGTCAATAGACTATAAGTGAGTGAGGTGGTAGAGGCTCCTTCCGACTCCAAGGGGCAGGAGCTACTGGGCATCCCTCTAGAGCAGGGGTGTCCAAACTTTTTGACTCATGGGCCACAATGCGTTCTAAAATTTGACAGAGGGGCCGGGCAAGGATCAGATGGCTGGAGTGTATTAAATACATATTTATGTACACACCACCCAACGCACTGCACCCCAGCAGCCAGCACTTCAGACCACTCTCCGCCGTGAAATTGACTTGCCCTGGTCAATTTCGGTGGCGGAGCTGGAGAGTGGGGCCCACAGACTGGCACATTGCCATTTTAAGAACCGCTGCGAGCCGGTTGCAGACTGCCTGGCTCGATTTCAAGAACCCTGGGAACTGTTCGGCGGGCCAGATTGAGAAGTATGAAGGGCCGGATCTGGCCCGCGGGCCGGACTTTGGACATGCATTCTCTAGAGGACCTGATTGCATTCATTGCACAAAATAGTGGGAAAAGTGCTATGTTGGAAGCAGGGCTGCATCAGGATCCTTGGGCAGGTGCAAGGAAAACAGGCCAGTAGCACAAAAGACGCAGGAAGGATCAGTGAGATTTTCTGTTCATTGGAATACACTGAAGTTAAGAAGGGGTAGGGTGGGCAGATAAAGGAGGGCTTTGGAGGCTGGAATCCCTTATTAAAGAGAGGAGGAGGAGATGAAGAGGTTAACAGGGATAGGAGTTGGGTTTACTTAGCACCTGCCCTTGATTTAGAGCCCTAAGGAAAATATATTAACCCTCAGGGTTAAAGAATTTAAAGAAATAGAATCCATTGCTTGCTGATCAGACCACGTCACTGTCCTCTTTGAGCTGCTCCACTTGCATCCCCTTGCCACCCACTGTAGAAAGTTAAATCCTCTCTTCCTTACCATCAAGGCCCTGACTGACTCAGCCCTGGATTACTGGATCTCCCCTTCCATTGTGTTTCCTGCCTGTCCCTTTGTTTGTACAAATATGCCAGCATCTAAAACCCTTTTGTTTTCTTCTCCCATTCCTGTCTTCTTAACTTCTTTCATGCAGACCCTTATGCATGGAATGACCTCCCCAACCCAGTGCACCAGGCTCTCCACCTCTCCTCATTCAAATGCCTCAAAAACACCCACTTCTTTTATGAGCCCCATAAATGTGAAGTTAAAAATGTTCAGACTAAGGATATTTTAGAAATATATATCTAAAGTGACTCTTTCCTGGGTGTCTCATGGCATCTCCTCTTTCAATGAGTGTCTTCCAGACTGTAAGCTTGCAGAGGCAGGGACTGTCTTCATACCTGTCTTGTTCAATGCAGTTATAATAAGAAATAATACTAGGGTTGTAGCACGGTGTATTCCTTTGAGCACTGATAATCATACTAACTGGGTGAATAAGTATGATTTTAATCAATGGCTATGCTAGTTAAGAGTACTCTTCTGTATCCCAAATCTGATGTTTTCTACAGTATCTGAGGTCCCACAAAATTTATTTATGGTGGCATATCACAGTACACCACAACCTTCACCATAGGAAAAGCTGTATCTCCATAGAACAATATGTGCATGAGAAGCATACAAACACCACAAGTACAATATAACTGACGTAACTTCTCCTAGGTTATTTATATTTTGCAATGAATAGTTCTCCACAAAGCAGCTGCAAAAAATACAACACAATCCTATGATCACTCTGCTGAGGCGTTCAGCTGCAAGTGTTACAAATGGATGCTGCTGTCTTACCTGAGAAAGAAAACAGGCGGCTGTCCACAGTGCGTGCTATAGATTGCAGCTTAACTACATCCATCGACTGTCCGATATGCACTGTGCTGGGCATGCTCCCTAGAGTTCCCCTCACAAACTCTGCTACTTCCTGCACTGTAAACATCTGCAACAGCTCATCAAAGATTGCAGGGAAGGAATTCAGTAAAGCAGCCTGAAAAAATGAAAATGAAGATGCTATGACAGTTTTGAGTCCTGTAACTACTGAGTAGGGATGGCACATCATAGGCATCTTTGTGTGAAATACAAACAAGCAATTGTAAAACAGAGTTAAGGTGCTGAAAAAAGCTATTAAATTCAAACTATAGTTGATATATTAACTTTGTATCACCCTGCTGCTCACAAGAAGCAACCCGCTTCTGGTATGTAAGATCATGTTTTGTTCTGAAAGCCTTCCAATACCAACGTATAGTAAGTTGAACACACAGTAATTAAAAAAAACCCTCAAAAATCCCACCGGGAACTGGCCACTCTATAGCCTCACAGCTTGTAAAATGGTGTTAAAAACAGATTTTTAAGGGCAAGAGAATTAAAGAGAAAAAGAGAACAAAAAGAAAAAAAATCCCAAACTGGTCCAAATATTTTTCTTGATTTTTATATTTTAATGGGAAAAAAGTACTTCTGAGCTAAGAACTTATATGAAGTTTTTGCACTGAAACAACTTAATAATGGAGAGTTAAAAAGCTACCTGAAAGGTTGTTTATAAAGAAGATACTGAGAGACCCTTAAAAGCACAACCACTTCTACAACAGTGAGGTTGGATATTCAACAGGACAAGCATTGGACTAGTGTTACTATCACAGAGTAGTAAGTACATGAACTTAAGGAACCTAATCACTATAACAAAAGGCTTGAATATGTAAATTGCCATTTGACACAATCATCCTGTTAGAAGCAGAAAGGATGTGCAAGGTCCAGAAAGACTTCTGTTTCATCATTTGGCTAAAATATTTTCTCTCCCATCATTGGTTCTCCTGACTATTAATATATTAAGCATTCTTTATTATGAAAGATGCATAAGATCCAATATTGCTTCTCTTTCAATAATGAGTCTATAATATTTACTTTCTTGTTATTCTTTTTCATGACCATATAGTTATTAAATATATCTTTTTTACTGAAGGATGAATGAGATCCAGTATCTCTTCTCTTTCATGACTGATTGGATTTTTCCCCCTCTCATCATTGATTCTCCTGAGAAAGTTGACTCATGGAGGTATTGGTGACCACTTGTATTGCATTTTCAGTGCTTTGAAATCCTACTTATTCAATCTATTACCAGACTATTCTACATCTCTTTCCCTATTTTCAAAAGAATCTGAACAGTGGTGCACTGCACTCCAAGATTATATGCAGGAAAAGACAGATTTGTTTTTGAAAAAGGAGAGTCACTGGGTACATTCAAGATGAAAGAGTTGTGCAGGTTAGGGGATCATTACTTACAGAATTAAACGATGGCCTTGAAGTACCACCACACTTTTGTGGGGCACATGTCCCAGCTCCGCTCACCTGTCCTCCAGGCTGAGGGGTCTATGGGGCAATTGGGGTCAAAGGGGCAACACAATGGCAAGTGGGAAACAAAAAGTAAACTTTTCAAATATTAAACAGGACAGGTTTCACAAATATACAAATGCCTGAAGTGAAAACATTTTGAAGGACAGTATTAAAACAGGACAAAAAAGAGAGGGAGAGGAATCCAGTCCTCAGTCCACTTTCCCTTATGTACTTAAAATGGACCAAATGAAAAATGAAAGAATGGTTTCCCCAGATACTAATTTCCCCCCATATCAGTTTCCTAGCAGAAAGTTGCACAGTGATTTCTGATGATCCTGGTCCACACTCTTGCTAATCCAATTAGTGTGTGATAAAACCTTTATTCATCCCTTTCCCCTACTGGGATAATTAAACCGTATGGCAACAACTACAGCAATTGCTTCCATGGAAAAGTCATATTAGGAAAATATTAAATATATCTGTAATTGTCTTTTAATGCATTTTAAGAACTGAAAATGTGGAGAACCAGCACCACATTACAAGTCAGCTCTATACAAATCAACAACAAAGAGCCAGGCTGTGACATCTTTACTCACACTGAGGATTGTCTTACCCTATGTGAAGTCGCACTGAAGTGAAAGCGACTATTTGCAGAGTAGGCACTTCCAAACATGAGTAAAGATATCATAATATGGTTATAATCAATCCACAATTGATTCTAATAGTGATGGTTAAACTGAGGAAGTTGAGTTTTTCTAGGGTTTCCTAGCTGTTAACTACACATCAATCAAACTTTTCTACTGTGTAGCTGCTGCAAATTACTCTATTGACTTGAGTTGCTGTTACTTTTCTTTATGACTAATAAAGGAATTAAAATTCCTCTGTCGCAATTCTGAGACATGCTTATGAACGAGACCCTTAGCATAAAAATAAAAAGAATATGGAATGTCTACTCTAACCACATAACATGACAATACATTTGTCTCCCTTCTTCACGGTAAAACTGCCCAGCTGTTCTGCATCTATGAACAGATGTAGGTCTACTGTCTAAAATTACTCCAACTATGCCACTCACTTCAGTAAAATCAGCCGGTAAAAGAGTACTAATTATGCCAACTGGCTCCTAACTATGAGAGGAATATGCTACTTGTGCCCAAAATAGCTGCCTCTGCACTGCCCTTTGAATTCAAGTATAGAAAATAGTTAACCTGTGTGAAGATGAGAGTCTCTGAGCTCCTGCTGTCCAAGCTGAGCACAAATCTGATAGATTGGAAAAGTTCTTGGATGCTGGAGCGAAACTGTTCCTCCTCCATTCCGCAAGTAGCTCTAGAGTAGAGGATCCGAGATTGGACAATGAACTTGAAAAGATATTCCAAGGCCTTAAAGAGTAAGAGAGGAATGAGAGTAACAAAGAGAGAGATAGAGAGATAAAGGAGCGTTAAAGAGAGCCAGGAAAATATCAACAACCTTATTAATAACGGAATTCTTCCTTCACAGAACACAGGGAAAGAAAAGCAGGATGTGTAAACTGAAACACAGTTATGTACTCGTAGCTAAGTGTTCCTTCCCCATCAACAGTCTTCACTATAGAAATCTCTCCCTACGATAAACAGTGTGTTAACAACTCAAGTTACCTGAATCAAGATAAAATCCTAGTGAAGATATAAGGTAGTTTGTAGTTTTCATGTAAGTTAGCTGTTGAGCTAAAACCTATGGGGGAGCATAGTCTTTAATTCAATCTGCTAACTCATGTGAGAACTACAAACTACTTTGTGTTAAACAGGATTTTACCACACGTTAATGAAGCTGAGTTGAGAATACACCTTTTTTCCTAGAAAAGATGGAAGTGAAGCTACAGCTGCATAGTAAATATCTAGAGTCATGGGTGGGCTTAGTGGTGTGGCCTCACTGTTATTGATACTCAAGCTAGCCAGATCAGATAGCTTAGCTACATCTACGTGTGCTACAGTCACACCGATTGCTGTGTAGAGATATCCAACATGGCATAATATGCTAGGCATGTACTTGCGGTGGCTAGCCCCTACTGATGCTTGTGCTGTGGTGGCTACACTATTTGTAGCATGCTAGCTCAATCAGAGATAGCCCAGATAGGTCTCCTTGAACTGGAAATTACACATCTAGCTCCAGATGTTGACATACCCTTAGAGTAACAGAAGAGGGCCTACCTGGAAAAAAAAGAAAAACCCCACTCTTCACTCTGGATATGATGGCCAGGCCTCTCTAGCTGCTGCAACTGCATGTAGAAACAACAGTATGTGTGTGTGGAAGGAGGCAGGAGCAAGATGTGACGGTCTCCAGAAGACCATAACTTTATTACCAGCATGGAGCAGCTGTACCATAGCAAACCAACTTCCTTTTTGACCCAGCTGAGTACAGTTGCAGGGGGAGTTGCCCATATAGCAACTTTCCTTTGCCCCTATTTAGCCCAGGCAGAGGGGAGAATAATCCTTTTGAAATACAGCATCTAAAACTACATAGTGAGAGATAGTTAACTGCAGTTCCAGAGGATTACCCAAGTGAATTTTTACAGTAGAGTGAAACTTTACAATATGGCTTGTATAGACTAGGATAAAAACGTGTTAGCTACAGCGGTTTAACTAACACATTTTAACAACCACTAATTTAAATAGGGCAACTAATTATTTTTATGATTCTATGTATTAAATGGTAGATATGAACTCTAGGCATGAGCTAAGTGTCAGTGTGAGAACAAAATATTACCATAGTGCGCCCTTTATTATGCTAACCAGCCCAGCATGATCAGCAAGAAGACTCACAGCTAATTGAGAAAATGGGTAGAACTGAGTGCCACTATCCCATATAAAAACATAGAGCTCTCCATTCTGATCACATGGAGTACACAAACAGCAGCAATTAAATGTGTTTCAGGCTAGTGCCATTTTGCTTCAGTAGGCACCTCCCTCTTCTCAGTGTGTCTTCCAAAGACACACAACCACCATTTTGGCATGGCTGAAGTGGTAGTTGAAGTGCTGTTTGATGCCATCCTCATAGTCTGGGTACCTATAATTACATAGTCTATGGAAGCAAACACAGCTGACACAGAAACACCATTAATGGTGAAAGCTCATAAAAGGTGAAAACTATGCCTGCCTGTCACAAGCACAAATTCTTTAATGTTCTTGCATCATAAATCTTGCCTGGTCAGCCAGTGTGAGATCAGAGATATGCTCTCTAAGATGTGGTACAGCCAGTAAGACTTACGTTGGGAGAAATCTGTGGACTGATTTAAGGACAAAAAATTGGGAAATGAGATTCACCAATAGCCCTAGAACAGCTTGAGAAGTCCCAATGTTCAAAGTCCTTCATTATCTCTGGAACCGTGGTAACCTTGATCACATGGGTCAGTACAACGTCGTCTTAATTTATAGATTTCCATACAACATACCCCATTGATGAATACTTCACACCAAACAACTCCACCAGGCAATAATACTCTGTTCTGAATCAGTTTTCAGACTGTTATTGCAACTTTTGTTCACAGGAACATCAGCTCTCACACAGTAGTTTTGCTCTTAGTGTAAGTCTGCTACCAGCTCCAAACACAGAGAGTCAAAATTGGAGTTGGTCAGGTCTCAACCACTCACATTTGAGCTAAACAGCCACAACATTGTCTCATAAGCAAATACTACTTGACCTGCCCCAGTCGCTGCTTTCCTCATGATCCAGACTGGCAATATAACAAACCTCTTCATTTCCATCTTCCTTCTTTATGGAGTGCTCTGAGTGTATTACAATTACTGCCCGGCTCTGCTTCCAGGCTACTATCAAGCACCAAATTCCAGAAATTGAGGATGCAGCACTTTGAAATGACTTGAAATTCTCCATAAAGAACAAAGGCCACTGCAATCCAAGGAAGAGAATTAGGGGATTTGTATAGGATGGTCCACAATCCTCTATGGAAAGAGGGGCTCTTAAAAAGGCCCATGATCCTTGGGGCAGACAGCTATTGATGAAATGGCTGCCTAGAATGCCCTTACAGAGTTAGGCAGAGCACCAGGTGTGGATGCAAACACATGGCTGTGACAGCAGAAAAGCTGGTGCACGGACATCAACAAATCATATAAAATGTTGGAGGCACAGTCAGTCTACAAAATCACAGTTGTAGAGCATAAGGCCCATAGAGAAATAGAAATCAACTGAAATGCTCTGAAACCTGCTGTTTTCTTGAACACCATTATTTTGGAGGCATGGTCTGACAATGAGACAAAAGGGAATTCAGTCCCTAACTGGAAGTTAGATTTCCGCAAGTTTGGTCAAGCCAACAAGTGGCAAAGACAAAATTAATGTGTGCGTGTACATAAAGTATACACAATCAGATCCATAGGCACCAAAGCCCTCTGCTATAATTTTTCAAACACTGAATGAATCTCAAATGTTTTAAAGCACAGACACTATGAAGCTTAAAAGACTGGAAATACAGCTTGCAGAAGGTGGTTGGGAACATATGAAGCAAGGGGAAAGACTGTCAGACTAATATAAAGAAATAAACCAAAAGTAATTTTTCAGGAATAAAGTACATTTTCTTTTTCTGTAGCAAGTCTTGTATCAGTCCTGTGATTGTAGGGACTTAAAGAAGCAGCAACTCAGAAGTGTGGAATCTCCACTGCACTATTCTTTGGTGAAACCTTCAATCTAAGGCCACATAGGCAACTTGAAAGGATGCAGGTAGTAATAATGGTCCATCTCTATATAGAAGCTTCACGTAGGTCCTGAACTGAAGCTAATGTTCAGGATGTAGACACAGCAAAGAACTCTGAAATGTGAAGTCAATAAATGAACCTTGACCCTATAGGCTTTGGACATAAAAACTATCCATCCTTCAAAAGAGAATGAGGATTCAAAGTCTGATCTTTGTCAGAGCTTTAGAAACAATCTGTTTCAGAAATTTGGAAAGAGAAACATCAGAGGCATCAATAGCATAAATGTGAAGTTGTACACTAGATGGAAATGTCATTTGTGAGAAAGGGTGACATATTTCTGTTTGGCTGTCCCAGAATCTGCTGAAAAAGGTGAGACTTGCTCAAGATGAAATGATCTGAGGACATTTCAGGGAAGCTAACTTCCATTCCTTTGGGTTTAACGAAGGCCAACTGAAAAAGAAGTTCATGTTTCTCCATCTAGTAACAATCTAACTTCCAAATTCAATGGTCTTTCTATAGTAAACCTCTGACACTTGGTGATCTTGAGTTCTTGCTATAATAATTGTAGTAAAAAGGTAGCATTTTATTTGTTCTCTGTGGAACTGAACTAGAGCAAAAACTAATCCCTATTTCATATACACTGATGGGAAGTTGTGAATTCCTTCAAGATCATGCTATGTTCACTGACAACTGGCCCCATGCCCTGTGGGATGGTATCTGTTATCACCGGCCACTCAAAGGCCCATTTGCTATTTTCTTAAAATATTCATCCAACATGATATGAGTCTGTGTCATAGCCAGAAACAAAAACCAAAACTTCAGACTCCCAGTCCTGTGCTTGAACCACTATCAAAGTGTTGCTTCTCTAAGGTTGAAATTTGACACTGTACACAGGACCAGCACAAGGCCAGTGCCCCACAAAAGTCCTACTTAAACCCACAAAATAGGGTTTAATTAGGAGTTAAGGAGGCACAGACCTTGTGCTGGTCCTCTGCACAAGGATAAATTTCACACTAAGATTAGAATTTGGACAGTTTTGGACAAATCGTTGAAAATTGCTCTGGACAACTGAATACTGGAAGTCTGTTCAAGACCAGGTTTCATGTACCTTATATCACCTCAGCTACGTAGAAGCCACAGCCACATTAAAAATACAGATATTTACAACAAGCACATACCCTCATTGCTTCTTGGATATGATCTTGTCGTACAAGCTCAGCTGATCGGTCCATGTACCACTTCAAACATCGGATCAGTTCTCTGAGTAAGAGATACATTCACAGAAACATCAAGCAATTATCTGTAAGTGGCCAAGCCTGAAGCCTTCTGGCTTTGTGAAACAACTTGGCAGGTGTTTTCTTCAACAGCAAGAAATGCAATGTGCTGTCTTGTTCCACTCACTTCTAATAATTAGGTATGTTAGTCTAAACAACTGAGTTTACAATAACAGCATAACAATTAATTTAAGTGTAAAAGACAGGTCACTCCAAACAAGGAAATAATCAGTTTATAGAAATAAAACACATATAGTATTTCTCTTTGGCTAAGCAATCTGAGTAAGGCTCTTATAGGAAAGCATGTTTCAGAAACTGTTTGAAACTGGAATAGACCAAGTGATGTAGAAAGTCGGAAATATCTTCATTTTGCCTAAAGTGCACAAGACTGTTGAGAATGCCCTGAGGTATTATATATGCTTAAGAACAAGTTTGTTTGAACACTCTCCCATCAGAAGAAAGTAGAACTCCAAACAACACTGATTTTTAAAAATTGTGAAACTGCTTTCTCATCCATCAGGGCTACACATTGCTTTGTGATCCTGTAGCAAACATACAGTTTCCAGTCGGTTTTAAAAGAACATTTTTTCGTGTAACCTATTTAAGATTTTTTCAATACACTATAGCTTGAGTCCCTTATATCACCAGGGCCGGGAATGATGGAACTGGAAGATTGTTGTTTCCAGGTAATTTTGACCCACTTTGGGAGCCAGCAAGCTATACACAAGAAACAATCTGGAAGAAAAGTAAAATACTATCCTGATAATTGCTATTGCTTTCTAAATCTGACTCATGAAGTAATAGTTCATTGTGATATACTGGAAAATAAGGCATACCACTGTTTGGAATGTTAATAGGAATTAAATTTCTAATTCTCTGTTGAAATGAACATTCTGTCTTTAATCTCACAGAAGAGAATACTTTGATCTAATCTGAATATTTACCCTCTTCTTTGGAACTAGCCATAGGAAAAGATATTGGAGAATAGGAGATTTGTCTCCCTGAAGCGGAGGCAATGGATTTTGTACCAATGGATGCATTCTTGATAAGAAATATAAGAATCATTTCCATACTCCCTGCTTAAGTTTCATGCAGGCCTCAAGCAGCCAGCATCCTTCTAGTATAGGAAGGGTGGATGCTCTGTGGGCCCCATCAGTAATTCCCTTCTTAATTAGTGCTGCTGAGTGACATGATGTACTTCCTCACTTCACTGCATTTCTAGCCCCTGCCAGCTAAGAGACTAGGACTAGAATGACATTCAGCAGCTTTTCTCTGTGGTTAGATTTAGAAGTCATGCTACAAAATTTTTGTCCCAAATGTTTGTTCTGAATACCAGATATACTATGCTAGTATATAAGTTATTACTCTGGTGCCTATACCACTCAAAAGTCTGAGACTGTTACTGCAGGAAGTGAAGACAAAACACAACCTACTTGTAAGCCAGAGCTCCTGCAAAGTGTTTCTGAATGTACATATCCATAACAGGTCGAAAATGGAAATATTTGCTGTCACGTAGCAGATTTATGATGAATACCTGCGAGAGATGGAAAAGGGAACCCATAACAGAGCAGACAGCACATGTCACCAGGGATTAAGCAAACAAGCTACACAGGCTAAGAAACAGTCAGATGTTAATGCTTTTTTTCATATACAGACAACGGAAATGCTCCTCTTTGACTTATTGTTTGCCCCTCCCCCTACCGATAAAGGCAAGGCTTCTCTCCTCATATTTTGGCTATGGTTCTCCTACTCCTTGCACTCAGTAACATTAAAAAATATATAGGTTTAGAACCTCTAACTGAATGTCTCATACCTTTTATGGTAATAAGATAATAGCAATTCAGGCATGGTGGTAAGGTAATAAAAGCAGGGGAAATACTGACCACCAGGGAAAGAGAAGCGCTAGTTTAATGGGAGTGGGGCTACTTACCAAAGACTGAAAGACCAACAGACCATACTTTTCTGTGTTGTCATCCAAAATCACAAACAGCGTGTCTAGAATGTCTTGCAGGAACTGAAATGGCATGAAGAGACAGAGTTGAAATCTACAAACCCTGCCTACACTCAAGAGTGCTGCTTTGATTCTCAAGTGTGTCAGACACTCCTGTGCCTTGACAATCATTCTGCAGGAACAGACCACTTAAAATTCACCCCCCCGTATGCATAAGAAAAATTATTTATTGCCAAGAATGTCTTCCCTTACAAAGAATAATTATAAAAGAAAATGACAGGAAAACATAAAAATTATGTAAATTAAATGAAAGTTGTTTGTAATATAATAGTGTTTTCCTTTCATTGTTTCTGTGCAGATCCACAGTATTGCTGGTTGTGGATCCAGGGTGGCTTTGATGAAATCAATGCACAATGGACAGATGTCAAGGCTGAGTTTTCTGCATATAGTCAAAGGCCTGGGGATGAGAAGTGGGCTAGGATTTGTTGGTTGCTGACTGAACCTCAAGAACAACACTTGAGGAATCAGTCATCCAGGTAGGGGAAGATGACTATTCCCATCTGTCCAAGATGGCCATGACTACCAAGGCTCTTGGAGTGGTCGAAAGGCTGAAGGGAAGACATGGCTCTAATAATGATTGCTGCTGACCATGAACCACAGGAAAGGTCTATGAGCAGGAGGCATGGCTATACGGAAATATGTATCCTAGATGTTGGCCCCAAATCCATTAATGATGAGCTAATGGTGGAATTATTGCTGCTAGGGCTACCATTCTGAATCTCTGCATTTGTTTGAAAGTGGTCAGAGCCCTAAGATCAGTCTCCATCCCCCTTTTTTTCTTGGGAAACAGGAAGTACCTGAAGCAGAACCCTTTTTAGGTAAATCTGTTAAGAACCAGTTCAATTGCCCCAAGCAGCAGGAGAGAGTCTAACTTTTGCTTAGGAGACCCTTGTAAGAGGAGTCCCCAAAAATAGAGGATGAGGAGGGAATGGAGCTGAATTGGATGGCGCAACCCGACTAAACTACTTCAAGTATCCATCTGTCTGATCTGATGTATTCCAGGTGAACCTCCCAGAGTGAAAGCTGCAGCATAGGATCCACAGTGAGGTAATTTGTGACCCTTGACCAAAAGGTCAAAATTGCTGCTTGGTCACTGGCTGGGAAGCAACAGTAGATGACAGACTCATCTTGTGGAACCTGGAACTCTTTTTGTGTGGTTCAGTCAACCTTCGGGAAGTGAAATATTGGACTGGATAAGATCATTAAATATCCTCTTTGTAATAAAGTGTAAAGGCCTAGGAATTGCAGTATCACTTTAGAGTGCTTGGGAGTGTGGAGGCACTCCATCATATCATTGAAGCGTTTGGGACTTTCACAGGCAAGATCCTCTAACATCTTCTGTACTTCTTTAGGGAGACCAGACAACTGCAGCCACAAAGTCCAATGGCAGCTGCCACAGAATGAGAGGCTGTATTAGCAGCATAAAGAGAAGCCTGCAAAGAAGCTTTGGTATCATCTGGGCTGTGGAGATGCCGGTTTGAAACTGGCTTTTCAGGTCCTACAGCAAGTGATCAATAAAATGAGAGAATTTGTTATAATTTGTATAGTCATATTTTGATAACAAGGCATAATAGTTGGCAATCCTGAATTGTAGTACAGCCAAAGAGTAATTCTTGCAGCCAAGGAAGTGCAGGTGCTTACGTTCTTTGTTATGTGGAATTTGATCTGGACAGATATTATCTGTTTCTCTCATTAACCACATTCATCAGCAGAGAGTTTGGGGAGAGGTGGGAGAAAAAGGTACTCTGAGCCACTGACCAGCACATAGTACATTTTACCAGCACTCCTGCATGTAGGCAGGATGGTAGCCAGTGACTGCCGTATGGTACGAGCTGGTGACAGGAGGGCATCATTAATAGGAAGGGTTATCCTGCCTTGAGGAGAGGTATGCAAGATATCCAGGGAATGTTAGGGTTCCTGTATTCCCTCTAGGGGAATCTCTAAACTCTCAGTCACCATCTTCATTAGCTCTTGAAAGACTTTGAAATCCACTGTGTAGGATGGGGGAAAGGGCATAGCTGCCACCTCTGGAGGAAGAGGATTTATTGGAAGGTGATGCCTCCTCTTCTGCCCTTAGCTCTTGCTCTTCCAAAGGGTCTTCCGGGAGAAGAGTGTCCTAGTGCCTGCTTGTCTTGACAGGTCCTTTTCTGTGAGGGCACTCCATAAAATTAGTCAGCATAAGGATTCCGAGGAATCAGCATAAGGAAAGCATAAAGAAAGGGGAAGGTGCATAAAGAAAGGGGAAGGGACTCTAAGGATACTCCTGCCAAGCTTGGCAGATTGGAAGTCCAGGGGCCTGCTCCTTACAGTACGCTGCTGGGAATGAAGGATGGAATGGAAACGTGATGGAATCCTGGACAGAAATGTCTGAGTCCAAAGTGGTGTCGTCCCCTGTATCTAATGGAGGAGCTAGGAGTGTTGGTACTGTTGGTCATTTAAGTACTGGTGGCTGTGTTGATACTGGCATCTGAGTTAGGACCAGGGGCTGACTTTTAGTGTGGAGGTGCGGAGAAACTGAGCAGTATGTCAGTGCTGGTGTGCACCTTGGTTCTGGTAGGAAATCCCCGTGTACCTCACAATACAGGGAATTCAGGCTGTTCTGTGACTCCGAGGTCCTCATGACAGAGGATACTATTTGGTACCAGCACTTCTGGAAACTGCTTCTCAGCTTGAGGTGAACTGAATGGTACTGGAGACAGTATGGGTAAGCAGTCCATATGCTCTCATGCATACAGCCTGAAGAGGGTGCCTGGATTAGTGTCAGTTTTTTCAATTCCTTGTGTTTGGAGAGCTCCAATTGTGCCAAAAAGTGCTATTTGTCATGAGACTTCTCAATCAGTGTGCTGGAAGTTTTGTTCATTAGTTCCTACATCTTGATAGCAGAAGAGGTAGAAATCTAGCTGTACCCATACTGCCTCCTTAAGTCCTGGCCTTTGGGGTCACTTTGCGCTTCTTTTAGGCTCCGTGTCTAGGGATTGTTGATGTCTGTTCCTTTTAGAGGGCTTTAAAGTCTCTGAAGCTACCCTTTCTCAGCTCATCAGAGCCAAGTCATTATGGAATGCTCTGAGAGGCTGATGCCAATATATGCTGGGGAAGACAGACCCTGAAGAGCGGGTAGGTCTCAAGGACTGCTCCATAAAGAATAACTACAGTCTGTCCTCCCTGAGCTTTCTGGATCTGCTCCTGCAACCAGAGCAGATCCTACCCTTTGATAAGATGTGGGGCTCTCTGTGGCAGCCAGAATGCCCACTGCTGAGAGGAAGGACCCATGGTAGTTCTGGCAGGGATTAATATCTGAGTTTTTGTGGCATAGCCCAAGAAAGGAGGCTGCAGACGAAGAAGGTTCAAGGGCAGAGGCCTTTGCTGTGAAAAACTAGAGGGGGAACTCCCAAACGCACATACCAACAAATGACAATAAGGTAAAGGAAAAAATAAAAGAAAATATTAAAGAGTAGAAAAATGGTCAGTTAGAGAGCCTAAGCTGGAAGACACCACAACATTCCCTCTCTAGCCACAGGTGATTGCGAAGGATCTGGAACTGCGGTGGGTCTGCTCCGTACTAATATACCCTCACTCCAGAGCATGAGGGTGTGTAGGGAGCAGGCACTGACGTGCGAACACTGCTGATGAAAAATCTCTGATCAAAAGTTCACAGCTGAGCACACTCAAAACAGAGCACCTTCAGGACAATAACTCGAAGAAGCAGCTGTAGTTA
Organism: Mesoclemmys tuberculata; assembly: GCA_007922155.1. Lineage (NCBI taxonomy): Eukaryota > Metazoa > Chordata > Testudines > Chelidae > Mesoclemmys > Mesoclemmys tuberculata. The sequence continues at coordinate 4,366,347 of ML677085.1, forward strand.
GCAGATACAAGGTGGGTTTACTGAGTGTTTCTGGATTTTTTGGTGTTTAGGATTTTTGAACTACTGTGTTCTAAATTCTCAGCTTTCATACATTTACTTTCCTAAACTTGTCTAAATTGTCTTTTAAATGTATTAAGTAAGTGCAACATTCTAATACTGTTATAGATTAATGTCTCATATTATCTCAATCTTTAACTTTTTTTGATTGAGGAACAAAGCAGAAAACAGGGTTACTTACCAGTAACTGTTGTTCTTTGAGATGTGTTGCTCATATCCATTCTCATATAAGTTCATGCACACCACAGTGCACCGGCTCGCAGAACTTTTTTCCCCTTAACAGATACCCTAAGGTCGGTGCAGGCGCCCCCTGGAGTACCACGCTCATGCCATGGTACATAGGGCGCCTCCGACCCCACGGCTCTCCAGTCCCTTCTTTCTGTTGACTCCGACAGAGGGGACGGAGGGTGGATGTAGAATGGATATGAGCAACACATCTTGAAGAACAACAGTTACTGGTAAGTAACTCTGTTTTCAGTCTTCCAGTGATTGCTCATGTCGATTCTCATATAGGTGATTAATTAGCCATACCTTGGAAGTGGGTTGGAGTAATTGGTGAGCTGCTCTCATCAGCACCGCTCTGCCGAAGCCTCTGTCCTCTCTTGCCTGTTGTATGATGGCGTAGTGGGACATGAAGGTGTGGACCGATGATCAAGTGGCCACTTTGCAGATGTCCTTCAGAGGCACCTTCCCCAGGAAGGCCACCGAGAAAGCCTGGGTCCTGGTTGAGTGCGCTGAAACTGGTCCTGGTAGCGGCACCTTTGCTCGCTCATAACAGCACCTGATGCAGGCTGTGATCCAGGTGGAGATCCGCTGAGGGGAAACGGGCGAGCCCTTCATTCGGTCTGCCACTGCCACAAAGAGCTGCGTGGACTTCCAGAATGGCTGCGTCTGCTCAATATAATAGGCCAGGGCTCATCTCACATCTAGGGAGTGCCACTTCCGCTCATCCTCCAAACCATGTGGTTTAGGGAAAAACACAGGGAGGAAGATGTCCTGGTTATAGTGAAACTGAGACACCAACTTTGGCAGGAAAGCCGGGTGGGGCCTCAGCCATGCCTTGTCTTTATAAAAAACGGTGTAGGGGGGCTCTGAGGTTAAAGCTTGTATCTCAAAGACCCTCCTAGCCGATGTAATGGCCACTAGGAAGGCTACCTCCCAAGAAAGGACGAGCAAGGGGCATGTTGCCAGAGGCTTGAAGGGGGGCCCTATCAGCATGGTGAGGACCAAGTTCAAATCCCAGGGAGGCACCGGGTCATGGACCTGTGGGTACAGCCTCTCCACCCCCTTAAGGAACCTAACTGACATTGGGTGCAAGAACAACGACCTCCCCTCCGTCGGTTGGTGGAAGGCCAAGATGGCCACCAAGTGCACCTTAAGGGAGGCCAAAGCAAGGCCCTGGATCTTTAAGTGGAGTAGATATTCTAAGATAGCCTATATAGGCGAACAACTCGGAGGGATGCTCCGGGACTCTGCCCAACATGTGAAATGCTTCCACTTGGCCCGATACACCACCTGGGTGGAAGGTTTCCTGCTACCCAGCAGAACCTGTTGGACTTTTAATGAGCAGGCTCTCTCCCTCCATCAGCCGCAGTGTCTCCATGCTGTCAGGTGGAGGGAGTCCAGATTTGGGTGCAGCAGGCAACCCTGGTCCTGGGAGAGGCAGTCGTAATGTCTCAGGAGCAGACATGGCAGGGCGATGGATAGGTCCAGCAACATGCTGAACCAGTGCGGTCTCGGCCAGGCTGGTGCGATTAGAATGATATCCGACTTGTCCTTCTTGATTTTTAAGAGGACTCTGGGAAGTTGTGGAGTGGGGGGAAATGCATACAAAAGGGTCCCTATCCAAGGTATAAGGAATGCATCGGATATGGAGCCCGGAGGGAGCAGAACCTCAGGCATTTCCTGTTCCAGGCCAATGTGAACAGGTCCAGTTGGGGAACCCCCCCACTTGCAGAAGATCAAAGCAGTCACTGCTAGGTGTAATGACTAGTTGTGTTGGGATAGGAACGACCTGCTGAGGAGGTTTACCCCGTCATTCCTGACCCCTGGGAGGTGAGAGGCAGATATCTGAAAAACGTGCCTCACCGCTAGATCCCATAGTAGCATGGCCTCTTGGCAAAGCACTGAAGAGCATGCCCCCTCCCCCTCGTCTGTTCATGTAAAACATAGCCGCTGTGTTGTCCGTGAGGACCTGCACCATTCGGCCCTCTAGAAAGTTGAGAAACACCTGGCAAGCCAGGCAGACTGCCCTGAACTCCCTTACACTGATGTGGAGGCGGCTCTCGTCCGAGGACCAGAGCCCCTGGGTGCTCAGGTTGGAACTGATTTGGGCTCCCCATCCAACGTCCGAGGCATCGGTAATAAGTACCACAGAAGGTGCCAGGTCCCTGAAGGGGACTCCCATCAGGACCTCCCTTGGGTCCCTCCACCAGTCTAGTGACTGCAGGACTCGAATGGGGACCATGACCACCTTGTTCAGGGAATGTTTGGCTGGTGCATAAACTGAGGCTAACCACATCTGGAAAGGCCTGAGCTTGAGACGCGTCAACCTCACCACATAGGTGCAGGCCGTCATGTGCCCCAACAGCTGAAGGCAGTGCCTTGCTGTCATCGTGGGGGACCTGTGTAGATTTTCTATTATGGACGCATTCACCTGAAAGCGAGGCTGTGGGAGGAAGGCTCTGGCCTGTGTGGCATCCAGGGTAGCCCCGATGAAGCCTGCACTGCACTGGGGTGAGCGTGGATTTCTGCTCGTTTACGAGCAACCCCAATCTGGTGCATGTTGCACGGGTGAGATCTAGGCTGTTCCTCACTTGGGCCCTGGACTTGCCCCAGATCAGCCAGTCATCCAGGTAGGGGTAGATGTGAACCCCTCTGTGGCGAAGGTACGCCACTACCACCGCCATACATTTTGTGAACACTCTGGGGGTGGAGGAGAGGCCAAAGGGCAGCGCCAAAATCTGGTAGTTGCAGCCAGCAACCTGAATCCGGAAAAACCGTCTGTGAGTGGGAAGGATGGAAATATGGAACTAGGCATCCTTCAAGTCGAGGGTAGCGTACCAGTCCCCTGGATCTAGGGCAGGAGCGATGGAGGCTAGGGAAACCATACGGAACCTGAGACGCCTAATGAATTTGTTCAGATGACGAAGGTCCAAGATAGGCCTTAAGTTCCCCTTTGCCTTGGGAATAAGGAAGTAAAGAGAATAAAACACTTCCTTCTTTCTTGAAAAGGAACAACCTCCACCGCTCCAAGGAGGAGGAGAAAGTTCACCTCCTGGATGAGGAGATGCTCATGAGAGGGGTCCCTGAAGAGGGACGGGGTAGGGAGAGTGTCCGGGGGGGAAGGCCGTAAATTGAAGGGCATAGCCCTTGAGAATCACACCGAGGACCCAGCTGTCCGATGTGATAGTTCTCCAGAGTCTGTGGGTAAATGGTCAAATGAGATCCACAGAACGGGGAAGGGTGCCACCCTCAACCGCACCGTCAAAATTGGCACTTGTTGTTTTGTCCCTTAGACGGGCCTTGGTGAGGACCTGCAGAAGACCCAGAGCAGTCACGCTGCCTGGACCCCCTATATCTGTCCCGACCCTTCCAGGGTGGAAAGGAGGGTGGCCTAGGGGCTGGCTGGGGCTGTTGCTGGGCCTGAGGGTGCCTGGCACCTCAAGGCCTGTGGAGTATAGAGCCCTAATGATCTTAGTGTGGCTCTGGAGTCTTTTAAGGCATGGAATTTCTCATCCATTTGCTGGGCAAAGAGGCTAGCGTCATCAAAGGGTAAGTCCTGGATTGGACTGCCGGACCTCCTGGGACAGCCCTGAAGCCTGTAACTATGAGGAGCGTCTCATCACAATGGCCGAGGCCATGCCCTACTGGCCGTATTCGCCGCGTCACTGGCAGTTTGTAATGCTGCCCCTGCCACCGCAGCGCCCTCGCCCACCACTGTGACAAAGTCCTCTGCTTGGTCCTGTGAGAGCCCCTGTGCAAACCTCTGCAACAAGGACCAGAGGTTCAAATTGTACCAACCTAGGAGTGCCTGGTGGTCGGCAATCCTTAGTTGTAATACCCCTGTTGAGTAGACCTTGCAGCCGAAAAGGTCTAGTTTTTTGTGTTCCTTACCCTTGGGGGTATTGCCCTGGGTCCCCTGTCTGTCTCTTTGGTTGGCAGCCTCAACCACAAAAGTCCCTGAGGGAGGATGGTTAAAAAGGAACTCAAATCCTTCCGAGGGCATGTAATATTGCTTCTCCGCACCCTTAGAACTTGGGGGAACTGAAGCTGGGGTTTGCCAAAGGTTTTTTGCCAACTTCAGAACCCGTTCATGGATAAGCAGGGCGACCCTGGATGGCCCTGCTGAACCAGATGCACCAAAGAGGGGGTCTTCCTCCTCCAATAAGTCCTTGAGCTCCAGCTTTAAATTGCTCGCCACCCTCTTAAGAAGTTCTTGGTGCGCCTTAAAGTCTGGCAGGGGTGCCCTATGGTCCCTGGTGGCCACATCGTCTGGGGAAGATAAGGATTATGGGAGGGGCCCTGCAGAGGGACCTTCCCCAGGGTCCGAGTCCTCGGAGAAGCGGTCCTTAATTGGCTGGTGAGGCGGGGGCATTGGTAGCTGAACCCCTGAGGATTGCACCGAGAGGGTGCCATGGGCCATCTGGGTGCCCCATGGTCCCCAATAGGGCCATTGCCAATGGCCCTGGGTCCATGTCGGTGCCGGCATCGGTGCAGGCTGAGGAGTCCCTGGGAGGTGGGATCCCATCTCAACTAAGCAGCGCCGATGCTGCCTGAGGTGCCGGTTGCCATGCTCTGAAAACCTGCTGCCAGACGACGATCTCCTGCGTCAGCGTCTACGGTGCCAATGGCAGGTTGAGGAGGTGGAAGAGCTGGAGCCTGATCTTCGCCTCGGCACAGAAGATTTCCGGCACCACTTGCCCCACGGGGAACTAGAGAGGTTCCGGCCAGGTCATCACCACTCCAATGAGCGCGAGCGTCGGTAAGGTACCGTTGGTACTGGAGTCCGCTGACGACTGTCACCAGGAGATCGAGACCGGGATCTGTCCCGTGCCGGGGGCTGCTCCCAGCTGCGAGCCCACTCCAGCACCGGGGCCAGCACTGAACTGAGGGCCGGGGATTGAGACTGGTGTCGGGCTCTGGTATCCAGCACCGGGATCCGTGCTGGGCTGTGTTCTGGGGATTGAGACCGGTGCTGCAATTTGGTCTCCACTACCAGGATTTGCACTGGGCTCCGTGCTGGGGTTCGACATCGATGCCGTGATTTCACTTCTGGTACCTGGATCTACTCTGGGCTGAGAGCCGGGGATCGAGATCGGTGCCGTTCCAGCGCCGAGACCTGCGCTGGGCTCCTAGCCGGGGATCTAGACTGGTGCCAAACAGGACTTAGTACAGGGAAAGTCAAACGCTGAACTCCTCGTGAGACGGAGCTGGAACGCCGCTGCCTCCACTGCCAACCTCTTCACCACCCTCGGTGCCGAGCAGGGTGAGGACTCAAAGTCCAAACTGGAAGGGGAGCCCACACTCCTCACCCTTCCAGATCATCTAGGGGGAGACCTGGACATCTGCCTCGACTACCCACCGGGGCCGCCCAACGCAGGTTTACCCCAAGACACCGGTCCTGATGCCCTCGTCTGAGGGGGGGCGGAGGCGTAGACATGCCCATGAGGATGCATGCTGCTGAAAAAGCCTCCGGTGTCAACGGTCCTTGCAAGGGCACTCTCCCACCCTCAGGAATCAGAGGAAGCTCCTGGAGTGGAGATGCCGGTGCCGGAGTACTCTCCACGGCACCTGGCTGGGGCATCTCCTGGCTGGTTACCGGCTGCGGTGCAGTGTCTTTGGCAGTAACTGGCTTCTTCTTTTTCTTCGGTACCGGAGGTTTCGTGTCTCCGGTTCCTGCGGGGCGCTCCGTACCGAGGAGACTCTTGGTGCTGCAGGGGAACGAGATTTCTTTGAGTCCAGCCGGAGTGCAGAGTCCATCAAAATGGCTTGAAGATGAGCATCCCACTCCTTCTGTGTCCGCAGCTTAAAAGATCTACAGATCTTGCACTTATCTTTACAGTGCTGCTTCCCTAGACAGCAAAGGCAGCACTCGTGAGGGTTGCTCATGGGGAAAAGTTTACCACACGCAGCACAGGACTTGAAACCAGGGGAACCCGGCATGGTTCCCGAAGGAAATAGCCCTTAGGGCTTCTAACTAAACTAACTAACTAGACTTAACAATAACTGTGTACACTAACTACAGTGAGAACGGGGGAATGCTGCTGCAATGGAAGGAGCACTAGCAGTTCCAGTCACTGTCACTGGCGGAAAGAAGGGACTGGAGGGCCATGGGGTCAGAGGCACCCTATGTACCACGGCATGAGTGCGGTACTCCGGGGGTGCCTGCACCAACCCTACAGTATCGGCTAAGGGGAAAAAAGTTCCGGGAGCTGGGCACTGTGGCGTGCACACACCTGTATGAGAATGGATATGAGCAATCACTCGAAGACAGAAACATAACTTTTCCTTATCTTCACAATGAAAATATATACACAAAAACTCCCAAACCTATTAAAAAATACCAGGTACATGACATCTCAGATAACAGTCATACTGTCTAGGTTTCAAAAATTGACAGCAGGACGGCCTCTTCTGGTTTGCTACCTCAAACACTGTTGCCATAAAAAATAATGTTTCCATCAGTAATAGTGACTGGTAGTTGACTCAGTACCTTAACAATTTCCTCGCCATTGACATGCCTCAGTCTTCCTAGGATATCCATTACACGGTCTGGGTAAGCTTTCCATTTTAAGAGGGCAAGCAAGTCCACTGTAAAATAACACAAGAAAGGAACATGCACTCTGATATACTGTAAAGCACAAGGACATTGAAGAGTATCTTGTACAGGTAGTATATTAACATGGCTCACATTCAGATTCAGCATGACAATGATAGAGGGCCAGACTGGCTACTACAAGAAATAAATGTTTCATTTGCCACTGAACATTTGGATCTTGTCTGTGGTCTCACTCCTGCTTTTCACACAATACAATGAAAGACTGAAACATGTTATAAGATTAAGTAAAGCCTCTAAAATACTAACAACAGTTCAAAAATCCTTCCCAAAAAAAAAAAATTAAGCTTGTGGGTTAGAAACACACTCAGAACCAGCTAGAATTTATAAACAAGAAAGATAGGAAGAAATCCACCCCCAAGAGGTGATAGAGTTTTAGGAGGTGATACTTGTTCCACGTATCACTCCTCACAACAAAGAGAAAACACGGGAGACATATCCTACACCACTGCCAAAGAAATGAATGCTGTTTATAAAGTAAAGGTTGTATCTCTCCCCATTTTGTCTTGATATTGCATTGCGGGCAGTCACATTTCACCCTTTGGTGCCTCTGAGGACGTACAGTAAAGCAACATGAAGCCCGGATCACAGAAACCTTCAATACAAAGCCCAAAAGAGCTAATTTAGAACTGAGTAAACATTCTAACTTTGAATTTATTACTCTCGGGAGTTTAATCAAATTAACAATGTTTTATGCTAGCTTTTGTGCCTTTATTTACAGAAATATACTTTCCATCTCTGTTACAAGTTAATATCCTCATTACCTTAAATAACCCCATCTCTACTCATTCCAGTAGCAATGGAGCTTAGTAAATATAAGAACAGCTAACATTAAACCATAGTAAAAGGAACACTATAGTGAAAAAACAGAACATTTCAGTGGCCTTGTTTTCAGAAGGGATAGGTTTGGTACCGTTCTGAGTGAGTTTGGTGGAGGAGAGCTGGGTGGAGATTGAGAAGGCCTCTTTGGTGCTACGCTGGAAAATGAGGCTAGAAGGGATGTTAGCGCAGCCGTTGTAATCCTCTTTGCAGCAGGGCAGCCCCAGGTACAGTGCATGATTATTAAATGTGCTGTTCTCATCACACTGCAGATACAGAAAGGAAACTAAATTTTACCAGTTGATTTACTTTATTCCACACATTTATGCCTTGATAGCAGATGACTAATAATACTGTGAATTATTATGTATATGATCATAGCAGCTAGGAGCCCTAGTCCTGGATCAGGTTCCCCTTGTATGATCCTCTGAATGCACAGAAAATCTATACACAGTAGCCTATGCTTGCTACCCTTAAGCACAGTATTTTAAGTCACCTCTGCTAAAGAAAATGTGGTTTGCCACCCACAGATCCCTTCAGAAATTTTAAGGACCTTTCAGATATATATAGTGTGTCTGTTTGAGAACTATATCTATACACTGAAGGAAAAAACTAGGGTAACCTGTTAAGGACAAAATTACTCTACTAGAGTATTGCTGAGCAGGAGTATGGTGTCTCACATTACTAAGGTCTAGACCATAACAACATGATTTCAGAGCATAAAAGCTCAAAGTAATGACATACCCTTTTTACCATTCTTGGGCGGTCATGAACACCAGTGAGAGACTGAATTTAAAACAGAGAGGAGCAACAAAAGTCATTATAATTTAAGGGGGAAAAGGCAGTTGTACCTTGAAAACGAAACCCATCTGTACCAAGTCCTACAATTTGGGATCTATTATAAACAGGCTGAGAAACCTTTATATCGTTCTTCATACTCTTGTAACAAAACATAGTATTATGAGAAATGCAATGACATTTACTCATATGTATCTACAATGAAGTAGGGATAAATAGGTGGAATTTCTGCAGTGCAGCATTAGAAGAGTTGTGAGCTAGGGTACCTTATAAACATAAAGTTCATGGATATCATCTGACAGGGTAGTGCCATCATCCCTCATCAGAGGAGTGAATGCAAAGCCAAAAAGCTTTTTTTCTCCTTTGTCTTTAGCTGCAGCAGGAAACAAAGAACATAGAGAAACATTTCTGCATATACTGCAAGTGTATATGTGTATAATTTTTCCTCACTTTCTACTATACACTAGCTTCTTAACTTCTATTTCTAACAAACAAGACAGGAAGCCACTTCAGGATGTGTGCGTGTGTGTGCGTGTGCGTGCGTGTCCCCCCGTCCCAAATGACAAACCTTTATCAAGATTGAGCTGACTAAAATAAACTGTACGCTCAACTTGTAAAGACAATATGTCATAGGAGAACAAGTAAGAAAACAACATGGAAGTATATCTAGATTCAGTCCTGAACTGCACGTTCTAAACCCTCTTTTTCTATTCTCTAATAACTCTAGTACCAGGATCTTTAACATTGTACTTATGTTGCACTTTTCCCTCTTCCAGTCACATAACATTCTAACCCTCTCCTCATAATGGAAAGAAATCAACATATTAAAATTTATTTTGGACATAGTATTATACTCACTGGAGCAATGCCTGAACTCGAAACGAAGGTGAGACCCACGAAACCTGTCTATGGGAATGGGTAGCTTGATGATTTCTCCCCAACGAGGGCTATTACTGTGGTAGAGGACAAAAGAGTGGTATGCACTTCTATTTGGCTCTCCTGAGCCTAAACTGATACAGTCCTGGAACAAAACACAAAAGAAAAGAATAAAAGACATCACACTGCTCATAAGTCATTTTATTACATTCTAAGAGCCTCATGCTGAGGTTACTGAAATCTAGGATCTTTTTGTCTCTGTATAATTCATACCCTTCTGCAAACCCAAGGGCACAGATAGAAGGAGAAACATGGATGCAAAGGAATCTGACGTTTTTTGAAGGGAAATATTAAGACCGTGCTTTGGATCAGAGGTACAGCTCTGGAAACTGTCACAAGTGGCATTCAAACAGGATTTGTTTACTTTCCTTTTTCCTCTGAATTTAATTTAGTTTTACATTTGCATCAAGGAAGTACAGGGTATATATTAATAAACAGACCCGAAGGAAAAATGGGCAGTAAAAGATAATACTTATAATTAGTCTTTTCTGAAAACATCATTTGGCTTGATTCCTACTTTTGCATCTTGGCTCACTAATGTGCTACAGGGAAGAACTCTCTGAGCTCTCAAATATTTTGGCTCTTTGAAGCACTGGCCAGTTAGCCTTGTTCTGAGATCAAATGCCAGAGCCCTTAGAACATTCTATTTCACATCCCTGAATAATGGCAAGCAAAGAACCCTCAGGTTAATAACTATCACCTAAAGATACCAGAGTGGATTCCTACTCTTGGAGACTAAAAAGTTCCAGGGTTGTCTTGACCAATCTACACATTCTCAGGACATGGAGGAACAAAAACTATATAAATCAATTTCATTTAGGAAAATCATGGAAACTCCCTGAATCCCATCCACAACAGGAGGCAGGACAGTTGGGAGAAATACTGAGGAGGTGGCAAATAGCTGGAGGAAAGGCCATATGGTCCCCAGAAAGGGGACAATACAAGATATGTATTGAAATACAGATATATAGAAGGTAACGTATTCCTTTGCATTAGCACACATGCATGCACTGAGGCAGACACTCGTAAAGCACACATGCATGCACTGGGGCAGACACTTGCGATCTGGAAGGTCTGACTACACCATGTTTCTTAAAACCAAGCACAAAAAGCACAGTTGAAAGAATCCGCAGGAATAACTTTCAAGAAAAAACAGTTTTGTTTTTGCTTCCCCCAGGAAAATAGAAATCCAGTTTTGGGGTTATTCCTTTCTTTTAATGTTTTGAACTTCCGTGTCACTTTGAAGTATTTATATGGAAGGAATAGAATAGAATGAATTAAAATGAACAGGTGCACAGAAGGGCTACTAGGATGATCTAAGGAATGGAAAACCTAATTTATGAGAGCAGACTCAAAGAGCTTGACTAGTTTAGCCTAACCAAAAGAAGGCAGAGGAGAAATATGATTGGTCTCTATAAATGTATCAGAGGGATAAAACCCAGGGACGGAGAGGAGTTATTTAAATTAAGCACCAATGTGGGCACAAGAACCAATGGACATAAACTGACCATCAACAAATTTAGGTTTGAAATTAGATGAAGATTTCTAACCATCAGAGAAGTGAAGTTCTGGAATACCTTTTCAAGGGGAGCAGTGGGGGCAAAACTTAACTGGCTTCAAGATTGAGCTTGATAAGTTTATGGAGAGGATGGTATGATGAGACTGCCTATAATGCAATGTAATGGATCTGTGACTGCTAGCAGCAAATATCTCCAATGGCTGGTGATGGGGAGGGCTCCGAGTTACTATAGAATTCCTTCCCAGGTGTCTGGGTGGTGGTTCTTGCCCTCATGCTCAAGGTCTAACTGATTGACATATTTTGGGCCGGGAAGGCATTTTCCCCAAGTCAGATTGGAAGCAACCCCAGCTTTTCACCTTCCTCTACAGCATGGGGCACAGATCACTTGCAGGTTTAAACTAGTGTAAATGGGGATTCTCTGTAACTGAGTATCTGTAAATCATGATTTGAAGTTTTCTGTCACTTAAAGTCTTTAAATCATGACTGAGGACCTTGGTAACTCACCCAGAGGTTAGGGTCTATTACAGGAGTAGTGGGCGAGGCTCTGTAGCCTGCGCTATGCAGGATGTCAGACTAGATGATCATGATGGTTCCTTCTGACCTTGAATTCTATAATATAACAGAATGCTCTGGGGGCACTAGGACTAGGCAGATGACAGAACAAGGAGCAACGGTCTCAAGTTGCAGTGGGGGAGGTCTAGGTTGGACATTAGGAAAATGTTTTTCACTAGGAGGTAGTGAAGCACTGCAATGGGTTACCTAGGGAGGTGGTGGCATCTCCATCTTTAGAGGTTTTTAAGCTGCGGCTTGACAAAACCCTGGCCGGGATGATTTAGCTGAGGTTAGCCCTGCTTTGAGCAGGGGGTTGGACTAGATACCTCCTGAGGTCCCTTCCAACTCTAATATTCTATGATTCTATGAATCAAGTGGCCTCCCCCCCAAATCAGTAAAACAGCAGAGGAACCAGCCAGAGATTCCTGCCGGAAGTAACAAAAGCAGCCAAAGCAGGGACCACTGGATATTCAGAGACCTTTCTACAACTTTGACTAGATTTTCTGTGCCTTATGCTGATTGGCTGTTTGCTCCAACCCTCTCCCTTCTTCGTAGTCTCTTCACCTTAGCTTCATTCCACACCTGCCTCTCTTACCTCCTTCTCTGTCAGCCTCACACTTCTTCTCTTCCCTTTATATTTAACTTATCTCCTTCTAATTATCCACACAGTAAATAAATAAATAAAATCATGCTGCCATCACACTGTTCATTCTGCTTGTGTATTATACTCTCTTCCCCAGCCCTGTGTCAGTCTTGTCTATTTAGAATGCAAGTTCTTTGGGACAAAGACCCTCCACTACTGTGTAGTTGCACAGTGCATACAACAAAGGGGCCCATTCTTGATTGGCTCTTAGGCACTGCTGTAATAAATACAGTGTAAACTCTCTTAATATTGCTAGAAACTAGGGGATAACAGATAAGATGATCAACATTATAAGGAGTTTATATGATGGAAGTAGATGCACAGTATGATTGGATACAGGCTGAGTGAATGGTTCAATATTGTGACTGGAGTTAGACAAGGGTGTGTGCTATCACCAATCCTCTTTGTGTTAGCAATAGATTGAGTGATGAAGCAGGCAACAAAAGGCATCATGGATGGTGTCAAATGGGTTAGCAGAGACTAGTTACACAACCTTAACTTTGCCAACAACATTCCTTTACTAGGTATGAAGTGGAATGGAATGACTGTCCTTACCTCAGATGTAGAACAGGAAGCAGCAAAATTTAGATCGAAAGTAAATGCAGAGAAAACACAAGATTTTGAAAGCAGGAAACAGGACAACAGATACAAAGGTGTAAGTGGAAGGAAAACAAATTAAATAGGTAGAAATGTTCTGCTACCTGGGACAAAGGGGGTGATGTCATTGGAAGGTGGCTGCGATAAACATATCATACGAGATTAGGAAAAGCAAACACCAATTTTGGAAGGATGAACAAATTTGGTCAAACAGACCTCTACACCAAACTATACGTCAGATTATACCATGCGATGGTACTGAGCATGTTTCTGTACAGAGCAGAGACATGGCTGATGACTATAGTTATCAAAAAGAGATTGGAGGCTTTCATCAAAGATAGCTGAGGAAAACACTGAACATTTTATGGAAAAACAGAATTACAAATATAAGAGTAAGGGATCTGAGACAACAGAACATGTTATAAAATATCATCAAAGAAAGAAGGGTCAGCTGTCTGGGACATGTACGTGATATGGAAGATGGGAGACATGCTAAGCAATTATTGAATTGGGTACCCGAGGGAGGAAAGAAAGCAAGGAAGGCCAAGAAAGAACTGACAGAAGACAATGACAGAGGACAATGATCTGACATGAGCTGGGATGAAGTACCACAACAACTAGTGAGTGACCATAATCAATAGAGGAACTGGACTTTCCACTTTATCAGCAGATCAGGAGGAACTAAGATCAAAGGTGAGATGTCTCTCTTTCTACATGTCCCTTTCACCAATCCAGCAGATTTCTGTGTATGATGTGGTAAGGCATCCTTTTTTGCCATGTCAGCCTTAGTGTTTCTCTCTGTGATGTTAGAGGTGGGGGCTGGAGAAAATCTGGAGATTTTTTAAATTCTAAACTTTGGTTTATTTACAATATTTACAAAGTCAGGCTCAGGATAGTCCAGAGTAGTCTTCTTAAGCAAAATACCCTATAACGCAAAATCAAAACATCTCCTTGACCCCCGACTATTAACTTATTATGTTGGTTTCCAGTCACTAGCCCTTTTCCAAAACTGAAGTGAATTCAATGTTTCCCCTATATGGAGAACAGTCTTCCACCTAGGAGAAGTCTTTTCTCCCTGCTGCCCCTAACCCTGCTGCAGCTTGTTTCTTCTCCCTCCTCCCACTCTCTCGCCGAAGGAAGGTTTTTTAAAGGTCACCAACGGCCCTTAACTGGACTTGGGTGTTTCTAATTAACCTAAGGTAACCTTTTTTCAGTCATAGGAAAAAGGGCCTTCACCATTCTAGGACTGATACACGTGCCTTCCATCATTCTCTTATAGCTGTCAGGTGTGACTGTTTTTCTGTTTACTTGGATTAGGGATACCTTTCAAATGAAGGGATATTTTTTTAAATCAGTCAATTACTTATTTAAAAAAAAACAAACTACCGAACAATCCATATGGGCCTCTAACTGCTCAAAATTGTGATATCTGAACCTTTGTCCCATTCTTACATTAACTCATTGTCATCCAACAAAGGAAATACTTTAAAAGATTTACTCAAGAATAAGAGAAATTTTAACCATAATTATTATTGAACACGTCAATACTAATAAATGCGCCAAATCTATAACTCAATCCAACTGTAATACTGGCATGCATAGCTGAACCATGGGCCATACTTTGATTCTAAATCAGATGAACTGAGTATATCCATAGCTCTCTGACCATCCTCAGTTCTAAAGGATGGGCCACTTTAATATTGACCCATATTTTCTTTATTATTTGTATTACAGTAGCACCTAAAGGCTACAACTGAGATTGGGCTTCATTGTACTAGGTACTGTACAAAAAGAAACCATAGCAAGAGACGGTTCTTGCCCCCAAAGAATTTACAATCCAAACATAATTTCAGTGGACACATACTCAAAATGGAGAAATTGTGTACTCAATGCACAAAGAAGCTCATGTGTTTTTAAACTTCAGACCAAATATTTAACTGAAACATGTAAGGTCAGATTCTCAACTGGTATAAATCAACACAGCTTGGCTGAAATCAATGGAAATATTTCAGTTTACACCATCTGAGGATCTGACCCAAAATTCATAAGGATGTTACCTAATTTGTATAGCATTGTATAGCATGTTCTAATAGCTATTCAAAACGAACTGATTAATAACTGAGGATTCCTAAATTGGAAACACTGTGGAATATGGACTATAGGATCTGACAAACTAATAAAAATAAGTAAAATATCCACCCTAGCGCAATCCTCCTTTTAATCTGAATATGTGTATACTTTATAATTTCAGAGTAGTGCCACAAAATATATCAAATTTAACTTCTACTGAACTGAATTTAGACTAATTTCAAAATGCCAAATATCAATACACAGAAGTAATCACTACGACATAACAGAAACACACTATATGGAATTCAGTATGGAAACAAATCCTGTTTCATCTCTTTTTTCACTGTAGTGTTTTTTGCTTGATGTAAAAAATTTGCCAATTGATCTGCCAAGGAAAAGCAAATGAGACCAGCCATGTTAATTTAACGGGGTAATTTATCATTGCACATTAATATCCTTGCCCTTGTAGAAGACAATTGTCCCTATTAAGGATATATTGCAGTTGTGAATCTATAGAAAAGCCCTGAAAAACATAAAACTTCAGCTCCTCAAACATTAGGGCTTCCAGTTTGTGTTTCAGCCTCCAAAATACTGTAAAGTTTAGGCAAAGAAAGTTTGTATTCATGGTCTTCCTTTTAATTTAGATGAAGATCTCTGAGAATGATGAGCTCCAGCAGTTTTAACAGTCATCTTTGTAACAGATTTTAAGATGTTTAGGCAACCATTTGCCAAAATCATACATGGGTTTATTACCCTAGGTGTTCTCAGTATGATACTAGACTCATATTGTTTCACCTTTTATTTTCAGAATCATTCTGTTTTTGTTTCAAACTATTCACAAAATTTCAAGGTATTTTATTTTACACTTCATGCATGTGGTCTAGCTAATCATTTTGGCCACTTAGAGCAAGTGGGCTTTTAATCACATGCTTGTGATGTCATTTCCCATGAGAAGAAAAGCAGATATCCCTCAACGTCCGAATAGGATTTTGATATCAAACAGAAGGAGGAGCTGCTGCTGCAAAGATGTTCTCAGCCAGAGAAATTCAGCAACAATAATTCAACATAATAGGAAAGAAAATGCAAAATAATGCATTAAAGATTAATTAATTTTTATTGTAAACATTAATAGTAAGTAGTTTCTGGAAGAATTGCTTGATCCAATATTTCAGTGTTTATATTTGTTTTCCCAGAAGGATCACCTGTGTTATTTGAGGCTGCTGACCCAGTGGGATATAGCCATTTTCTCCCCCAAGTTTCTTTTGTTTAATTATAGGGTGAATTTAATAACTTTTAGTGCTTAATGGAGGGGAGAAAGTGACAGTAATTCCCTGTTCTAAACTTACAGTAATTGAGCAGAATTGTGCAAGTTCCTCTCTCACAGCCAAAGCACCACAATTCTGATTTGAAATATATTTTGCTGTTCCTGGCCTATGGCCTATTCTGAGCAGAGATTGCCGGTTGTGATAAGGGGTGTCACGTTACAAAGTAGTGTGAGAAAATTTCCACTAAAATTAGCCCAAAACCACCAAACTTGTTGACTTGGGACACAATTAAAATTTGAATACAGTGTCTTTTACGAACTTCAGTGGGACCACACAACAATCATAAGGATGTCTCAATAAGTCCCTAAAGTACCAACTCTATCACCCTTAGTCATATTTTTGTATGCAGTGTTGTAGCTGTAATGGTCCGAGGATATCAGAGAGACAACATAGGTGAAGTAATATCCTTTATTGGACCAACTTCTACTGGTAAGAGAGACAAGCCTTCGAGCTTACAAAGTCAGAGCTCTTCTTTAGATCTGGGAAACAAACTCACACAGCATCACAGCTAAATACACGGTGGAACCGATTGTTTAGCATAAGTAGTTAACACACATTTCAAGGGACTATTCAAGTTGAAGCGTCTGTTAACACCCTTCAAGTCACAGGGAGGAAAGGGAAGAGGGGTAGGAAAGAGTAGTTGGGTTGGGGGGTTGTTAGTTGGTTATAGATTGTTGTAATAAGCCATAAACCCAGTGTGTCTGTTCAGTCCACGGTTTTTTGTAGCAAAAGTTATGAATTTAAGCTCCCAGATTCGTCTTTTGAAAGTGCTGTGCAGCTTTCTTTTGAGGATGAGGACTGAATAGATCAAATATAGAGCAATCATTTTTCACAAAGTGTTCACCCACAGGTAACACAGTGTTCACTTTTTACAATGCGATCACTCTGTATCTGACTTATTCAGTCTTCATCCTCAAGGAAACCTGCACAACACTTTCAAAAGACAAGCCTAGGTGCTTAAATTGATAACTTTTGCTAGACATGAGAAATCATGGACTGAATAAAGACACTGGATTTACCTTTAACTCACTAAACACCCCCCCCCAGCTGTTTTTTCCCACCCACCTTCCTTTCCTCCCTATGACTGGAAGGGTGTTAATGGATCACTTCACCTTGATTGGTCCATTGAAATGTGTGTGAACTACTTATGCTAAACAATCTGTTCCACCTTGTATATAGCTGTGACACTCTAAGTGAGTTTTCCAGACCTAAAGAGGAGTTCTGTGTAAGCTGGACAGCTTCTCTCTCTCACAAATAGAAGTTGGTCCAATTACTTCACCCCTTTTGTCTCACTAATATCCTCTCTCATACAGAGTAGTAATTTACCCCAAAAGAAATCCCACCGAAATGGGAACTGCTCCCAGTTTATAGCACTACACAAAATGAGTCAAGATGGCAGAACTGTTCTCTTTGCAAAGTAGTCTTATTCAGTAGTCAAAGCTTCAGAATGGCAGGCTCAGTTGCTCCCATTTCTTTCAAAACCCATTTTATTTTTGGTAGCGAGAACCCCCCATTCACTGCAAGACATCTCCAAAGCCACAAAATTATTCCCATGGATTCTTCTGAGTCTCAGTCTCCCCTGTCTTGCACTATCTAGTGCAACTACATTTGTTTCTCATCCTCATCCATGCAAAAAATAAGATAGATGCCTAAATACATAATGTCTACATAACCAGGATCTAAAGATTGAACAGTAATTCCCTCTTATACGTGCCACACCTTCAAACTAAGGCTGCTGAAACATCTACCTGCCAAGAGCAGAAACTTTCTCCTTCCGAGTGCTCCTTTCCACCCTAAACGGCAAGTTAGCAGCACAAAACACATCCCTGCAAAGCTGAGATCATGTTCTCCACAACACTTCTTGCTAGTAACAAGACAAAACAGACTACAGTTTGAACTCTGACCCCTTGGTATGATAGCAACAGGTCAGCCCTACGGAAACATTCGTTGTTGAAATAAAAACATTTCCTCTACCACCTTCTCCTATGAATTTGATACTCAATGAACCATTGAAGCTGTGGAACTTGACTCTTATATCACCAGCTGATATTCATCAAGAAGTTCCTATCAGGAAATGTTACTGACATTTTATTTTCCAGCACAACCATGACTTCAAGGCTGATCAGTATTGTAGCAGTTAACATGTTTGTTTCTGCATCAAAATCACCAGGGCTGAAGATTTCTTCACAGTGTTTATCACAGTTGAGGTAAATTTACAGGTTTCATGATTTTTGATTGAAAATGCCATGATAAATGAGGACGGGGCTCCTAAAGACCGGAAGGAGGGGTGGGGGAAGAGAGAGCCGGCTCCACACGTTGCAGTGGTGGCTCCTTTCCCAAGAGCCTGGGCCTGGCTCCCCGTTCTGGGCATTGTGATGTGGTGCACAGGGTTGCAGTGCCATTCAGGTTTGGCTCAACTGCTCCTCCGTCATTGACAGAGGAGCAGCCAGACCAACCATGAGCAGTGCTGCAGTTCTATGCACCAGAGCACAATGCCACTCACTCAAATTTGGTCATGCCGTGCCTTTCTCCCCTGCCCTCCCAACACTAACATGGAATTCTTCAGTTTTGATACACTGTGAGTAAATAGTTTAACTAAATTAGCTTTTAACTTACCATTTAGTCCAAGTCCCCAAATTCTGAGCTTTAACATTACTTCCCCACTAGCAGCATTGCCCTAAAGTAACGCAAGCCTGGTAGTTGGATCTCTTTATCATAGTATAAAAATAAAGAACCCAAAAAGGCCAAAAAGTTAAAGGAACTAATTTTATTCAAAACTTTCCAGGGCATTAGAGAAGGCAAGAGAAGATGTATGTGGAACAAGTGGATTGATACATTATCACAGAAAAATTTATTCGCTTACCTTCAGGATCTCTCCATCTGCATAAAGAACGTACATGGTCACTTCAATGTTCTTCTGCACACTCTTCCCACCTCTCTCAAAATCCCCCTTCTCTAGCGTCAGGTACAAGTCATTACGTATATCACCTAAAGTGAGAGAGAGCAGTCACGTTTAAACACCAAATCAAAGATATGATGCCTTTATGGAGGCAAATGACTGATGTTCTTCACGATTTTGACTGGAGCCCCACTCATTCCAAGCAGCAAGTTAATAAAAAAAAGAACATCTGACCATCAATGCATTAAATCAGAGGGTTGTTAGTAACATTTTTATTAAATCTGAATTTAGAACCAATAATTGCTTTACTGGGGGGAGTGAAGGAAATGGGAAAATAACCTAACATCCTTTTGCTGAGTCATCTGATTTAGAATGATCAGGGTAAATTTAACCAATGGTCAGTAACACCTGATTAATTGTCCCTAGTATGCTTTAAAAATTAGGGTATTATGTAGCAATTAACAGAAAATTAAGTTCAAGCAACTTTTTTCACAACAAAACTAATGTTTATTATTACTGTAACAAAAGCATAAGCAGTTCTTTGTTTTGGAGACCGGTTTGCAATTCCAACCTCAGCTGAGGTGGAGGGGGGGAGAATTAATACATTTCTTTCTGCTAGATTCCTGGCTAACTTGCAGGCTCCAACCAGGAGTGCTAGGGAGAGAGCACTAGAAATGCCTGCCAATTTTTCATCACTTTGTTTTCAAGTGCTTTCAGAACAGATGATTATATCCAGAAATACAGATGCTAGAGTACTAGGGGTAACAATCTGTCAGCCCCTTGTTGCTTTGAATTTGACAGTTTCTAGTCCACTTTTCTAGTATTTACTGCTGGTGTGCAAAATTCAGTTTTCAAATCTAATGCAGTCAACTCTAAAGTATTTATGCTCTGTAACAAAAGGAGACTAGAGAGCACCCATTTTTCTTTAGGTTATTTATTTATTTATTTTTCACTGTCTTCTAAAGATGCACTTTTTTATCTGCTTTTGTTTACATATAGCATACTAAAGGATAGCCAATGCTAACACTTTGGGAAAAACGTGTAAGGTTAAAAACCAAAAAAAAAAAAAAAAAAAAAAAAAAATCAAACCCTTTCAGGCAAATATTGTGTTAAGCAGCCCAAAGAAACTAAATAATGAAGTAATGGAATGGTCATCCAGCAATGCAGAGCCTGTTTGGAAGTATGTTTTTTTCCCACTACAGTATTTGGAGAACCTGATGCATTTAAATCTGTTTATTAACCAGAAGCACAAAGAAAGAGGCAGCGTTTGTTTTCAGGCAGTGAGGGAATCTGTCATAAATGTACTGTCTTTCTTGTAGTCTGCACCCAAACTGAAGTCTTCCTTATCCCCTTTCCTAAATCTAATATGTGGACCAGCACTACAAGCTTTCAACCTTGTCTTTCTCTCTCTCTTTTTGCTGGTGACAAATATAACTCTTTAGCACTGAATATTACATATAGTGCTATATTATTTTGCCACCACTTCTGTTGGGAGTTGTTTATGAACGGAAATCTGTATGCACAGCTCCTCCTCGCACCATTACCCTACTCCTACTGTGCAGCCCCATGAAGTCTGAAGCCTGAAGCATCTCACAATTAGAGATCTGAAAATGCCAAGGCTAATTAATGGAGGGGAGGGAGAAGAGACAAATTGTCACAAATACCAAAGAGGCTTGTGAAGAACCTCTAGCATTTTATCTAACTTTTCTTACTAAGGTTTAGTGGTCAAACTTAACACCTAGCAACCCACAATGATGTGAAAGCGATACTGCAGTTCTAATCAGCTTCATTGCTCAAAATGCAGACTAAGCCATCTATGTGCTTGCTATGGGACTATTAAAGAAATGCAACAATCTGTTGACATGAGAGAGGGAAGTAGGGTAGGGTTGGTTATTTGCTTTGAAATTGCTCCTGGTCAGCCTTATTGAAAACTGTACCCATTTTCCTCAGTACACTTCATATGTTGGGAGGAATTTGTTTAAATTTATAAACAAATTTTCTGGAAATTAATTTTACTAATTATAATTGGTATTTTGGAGCCTCTTGCTGGTGGCCCCATCTTGCTCAATACTGACTCTACAAATACAGAGTTACAGTGATAGATTGCAAATCAGTTTCTAGCCTGGTTTAATCCGATATTTACATAGCATTTTAGATTCCAAAATGCTTTACATAGGTATACATAATGGAAATCCATAAGATACAGAAACCTTTTTTGGGGTGGAAGACAATATCTTAGATAACATGAGATCGACATCACAGTGAAAAATAATGAGGGGAGAAGCCATTTTAGTCAAGTACACTGGTGCAACTGCTCTGACAAAAAATGGCTTGGAGTCTGTAATGTTAATGTAAAGCATATGGGACCTTTTTAAAAATAAGGTTTTTCCCACAGCAACGGTTACGAGAGCATATGTATGTACTTCAGCATAGAGAAGGGCTGAGTTAACACTATCAGGTATTGAACCTAATTACAGGGAGTCTAGTTATTCACCTTAATTAACTGAATTAAGCTCTTTAGTATAATGGTGAAGATAATTTTACTGTCTTGAAAATATTTACTTAAATATTACTCTGGCTTAACACCTCTGCCGTTAGCTCCCGTAGAGTTGGAGTCACACTGTACTGATATGGTAGCTATCATCAGGTCGTCAGTAAGTCCAGAATCACTAGGAGTTGAGCAGAAACCACAGCAAGTCCCACATCAGCTCGTTAACTGTATATCTCTAAGTTCAGTAATTACACTTCGAAACCCAGACAACAAATGTTTAAATAGAAATCAGAGTGCAGCTTTCATGTAACTAAAAAGGTCTGGTCAATGATTAAAAAATGATCTGCGTCAGCTTTAACACAGAATGGAAATGGCATTTACTTCCAGGGAAATTCTGCGCCACTGCACGCACACAATTCATGTCCCCCGCTGATTTTTTTCTCTGCAGAAAATACATTCTGCAGGAGAGGTGCTGTAGTTCAGTTAGAGAGGTGCTGTAGTTACGTCTTTCACCCATCACAGTCTGCTGTGGTGCCAGAACAGAAGGCAACTGACTCGCCGCCTGCAGCAGTCGGCAGCTAATAGGAAGGAGGAGAGGCTGGGTTCCTGAGCCACAGTGCCCTACCCTACTCCTTACTGCCAGGTCAGGAGGCCAGGGATGGGGGGAGGAACAGATAGAGCAAGGCACACTGGATTCCTGCGGATTGGAGGGGTCAGATAGACTGGGGTTCAGAAAGGCTAGTGGGGTTGGGGCAGACTGGGGTGGGGCTGAATGGGAGTGGGAGTGCAGAGCCACATGGGGCCATGTGGTGGGACTGGCTGAGTGGGAGTGCAAGTTCACATAGGGGCAGGGTGTGGGGGTGACTGCACGGGGGTGCAGGGGCATATGGGGGAGATGGGCAGTGTATGGGAGCAACGGGTAGCTGAGTGGGGGTGCAAGGACACATGAGGATGGGGGCAGATGTATCTGACTGAATGGCAGAGTCTAGGCGGCAGCCAGGGTCCGCATGTGGGAGGCTCCCCAACTCCCTAGCAATCCCCTTCGCCCAAAAACCAAAACCAAAACGGTTGCATGCTTCTCCCATCCATGCCCAGCAACCCTCCAGGTTCACCCCCAGGCTCCTTCCCAGCATTACTTCCCTATACCTAAGCTCCTCCATTAACCCTGACTCCCCCAAGCCTTTGAACTGCTTCTGAGGGTTGTGGAAAACACGTTCCTCTGCTATAGTTTAAATGAATTATTACTCAAAGTTCTATATTAATATGCCTAGTAAGGAATCTAATTGTCAAAAAAAACATTTAATGACTCTTTTTTGTCGTCTGTATTGTTACAGATGTACTTGTTGACAGGTATTTTGAAATACATTACCAAAATAATTAAAAGGGGCATGGTTATAGTGCGTTATTTGGACAAATAAAATAAGCAGAATTTCTCAGAATTTTAAAAAATTGTGTGCACAATTTTAAAGTTTTTGGCACAGAATTTCCCCAGGAATAGACATTTCAAGTAAACAAGTCTGGCTAAGAGAACTCCTGTTCCTTAAGTCAGATCTTTTTAACTATTTGTAAGGCAAAAACAAACAAACAAACAACCAAAAAAGGACTTTTCTGACATACCAGCTAATTTATTTCTTCTGTGTGACCAACGTGTAAACTGCAATGGCTCCCTGAAACAATAAGAATTGATATTTCTCTACTCATGGTTTTGGGGAGAAGAACAGTGTAGCTTGGAAGCTTGGATAGTTTAGTATATCATAAATTTGTAAGGAGAATATTGCATATTAGAAAATGAGATTAGTTGTGGCCTCATACCTTTAAAGCAGAAATAATACTGCTATAAGACTGGCTTACCCCTAAGTAGTTATATTTCAAAACATTTGGATGACATTTTATACTAAGGTGTCTTCATTTTGGGTGGCTGTCAAGGTTGAAACGAAATATCTAATGACAATTTTCAACAGCATAGAATTAGTGTTTCTGTGTATGTTACTTCTCTCAACAAAAATAGTTCTAATTTCCAAAGTTGGCTATTCACTGAGCGTATAAAGTTTGTAGCATTCATCCAGCCAGTTCCTGCAATTTATTTCCCCTGTGAAATGCCTTGAAATGCTTTTGAGTGTGAAAAATGCCACATAAAACCAAACTATATTCTTCAGTATTTTATCAGAAAAATATACGTAATGGCTCCTTCCTCCCTCCGATGGAGGTGTTGTTTTTTCCCCCCGTTTATGAAGTGTAACAGGATGGGGGGGAGGTAGATGTACTCCGCTCTCATGGGTCCTGCTCTTCCAGCCTGGCCGGTGGTGCAGCTGGGGGAAGGTGAGCTGGGGGGGGGGTAGGGAGGAGACGGGGCCCGCTCTGCCCCTGAGTTCTGCTACCTTCCCTTGGGTCAGTCCGTGGTCTGCTCCCTGCTTCCCCAGCTGGGTCCTCTGCCTCCGGTGTTGTGGCAGCAACCGTGGAAGCTCCAAGCTTCTGCAGGCTGCAGACTGCAGGCTGCCAGCTCCAAACTGCCAAGTCCAAGCTGCAGGCTTTCAAACTGCAAACTGTAAACTCCAAACTATAAACTCCAACCTCTGCACGCCAAACTCCACACCGCCTCACTCCAAACTCCTCACTCCACCATTGCCTGCCTGAACTGAAGGCTTTTAACAGCTGGGGCAATCTCCTTGATAGGCCCCAGGTGGCCTAATTAGCTT
>ML677085.1:4395586-4436631 GCA_007922155.1 Mesoclemmys tuberculata
GCCCCAGCTGGATCACCCAGGGAATAAGGCTTTGCTGAGCCTGGGGCTAATATACATGCCTTCTAGCACCCTTGCATAGCCATCTGGCCTGGCCTTGTCACAGAAGCTTCAAGTTCAAAAAATAAATCCTGATCAAGCTATAAACCTAGCTAGCTTTGGCAACTTCACTTATATGAAAATAAAATCCTCTACTTTCTAACCTAAAAATGGCATGAAAAGCTGCTATAACTATATTGGTTTTCTATTTGCTTAAGTACCAGAAATTGAGAAATGCACTGCAGACCATGTGAAAATTGCTAGTGTTTATCCTTTTTTTTAAAGGCTTCAAGCTGGAAATATATTTAAAACATGACCAGTTGAGAGACAATTTAGTAGCTGGCATGTATTAAAGTAAGGAGGAGATTTTTGCTAAAGGATTTTCATGTTCTCTGTTAAAAGGCTTTACCATGATGTTCTGGCCACTTAGGCTCAGTCCACACTGACGGCGGCAAATTCGTTGCCATCAGATCAATTGCTCTGGATCGACTGAGCAGTCTGTGTAGACCCGCTCAGTCGATTTAGCAAGCGACGCAGGAAAACCACCCCACTAAGTGGCGTAGTGCTGCGTCGAAGGGAACGCTGTTCCCGTCGATGCAGCGCAGTTTGGAAGGCGCGCAGAGGAGACGCAGTGAAGTCAATGGGAGATATGCAAGTGATTAACGTCACTTGCGTATCTCCTGTCAACTGCCGCCGAATCCCGAAGGTAAGTGTAGACTGGGCCATAGTAATCATACTTTATAGTGCCAGTCTGCACTTACATAGCACTTTTCATTAAAGGATCTCAAAAAATGTTATCGAACCCTTACAATGACCCTTTGAGGAAAGGAATGACTATTATCCTTATTTTAAAAATGGGGAAAATGAGGTAAACAGGTTCAGGTCATACAGCAAGTTAGAGACAGAGCTGTAAATAAAACCCTGAAGTCTTGACTCTCAACATGTTTACAAAGTGGTCAGCTTTTTCCAGGTTTGCAGCCTTCTAAAATGGACTTAATACATCAATGTCCATTTGGGAAAAAAAGGCAGATCAGTCCAGTTGCTATTTGTACCTTAGACGTGTCCAGCTTTCTGAAGTAATTTAGGAATATTTCAGTAACAAGGAGCATTTACCCAGGGAGTCTTTACAGGATGTTTTAGGAAAAAGTCCAGTCTCTCATAGCCTGCAAAGCCAGAGGATCAAGGACTATCTGTATATTAAAAACTAAAGTGTGTTTCTGCCCAACTGTTGAAATGGCCCTATTTATGTAGGGCCTTATCCTGTGAATTATTGAGCACGCTTCATGGCATCTTAAGTCACTGGAGCTCAGCAATAGGACGTGTTAGCATTTTGTAGGATTGGGCCTCTATTCTCTATAAAAGAATGCCTGGTCTCATGGAGAGAAGGTTGAATAGGATGAGCAATCAAAATATATTTGTTTTTCAGATCTCTGGTTCTGAAACAAAAAACAAAAACAATCAATCCAGACCACACACCGCATGTAAAAAATAGGGTTCAGATCCTCAGCTGGTATAAATCAGCATTATCTCAGTTGACTTCAATGGACTTATATCTGTTTAAATCAGCTGAGGAGCTGGATCTAAGTTTCTAAGGGACTCAGTCTACCAAGTCAGCAAACTTTCATAAATTTAAGCTATAAAATTTAAAGCAATAATATTATGGAAAGCATGTACCATGTGCATTATCTATATTGAGTCTAGGTTTTTATAGTATTGATAGCCAAGCTCTCCCGATGCATTAGAGCATCATATTAAACCAGAAACTTGCTTACCAGACATTTTCTTGTTGGACAGCTCCACTGCCATCTGTCCTGCAAAACCTCAGCTTCTGCAGTAGTTTCACAAGATATTACACTGTAATGAGTTGAAAAGGCTCACAACTATTTTCTGATCTTAGATAGCCTGATTTTGCCACCCTTACATCCATCAATAGTCCAACTGAAATAAACAAAACTACTTACTTAGTATGGTAATTTTCAAAATACATAAGGATGACAGAATCAGGCCGTGGTTAGCAGTATGATCATAAATTGTGTATCTTTTGAGCCTCACTTCATTTTTCTTGTAACAAATCACAATTAACTCTATTACATATGATGTATAGGGCGTCAAGCCAAAGTTTTTCTTATACTATATCATGCTATTTCTGATTTATGACCATTCCCTTGTTCTTCCAATCAGCACTAAAAACCTGTTAAGGATCTATTGGGCCTGATTCCCATTTACACTATGGCCTCTTTTCACTGTTCTGGCAGTGAAAGATTCCTTAAAGTTGGTGTAAATATAACTTTTCATATAAATGAGTATAAGTCCTATTCTTTCCTAAAAATGTGCATGAGACTACATTAATGTTAACAGAAAAAATGTGAAAGTAGAAAGGGGACACACAACATCTAGTATTATTTATTCTTTGTATTACAGTATCACTTGTGGAATTAGCTCATGCATTTTAACCCTTGATGTTCACTCTGGCTTTTGGTGAAGAAAATGGTCAGGCTGTATTTCCCTTTGTCTCTGAAGAGAACCAGGAAAAGATAGAATAACCCATTAATCTGTTTTCTGATAAAAGATTTTTGGGCCTGTAGATCCAAGGAATTGATACAATGTTTTTTATAAATAGATTTATAGAGCCAGCAGAATATACCTGCACAAATATTGGTATTTAGTGTCATGGTTTTGTTCCCAGATTAAATATTGAGAAAGTTGACCTCTCTATTCCCTCTCCTTCAACAAGATTTCTCTTTCAAACTGATAGAATCATGCAATCTTTACGGTGGGCAAGGCACACTTGTGGATGGCCCTGTCTATGCCCTTGCATCAATAAATGATTGGTTTCATTATCCCTCCTGTCCTGGATAGATAGGTGTCTTTTCTGTCCTTTAATATCCATAAGTGATTCCAGAAACCTTTTTGACAGCCTGTTCCATTTTTTTCTTTCTGTTTTTATAGATAAACAGATTCTTCTAATATTTTATCTGCTCCATCTTAACCCTTCATTTTTTTTCTGACTAATGAAAACAATCGGTTTTCATTCTCTTTGTAACCTAATTTACAAATTTTTAGACAATTATGCCTTTTTTAAGGTCTTATTAACCCTCTTCCCATAATTGTGTTCTGAACAGCTGACAAGCCCTGTCATATCCTGTTATTAAAGTTTCTCTTGCCATGACTTAGTGAACATTCAAAGTACTGATGCCCAAAGCTTTCTCAGCAGTGATACTGACTGATCCTGTTATACCTAGCAACTCTGTCTGGAATACATTAGTGTGAAGAAAGACTGATAATGCACTGATAATGCCCATCTGTTACCAAAGCTTCCCTGCAATGTTGTTATGGTTTGTTACTTTTACCAATCCCCAACATTCCATGAAAAAAACATGAAGATGGGAAAAAAGCAAGCAATAAGCAGACATTACACAGAAAGGCAGAAACTTACACCCAACTATCTTCATCTCTGCATCAGAAAGAAAGGAGAGAGAATGAAGGAAAAGTAAAGAGAGGAACCAGGAAAATTAGACAGAGGAGGGGGAGAGAGAGAGAGAGAAAGAGAAACATCACTCACAAGTAAAAGATGAGGATCAAAGTAAAAGACAGAATACTTATCAGCACAAAGGAAAGGGAAGGGATGTCCTTTGGGAAACTGACAAACGCCATGCCTATGCAACAGATTTCTGATCAGCAAGTTCTGTATACAAATAAAGTTGCAATCCAAAAGGGAAGCAGCACATGCTTCATTGCATTTATCTCTGGGGAAAGGTAAAATTATTGTCAGGATTAAATGGACGTTCTTAAATCCAATATCAATTTAGAAAGAAACTCTATAAGGCTGGTTTGACTGAATCCCTTCTGATTCACAAGGACATAGAAGTTCTGAGATTTTCATTGTGTCGTCATCTGAGAAGAGCATACTGGTGAATATAATGCTCTTCTAAGTTTAAAATTGAAACAGACATGGTTGACCTAATAGGCTTTAGCAATGCTCTGCATAGCTATAAAGGACATATATGCAGGACGTGACAGGTTCCAGTACCTCTGTTCCCTAAGGATTGCTGGATATTAGTCAAGATGTTTGGCTGATGGGGGAGGAGGGGCTTAACTAAAAGAATCCTCACATCTGTCATTAAAAAAGCAGGAGAGAGAGAATGGAAACTGGGAGAAAAGTAGTTCCCTTAGAATTTTAATGTTTGGATGTCTCTGGGCAAAGGGAACTTGCTGACTCCTCATAAAGAAGGGAGAGAAAAGAATGTTAAAAATTGACCAAGGAAATTCATCTGAAATGGGTTTGAATACATTAGTTATTTGCTATCTGTTGACAGTTTTTAGATGAACAGTCTGATCAATTTATATGAGCAACTTTAGGTGACGCAGCCTCTACATGGTTAATCAATCCTCTTTTGTCCATCACCTTTAGAAAACATGCACCCAGTTGCAAAGTATGATTCTGATATACATCTTTGTTCTAACTCCTGATGGTTTCAGATAGAAGAAACCTTGTTTTTAATAAGAGAGCAACAGCTCTGACGTAAAGCAAGGAGCAAGCAGTCTGAAGGAGTGTTAACAAGTAAGTGGATATGCTTGAGAGCTATCAAAAGCACACAAAAGGTTTTGACTTGGTAACCAGTGAAGTCTTTTCTAACTCACTGAAAATACAAATAAAGTTGTCAGGAAATGAAGACTTTTGAATTTGGCGGTGATAATACTGGAACCAGATATTATGCAATCTTTATTCTCATAGTTCTGCTAATTCAATCCTGATTCATACTATTCCTAGCATTCTAATTGTGGACCTCTTCTAAACTGCCACCAACAACTGTGTCAAACTCATGAGATGGATAAATATCTCCTATGGACTGGATGAGATCAAACACAACTTTACCTTGTAAAAACATAGATCTCCAGAGGTGAAACCTGCCGCACTGAAATTCTCTTATTGTTTTTAGGACACTGATTTTGCCGGTGGGGAGTTGTCCAGGTAGTCAAGTGTTTGCATCATGCATCACTTCACTTATGATTGCTGGTCATGTGCTCCTTTATATGTACTTTTTATCTAGGAGGGAATGTGCGTGAACTCTTCTGAGAAGAGCACTGGTTATCAGGGGGTATCCAGTGTGCTTTTCTCCATTACTGACATACCTGAGCCAAATTTTTCAAATGTGAGTGCCTAAAGTCAGGCACCTAATTCCCATATTTAGGCACCTAAGAAAGAGGCCTAATTTTCATATATGCTGAAGAACTGCAGCCACCATTGGACTTAACAGAGTTCTGGTCTTCAACACCTCTAAAAAAGAAACAGTCATTTACTATAACAACTGTGGTCCTTCAAGATGACTGCTGATGTAGGCCCGAACTCACGCCTGGGGTACAGATTTGGACTTTTTAGTTATCACTCTCTGATCAGGCTTTGGTTGCACCCAACCTCCTCCACTCACTGATAACTGCTCCTCTGTATCTTTTAATTCAGGAATCCTTAATAAGAGACTCCAAAGTGGCAAGGGGAGTGTGAATCCATATAGAAAGTCATCTCAAAGAACTACAGTTACTCTGCTATGTAAATGTTTTTTCTCCTTTAAGGATTGACCATATAGATTCCCTCTTGAGGGAGATTAACAAGCAGCAGTCTCTGAGGAGCATTAGTTGAAAAGAGAGTGCAGGACGGGCTCTCTTGAATTGAGCACCAGATGCCAAGTTAAAGGAGGACAGTAGAATAAAGATGGATATGGAGCTGAAAGTTACAATCTTGCATATCTTAATGATGGAAACACTGTGAAGACATACTGTAGAACCTGCTTTATTTTTAGTTGAATATGCCTGATGTCTCCAGGTGGCTGAACACCAGCAAAGTCACAATAATGTACCCATAACCTTAGTCATTTGGACAGTTTCTATGTTGAGATGGACTGACTGCTAGACTTATCCCCAAAAGCCACAGTCTACAAGATTTGCAGACTGAGTTGTTACTATTAGAAAGGGAACCTCGTAGGCTTAGACTGGAGGCAGTCCTTGCATGGGGACTCCTCCCTCATACCCCTTGGAAAGCAAACTGCCTAAAAGAGGAGAGGCATGGAGGAGTCAGGGCAAAACCCACTTTATGACAACCCCCAGAGCGGGCTGGTGCCCCAAGAGGAGCAAAAATAATGAGGGAAGCATCGAGGCCACTAAGCTATTCTTTGAACCTGCTACACATTTGGTAGTCTGAAGAAACAAAGGGGCAGTTCCACATACCCAAGAGTGGGGATACACATGAGCTATTCATGGAGGAGAATCAGGCCAATTATTTAAATGTCAAAATATGGATTTAAGCACTGAATTTTCAAAAGTTTTGGCCCTGATGTCAAGTATAGTAGTCCACTGAGCAGGAGTTCTGATTTTATTCTGATATAAAACCTCTTGCATAGCAGACCACAGAGTGATATGCTACCATCATGCCATTGGGCCTAACTCGTAGAACACAGGTTTAGAACACGGTTAAATAAGTGAAATTATTTGGCTTGCTCTTAGGCCAAAAAATTTCTCTGGTAAATTCACTAAAAAAAAAAATTCAGATTAAATGTTTGTCAACTAATTCCATTTCTTTAGCTTTATTCAGATTTATAGATGATTTTAGTGATGGGTAAAACAGGTTTAATTTGAAATGGTGTCTTTTAATTCCTATGTAATTATCAAAATGTAAAATTTGGAGGTTAACACCCATGTGTCCTCATCCTCCTCCCTGCCTTCTCCCACTCCTGCCCCACACAAATACAATGCAATTTTAAAGTTAACTGTTAGTTTCCATCATAAAACTCTGTTTCTCAAATGTTTAATTTTTTCTCTAGTAATTTGTTTTGCTTTAAAAAATGTAAACCTGCTATACACACCACTATCTTAAGGCAAGAAATCGTAAGAAACACTTTCAAGAGTGTTAAAAGATACATAGTTCTAAACTTCTGATCATATCATTTACACTAGATTTTCTAAAAATACTTCCCACCTAACCCATGTTGAGCTTTTCACGATGGTTTCTATAAAGACTGCCTGATAAGGTTGCACCAGCCATAAATGTTAATTCATCAGCACAGTCTTTCCAGGGAGTGAAGGGGCAGATTGGGTGATGGAACAATAGCACCTGCATTTTATAGTTAGGAGTGATCTGCCTACCTGGCATTATGACATCGGGGAAACCGAGTTTTCTGGTAACAGACACCCCCCTGTTAAAGATCATGGGGTTCTCCCTTCGAATCTGCTCCATGTCCCCACGAAGAAGCTGTAAAGAAATTATAAGTCCTGCAAGAAACAAAGATGTTTATTTTTCTAGATCCCAGAGTTACAACTCAGTCCATATCAAGCATATATGGGAAAAATAATGTACATACAATAAAACAAGCCAACAAGATAATACACAAAGCATTTTTATTTGAATAATATCATGTATCTAAATTTGAAGTAATACTGGAGGAAACCAAACTGTTTTAAAAAACCAGCTAGGAGCGTGATGTTATACGGCATTGTGAATTTGGAATAGAAAATTAAACATTGCAGGTAGGTTTCAGATTGATTGTGAAACACTTAGGAGACACTATGTTTTTTCCTGGTATACAGTAGGCATGGAACCACAATAATGTAAGTCTTTATCTTAATTACCACATCAATACAATGCTATAGGGTTTCTTTGAAGTGTCTTCACTGTAACCTAACACTATACAACAATCTCAAAGCTCACTTGCACACTTTGTTTCCTTAACCAGCTGATGTGAGAATGTTTGTCTCTAATGGAATTCCCTCCAATACTTAGGACTGTCTCAGCAAAAGCAATGGTCAATTTGAAAGCGAGTTCAGGACACAGAAAAATAAGAGTGAGTTGGTAACTTGGTGTCCTCTTATGTGTCCCCTTGTATTCTCCTCCAACTGAATAGCTGGATAGGGATCAACTACATACATTAATTTCAGCACAATTGCTTGCATAGATCTTCCTCTAACTGCTTTTTATTTATATTTCATTTATATTATATTGCATCCCAAAAACTTGACTTTGCAATCTTAACATCTTTTTAAAATTGAGGTATTTTTAATGTAATTTTCTAATTAAAAAAGAACACCTGAAAAAAACAAAAATTCCATCCCATGAAACCCTACTGATTTCCAACTTGGATGATCAGCAGGGTACAAACTTTTAGATTCACAGCACAGATCAACTGAGGTAATAAAGTAAATGGCAGCTGTAGTAAGCTGTTATCTGTGGTGGGCCAATCACTAGAGAAGAATGAGACTCACTTTGCAAGTGGGATTCACAGCTATTTGCTGACAGCAGAGGAATGTAGAGACTCAGGACTGTCTTCAATTTCAGGTTTTGTAGGGCAGTGTTCTCTTAACTCTGCTCGTGTCCACACATCTGCCATCCTGGCTCCTCCCCCGGGTTTCTATCCCATCCATGCCACTCCGAGCTCCTTCTCCCCACCAACCTCAGTTCCTAGTCAGCCTACATCCACCACCTGTTGGAATCTTTATGGGAATAGTCAAGTGGTATTTTCATTAAGTGAAGTGGGGATGCTTTATGGTCCAGAATAATCAAGAGATTCTAACTAAATTTTTGACTCCAGGACAAATGCTTCAGATCCTGTGGAACTTCCATTGATACCTACCTAAGAACACATAACCAGAAAAATTGCTCCACATGAATATATAAAACGTTTTTGTCAGTGCAGATAGCTATTGATGTTGTGCCCTTCCGTTGGCTACTGGTTTTCATAAGCAAGGGTAAAATGCCAACAAAAGTCGGAGTACTTTTGAAAAATCAGAGCAAGCAAATATCAGAGCAGGTCACTAGTTGTCTCCACTTCGACCTATACAACTCTTATAGAGACAATGATATTGTACAGATGTAATAAAAGAGAAACTTTAGTGTGCATAATCTTTATTATTGCCAACAGTGCATGCAGAGGCCATAATCCATCTTGACTTTCTGTATTGAGGGCAATTTTGTTGGAGTGGTAGTTAGAGATTTTTTTTAACTTGTAAACTGAAGTAATTTTATATGAAAATTATTAACACACACAAACAAGGAACCCCAAAATGTCATTTTTAGAGAGTCAGTTTTCAGAGTTGTGATGCACTATTAATCTTTACCTGACAAAGTACAAATAAACAAACTAGAAAGAACACGTGATGATTGGCAATGAGCTAAGTCTGACAGCCCATCGTGGAACCTCACTGATACAAAGAATTCTCAGTTTTACCAAAAATACACTTTAAGGTTTTACTCAAGCCAAAAAAAAAAAAAAGTTACCATAGTTTGAGCTGGGTGCTGTGTACTTGGTACTGGACTTGCGGATAATGTTTTCATGGATCTGATACCATTCATTCTCATTGTTGCACCTAAAATAAAAAGGACACAAGTTGAAGTTACCTGTTTTGTTTTTTTTCATCCAAATGACAGTGAGAGAGAAAGGTTCTATTCACATGTTGTGTGATTCTGTTTTGTGGGAGAAATCCAACACAGCCCTCTTTTTAACAGACGACAACAGAATATTAGGCCAGAAGGGAAACAAGTGTTGCCTCATCTTCCAGTATTAATCTCCTTATCTTAGATTCTGCTGAGCCTGTGGTGACTTCTGTAATTTTGGGAAAAGTTTCACTGTGTTATGATGCCACGAGGGAAGGCTCACACCTATTTGAATTTAATGTTGAAAAAAATATCTAGTTAATCCTAAACTTAATTGCTGCTCTTTATTACCCTTTCACATTTGGCAACAAATCAAGTTACATTCCAGAACTTAAACCTGGGTAATTGAAAGGTGATATGAAAAAGAGACTCTTGAGTATTTCAGTTATTTGCAGCAAGTCTTATGCTTAACTATGTTGAACAGACTATCTAGCAATATAAGACAAATCCAAACAACTATGGGATAACAAACATAAAAACCTAGAGAGAGAGTTTCTTTTGCTGGGATTGGGGAAAAGGTTTCTTCCAATCATTTATTCACTTACAGCCCCCATGCCTGTGTAATTTTAATAAGGTCCTGCAAATACTATTACAGTATTGTGTTTATAAAGTCAATATAGCAACGTATTTTTAAAAAGTTTCAAGGATAGCAATTACAATATGTCTACTCATCTATCACCTGTACATAAATTAAATCTATATTTTGATTGATAAAAAGCCAACTATTGATGTCAGTCCGGATGATGCATTGCTAATTTATTCTATGAATAAATGTTCTTTGACAATATTAATCTAAAATAGCCAGATGGACTGATCTTTAAAAGCACAAACCATCCAGATACATTTCTTAGCTACTGTTAGCAGAAATAATACATATGAGCAGGATAAGTTCTTCTGAAATATTTTCTAATAAATGTATCTTGGCCATGGTGCTAGCTGCTTCAGATTTTATTCCAGAATGTCTGTATAATAATGCTCACATCCATAGGATGTGTAAGAGATGATGCTTCTGTTCTCATTTGTACAGATTGCTGATTTTCCATTTTTTACAGTTAGGATTTTCAATGTCGCATCCACTTTTGACCTCTTCTTCAACTTTATTCTCTCAAATATTAACTTAAAAAGAATGTTACTAATGAGTAATTAGAAAGGCAATTAAAGATATGTCTACACTGCAGAGTGAAATCGACTTTCTTAAAGTCGACTTTCACCTGCTGATTTTTAGAAGTCACAGGAGCATGTACACACCATGCTCTTCGCACCGGGCTCATGCGTCCACACTCATCACTCTCGTGTCGACATTCAAAGCAGTGTACTGTGGGTTGCTGTCCCACAGTGCAACTAGCTGCACTGGCTGTTGGGACGAGTTTCATCATCCCATGATGTACTGTTCCTTCCCCCTCCCTTCTTGCCCCAAACAAACAGGAAACTGATTTTCACGCCATTTGTTTATGCCACGTGCTCGCCATTGCTGTGGAGACATGGAGCCAGTACATGCATTCCAAAAACACCTTACATGACATACTTTGCAAAACTTTCATATGTGAAAGACCACTTTCCTTGAACTTTGATCAGAGCTGGCCCCATCCCTGAAGCGTATGAATACTCGCTTGAGACAAGCTCTGACAGTGGAGAAGAGAGTTGCTATCACTCTGTGGAAGCTGGCAACCCCCAACTATTACCATTCAGTTGGGAATCAATTCGGAGTCGGTAAATCTACTGTGGGTGCCGCCGTGATTCAAGTATGCAGGGTCATCAATAGACTTCTGCTACAAAGGCTAGTGACTTTGGGAAATGTGCAGGACAGTGGACAGGTTTGCCGCAATAGGGTTCCCAAACTGCCAGGGGGAGGAGAGGGAGGGAAGAAGGAGATGGATTGATGGGATGCACATCCCTATCTTAGCGCCTGCCCATCTAGCAACTGAGTACATAAACTGCAAGGGGTACTTTTGCACCCTTGTGGATCACAGGGGTTGTTTCACCAACATCCTGCTTACCCCTTGCTCCCTTGGCTAATGAAGCCATGCACTGGTCACCCTGACAGCGACAAGGAGAGTTTTAATAACAGGTTAAGCAGTTGCAGAATAGTTGTTGAATGTGCATTTGGGCGTTTAAAGGCCAGATGGAAGAGCATGCTCACTAGGCTGGACATGAGTGAAAAGAACCTCCCGTCAGTGATATCTATGTGCTGTGTTCTTCATAATGTGTATGACATGAAGGGGGAGAGGTTCCCCCAGGGTTGGGCTGTGGAGGCAGAAAAACTAGCCACCAATTATGAGCAGCCAGATTCCAGCAATATGCTGAGCACTTTGCATTAGGGAAGCATTGTGCTAACTGCGGAGCACTTTGCATTAGGGAAGCATTGAAAACCAGGTTCTGCAATGAGATGCAGGACTGATTTCTGTTCCTGTATTTTATCTGTCTTTGTTCAACATCCCCCCTACCATCGATATCAGTACTCTCCAAATCCTTCCCAAACAAGATATGAATTAATAAAGAAACAAGTTGAAATGATGCAAACTTTTATTTATGAACATTCAAGTCATGGGGGTGGAGGGGCAGTGTGGTTTCCTGCAGGCTAGCTGCTGCTTTCTGCTCACCTCCACCGGGGTGGAGTGCAACACGTACAGCAGCCTGACTGTTCTCCTCCAAGACCTCTTAGGGATAGGGGAGAGGCAGGGCAGCACAGCCATAGGTGGAGGAACGTTATGGAGGGTCTGCAGCAGGACTCTCTCCAGCCTCCGCTCCTCCTGAAGCTCCACAAGCCACTGGAGCATGTCTGCCTGGTTGCGTGTGATTCGCAGTATCTCCTGTGTGGTACTGCGATCATGCTCCTGCATTGCTCTGCAACTGTCCATGTCCATATTCTGGGAAAAGGTCAGCCGCCATGCTTGGAGCTCTGTCTCTGCGGCCGCAGAGGCGCTTATGAGCTCACCAAACATGTCGTCTCTTGATTTTTTTCCCTCTTTCTAATCTGCAATAATCTTTCCGCAGCATTTCTAGAGGGTTGGGCCAAGGCCAAGGCGTCTACAGAACAAAAAGAAATGCACAATGTTGCCCCTGTTAGCAGACACAGGAAAATGAAACAACTGCAACAATGTATAAAATACTCCCCCCTTGCAGTGCACAAGGCAAACCCAGACCCTCATTCCATTCCTAACATCCCATAAGGGTCAGCTTGCTGTGCCGTTACAGAGATGGTAAGTTAGGGGCTCTTTACTGTGCTATAGAGAAGATTAATTATCTTTAAAAAGCTCATTTCAAATGCTCTGTATTAAGAAGGTTGCCTGGGCAACATGGTTTAATTTGGATGACCATTTTGTCATGAGGTGGCCACTGGGGATCTGAGGACAGCACGGGGGGATTAATAATCTCTTCTGAAACCAAATCAAAATAATTAAAGTGACTTGTTAGGACACTACAATGGGGAATAGGAAGGTACAGGGTATCTGCTGTACATCTTGGGTATTTTAAACATATGCCATCTTCCCTAGGTGACCATGAGCAATATCAGTCTCTTGATGGGTAATGCACAAGGAAAGGGAAGATTTGCTGCATGCAGCAGGCTATCGGCCTGGCCCTTATGCCACTATACTGATTTCCACCATGATGCCGGCTCCCTTGATTGTAGTGTGGCGCAGCAAAGTATCCTACCGGGGAGGAAGGAACAAGGCTGCCCTCCCTCGAAACCTTGTGCAAAGGATAACAGATTACCTACATGAAACTTTCTTAAGATATCAACTGATGATTCTCAGAGCATATCTCTGCACATAAATAATCTGTTCCGGGGGTAACCCACCCAGTAAAGTCCGCTAAATGCCTGAAATCCCCTTCCCGGCCCCCCTCCCCTCTTTAAAAGGACAGAACTGCTAAGAAGAAGAAGAAGAAAAAAACCTCACCAGATGTGCCTTCCCCAGGATCATTATTGCTGTCCTGTGTACTGCTGGACTGCTCTGGGGTCAGGAATAGGTCCTGACTGTCTAAGAGACGGGCACCCTGCTCTCCTGCACCCTGCTCGTCCACAGAGTCCTCATCATTGTCCATGGACTGTGATCTAGCTGAGATATCGATGCTGCGGGGTGGCACCATGAGGGGGTCGCTGCTGAGAATTGCATGCAGCTCCTCATAGAAGCAGAATATCTTTGGCAAGGAGCTAGAACGGCTGTTAGCTTCCCTGGCTTTCTGATATGACTGCCGCAGCTTCTTGATCTTCACATGGTACTGTTGCGCATCCCTGTTGTGTCCCTTCTCCAGCATGCCCTGGGATATCTTCCCGTAAATGTCCAAATTCCTTTTGCTGGCTCTGAGGAGAGCCATAATGGACTCCTTATCCCACAGACTGATGAGATCTAAAACCTCTGATCGACTCCATGCTGCAGCATGTTTGGGCCTTGCAGTAGCCATGAGGAGTCCAGCGACAAAGCTCTCTCCATGCTGGCTGCACTGGAAATGAAAATTCAAATTTTCCCAGGAAATGAGGGGAGAGGCCATTTCCAGGTAGCGTGACCACATAACAGCAGAGCGTGAAAGTCCAGAGCAGTCACAATGGGGCATTATGGGATAACTCCCAGAGGCCATTAACATCGAATTACATTACGCTCTGTCTACTCGGACACAAAATCAACCCAATAAAATCAAATTAGGCACTACACCACTTGTGGAAGTGGTTTTATTATGTCAACTTTTACCACGGTTTAAGTCGACGGAACTGCCATACCAGTGTAGATGCAGGCTTTTGGAGATCGACGTAAGTGAAGTTACATCAACCTCCATCACCAATGTAGACCAGGCCTAAGATATGCATATAATAAAGCAAGCTGGATTCTCCACTGTGTTATTCTACAACTACATTGAAGCAACTAAACAAGACGCTTAAACCTGGTACAATGCAGTGAATAATCAGGCCCAATCTCTCAGTCTTCTGTCCCTTGTCCTTTGTCTCCAATTATCTGCTCTGCTATGTTACATCTAACGCAGACTGTAAGACTCTTCAAGGGCAGAGATTTGTCTTATGTTTATATAGCCCATACCTAAATATGGGCTATATAAACAATATGACGACTTCTTTTTTGACATAATAAAGTTTCAATATAGAATATAATAAACAGTTGTTTTTGAGTTACATAAAATGTCATTAAATAACACTATATGTCCATTGGTACTTGAAACCTTTCTTCTTCCCTCAAATTCTTTTGCAAATCTTCCCATGCAGGACAACCCACTATGGATTTATGCTCAAAGGCATTTTGCAAATCTTTATACAAAGCAGAGACAAATCCTTTTAGTCTGACCCATTTAAGCCAACTTTTCTCCAGTGGCTGGACTGCTTCAGAGCCTTACTTGTTATATGAGTGTTTGTTTATATTGCTCAGCCCTTGATGATTGTACCTAGTATTTTTTTCTTAGATTCTTGTATATGAGGTGGGTAAATCTAATTAACTGAGATTACTGCAATGCTATTTCACTTAATTTTACAGTTGACTGAAGAACAGAGGAGTAAGTGAGTTCTTAAGGTTATTTAGTTAGTCAGTGACTCTCAATCCTTTGTTCTAACCCAGTGGTTTGCAGTCCATGGGCCACTTGCGACCCGATCAGCACACACCTGCGGCCTATATGTGACATCCTCAGGGCTATACAAGTAGTATATATATAGTGTGTGAATGAGGTCCATATAATACATAGAGAACTGAATATGCAGCCCACAATGGAAAATAGGTTGAGAACCACTGCTCTAATCGTTGGAATACAGATAATGTGTAAGATAAGCAACCACAACAGTCAGCATAAAATATACAAGATTGTGAAAGCAAGAAGCTATACAGCTTAGAAAAAGAACATGGTCTCACCTCTTTCTTCAGAATCTAGGGAGAATAGAACATTGTCTAAAGTGAATACCATGCA
The DNA here is from genome assembly GCA_007922155.1 of Mesoclemmys tuberculata. Taxonomy (NCBI): domain Eukaryota; kingdom Metazoa; phylum Chordata; order Testudines; family Chelidae; genus Mesoclemmys; species Mesoclemmys tuberculata. The sequence goes on from ML677085.1 coordinate 4,410,942, forward strand.
TTTGTTAAAGTCCCATCAGTAACTGAGTAATGGGAGGCTCTGTGTGGCAGAGGGCATCTGGTTGCAGGAGATGAAATGGGCCATTTTGGTCAGATGGTCCACAACTGTCAACATTATGGAGCAAAAGCTCCACAATCAAGTCTAGGCTGTTAGTGGACCGAGGCCTAGCCAGAGTCTCCAGGGATTGTAAGGAGACAAGGGGTCTTGTTCGGGTGTATATGAATACCATTCGCAGGAGTCCATGTATGCTTGGACTACGGCCCACATTGGGGGGCCACAGAAAAAATGGGCAACCATGTGGGAGATCTTCTGGTGGCCAAAGTGACCCACCAGTGGAGAATCATGGCACAGCCGCAGCAACTCTAGTTAGGGGCACCCTGCAGGGGGTGGAGGTTGGGGGCACATATACGTGCTCTAAGTACATTACCCCATCCCACCAGAATAGTGGTACTTAGTCCCCAGTGGAAGCTGCTGTGACCCTTGCGCAAGTGGGTCTTCCTTTGAGGCAGACCAGATGAGGGAGATCAGGTCTCACTGGATTTGGCATTACCAAAGTTACCAGGCATGAGGTGGTAGGGGGCACTTGGAAGTTGATTCTTTGCTTCCCCAGTATTCTTCCCCCTTCCACGATAGAGCATTAGCTTTCCCCTTTAACCCTTCCCAAGCAATAGATAATCATGAACTCGAATCAAAAAAAGAACAAGGCTACCTTGGCCTCTGGTTCAATGCTCTCTCCCCCCCGCAGGGTCAGATGTCAGTAACCCAGATTGATCTGATGGGTTTGGGACTTGGTTCTACAGACCTTGGTATGGAGGCTAAGCTTCAGGGTGTTGGACCACACCTCCTTTCCTTTACGCAGATGAGAGTCAACGCTCAGGGTGAGGTCAATGAAGGCACCTATGGTTTTTGATGTGGGCTAGCTCGTCTTTTACTTCAACACTAAGTCCCCAGCAGAACTAGTAAAGTTGGGTTGCCTCATTCCACTCAGCATCAGCTATAAACCCTTGGACATGGGCAGTATAGGTGGCTGGTCCTTGTCCCAGCAAAGCTTCTGAAGGGCAGCCTCTGCAGAGTGGATCTAATCCTGTTTACTGAAGATGGTGGCAAAAGCTTGTAGGCAGGCGTCCCAGTCAGAAAGCGCTGGGCTGTTCAGCTCCAGTGGGGGGAAGCCCAAACGAATGCTTTGCTAGAGACCAGGCTTACTACTAGCCCCACCTTAATTTTACCTGTAGGATATTTACAGGGAGGTGGAGCAGGAAGAGCAGCCTGCATTGGTTCAGGAAACCCCCAAATTTTCGATGATCCCCATCAAATCGCTCTGGCAATGGCACTGCATGGGGCTGGTTCTGGCGATGCATGGTCCATTCAGGCACAGTGTCACCACTTCACCTTGTGAGTGTGTAAGCTGCTTGTGAAGGGACTGTGCTTCAGTAGTGAGCTGCACCACCTGAATCTGCAACTGGGCCACTTGCTCATGGAGATTACATGCTTCCAGTGCATACTGTATACCATGGATCTGTAATGTGAGGTTCTCTGCCTGCAGGCAGATGACTTGATCCTGTGGGGTGGAGCTTGGGCCTCTCAGGGGACTGCTGACTGGGAAGTGGTCTGTCACATCCATCATCTGTGAACAGATTGGAAAGATTTTGGCAGAAGCAGGGGGAAAGATGATCTGATGAAACTGTCACAACTGGGTCATGGGTGATCAGACCCAGTGGTCAGAGCAGGAGTGAGTTACCAGAGAGTCAGAGTCCGAGACAGGCCAGAGGGCAAACCAGGAGTCTGGTGTCAGTAGGCAGGCAGGGTCCAGTTACTGGGAGGTCAGAGTTACCAGAGGGTAAACTAAGAGTCAAGAGGTAGGCAGGTTCAGAAGCTGGAATCTGGGATCTCTCACACGCAGAGTCTGAAGTAAGATAGGCATGTATATTGTTGCTCAGACAACTCCCTGTTCCTGCTTCCTGTCTTAAGTGCTGCCAGTCAATCAGCCAACCAGCCAATCACAGGGATGCCACTCAGGTCCTGCTCAGCCCAGCCTCATAGGGTAGGGAGCCTAGCCTAAGCCTCCTGTGGTGATTAGGGTTGTCAGTTTTGGTTGGACATATTCCTGGAGGTTTCATCACATGACAATCTTTAATTAAAGATTAATCTTTAATTTCTGGAGACTCCAGGACAATCCTGGTCAATGGCATCAGATGTGGAGGTGGCAGAAGCCTAGCACCCCATGGGATCCCAGTTTCTAGCCCTGCAGGCTCTTACACTGCAAGCTCGCTCTCCTGTTTCAATCTACTGTCTTCAAAAACAGCAAGTTGAACTGAACAACCTAAGAAAGCTTTAACTATAGTATCACTACTGTGATGCTACACTGCCAATTGAGTTCTTTAAACTCTCTTTTTTGAGTTTTCTTTACATTTTGATACTTGGACTTTATAAAACGTTTAGAAATGGAACCTTAATATAAAGGGTTAAATAATGCTTAACAGACATTGAAGAATATATAAGATGGCTATAAGCACACCAGTAGAAAGTGTTATAGATGGTTATAAGCATAAGCCATGGTTATAAGCAACCTTTTGACTTCTTGGACTCTATGGACTTGCTTAATCATTTACTAACCCTTTTTTGAACAACTGTTAGATGGAACCTTAATATAAATGTGTCATTGTTCTGATATGTTCATCTTGTTCCTTGTCTTGTCTAATTTATATCACCAATGGTTAGTCTTCACACTAAAGTTGTCTTGCTTTATCTATACTGTGTAGCTAAAACGGTATGACCCTCACTAATCTGGATGAAGTTATATTAGTATAGAGGTCCTTATTGTGGTATAGCTTATTCCTGTATTGGAAAGGGAATAAGCTATATTGGAATAAGATACCATTGTACTGATATATCTGCATCCAAACTAGGAGCTGCACATACATATAACCTTGCAAGTAAAAAAACAGAACAACCTCCTCCCCTCAAAATTTCCTAATTGAAATAGTTCTTCTGGTATAAAACCTGTGTGTTGACCAGGACAAAGATCTTCTCAATTCTAACCACTGGCCAGGTTATTCTGAATATAATATAACTGCAAGACTTCTTAAAATGCCTTTGAACTCATGGTAACTTTTCCTCAACAGCAAAGAGTGAGTCCTAGTTCTCCTGAAGTAGCATTGGCTTGTTATTAAATTAAACCTCTGCCCTACTGACTTTCTTCATTTGCTCATCTTTACAAACTGTAGCTTTCAGCTGCTGGAAAGATGCAAGACTTTAGGAAGATAAAAGCAGTTTACCCTGAGGCTTTCCTTGTAAGGTCTGTTTTCTTGTATGAAGCATGTTAATTCCTCTTTTTTAAAAGGGCAAATAATGTTGGCAAAATTAGACTGGAGCAAAACCAGCTGCTTGTCAATATAGACAAAAACATCAGCAATTTTTCAGAGTTTATGTCCATGGAACTGGAGCACTCAATGAAATAAGGAGTAACAGGCTAACTGTAAAGAAATAACTGGTCATTTTCTATAGCTGTCACATTACAAACCCATGTTCTGTCAAGTATAATGAGTTACCAGAAGCTCTGCTCTAGCAAACATACTGACAGCCCTTAAGAAAATGCTGAATATTCTAACTGCAAAAGCTATGTGGAGAATAGGGAATAGGATGCAATATATCAAGCATAACATCTGAGTAGGGTAAAAGAAAATTAAAAAGTAAAACTAAATTTTCCCAGAATATGTTCAAAAGGAAATTAAATAACTGAAAAGCTTGGTGGTGGGGTATGTATGCACTCCTTTCACTTCTAGATCAATGATTTCATACAGATTTGTAAGGTCTCAGTCTAAATCTTAGTGGTACAGGTATCAACGTCCCTCTCCCCAGCCACAAATGGCACATCTGCTGGCTGTCGCAGCATGACAGGTATGGAAAATGAACTACTCTCTCACTCCAAAGGAGGATCTCTTCAGAAAAAGGTTGAGGCACATAAGGGGGCAGTTTTAGGAAGCTTGAACTGCTGTTACCCATGTTGTTCTGAGGGTATAGGATTTCATTTACAGAACTGAATTGTTCCTTTCACCAGCATTACATTTACTTTTGAGAAAAAGGGTTTTCTTTGTACTTTTTATCTCAAGATACTGCAGATTTGAATCTCTGTCCCACGTCTGTGTTGGTATCTATGGTCTAAATAAATGCATCTCTTTTTATTGTGAGACGCTACTGGTAAATTAAATAATTCAGTACATTTCACATGGCCTATGGAGTGCCTTTAGAATTGTTCAATTTAAATACAACAATTTAAAAACTTTGCCATCTGCTGCATGATGAACAAGAAACCCCTTTGCCATTTCTGTGGCCCCAAGCTGTCCAGCATTAGCACAAGGACACAAAGTATGTGCTGAAATAACACTCCTGGTCATTTCTTTTCTTTTGAATGAAAATAGTTGCCTGTCCTGATAAACCTAGCAACTTGAAATCAAGCTTACATTGGATAGTGCTACAATCATGGGAACTCTGGCTTCAATAAACGTGTCCAGTTCCCTCCTGAATTGGTTTTTTGGTTTAAATCTGTTGCTGACTTTGGCAGCTTGTTTCATATGCCAGCCATCATTTATGTTAAGAAACCTGGCCCAAACTGCATATACTGTAATCCCGCATTAATTTCATTCACTAACCTCTTGTTTTCGAAACTGTATTTCTCTGTTAACTTGCATAAATCCATTCCTCTCCTTTCAAGATCTTGTAATCCTTTCAGAGGTCCCTTTCTTCCTAGACTACTAAAGCCAAATCTAGCTGGCCTTCCTTTGTGATTCTTACTCCAGAACATCAAATAAATGTATCTTTAATATAACTTTATATTCTAAGCAAGATCATCCCTATGATAAATGAACTGAATACCAAATAATATTTGCAACATGATATTGTTTATATAACACAAAGATATGGCTGCCAATGTATGCCTCTTCATCTACATCCCAAGATTTTGTTTGCTTTCTGTGAAACAAGCAAACACTGTACAGATGGTTATAACACATTATCCACAAGCAGGCCCAAGTCACTTGCTACACTGCATTCTGTATTGTGGCTCGTTTTAGGAAAGCAAATGCAAGCTAGAACAGCCCTTAGCCTACTCTAACTTGCCAGAGGACCAGCCTGAGGCAAAAATGGCCCAAAATTCAAGGGATCACAAAAGGTGGCAAAAGTGGCCTACAGCCATTTTTGCACCAACCACCCTTCTAAGTTGCACTGTATACTTTTTGGCCAAAGCAACGATCTGGTTCTTGATGCTTAATTTTAGGCACCCAAGTTTGAAAATTCAGGCCTAACTATACTCATCATCAATGTCTTTCATAGTTTTTCTTTGGGCATTTTACTAGTGATCAAATGTATTTCTATTTAAATAAGAAATTTCTCCTTTGCAGTCCAAATTTTCTTTTTGGTTGGTTGCTTCTATAGTAAATTCACAATGCTGAATGTTTCACACAAACTTTACACTTTAATGTCAAATACTGTGGGACAGAAGTACAATGAAGGTTACCCAGCTGGGCAAATAGCAACGGTGTGTTGCAAGAGGAAAAGCATTTAGGCAATATACTTGTAATGAGAGAAAGGAATTTTAAAGCCAAAAGGTTCTGTGTCAGATGAGGAAAAAGGAGAAGAGAGCAATAGGATTGTGGAAGAGAGGACAAAAAGGAAAACTGAAAGCGAGAACAAGAAAAACATAAGATCAGGTTAAAGAAAATGGGAAAGAAAGCCAATGCAGATAAGGTAAAAGGAGCAAAGAATTAAAGACAAAAAGGCCATACAGAAATATAAAAATACAGGAGACCAGGAAAAGTGAGATAAGAAATCATGTATACATTTAGATTAATTAGTTTTTACTTTATTTTAAAAATAGTTTTATGGGTATATAATTAAAATGTATTAAAAAGTAAACATTTTCATGGTTTATGTAATGATCTTATAACTGTGGAGCTGTGGTACTATATCCTCTTTGCAAGATTATAACATGACTGCAGGATTAAGAAGCAGGAAAAACTGGATTATGAGAGGAACAATCTTATTCAGACATAAATCTTTAACATTAACAAGGCAGACTGTAAAAGAATGGTAAGATAAACTGAATTTTTGTACAGCCATTCTTTTTGCACTCTTGTAAAAATTCCTGTTTAAATGTTATATATCTTCTTCAGATTCTGGTTAATTTTCAGGTTCATTTAAATTTCCTATCTTCTCCCTCTGGAAATGCTTGTCATGCCCTATGTTGAGTGGCTTAGTTATGGCAATTGCACACTCTGAGGTTATGTCTACGCTGTAATTAAAAACCCACAACTGACAGCTGACTTGGACTTGCAGAGCTTGGGTTAAGATGCTGTTTAATTGCAGTGCTTTCTTTTGAGGTGGGACAGAAGCCTGAGCTCTGAGACTCTCCCCACTCGCAGAGTCCTAGAGCCCAGGCTCCAATCCTTAGGCTGTTCTAACTCATGATGAGGGGATCAGTCCATAATACACCAGGTCCAAAACTGGGGAGTATAACGGTGGCTGAGAACACTGAGAATCTTGCATGAAGACAAAGAGCAATGGCAAGCCTGAACTTCTTTTAGTATAAGAGGAAGAAAGGGGCAGCCCAACTGTCTCGGAGTGAAGAAAAGGTCAAGATCCAGAAACAGAACATTCTTCTATTAAAAGGCTTGCAGGCTGTATGTAACACTAGAACAAGGGAACATTCAATGAAATAAATGGTGGGAAATTCAAAACCAATAAAAGGAAATACTATTTCACACACTACGTAGTTAAACTATGGAACTTATCACTACACGAAGTTGGTGAGGCCAAGAAGCCAGCACAATTCAAAAAGCAATATATATATACAGATATAGATATCAAGAACATCCAGAGTTGCTGTTATTAAAGAAAATATAACTTCTGGAAGGGATATTTACCTTGCACTTAAGAGCTTAAGCCAATCACTAATTAACGGAAATCAGAATGAGCTCTATATGTGGGACAGATTATTCCACATATGCCTGCTGCAGGGTTCTTAACTGTTGTTAACCAGTTGTAAACAGTTGTAAACAGGATACTGGACTACATGGAATACAGCAATTCTATGTCCCGATGTGCATTAAGCTAAATTTAAAAGACCTGGGGGGATGAGTCCAAAGAGCAACAATGGGAAACTGCTTTCCGCCATCACTAGACCCCTCCCTTTTGGAGTTCCACAAGTATCAATTTTACCTTTGGTCATATTCAACATATACATGCAGTCACCAGCTGACTGAATCAGAGAACATGGATTCAAGTGCCAGCAAAATGCAGAAGACAGAAGTTATGCTGGTGGGCAAAAACAAGCACTTTGAAGAGTTTGCAGCTATGGGGCAATCTCTTTTTGTTGGACACATGCATCTACAAATAGCAAATTCAGTCTGTAGTTTAAATGTGCTCCTAGATTTTCCCCATGAGAGAGGATGAGACAGAACAAACCTCACATGATAGATGTTAGTAAAATAACTTAATGCACTACTTAAAGGTCCACAAATATACAAGCAATATAAGAACTTATACAGAACAGAAGAGAACTTTAACTCTGATAATCCTGGGTTTATAATGCTTGGTTTCAGTAAATTTACAAAACCTCTGTAAATTTTTTTACCCTTAATTACTGATATGTACTCTCAACTTTAACTGTGTTTTAACATAGTTTTTGTCTGGGATAATAGGAATATTTTCCTTTTTAAAAATTTGGTATTCTCTTTCTGATTTTTCTGTACTGTGCTTTCAGCTAAAACAACTTTGGAATTGGTGATTGTTGTCAGGGCAAGTGCTGCAGGATGTTTGAATGAAAGAAACCAAATTCTGAGCATGAAAGGTGGAAGGAGAAAAGTATTAAGTGCGAGCACTGGTGAAAGGGGAGGCACACCATAAAAGGCATAGAATAGTTTACAGGTTGTGTCTATAAACAAATCTATGCCTGTTTATTTAAACCAATATAGTTAAAAAGGGTTTGTGAAACCAGTGCAAATCCCTGTCGACACACTTATTTCAATTTAATTGTGGCTTTCAATTTATTTCAGTCTAGTTAGTCTTGTTTCTAATCAAATTAAGATAAACCAAAATAAGTGTCCACACAGACTTCTGCATCAGTTTAACTAAATCACTTTAAAACACACACTTTAAATTAAATCCGTGCAACTCAGTACGTAGACAAACTAAGATCTAATAGTTATTTTTCCCAATAGAAATAGATACATCTTTATATACAAATTCCGCTACATAAATCTTAATGAATTAAAATTTGTGGGTTTAGAGGAAAAATATTAGTGAGCCAGTTTTTGCTTTCTCGTATGAGTAGGGAGAGAGAAAAAAATCAGCTATGTTCCCAGGCATAATGAACTGGATGGAAGGCAGCACAGATAAAAGTTAGAAATGGAACTAAAGAAGGTGGTTAATCTTGTAGTTTGAATAGAGCAAATGATTTGGATGAGAGCATAGAAGTAAGTGAGAGCTAAATTGTGCAAGTCCTTGAAGACAAAAAGAAGGTGCTCAGATTTGATGTGCAAGGTCTGAGCAAGCCAACGAAAGTCTTGAAGAGGAGACACATAGCGAAAGGAATAATGGATTACTTCTGCAGCTGCTTTTTGGACAGACTGAAAGGCTATGAGTTGATAAGAGTGCGGAAGGGAGGACAAAGGGGCAGAGATTAAAGTATATGATGCATTAGATGTATAGGACCTGGGCAAAAGTCTTAATGTCGGTCATAGAAAGGAATGGACAGATTTTGATGATCTCATCAGAGGAAAGACTCACTCAACAAGCTGTATTACAAGGCTTCTTTACAAGGCCAAGATTGATAAACCATAAGAGCAAAAAATCATTGGTCTGAGATATAACTGGAACCCTAGTAGTCTATCCTTCTAATTAGATATTCATATTGTTAACTCTTTCACAGTTTATCATGTATACTACATGACCCAGCATAAATTAAGAAACAATTCCTTCTCATATATCTTTCTCTCAGCTACTTTTAGTAACCAGCTATCCACCCTTCCCTCTTCTCCTAATCACGTGAATTTCTTTTTCCAATTCCCTTTCCTTCATAAAATGCAGCTCTTCTAAAAGTTGTTGTTGAACTGTTATTCCCCTTTATCAGAACTCAGAACACTTAACTTCCTTACTTCAAGATTTCCCTGGGTTCTCGGAAAGTCAACATAAGCGCCTGACTGTTGTGTTGAAATATGTTCTTCGTTAGAATGCTGGTTAGGATTTTTAGGTAGATCATTCTGTCAAGGAAAATGTTTCTTTTGGGGAAACACAGACTCTTCTCTCTGATACTGCACAGTAAGCACTGTAACAGTGACACTTAAACCTCTGACCCAACACAACATCCATCCATCATTTCTCCTACAGCTAGTTTTAACAGAGCCCTTCAACAACGGTCAAATGCATGGCATTGCTTGTATAGACTGATAATACATGTGGATTTAAATCCCCAGAGAATTCCAGAACTGCCAGCAAATCACTTTGAAAATAATCTGAATTTACAGCCATAAATCCCAAACTAAAGATATATTTTAATCTCTACCAATGCTCCTGAACAACAAAGCACCTTCAACCTTGAAAATTTTAGTTTTTTACCTTATTAAATTAAAAGTATTTCAGACTATAAACCTGTGAAAGCAACAGCTAAAATACTAATCCTTATTATTGCAAAACAATATATCAGGGGAGAAAGAACAGATCACAGTTGCTTTTAAGGCAATTACACCTGCCAGCATGTTTAAAAAAATCTGTCACTCAAACACCAGTATGAAACAGAATCTGAATACTGATGGGAACGTGCAGGTAGAAGAATATCTTGAGTCAGGTATGTGTGGGTATTTATTCATTAGTCTTTCAAAGAATGAAGGTAGACTATTAGTGGATCTCCAGTGCACAGTGATAATCTATGAACTATTCCAGCACACTGAGGAAATAAATGCCAATGTTCTCTATTTAATTAACCATCAGAAATCGATATTGATCCAATAAAGCAGCCAGGCTCTGTGAGCAGTTGTGAAGGGAAGCCAAACAGACAATTTCAGTGTAGTCTGGAAAATCCGGCAGATTTATTTTAAGCAGGTCAAAGGTAGATGATGCCACTGAGGCTAAAATTAGAAGTGAACTGCACACATTCAGGTTCAAGTGGAAACAAGATTTCAATATACAAACTTGACTGAGCAATAAAAACATGCTTGAACTTTTTATGCTTTTCCATCAGCGAAGTCTTCATTTGTACTATGAATGACAGTCAACATTTCAGTCGTTAACCCAGTGATTCCCCGTCTTTATTTTATTTCTGTGTGATAGACTGGTGTACGGGCTCCATGGAAGCCCTCAGAAACCTTTTTGGAATGGCAGCGTCTCTACGTTTTTCTATCCATTCTCTTTTTTCTCAATATGCCTGTTTCCAGGTGGGTTTCTTTTTTTTTTTTTAATCCCTTAATCTTTTTTCCCCTTTTCCGCTTTCTATTTTTATACATTTTTGCTCTCTCTCTGTTTTGCTGCCCTTTCCTGGTTGCCCAGTCCTGCCTGTTCCTCCCCTTACCAGAAGTGGGGGTGTCCATCAGTAATCTATAAACATGGACACGTTCCTGAAGGCGTATCCTTTTGTGGGAGCAGATACAAAGCGTGAGCTGATGAGGTACTTTCTAAAACTACTCCTGTATGCATGAGTTGCTCTTGTGGCCATGTGCACTACGAAACAGCTTCAAGTGCAGGGAAGTAAGGTGATTTTTAAGGAGGTGCCAAATGATTTACTCACAGCAGCACTTTTGCAGTGGACAGTCAGAGTGGATCCATGGTCATGCAGCTTTCCCCACCCTTACCACTCCTTTCTTCTCCCCTGTACCCCGTTCCCAAACCTAGGCTGCTCCTTCTCCCAAGGAGACCACCTGCAGATTGTAGAACACTGCTGCAGCCATTCTTTAAGCTTTCAAAAGTTAAGCATAGTAGCACTGAGAGTGGCGTTAGTAAGAAACAGGGAAAAGGACAATTTATGAATTCTCCATAGTGTTGTATATTCAAGGAATATTCCAAAATGTATCTTCCTATCATGCAACCTAGCTGAAATATCATATCATTAAGATGGAGCTGCATGTAGTTTTAGTGCATCTCCTACATTCTCACTAGCTATCTTGCAACTAACTGTAAGAAAAAGAAAGGTCAAACAGAAACTTCCCTGCCTATGCTCTCTCTCCTCCACCCCTAAACTTGCTTCCCTATGAAAAGGAACATTTGAAAAGTGGGCTACCATGGTCATTCTTTAAAGAGCTCAGCATTAGCATTAGCCAACTAAGTAAAATGGATTAGAAGGCTAGAGAATTCATCAACGTAAGCATCACACACTTGCACATTTCTGCAAGAGATTTATTTAGGCTACTTGTTTGCAAGCTTGAGAGCAGGTCATGCTAACCTGTCAGGGAGCGGAACTCACAAAAAATTACAAGTCCTTTACATGCCATTATAGTTCAGTGCTAAATCTCTGGTTTGTGGCACATGTGTATTCATGAAGTATTAAGACATCTGACCTATACTAATTGCTCATGCAATTTCTCTCTCTCTCTGGTGAATTACTCACGTGTAAACTTTGAGAACAAAATCTTTTTCTTCCTTTAATTCAGAGATTGATTGAAGTACATCCATGATGCTCAATACTGCACAGCCATAGGGGCGACGATAATATAGGTGGGAGGGACCCTTTTTTGAATCATTTAGCAGCATGCGACCTGAAACACACAACTTAGTTAGAAATTAAAATACAGCTGCTCTCTCTGTTCCTATCTTTCTGTTGCCTCTATGTGGACATGTATACACACATACAGCACGAACTACAATACAGAGCTTTCCATGTACTATACAGGTATTCTAGAACTTCTATGTCCATCTTTTCATATTCTTACATATATGAATTATGCTGCCAATTGTTACATGGAATCCTATAACTAGGACATCTCAGAAGACTGCCTATTATTCTTATTAAATTATTGTCTCATTAAGAGATGACATTTTTTTAAACAGGCTGAAAAATGTTGAAAAAATATTGTACTTAACACAAATACAACAAATATTCATCTGGCATCTTCTCAGTTAAAACACCAAAATCTATACATCTTTGTACTTGCTAAATGCATTCCCATTAAGTTGGCTTTTTGCTAATAGTGTGTATCAAATACCTGCCATTGTCATTTACTGTCTTTGGGCATACAACAGAAAACAAATTCCCTGTATTTATCCAGCTGCAAATGATTTACAATTCTGAATGACCAGGTACCTCACCAAAAAGAGAGCTTTATCTCCCCCTTCCGTGAGTCTTGTGTTTAAGGTTTAGAATGGTGCATGATAAACCTGATATAATCTCTTTTCAAATGGGTATTTCCCCAAATCCTATGTTCCACATCAAGAAAATCACTGCTTAGAAATTACTAAATTGTTTTAACACTTATCTATAATACCACAGTTTGAACTTCTGTTTCTACAAAGAGGCAGAGTCTGTGATGGAGCTTTCTAACTGGTTAAATTCACCGCAGTGTCTCTTCAGTACAAGATATGTTTTTAAAATGTTTTTCATTTTGATTTAGTACAAAAAATATTTATTTAGCAAACCAAACGGTACCTATTCGAATTACATGTGCAACTATGTACAAGTCTCTCTTCATGTCCTTGCTGCTGAGATCCTAACAAATTGGAAAAAATATACAAGTTAAAACACATAACACAATACACTTTTGACCTTAGAGCAGGTCTGCAAAACTACTTGCACAAACACACCCCACAACTAATAAGAAATAGTAATATTTTTCACTTATTTAACTTCTTCCATTTTTAAGTCTGTTTTACAAAGGTGGGAAAGCTATGGATGAAGAAAAATAAGGCAGACAAGTTACGTTTTGGCTAGCAGAGTTCTACAAAAGAAAAAACAAAAACCAACTGCCTACACTGGTGAGTGAGGAATGCTGTCAACACCCATTTTCAAACATGTATTTAATCTTTTAATCCCAACTCACCACTACTTGAGATTAAATCAATGAGCTGCAGTACTCCACAATATCAGGAAATTAGACAGCTGTGTTGCTCTGCCCCACATAGCCTACTGGCCACTTGCCATTTGTAGGGCAGCTACGTGGAGTCACAACCACACGTTCACAAAACATCATGCCTTGGTCAAAGAGGATTCCTCTGCTGACACATCCTTTGGGGCAGTAGTTTTACAAGCAGCCATACCATCTGCATCCTCGCACTTTCTGATTACTGCTGGTCACTCACCCACAGTGGAATACACATAGAAACTAGTACTTGAAGAAGAAAGGGAAGTTACTTACTTCATAACTGGAGCTCTTCAAGATTTGTGGCCCTATATATTCCACTACCCACCCACTTTCCCCTCTGCTTCGGATCATAACTGGATTTACTGTAGAGAAGGAACTGGAGTGATGGTCAGTCCACCCTGCCCCTTACACTCTTGGTAAAGAGCATGAGGAAGGCAGCAGCACAGGGGCAGCCAACGGACATGACTTGCAAGAATTTGCTGTCTCAGGCACAGGGAGCACATGCATACCCACAGTGGAATACGCATAGGGACCAGCACGCAAAGAAGAGAAAGGTGCCTAAAAGCCATTTAAATGGTTGTCAGCCATGGAATATTTAGAAAATTATGAGGTTTTGATTCTTTTATTATATTAAATACAAAAATGTCATCGTAATACTAAAAGGAGAAATAAATGCCTGTAAACAGATACTAAATGAAGCTACAATTTAACTCATCCTTATTGTTTTCACTTCACTGGCTAACCCAAGATAAAAAAACATCCATTCTAAAATCACTAGACATAATAAGATGAGAATAGGATGCTGTAGCAGGCTCAGTTCAGAATTTAACAGCTAGGAGGGTTTACGTGTGACCCTTAATGTTAATATAATAGCTGTAGATTCAAATTTTTCATGTTTTCTTTCCCTTCAATTAAACAGTGACCTGCTTCCTAGTGATGATGGCATATTCTAAAACATTTGAGTAAAAGAAGGTTATAGCATTTTTAGGGTTGCTTATACAATAACATGGCTTCTACTATTAAGTTTTGTAAAATATTATAAAAAACTGTTTTTCTCAGTAGCCAATTTTCATAATTAAATCACTCTTAAGTCAAATGACACAAACCATTGTGAAAAGAAAAAAAGAATTTTTAGTAAAGGTAAAGGTTGAAAAATTCGGAAATTGGAAATTCTGGTTTTGCCATTCTACGACCTAAAATCAATTTAGAGAATTAAAAAAGTTCTTTTTGTTTGAAAAGAAAATATGAATTCTACCCATTTCCTTGCATGGCAGATTTGTGTCCTATGTAATTTGAGAGAGAAAATCTCAAAAATTGAGATTTTTAATAGCAATGCAGCAGACAATGAAATATAGAAGTACAGCTTAAATAAATGCATATGAATAGCTACACTTTTAACTACAGCAAAGATCGTATTTGCAGTACAGTGAATGACAAACAGGAGTAAAGAGATTTTATAAGCAAAGTTCTAAGAGAAAAATTCTGCTCTTTAAATATGTGGTCATGCATGCTGAGTGGGGATAAAGAGGAGAGGGGAAGATACCAATCAGAACTGTATTTCAAGCATTAGAGCTATACTGCTAGCACAGGGCAGGATGGCGCAAGAGAAGCAATGAATTCATGGGGATATCTTGCTACTCACGTCTTTGAAAAGAAATAGTGCATTTCCCTGGCTAGTGCATGCTGCTTATTGCAAATATCATGCTTGGGCCTGGACATGCCTATTGCTTTAAAGGCAAGCAAGGACCATCACGATTATCTAGTCTGACCTCCCGCACAACGTAGGTAACAGTACCTCTCCCACCCACTCCTGTAATAGGCCCATAACCTCTGGCTGAGTTACTCAAGTCCCCAAATCTTGATTTAAGCACTTCAAATTACAAAGAATCCACATTTACTCTAGTTTAAACCAGGAGGTGACACATGCCCTGCAGAGGAAGGTGAAAATCTCCCAGCGTCTCTGCCAATCTGTCCTGGGGAAAATCTTTCCTGATTCCAAATATGGTGATCTGAGAGATCCATCAGCCAGATATCTGGGATAGAATTCTTTGTAGTAACTCAGAGCTCTCCCCATCTTGTGTCCCATCTCCAGACACATTTGCTATTAGCAGTCACAGCTGGAATATGCGTCATTTTAGGAAATCTGATCATACCATTCACTCCATAAACTCATCAAGCTCAGTCTTAAAACAAGTTAGGTTTTCCCCCTCACTACTCCCCTTGGAAAGCTGCTCCAAAACTTCACTCCTCTGATGCTTAGAAATCTTTGTCTAATTTCAAGCTTAAATTTATTCATGGCCAATTTATATCTTTTTTTTTTAAAACCAAAATTGGCATTTAACTTACTCTTTTCCCTCCCTGGTGTTTATCCCTCTGATGTATTTATAGAGAACAACAATATATCCTCTCAGCCTTCATTTTGTTAGGATAAACAAGCCAAGCTACTTAAGACTCCTCTTCTAAGGTAGAGACCTGAATTGCACACAGTATTCTAGATGAGGTCTCACCAGTGTCTTGTATCAAGACTTCCCTATCTCTACTGGAAATACCTCGCCGATGTATCCTAGGAGTACATAAGGATTTTTCAGGGCCACATACACTGGCAGCTCATAGTCATCCTGTATTCAACCAATACACACAGGTCTTTCTCCTCCTATCATTTCCAAATGCAACATCCACAGCTTATAGCAAAAGCTCTTATTGTTAGTCCCTAAATTCATGGCTTTGCACTACTAAATTTCATCCAATTTCTATTACTCCAGTTTTCAAAGTTGTCCAAATCTTTTTGTATGATATTCCAGTCCTCCTTTATATTGGCAGTACTTTCCAGCTTTGGGTCATCTGCAAATTTTATTAACACACTCTCACTTTTTGTGCCAACACCATAATGAAAATGACCAATTGCTGAGGAACTGTGTTAGTAATTTCCCTCCAGGTTAATATTTCATGTTTCAGTATGATCCACTGTATTCTCCCTTTTAAACTGTTCCTTACCCAGTTTTAGATTCTCATATTAATTCCCATCTTCTCCAACAGAACTAATAATTTGTCATGTGGCACTGTTATCAAATGCTTTACTGAAAAGCTTTGTTTAGAAAATCAGTTACCTTCTCCAAGAAAGAGATCAGACTGGTATGACACAATCTAGCTTTTGTAAAACCATGTTTTATTTTATCCCAATCACCATATACCTCTATGTCCTTAATTATTCTCTCTTTCAGAATTTGTTATAAAACCTTGTATACAACTGGGGTCAAATGAATAGGCCTGTACTTTCCTGGATGACCTTCTTACTTTCTTAAATACAGGTACTATATTTGCTATTCTCCAATCACAGGGTATGATCACTGAGTTTACGGATTCATTCAAAAGCTTTGCTATTGGGCTTGCAAACTTCATGTGCCAGTTCCTTTAATATTCTTGGATGAAAATGATCTGGGCACCCCAAGTTGGTCCCATCAAGGCGTTTGAATTCAGCTTCCACCTCAGATATGGTCATTGCTATTTCCATATGCTCATTGCCATTAGCCATTGTTCCCAAGCTCCTCATTACTCCTATTAAAAGTATTTGTTTAGGTATTGGGCCATATCTAGGTTATCTATAATCTTTACCCCATCATCAATGCTTAGTGGTCCCAGTTTTTCTTTCCTGATTTTCTTTTTAGTTATATGACTAAATAACCTTTTACTATTGTTTTAAATTTCCTTTGCAAGTCCAACTCTGCTTGGCTTTTGGTAGTTCTCACTTTTTCCCCGACACTTTCTGACATTCAAGAAGCAACTTTCTCTGCTGATGGATGCCTTCCTTCCATCCCTTATAGGCTTTCTGCTTCCTCTCAATAACCTATCTGAGATGCTTGTTCATCCAGTTTGGTCTGCAACCCTTCCCTATGAAATTTTTTCCCCTTGCTTGGGATGCAGGATTCAGATAGTTTCTGGAACTCTGACTTAAAGTAATTCTATGCCTCCTTCACATTTAAATCTTGAGTTCCCCAGACAAGTCCACTTCCCTAACTAATTCTGTTAATTATTTAAAGTTTTCCCTTTTAAAATCAAGGCCCCTATTTGCAAACTTATTTTTATTTATCCTTCCATGTGGTTTAAACTGAACAAACCCATGATCACCCAAACCAAGGTTGTCCTCTATAGCAAGTTCTTCTATGAAGGCTTTGAATCCACCATTGTGACCTGGGAAGTGGCACAGAGTGCAAAGGGGCAAATAAAATATAGTTTTTTTGAAAAAAAAAAGAGGGGGGGCAGTAATTTAAAGGGTGTTAACCCTAACTAGTTATCTAATTCGTAACTGAAGCAGATTCCGCTAAGTGGATGGATGCTGCCTGCTCCATCTAATTAATTTGTTCCCAGAGTGACTGTGTCTTCAGTCAAACAATCTGCAAGAGAAGTCTCAGTTCACAGGTAGATAAGGAAAAAGAATAAGAATCCATACTTACTGTGAAAAGGCCACACATCCGTTCTATCTTCTCTGGATTCCTCGGGCCTCCATTCTTGTTTAACCTCACCAGAAACCGCTCACTAAAAAGCAAAGGACACAGAGGAACACAAATTGCAACAAACAAACACAAAAGAATAAACACATTTCAAAATGTGTGTTACACCCTGTCATTTTTTTCATTTTTCAAAGCATATGAAACTTTATTCAGTGACTCAGGTAGAATTACATTGTGAAGCCCGGAGTAATTATTGTAGAAGGCTTTATTTTCAGGAAGTCTCTCTCCATGAAAAGCTACAGTGCTGATGAATCTCAATGGCAGATTATCATAGTAAAATTTGTTTTAAGGCTATTTTCAAGTGCGTGAAGTCTCATGACGCAAGACTATAACAACAGGAATGTTGCAGTGCAGGACTGACATCCATTGACAAAGCTGTTTGAAGTTAGACGGTACTTCAGGTGAAACCAAAGTGCATTTAGAGAAGTGAAGGAAACTTACACAGCACCTGCCTACATGGTGCTTGGTTCAAGTTAGTTCTGTCTGCCTTTCGCTTTCATGACCATTGAAATTCACTCAAAAATGTAAGAATTAAAACAAAAGAAGGCTACAGAGAAGAGGAAAGTATGTCTGAATGCTTATTTGTTTTAAACAAAACCAATTAAAATAAATACTGTACTAATTCTTGCATCTCAGGACCTGATTTAAATCTTTATCATTTACAAATTGAACAGCCTTTGTGCAAGCCAGAACAGAGTCTAAATCAACAAAATGGGGCTGTAAATCAAATCATCCACTGCACTAATGGGGACACAATATGGTATTTCCATAAGAGTCATGACAGAGAAATTACTTATATAAATATACAAAACCAAGATCAGTAGATTTAATTATTCACTGGGCTTGTGATTATGCACTTGTATACACAAGTGAATAACTCACCGACTTCAACTGTGCACATTAGAATGTGAATCCTTGGTAACTTTTCCAACCTCGTGCAATTATTTAACTATTAATGTTCTTAAAGTGAGGCATTTATTCGCACCATTAAACTTAAGATATGGAAAACATGAAGATTGAATGGCTCCATGGTTTGGGATGGCATCTTAAAAGATGACATCTTTATTTCCTATCCCTCTCATGCTAGTGAAGGGTACATATAATGGGGGAATCTTGAAATTTTTCAATCAGTAGCTCAGGAAGTATTAAGCTAGTTCAAATGCGGTGGGCATGGTAAACATCTTCCACAATCTTATCTGGCACCATCAACGCTAACACTTGGACTAGATTTAAAAACTGTGCTTACACAGGCCACTCTAATTATAACCAAACCATACTGTTCCATATGGGGAGCACTGCTTTGTTAAGCTACCTCCAAAACAAGGAGGTCCCGTGATTCAAGTCTATATGCTTGACTCCTCCAGCTTGCTCTCCTGGGTGCCAGTCAGAGCACAGATCCAGGGAAAGACATACTTAACGAACCCCAATTGGCAGCTGCTGCTGTAATCTCCCTTAAAGTAGGGTCCATTGTATGGACGGTACTTACTTTCTGAATTAATACTGTCCTCAGCTTTATCACCACTCCACAGATGTTCTACAGGGGTGGAGAGGGAATGATGCATGTCCCCATAAACCCAGCCCCACTCCTCCCCATGTGTAGAACCCCAGATCTGGGACAACTGGTATTAATAAACAACTCTTGTAAGGATTAACTGAATTCAGTCTGTGCTATATATTGTTTCTTTGTAGATACAAAACCAAAATTTATAGGGAATATATATAATGTCAGTTTAAATTTTAGGTTTACTTTAAAATCTGTGATCTGACTATTTAAATCAGATTGTCACTACATTGCTTTACTACTCATAAGTAGAATGATTGTGCCATGACTTCCGAGGAATACAAATAAATCTTTTACTTTGATGCAGGGCATGGTGCAGTAGATTTACACTACAGCAAGTAATATAAATGTCCATAAACTGATTTTTCATTCTTCCTGTGAGAGATTTCATCTGAAAGCACACTCAATCTCTATTGTTCTGTTGTATATTTAAAAAATAGATATGGTGTGATTATATATATTTATTACTCCGATGAACTGCCAAAGTAGGCTGAGACAGAGTCATATAACCTTAATAAAGTTTGCATTAAAATATCCTCCTAAATGATCGATAATTTTTGGCACCAAAAAGTATGAAAGTAGGCTGAAACAGGATCATGTGACCATGTGATATAGACTATGATGTAAAATTGATGTCTCTGTGAAATAAAATTCTCAGGACATTAAAAAAAAGCCTTAGTAGAGCCTGTATCATCTTGCTAAACATTTAGGGTAAGAGACCATGTTTTTCAGATACTCAATCTTATTCCACAGAAAGTGAAGCATTTGGGGCACATTTCCTGCCTCTTCTGTTGCTTTTTAAGCTTGTATTAGCCTCAATATAGGCCACAAGCAATGTGGTAAAAATTAAGACGAGTAAGTAAAAATAGAAGTGACAAAAATGCTTTTAAATTTTCCTATGGGCACAGCATAGTTCTGTACCCACCAAGCTATTGTGTATATGTCAAGGGAAAAAAGTTATATAAGTGGAGAAAATTCTTACCACCATTTCTCCATGAATGGCTGTTCTTATTTCTGCTGGAGCTTCCTTTTGGCTGAGTGGAGTGACCTGCTCTTACAGCTTGAGTCCATGTAGTATGAAAGAAGTAAATCTCAAGAAACTTGGAATGGGATTTTCAAAAGTGTTCAGTGTTGGCCTAACTCTGCTCCCACTGCAATCAACTTATTTTAATGGAAGCAAAGTTAGGCTAACACTAAGCATTTTTGAAAATTCCTTGATATTCAGAAGTTTAGCTATGGGAATCCCCCCCGCGCCCTCGACTGTATATATTGGTGGAGTGGTGGCCAGCAATGGCCACTGCCCAGGGCTGGAGGAGCCCAGCACCTCTGGCGGGTGGCAAAGAGCAAAGCAGAGACAGCAGGCAGTAGGAGGAGGGCGAGGAGCAACAAAATACAAGTTTGTCCCAGCCTCCATTTTCCCCAAAGCCGGTGCTGGATGAGCTCAAGCAACTCAGCAGGCTGCTGAGATGAAGGATGTCAGAGGGGGCTGGCTGCGGCACCTACCTGACCCCTTCGTCCTCTTCCTGGCCCTGGTCCCTGCTGAAGGGGGGCTGCACATGCCCCAATGCTCCTCTCCTTGACAGATGCATGCTCGGCAGCCCCTGGCCTAATTTCCCATTTGATCAGCTTGAAGGGATGATGGTTCACCTGCCTGGCGGGCGAGGTGGGAGAGGGCAGGGACATTATCAAATTGCATTTGTTGATAGTTGGGGGAGGTGAGGGCACAATATAATGGTTCAGCTGCCCCCTAAACAACTTTAATCATGGCCCCTCCTGGGCAGGCCCCTGCTTTACCTCCATCTCCCCACCTAGAAAACAGTGGTCCCTCCTTGCAGTGCACAGCTGTTGCTCCTGCCTCTCCCCCTGGGGCACAGCATGCAGCTCACTTAGCCTCCAAGGTCACTTTACTGGTTCAATTCCAGCCAGCTACCGTGCAAGGAGGGGGCCCAGCAGCATCATGTTCTTATTTTATCACCAAAATCTCTAGAGACCGTTTGCAGTGTTGTTGAAGACATGTTGGTCTAAGTATATCAAAGAGACAGGGTGAATGAGGTATTTTTTATTGCAGTGTTTCTCAACGACCAGTTCATGGACTGGCGCTGATCCGAGATCTCCCTGACACAGTTCAGGAAGGCAGCAAACCAGTCCCCCGGTATCTAAAGGGTTGAGAAACACTGTTTTATAAGACCAACTTCTGTTGGTAAGACACACAAGCTTTGGAGCTTACAAAGACCTCAATCAAATTTATAAACAGAAAAATGTCCGTGCTTGGGCATAGCCACTAAAATACAACTCCATTCACCCTGGTGTGTCAGTAATACCTCATCCTGATCACTAGTATGGAAAGAAACTGAAGGATTTACACCAGCATGGACACTTGATTCTCATGTATTGACAGGAGGAGACTATTAACAAACACCAGCTGTGTAGTTTATGTCCTATACTACAGGCTTGAAGCCTGAGCAGTGGCATCAAGGAAATCTGAACACTCCAGATATCATCTAACCTGTTTTGCCACAACCATTTCAACAATTTTTCCTGAAAATGAAGACTAGACAGAGGTCAATAAATAGTAAGATTGTCAGAGTCAAACCAATAATTTTCTGAAGGTCTGTTCTTATTCTACCCCACAGTGACGCACTCAATCCGCAATTGGCCCAGTACTTCTTCACTGTTCTTCAACAGCCAGGATGGACATAGATTCAACTCAAGTTGTGGACCATAAACATAGGGAGCAGGCTGGTTGAGAGAAGGTGACGTTTTTCACATCGTCACTTTTCAGATAAGAATCACACTTCATGGCTTTAAAGTTTTGCAGTTATTTTAAGAGATATTAATGAACTGATAACTTTTCTAAAATAGATGCATTTCCTGAGCTGCAGGAACTGTGCAAACGAGATTTTTCCTATGCTCCCAAAAATACTTTTCAGAAAGACTTAAAAAATAGTTATTAGGTCACCTCTGCACAGACTTTGATGTCAACTGATGCATCTATTTTAATTCTTAAATCAGTTTTATTATGCAGTCTTGTAGTTATATGAGAAAACTCTTTTTTCATGTCTCTTGTAATTACAATTCATATCATATATCTTCACCATAATGCTTTGTACTTGGTTGACTGGTTTCCTATGGAAAACTTGAGTTCCAAAAAAAAGAACAGCAAATCCAAAAAGGCCTAGAATTAACCATCAAGATCGTCGTGGATAGCTGTCATGAACGTCAAACACATGATGATTACTTTTGTAACAGATTCTAAGAGTATGTTTACTCCTCACTAAAACCGAATGTCATGGCGTGCACTCACCTCTCATGAGCGCCTCCAGTTAACTGAGTGTGAACCTGCGCACGTGCACGCACACACACAGTCTCTCTCTCTCTCTCTCTCTCGCTGGTGCCCCCATCAGCTGTTGCCCTCATCAAGCGGGTCTTCAGTGGCTCAGCCCTCCAGCTAAATCACACACAGTCTAAAATGGATGAACCTGTTCCAGAGTAAGAAAGTTCCAACAAGGGCTATCACTGTGAACTTGTTGGTATCTGCGACCCTGCCTCTGGGTTCAGTTCTCAGCCCCTTCTGGGCTAACTTTAAGTCTGTCCCTGCCCCATTAAAGAGCAGCACGCCCAGGGCTTTTTCCTTGGAGACTCTTTGCCTTTAGTTGTTCTGTAGTGTCCAAGCTCTCCAGCCATGTCACTCCTTACCTTCAGTCCCCTTGCGGGGGGAGGCGAGGGGAGACGGAGGATGGGATGCCGACAAAGTTCAATGAAGGGCTGGCCCTCTTCAGGGTCTTTAGCCTCATCCTTGGACCTGTTTAAATTTCCGGCCCCTTCCTTGGGCTTTTAAGAGAGTCTTATCCCCTTCTTGGTGCTTAGGCCACTTTTCCAGTGGCTGATGGGGGGACCGGGCCATGCTCACTGCTCACGGTATCAATCCAGGGACCCTATAGATACCAGCCACCTACTGCTTTCCTTTACTGGGTTGTTGCTGCTATTCCCTGGGCTGCTGCCCGCTCAGTCCCATCACCTCCACCCATTACTTTAGGTTACAGTCCTTAGGTTCTATTTGTCTCATTCCATTTGCACTAGGTCTCTCCCAGGCCTCCTTGTGTAGAGATTTTTCTATCCTACCCCTGCTTAAGCAGAGCTTCCCCCAAGCCTCCTAGCCCAAATCCTTGAAGAATTTTTTTTTATAAAATTATTAATATTTACTGGCCTCAAATTTTCAGGTAGTTTTCCTTTTTCGAAGCTACTCGTTCTGTTGGAATTTGTCTTATGACACGAGAAACAAATGAATAATCCCTTCTGCTAAAGTTGAGATATTCTTAATAATTTATCCAACCATCCTTTGTTCTCCAATTCAGCGCACAGTAAACTTGGAATTTATGGCCTGACAGCACTTTGAGGAGCTAAAGGAGTGTAAAGGTAAAATGTAATTCAAAATATTTGAAAAAACATGAGGAACAGAAATAAAGATTAATTTTCCATCTTTAATGGTCAAGTTGGCTGTGCTAGCTTTGATTTACTTTCTGCTTTAAATAATTTTAAAAGAAAAACCCGAAAAAAGAGAGAAAAGAATGATGTAACATCTCCAGAGATTGTGAAAAAGAAACTGCCTATCAGTTCACTATCCTTGTCTTTTACCAGATGAGAGCTAAAGCTGCCATAGGCAACATGCCCATTTTCACTCTGTCCATTAAATCAATTCTTATCTCAGTGGAAGTCAACACCAATCCATTAATTAGTAAGAAGATAGAAATTGTGATTAAATACTAAAATATGTTCATCTGGGAACAACAAGATTTAAATAGAAGGCTTCTAACAAATGAACTTGATGCAATGTATCTAGTTAATACAACAGCTCTCCCTTCTTGCCCACATGTTTTGAAGGCATAGGTAAGAACATGACCTGTAAATTTCCTCCCTCTTTCTAAAACAAAGATATAAAAGAGAAAGAAATAAGTTTTGTAATTCTTGTTCTAAATATGAGCCCCGATCCATTAGACATAGTTTGGCCTCTGAGAACGCCTACTGGACCAGGTCCCATAAGCAAGATAGGCAAAGAACACAAGATATTTCAAGGTATTTAGGTACTTGACTCCCACTGAAATCAGTAAGAGTTAGGTGCCTAAATACCTTTCAAGATCTGGATCAGAATGCCAACTTTGAAGATTACACTGGAGTTTAGGCATGAGCTAAGTGCCCAGTTGTCAGAACTTAAGTGGCTGAGTGCATGCTCAATGGCATATTTTTTAGGTATCATACGGAAATTTAACAGCAAAAACATAGGCACCATGGAATTTAGGTACCTTCAGGGTTAGGCAGCAGTTGAGTAGAGGTTTTGAGAATCTAAATTTTAGATTTAGACACTGACCATGGCAGCTAAGTGCCTAAATACCTTTGTGGATCTAGCCTTGAGTGCCTTTCAGCAGTGTATCACATGGCTTTGCGCTCTCATCCTCTCCCCAAGGGAGAACTGGGTATGTAGCTGAATGTTTTGTTTTTGAATTTTTTTAAAAAACACTCAAACATAGTTATATGTTTAGGTTAGAGAAAGCAAGGTCAAAGACATACATCTTGCTCTTAGTGGTGAGGTTTGTAACAGTCCCTGGTATCCTGTTGGAGTTCACACCAGTTTTGGATCAGCACCCAAGAAAGTTCTGTCACCTGCAAAGATGAGCTTTACCTTTATTGTAGGAAGTTTCATTTTGTAAGAGGAGCAAAGCTGTTAATATAGTGTGACAGGGTCAAGCCTGACGGCTATGCCAGAGTGCTGGAGGGCCTGTATATCAGCCTCAGGCTCCACAAAGCCCTGTTCCCTGGGTAACTCAGCTGGGGCTGATTAGGCAGTTAGGCCACCTGGGGCTGTTTTACCAATCAGGCCAGCTGGGGCCAATCAAGGGGCCCCGCCCCAAACACTTAAAAGCCTGCAGGGCAGGCAAGCAGTTGTGGGTTTATGGAGCTTGGAGAGAGGAGGAGTGGAGGACGGAGTTATAGGTATAGTTACAGTTACAGGGTACAGTTGCAGTTCACAGCTTTTGGAGTTGGCAGCTTGGCGCAGCAGGCTGCAGCCTGCGGGCTGCAGCCTACAGAGGCTTGCAGCTTCCCCTGTTGTTACCGGTGCCTCGGAGGGCAGGGCACCTGGCTGGAGAGGCAGGGAGCGGATCACGGACTACCCCAGAGGGAAGGTAGCAGTACTCAGGGGCAGAGCGGGCCCCGGCCCCTCCCTCGACCCTCCCCCAGCTGCACCACCGGCCAGGCTGGGAGAGCGCAGGACCCACGGGGGCGGAGTACTTCTCCCTCCCCTGCCCCGACCTTGCCACAATAGTCTTCATCCGGAGGCTTTATTTGATCTTTTAGATACCTAAGGCACACATCATTGAATATCTTGAAGATAAGGACCAAGACCTTGAACTTGATATTCCATGGGAAGCCAGTGTACGGAGAAGAGGACAGGTCTGATGTGTTCACAGTAGCAGTATGCTGAGAAGCCATGCTGTAGCATTCTGTATCAGCTGGAGTTTTCTAAACACTGAGTGCTTCATGCCCAGGTATGTTGTAGTATCATAGTC
>ML677085.1:4437031-4460430 GCA_007922155.1 Mesoclemmys tuberculata
GTCCAGCTGAGAGGTGACGAAGAACATGGTTACTTACCAGTAACTGTTGTTCTTCGAGATGTGTTGCTCATATCCATTCCACTAGGGTGAGTGCATGCCCTCGTACATGGTTCCCAGACTTTTTTCCCTTAGCAGCCTCTGTAGGGCTGGCTCCGGCGCCCCCTGGAGTGCTGCACTCATGCCATGGTACATAGGGTGCCGCTGGCCCCACACACCCTCAACCCCTTCTTTCTGCCGACTGACAGTGGGGACAGAGGGTGGGTGTGGAATGGATATGAGCAACACATCTCGAAGAACAACAGTTACTGGTAAGTAACCATGTTTTCTATCTTCGAGTGATTGCTCATATCCATTCCACTAGGTGATTAAAAAGCCATACCTTGGAGGTGGGTAGGAGTCACCGATGAGCTGCCCTCAGCATGGCTCTGCCGACTCATGTATCCTCCCTCGCCTGCTGGATGATGGTGTAGTGCGAAGCAAAGGTGTGTACCGATGGCCAGGTGGCAGCCTTGCAGATGTCGTGGAGGGGGACCCTTTCCAGGAAGGCCACCGATGAGGCCTGGGCCGTGGTTGAGTGCGCAGTCACGATCCTGGGGAGCTGGACACCTGCCAGCTCATAGCAGTGGTTTATGCAGGCAGTGATCCATTTGGAGATGCACTGTGTGGAGACTGGAGATCCCTTCATCCTGTCCGCTACCACGGTGAAGAGTTGCGTTGTCCTCTGGAAGGGCTTTGTCCTTTTGATGTAGAAGGCCAGGGCTCTCCTCACATCCAGGGAATGTAGTCTCCTCTCCACCTCCAACCCGTGTGGTTTAGGAAAAAACATGGGGAGGAAAATGTCTTGATTATAATGGAATTGCGAGACCACTTTAGGCAAGAAAGCTGGGTGGAGTTTCAGCTGCACCTTATCCCGGAAGAACATGGTATAGGGGGGCTCAGAAATCAGTGCTCTTAGCTCAGAGACCCTCCTAGCCGAGGTAATGGCCACAAGGAAGGCCACCTTCCAGGACAGGATTAGCAGGGGGCAAGTGGACAAGGGCTCGAAGGGGGGCCCCGTGAGTCTAGAGAGGACCAGGTTGAGATCCCAGGGAGGCACCGGGTCACGGACCTGCAGATAGAGCCTCTCAACTCCCATGAGGAACTTCACCGACATTGGATGGGAAAACAGGGACCGCCCCTCCAACGGCTGATGGAAAGCAGAAATGGCCGCCAGATGCACCCTACGGGAGGCTAGCGCCAAACCCTAGAGTCTAAGCTGTAGTAAATACTCCAGGATAGCCTGTATAGGGGACATGCCCGGGGGGGATGCCCAATGACTCCATCCAGCAGGTAAACCTCTTCCACTTGGCCCTATATACAACCTGTGTGGAAGATTTTCTGCTGCCCAGCAGAACGCGCTGGACCTGCGCCAAGCAGGCTCTTTCCTTCTCTATCAGCCAGAAAGTCTCCAGGCTGTCAGCTACAGGGAGTCCAGGCTCGGGTGCAGTAGGTGACCGTGGTCCTGGGAGAGCAGGTCCGGCCGGCCTCCTCTGAAGCTCGATTGGCGTGGCAACAGAGAGGTCCTGCAGCATACTGAACAAGTGCAGTCTCGACCACGCTGGGGCAATCAGGATCACGTCCGCTCTGTCCTTCTTGATTTTCAAGAGGACCTTGGGTAAGAGCGGGATGGGGGAAACGCGTACATGAGGGTCCCCGTCCATTCGATGAGGAACGCGTCATCGTGAAAACCCTGGGGGAAGACGATAGGCCAAAGGGCAGGGCCATAAATTGGTAGTGGCCCCCAGCCACCGTGAACCTGAGGAAGTGCCTGTGGCTGGGAAGAATGGAGATATGAAAATACACATCCTTCAAATCAAGGGCGGCAAACCAATCTCCTGGATTCAGAGATAGGATAATGGCCGCTAGGGACACCATGTGGAACTTGAGTTTCTTTATGAACCTGTTCAACCTGCGCAGGTCCAATATAGGCCTGAGGCCGCCCTTGGCTTTTGGGACGAGGAAGTACCTCGAGTAGAACCCTCTCCCCACCTTGAGCAGTGGAACCGCTTCTACTGCTCCTTTGTCCAGGAGGGAATGCACCTCCTGAACCAAGAGTTGCTCATGAGATGGGTTCCTGAAGAAGGATGGGGAAGGAGGGGAATTGGGAGGGAAAGACACAAACTGGAGGGCATAACCCTGGCATCTCTGAAGGCCAGGGTTGAATCCAGGAAGGCGATACTGATACCACCCTCGGGGAGCCCCTGCTGGGAAGCAGAGGACAACCCAGAACAGTCGCGCCGTCCAGCACCGCTGGTCCTGTCCCTACCCATCATGGCAGGAAGGGCCTAGGCAGTGACCTAGGTTGCTGCTGCGGGCACTGCTGCTTCTGGCAGGTCTGCTACCTCGCTGCCTGAGGGGTACAGGCCCAAGGAGTGTAGGGTGGCCCTAGAGTCCTTCAGGGCAGGCAGCTTCTCATCCGTTTTATCGGAAAACATCAAAGAGCAGGTCCTGGATAGAGCTCTCTACTTCTTGGGACAGCCCTGAAGATTGGAGCCACGCCGAGCACTGCATGGCAATAGCAGAGGCCATAGCCCTGCTCGCTGTGTCCGCTGCGTCTGACGCAGTCTGGAGAGCTGTACTGGCAACAGTCACCCCCTCTTCCAGGACCGTGGCAAAGTCCACCACCTGGTCCTGGGGTAAGGCCTCTGCGAACCTTCACATCAAGTCCCACAGGTTGAGGTTATACCTCCCCAAGAGAGCATGGTGGTTCGCCTGTGGAATAGACCTTTCTTCTGAAAAGGTCTAACTTCCTGCCCTCCTTACTCGTGGGGGTACAGCCTTGGGCCCCTTGCCTATCTTTTTGATTGGCGGCATCAACCACCAAAGTCCAGGGGGCTTGGTGGTTAAAGAGGTACTCATGCCCCTTGGCAGGCACATAGAACTTTTTCTCGGCACCCTTGGAGGTTAGGGCAACCGAGGAGGGGGATTTGCCAGACCGCCTTGGCCAACAGAAGTACCCTCTCATGAATGGGTAGGGCCACCCTCCAAGGACCCTGAGCCCCCATACGCCCAAGGAGGGGGTCTTCCTCCTCAATAAGTTCCCTGACCTCAAGGTCGAGGTTGGAGGCCACCCTCTTCAGGAGTTCTTGGTGCACCCTGAAGTCAATCACCCTTTGGTCCCTATACACCACCTCATCTGGCAACAAGTACGAGGACAGGTGACGTGGCCCTGTAGAGGGTTCTTCATCAGGATCTGACTCCTCTCCTGAGGAGCGATCCTTTTCCTGCACTGATGGAGCCAGTGGGAGCACCTGCTGGGCCACAGAGGCAGGGGCCGACAGTTCCCTGCCCGATCTGTGCTCCCCATGGTCCCCAATATGGCCACTGCCAAGGGGCTTGCAGCCATCTTGGTGCTAGCGTTGGTGCCAAGGGCTGCACCTCCTCTCAGCGTCAGTGGCCCTTACCCTTTCAGGAACCTGAGCCGGCGGAACGGTGCCATCAGTGCCATCTAGGTGAGCCGCTTTGGGATCCACTGCTGGACGAACCTGAAGAGTGGTGGTGCCGTCTGTATTGGTGACAGAGCCTGGGCGAAGCTGATGACCAGTGCCACGGTACTGAGGACTTGTGACGTCTCTTCCTTGGTGCCGGTGAGCGGTGCCGGGACCTATGCCTCGGTGCCACGTCCGAGTCCGAAGCCCAAGAGTGTCCAGCTGGCGACAGTGATTTTGACCGGTGCCATCTCGGGGACTGATTCTGGTGCCGAGACAACTCGTCAGTGTATGAGCAGGGAGAGGAGCTGCCCAGCTTGACTCTCCAGCGACAAGTGGTGGGCAGTTGTTGTTCCAGTGCTGGGTGCACCCACCCTTCAGGGACACCCATCACAGGTTTGCCCCGGGACACAGGCCCTGTCTCCCTCGGCTGAGGAAGGGCTGGAGGCGTGGGCAAGGCCAACAAAGCTTGAGCCGCCTGGAATGCCTCAAGCGTTGAAGGGTCCTGTAGAGGGGCTCTCCCACTCCCAGAAGTCGGGGGAGGTTCCCTCGGGTCCGGTGCCGGTGCTGGAAACAGAGAGCACTCTGCGCGCTGCCGACATGTCTTCTTCTTCAGCACCTGAAAGGCCCGGTGCCAAGGCGCCTCCGGTGCCGGCAGTGCGCTCTCCACCGACAACATACTTGGTGCTGAGGAGGCACGAGGCAGTTTGAACGCCGGACTAAACGCTGCCTCCATGAGGATCGCCTTCAGCCAAATATCCCTTTCCTTCTAGGTCCTTGGCTTGAAGGCTTTGCAGATCCGGCACCCATCCTTACGATGCTGCTCACCTAAGCGTTTGAGGCAGCACTCATGAGGCTCACTGACTGGGAAACCATTCCCACAGTCAGTGCAGGGTTTAAACCCCAGCGAGCCCGGCATGGCCAGGTCGCTTAAGCCCGAAGGCTCTCTAACTTTCCTAAACTAAACTGTTCTTACTTAACTTCAAACTAAGTTCAATAAGAACTGCTACAGTAAATAAGACATGGGAAAAATACTTGCAGAAGCAAGCTGTTGTTTCAGTCACTGTCACAGGCGGTAATAAGGAACTGAGGGTCTGTGGGGCCAGCGGCACCCTATGTACTGTGGCATGAGTGCGGCACTCCAGGGGGTGCCGGAGTCAGCCCTACAGAGGCTGCTAAGGGAAAAAAGTCCAGGAACCGTGCACGAGAGCGCGCACTCACCTAAGTGGAATGGATATGAGCAATCACTCAAAGATAGAATGAAATTTTAAAGCTCTTAATGTCTAAGTTATGTAATTTTTATTCAAGCTGTTAAGGGCAGAAGATGGGAGAGAGATGCTATGAGTTAGGTAGAATTCTGTATTTTTCATGGCAACTATGTCTGATCAATATACCACTGTACCAGGAAAAGTGGTAAGGTTCTTTGAAACGATCCTGAGTTCATTTACTCTTCTGGACAAAGTGATTGCTGTGAGGAACAAGAACTTGACCATCAGGACATACAGCACAGAGTCAACAATAGGTCTGAACAGAGGCTTTGTCAACACCTGCAGAACTAGGGCAAGATTCCAATGTTTCAATGTCTGTTTTACAAGAGGCTTTTTCTGGGAAAAGGCCTTAAAAAAATAGGAGATGTAAGGATTTAACAAGAGATATGAATTCTGTGGACTCTGGTGATAAAATTCACAGGTAACAGGCTGTCTCTCTTCTGGAAGCTTATCAACACAAACTCCAGCATTTCCCACAAGATTAGAATTGAATCTGAATTCAGTTCAGAATTGAGTAGAATTGAATTGAATAGAATTGAGACCATGCACTCTCTTTGTAGTAAACCAAGTCTGCCGTTTTTACTTCTGGATCCTAATGTTAGTGACTTTTTTAAATGTAAGAAGGGAGATGATTACTGGTAGGTCTCTAGATTATCCAGTGTTAAGCGCTTACCCTTTTAAGTTCCAGGTGTTAAACTTGGTCTCTGCAAGTTCTCATATTTAAGTGGCTCTTAGCAAAGGAGACTGTCAAAGATTGGCAGACTGTGAGATCTGCAAACTAACCTTTTCATCATTCTAGGGAACCAGACAATCAGTTGCATAGCCATTATGATACAACTGAATTTATGAAATCCTTGTTTGACTATTTCCCTGTCCACTTGATTCATTACTATGAAATGACCTATTGTGTTATCCAACCATTAGAACGCAGCTACTCTCCAATGCCTAAAGCAAAAAAAAAAAAAAAAAAAAAAAAAAGAGGAACATTACTGTTTTTAGGGTTATTAAGCCAATCAGTATGTTTACAAATGGACAGGACAGAAGAAAATGGGTAACCAGAGAAGATGGGGACTGGTGGGTAAGCCTCTACTAGAACTATGGAACATGCACTCAAAGGAGGGATATTTGCTTAATCAGAAGTATACATCCTTTATTTAGGATCTTTTCTTCCTTAAAGATAGCTTCAGAATGGATCCAATTAAGAACAGGACTAAGGAATCCACTAATCTTGAAGGCCTTGAAGAATAAGATATCAACGGAAACTTCCAAATGAACTGAATTAGGATTATTGCTCCTATAACCTGTAGCCAATAAAATTAGGGTCAGATTAGTTAGTTTTTGTTTTTTCCTTCCATATTCAGAGGCACAGGATATGAGAAAGTAGTGGACTGGGGGACTCTAGTACATTTTATGAGCTAACTTTTCAAAATGATTTTTAGCGCCCATTAAAAATGTATGCAGTCAGTGAAGGAGAAAAAAAATCTAGAGATTTTTGTGCAACTATTCATTGGCTATTGCTACCAACTTTGGGGCAAAAGTTATGTGGATGCATACATACATTTCCATATTATAGATATTTAATATTGTTACTCCTCGGCTAAACAGTAGTTGTTTTCATGGCCTTGAAGCAAGTCCATTTCCATTGTTTGCGAGAAACTGATGTTGTGAGCCAGGTATAGTGTAATTTGTTTTACTACACGATGTACATGAATCCTGTTATTCTTAAATCAAGATAAATCCAAGTGCATGCAGGTAGCTCTAGAAATCTCAGCTCAGTCAACCTGAACACCTTCCAGGAATAGCTGCCTTCCTCCAAGTCTGCTTGGGTCTTCGACTGCCATGGAAGTGGCCCATCTTGACTGACCTATCATCCCCCAGTCATGACCCAGAAGAGCAGAAAAAGATGCACCACGCTGCCCTCTACTCCTCAACTGATTCTTCACGCTATATACCCCAGGAATGATCCATGCTTCTTCTCCCGCCCCCTCCCCCCATTAATGTAGTTATTTCCACTACGGTTGTTGAATTGCTTTACAGGACATCAGAACTTAGAATACATAGATGCAAAACTTATGCTGTGATCTACATAAAACAATAAATCACTACTTCCAGCTTAGCTATCCCAATTTGTATGCCCAACTCTAACCTTTCCATTTAAATATTTTAACACAGTGGTTCTCCAGCTATGGTCCTGGTGCCACTAGTGGATCATCAACAGATCACTTACTTTCTGGACTGTGTAGAGATGATTGGACACATGGTTCTAACTTCTCATATCCATGCAAAATATAATTTTTAAATGTTAAAATACTCATTTTATTAAAAAATCGACTAATAATTTAATTTGTAAGGGTTATAGTTGTTACAACAGGAATGCAACCAGGAATGGGACGAGGCAATGTCCACAAGCCACACACTTTTAAATACATGACCCACCCTATGAAAAATGTTGAGACCCCTTGGCTTAGGGAAATTTATACATTATATTAACAAACACTAAAGAATAGCTATTGAGAGTGGGGAAACTATGCCTGAAGCTTCTATAGTAGGACTGTTGCTATCAGTGAAATATACTAACATCATATCTAAAAGCCGTTTAAACTAGGAACGAAACCAATGCCCATAATTTAAAGAACTATCTAATAGAAGACAATGAGATACTATATTTGTCCTCGCACTCTTTATATATGTACATGTAGGTCTCCTAGGGAGAATACACTGCCAGGCTTCCACAGTTCTACTAGGAATTTACTGGTGTCAATATATGTCCCTATGGGGTGCACCAACTGTTACTTTCTTGCCAATCTGAATGTGTGTAAGCAAGTAGAGGCCTAGTAAAAGGAAGACATTTAGTTTGGAGATAACTTCAAATGTACCAAAATAGGGACTAAATTGTCACTGTATGATTTGCCCTAAGCAAGGGTAGCATGTAGTTGTGCTGTCCAAGGTGCAATCTGGGAAGCTGATTGTTACTTAGTTTTTCCCTTGCTTTGGGGTGGAAATACATTGAACTAGCACAGTATATGGTTTCC
The DNA here is from genome assembly GCA_007922155.1 of Mesoclemmys tuberculata. NCBI lineage: Eukaryota > Metazoa > Chordata > Testudines > Chelidae > Mesoclemmys > Mesoclemmys tuberculata. The sequence goes on from ML677085.1 coordinate 4,444,799, forward strand.
CAGCACATCGACTCAACTAAATGGAACATTATGATGAAGTTGGGGGAAGAAGAGAGGGGGCAAAGCTAAGGCTCCATCTTTACTCCCCCTTACTCACTTGCACAGCTGTGTAGAGTTAGTAACAGTATTATACTAAATCTTAAACCCATTTACTATTCAGATGCTTTTCCTACCTTTTTCCGTCACATTTGCCAAATATAAAAACAAAATCTGTGTTTAAAAAGGACTACCTAACTCCACAGTAAAATCACAAAACATCTTCTGGTGACACCCCCGTCAATTCCTGATGTCAGAAATACAGGATTGATGTTGGCTAAAATCATACAAAAGGAGGCAATGATGAGCTGTGAGTGGAACAAGTTCTAATGGAAGCAGAAACATCTGTAATAGCCAAATGAATACAGCAAAATATGGCAAAGTAAGGTTTCAGCGTTGATGTCCATTAAAAAATTACTTGGGCTCTGTAGTGAGTATATGTTGTCTGCCCCACTTTAAGAGGCAGAACATTCACTGGCTCAAAAAATTAGATTTGGAAAAGATATATAAGATATATAAACAAACAAGGGAAATACAACCTAGATGGAGCATAAGGTGGTTGCATAACTGGTTGGGAAGAGGGTAGTTATCTGTGGTTCATAGTCAAGCTGGAAGGGCATATTCATGTGGGGTCCCTCAGGAATCAGTTCTGGGTCCAGTTCTGCTCAATATCTTCATCAATTATTTAAATAATGGCAGAGAGAGTACACTTATAAAGTTTGCAGACACCACCAAGCTGGGAGGGGTTGCAAGTGCTTTGGAGGATAAGATTATAATTCAAAATGATCTGGACGAACTGGAGAAATGGTCTGAAGTAAATAGGTTGAAATTCAACAAGGACAAATGCAAAGTACTACGTTTAGGAAAGAACCATCTGTTGCATACATACAAAATTGGAAATGACTGCCAAGGAAGGAGTACTGTGGAAAGAGATCTGGGGGTCATAGGGGATCACAAGCTAAATATGAATTTACAGGGTAACATTGTTGCAAAACAAAAGCAACCATCATTCTGGGATGTATTAGCAGGAGTATTTTAAGCACGACATGAGAAGTAATTCTTCCGCTCTACTCCATGCTAATTAGGCATCAACCGGAGTATTGTGTCCAGCTCTGGATGCCATATTTCAGGAAAGATGTGGACAAATTGGAGAGAGTCCAGAGAAGAGCAACAAAAATGATTAAAGATCAGGAAAACATGACTTATGAGGGAAGTCTGAAAAAATTGGGTTTGTTTACCCTGGAGAAGGGAAGACTGAGGGGGGGATATAACAGTTTTCAAGTAAATAAAAGGTTGTTACAAGGAGGCGAGATAAAAATTGTTCTCTTTAACCTCGGAGGATAGATAGGACAAGAATGGGCTTAAATTGCAGCAAGGGAGGTTTAAGTTGGACATTAGGAAAAACTGCCTCTCAGGATACTTAAGCACTGGACTAAATTGCCTAAGGAGGTTGTGGAATCTCTGTCATTGGAGATTTTTAAGAGCAGATTAGTCAAACACCTGTCAAGTATGGTTTAGATAATACTCAGTCCTGCCTTGAGTGCCACTCTAGGTCCCTTCCAGTCCTACAAATCTATGATTCTATTAGTCCATTTCTTAGGATTCAGTTTACGACTATTCCCTACAGTAAATTTAATAGTGCACTTTCTATTATTAGTATTTACCTTTTAGATTTCCTATTTTTGGCCACCTTCTCTAGCAAAGTCTATCCAATTTCTCACAAATGCTGTCTGACAATCTCCCTCCTCTCCATAGGATGAAGGGAACATGATCAAGTCAACATGTACAATGTGTGTGTGAGAGAATGAGTCACAAAGGGCATAGGGTGTGTTCAGGATGACACTGTGCTTTTATGAAGAGCTCACCTTCCATTTATAAACCTACCCCAACCCATAGCGTAGACTTTATTCTACACTCGCTATTGTGAGCAATCTTTAGTACTTAGTATTGTCTCTAATAAGCCAAGAGAGTCATTTAAGGAACAGGAGACACCTTCCTCCACACATTCACAGCCAGAACCATCACCTCCACTGTACTCCTAATTTAAAAATTATTTGACTAGATAATGATGGCTTTTAAAAGGAAATATGATTCACGGAATGTTGTTAAAATCTTCATTTTCACACAAGTGTTCACATTCTCTTTTTGTCATCGATTGCCTTGCTAAAATGACCTGCAGTAACCCCAGTTTAAAAAACAAGTCTGCAAAAGTGTTTTGCATTGGTTTATACAGTGTGTTTTATAAAGACATCTTGGAAAAAAGAACCCCAAATGTGTGATGGAAATGAGTTGGCCTCTGAAAAACAGCTCCAAGCAACTCAGTTTGCTTTCCAACAAATTCAGGCTTAGTGCTCATGAATTATTAAGTTATCACCTTGGCTAGAAGCCACAGGGGAGGATTATAGAGCATACAGTAAGACTGTCACTGCAAATACTGGGTTTCCATAGAAACACAAATTAGCTAAAATAACTACCTGTCATCCCAGTTAACCACATTCAAGCAAAAACAACAAAAAATGCTAGAAAATGTATTAAAGACTATAGAAGGAATATAGCTAAGCACCAATTACAGATTCTCCTTGGATTGTTTCAAATCTGCCACACTACAATTGAAGTTCCAGTTAGCATTTTTTTGTTATTTGAAATCAGGAAAAATTCATATCTGTGTTCATGAAAGGTACTGGAAACTGAATCCTCACCATTAATTGGAAAAAAAATCTGACTTCCAAAGGAGAGAAGTCAGTCACAAGGTATGAGCCCTCACTTCCACCATGCCTGCCACAACTAAGATGTGGTGACAAGAGTGTGTGACACAATCCTGTGAGCTTCTCCTAATGTAAAATGTTCTAAACTTGTTTATGAAGAGACTTCTAAACACTGACTATTTTAGGGATGATGGCATTTAAGATTAAAACTAATGCTTCAATAATTAAAATCCACTGATTCATCTCTAGTTCATTAATATTTTTACAGACTTGGCTACTATGGTCTGGTGTTTACACATTTTCTCACTAAGGCTATCTAAACAGACTTTGCATTTTGTTCTACCAAGAAATTACCTCTCTTCTCAGTTATGATAATTGAAAGTGGGAAAATATGTGGGATCATTTATAATATGATCACTACTCACAACATCAATGGTCATGGCATCAGTAAAGAAATATTATTTGTTCAATGAACAGATTTACATCAGAAACAACTGCACTTGACCAGACTGCAGAAAATGTTGAAAAATAATCTAAAGGGCAGGCATGGTAGTTCATCTGAAAATCAACCTTCCGCTGACAAGCTATGTGGCACTCAGCCAAGTAGAGGCATCAATATCAAATGTGAAAGTAGCAGACTGCTAGACCTTCCAAAACTAAGGGCTTCTCTAGGATACAGATGCTTCGATGGTGCTGCAGCTCTGTTGCTGTAGTGCCATAGAGTAGACATTTTCCAGAATGATGGGAAAGTTTTTCCCATTGCTGTAGTTAATCTACCCCTTCAAGAAACAGTAGTTTGGTAAGAAGACTTCTTCTGTCTATACCCCTGAGTAATGTAGCTAGGTCAATCTAAGTTTTAGGTGTAGACCAGAACTAAAGATAAGAGAGGTAGGCTGGTCTACACTGCAGAGTTAGGTCAACCTAAGGCAGCTTATGTTGCCTAACTATACAAGTGTCTACAAAGAAATGGTGCTACCGCTGATGTAAGTCACCCAATACATTAACCTAATAACTCCACCTCTGTGACAGATGTAGTGCTTAGATCGATGTAGTTAGAGAGACGCAGTGTCTGTGTACACATTGTGTTACTTACATTGTGTGTTGGCTCTCAGTCCCACCACCAGGGCAGACCATCTGGATCACCACTGCTGCCTCCCAGTGAAGGACTGGGGGGTGGGAAAAGGAGAGCCCAAGCCTGGACGGTAGCCAGGTTTGGGGTATCTCCCCCCTTCAATCCCTCATTGGGAGGTGGAATCAGAGCTCCCAGCTGTCAGTCCTGGTAGCAGGGCTCACAGCAGGAACCCCCCAAGGGCTGACAGCCCAAGCTGTGAGCCCTGTGGGATTTAGTTTCACAGCAGGGAGCTTACCAGCAGTCAAATTGACATACTTGTCAGTTACATGGGTATTAGTATTTCACATTTGGTCTCCAGCTCCAGCTGTCAGCCTCAGAACTGTGGGGCTCCAGCTGTGAGCCCTGCACCAGTGCTCCAGTTATGAGACCCCGGTGGGCTGACAGTGGGAGAGGAAATGTGAAATGTGAAATAGCAACATACATGAAATGGACAAGAATGGCAATTTCGCTGCTGGAAGGCTCCCTTCTGTGAAACTGAGCTGCATCTGGCTCACAGCTGTGAGCCCTGCACTGCTGTCAGTGCCCAACGCTCCGTCTATCAGTGCCACACAATGTCCCCCTTTAATCTGTGAAAGGAAGTGCACCACCGGCAGAAGGAGGGTAATGTGGACACCAACAGCCCATTTAATTATTGTAGTGGCTGTAGGTGAACCTAACTTAAGTTGACCTATGTTTGTAGTACAGACAAGCCCATTGTAAAGCAGTAGTGGCAGTAAAGGAAAGAGAATGGCATTTATTTGTTTAAAGATAAATTGTGTGGGGTAACTTATTTTGTCAATTAGGTTATACATTTATGCTGGAATTCCCCTTAGAGAGTTTATGCATCAGTAACCTTACCATACATTTGTAAAGCTACACAGGACTTTGAAAGCTACAGTGCATCATTGAAAGCAACACAGCATTTTGCTGTGCTACTTAAATCATCCAGGCCATAGGAATGAAAGAACCAAAGTGGAAATCCCTCTGTAACGTTCTTAAGGCAACAACCTAGTTTTCACATTTCATTCTGATAGCCAGCTTGTTCACTTTCTTTTCTGTTTCTAGCATTAGACTGTTCACTGATAACCTGTTTAAGTAATTCTGCTCTATCACAAACTATTTATAAATTTCCCCTAGCCTCCTGATGCTGACCTCTTCTCGTCCCATTTTGTGCAACTCCCGTCAACTGCCACTGAATCTCCAGTTAAGTGTAGACCAGGGCTAAGAGTCAGATGAGGAATGGTGTCTCCTACCCACCAAGGCAGCTGCAACTCCAGCAGAGAAAAAAATAGACCAGGAACCCCCCCAGTACACAGCAGGGAGAGCTCCAAAAGCAAGGAGTACCATAAGCACAAGGTGGCTGAACTGAGGCTGTACAAGCAAACTTTATATTGGCATTTGGGAACTTTTGAGTGCTTGGTTTAGAAATTTTAATAATGCACATTTAATGCTTTCTTGTATAATATATATGTGTGTACATACGTGTGTGTGTATTTTACACACACACAGTCTGTCATTGGCATGAATGTTTTCTTGTCTAGCTATTTTCTTAACTTCCAGAAAAATCAGCTAAAGCAAAATTGGTGCTACTGCTAAAAACATGTAAACTAGATATGTTCAGACATTTAAAATGGCCACCACTCCTTACTGACACCCCTCATGTTACCCAGCACCCACCAATGCTGAATCATAATTTCTGGAGCCTGGGAATGTGTAAGGCAATAGGAAATGGTATTTTATTATTTAACCAGACATAGTTTGGAGCTATAGTGATCAAATTTAGTGTGGTAAGAAATATATGGTGGTACAGATACCTAAAGCCCTCTCACAACAATCCCCACATACATACTTTGGAGGTACATTTAACTCCAATTAAAAGGTACCTGAATCTTCTAGTTGTATGCCTGTATCTTATTTAGTTCTTTTTTCATCAACACACACATCTTCCTAGTAAGTGAAAATTTAAAAATAAATTCTTTAGAGCATGTGTAAAATGCTCTGTCAAGCTGTTCATGTGACTTGGAAGTTTAAAAGATGGTTGCTTCCAAACAGGTCTAAAAAGGGATTTTAACCAAAGTCCTACTCTATTATACAGTATTCCTAATTGCCTTGTGTAACCCCAATGTGTTCAATAGAGTTGCAAGGACATAATTTAGCTATGCCAGTGGAATTACTTAACCAATCTGTTGATGATCTGTGAGAAGAATTAGAATCACTTCCAAATAGCCAGGCAGCTCTCCTGTGCCAACAGGAATAAGTATATGTATAGAGAGAGACAGATATAACTCTGAATATACACAGGGATTGTATATGCAGTACAAGAAAGTGTCATTTGAAAAAGTCACTATTCAGACTAGAACTACACTTTAAACAATGCTCAAAAGCCTGGTCCAAACCTTTACTTGCTCATTTATAATACTTCCTACAAATTGTTTGAATTTTTTGATCTTCAGTAAAACATGTGAACCTTTTGATCCATAGACTGAATAAGATTATACACCTACTGGAAAAGTAGATATGCATGAAAAGGTGGCTAAAATCCCTGCTCCACTTAGCTTTAGAGTCAGATTAATTTCAATTGCCTTTATTGCCCTTGATTCAAGTAACTTCCTTGTATTTCCCCAAAAGACCTACCAAAGTAAAATCGAAAGGGCGGTCAAGATTCTACATACACATAAAAACATAGCTTCATAATTAAATAATTGGATCACTAATAAGAACAAAAAAAATAAATGAAGAAGTTCTTTGATAAAACCTTAGGGTGTGTCTGTAAGGTGGGGTAATGTGCACTACGGGGATATGATTTTTAAAGCACACACGTGTTGTGCATTAGTTGGTCCATGGGAACCCTGCACACACTAAAAGTTCCCTAGTGTACCATGTTAAAGCACAGTAGAGAACTTTTGGTGTGCAAAAGTATGGTCTACACAGACCAATTAATGCAAAACATATTAGTGTGCTTTAGAAATCCATCCCTGAAGTAAGCATTACCCCACTGTGTAGACAAGCCCTAAGTGTATGGAAATATGTCAAATGTTCACCCATCCTTCATTAAAACTTTATTCCTAACAAATGTATTAGCAGTCAAGAAAGTGAGAAGAAAACAGCTGAAGAGATTGTTAGCAGTACCTGGCTGTTTATGGCAACAATCAAAACTTATATTTAAATAAAATGTTCTCTCTCTCTTTTACAAGTCTAAGGCTGGGTCCACACTGATGGCGGCTGGGTCCACACTCACAGTGGTGAATTACATCACTTGTGTATCTCCCGTCGACTGCCACTGACTCCAGAAGGTAAGTGTAGATCGGGCCTTAGAAAGGCAGCACAGCCAGAAAACTGGAGAGCCCCTTCTCTATGCTGTGTTGTATGCATTTACCAAGAAAAATCCCCAGTTACCTGAGGCTCTGGGCAACATCCAGAGTATCTTTCATCCTCCTTGTACTCCAAAACTGATGAACAAATTGCAAATTATTCACCATCTATATTTTTATCCAAAGGTGTGGATTGAGAGTTGATAGGTTGAGGAAGGCCAAGCAAGAATTAAGCATGCAGTTTTGAAAAAGAGGTGCTAAAAAGGAGAGGGTCTAATATTCATTGAAACCATTCAAGTATTTTTGTGGCCAGAGATAAACCTAACTGGTTTTGGGGGAAGTGATATAATGGATAACCACTCATCTGAGTTAGTAGTGGAGTTTTAGGGAAGACAAAGATCTGTTTGCTATAAAGCACAAAGATTGAATCTGGATCATTCAATCCTTGAGGCACACTATGTTGGAAAAACTTCCTGAGGACTTCACATTCCTTTCAAACTGGAAGCAAGCGCTATAGCTGAGTTACAGGTTTTCATATGGCTTAACCCATATTATGTAAATAAATTTGGTGGTCTGTTTAAGGGCATTTTTCATGACTTATTAAATTAGCAATATATGTATAACCTAATTTAATTTCATGGTTCAGTTTCTATTTTCTTCAGCCCACTAAAATAAGATCTCTTTTTATTTAAAGTAACTGGAATTAAATCCTGGAAACAAAATGATTAGAGTGGTACTGAGGTACTACATTAACGAATGCTGTACCAGAACCTCGGTGGAATAGAACACAAACACACAGTTCAAGTTCCTACATAGATTACACACACCACTGTCACAAATCCACAAAAACAAAGAAGTGAAAAATTTAGACAAGGCCACTAATGACCACATCATGTTAACACTGTGCAGATTAAAACATGTTTTCTAGAACAGTGCATTTTACTCAGAATAGACAAGTCCTTTACATGAGTTTTAGTTTTACAACTCAAACTGCCATATACATCTAGAATGTCAAGAAGGTTTCATTCATTTCCTTTGTGACACGATGGTTCCTCCTTGAGCACCCTCCTGCAGCAGGCCACAGCATGTGTGTACCTGCCACACTACATCCATAAAAGGAATACAGTCTCTCAGTGTCCAGTACGAAGTCCCACCTTAGGGCATATTGTATTCATATACATCAGTACAGTAGTTTCCCAAAATCCTTATGGTAAAACCCTTTTCCAATTACCACAATAAAACATATAAATGGAGCAGAGCTTTTCCATTCCTTTCTCCATGGACATATCTTCCAGATCACCCACTCAAGAGTCCACCAGTTTCCAGTTCCTCTTGCTCCTGTTCCAGGGCACAACTTTCCAAGGCCTTCACCTGGGCGACTAGTCTCTTCTACCACAGCCCCCAAATCAGGTTTCCAATGCGAGAGCTCTCTGCAGTGTTCTACTCCCCAACACACCCTCCATTCTCACCCCTGGCTGAGAGTCCTAACCCTACTCAGGAAATATCCTTCCAGGACCAACCTCTTGCTCCTGACTCTGCTCACATCTTTGTTCCATTCTCCAGCCTCCCTGCCTGACAGTCCTGTGCCTGCACCTGAGGATCCATCCTCCAGTAACAATCCTCTTGCTTCTGAGCTCATCCTCCTTTGACCAAGCTGGATGTTCCCTTTTTCCTAGGGGTCTCTGCCCAAGTCCTCCGCTTGCCACCATTCCCCAGCTTTGATCGGTTCCAACCAATAGTTTTCTTCTAGCTCTTATCAGAACTCAGCTCTCTCTCTTGAACCCTTGGTAGCTTTTTCCCAAACTTTCTGTGGCATCTCTCTGTCTCTGGCAGCTCTCACCTGCTATTTCTTTACTCTCCATATCTGTTATCAAGCACCTCTAAGGCGCAGGTGCCTTCTCAAGCCCAACTGTGGATCAGATGACCAGTGACAGGAGCTCTGGCCTCTTCCTTCTTAAAGGGCTGGTGTCACCTGTGACACATTCCTACCAATCTAAAACCACGTATGCACTTCAAACATTTAATTTTATTTTAACGTTTATGTGTTTCTAGGGAAAGAAATGGATGTTATAACATGGAAAAGAACAGAGGGATCACCTGAGATCCTGGACATCCGTTTCTCTCTTTGTCTCATTCTGTATTAGCATCAATTATCTGGGAGAGGTGCACAAGTTCACCACTGTGTTGTATGTAAGAGGGGGTCTGGTTAAAGAAATCTGATCCAGACAGAGGATTATTCAGTCCAAGATATTAAAATTAAAGGACAGAAGGCTATTCTGAAGATTTTCAGAAGTCTAAATGAAAATAGCTCCTGATAGAGTGCCTGCAGGCAGAGCACCACAAGGTTCTTTCTTGCTATCATAGACATTAAGACAGAAGTGAGAGAGTTTTACAGCCACTTTGCCCTTTTTGTCCTCACAGAGTAGCCTGAGGAAGCACAGGATCCCTGTGTGGCCTCAACAGATACTGCTAGCCAAAAAATATATGATCCTGGCTGCAAAAAGCACATGCATATCTACAGTGGGATTCACACATATTGGAAGAACATACTGTTACTGTTGTGAGTGGTTAGCCAATGTTTGGAGTCCTACAGGTTGTTTCTATCAAGAGAGAAACTGATGATAGTCAGGCATTTCTTTCAATCCATTTATTTACAAAGTTCTGTTTCCCTGAACACAGTAGGAATCAAACAGGAGAAGAATTTTGCTCATAGTTCCAAGCCTCTTTCCAACCAGCACTTTGTCCAAAAAGCTCTCTCAGCTTTCTCTCAGGGCCATATTTCCAGTGCTTTTCTTGATGACTCCTTGGCTTTTCTGGTTCCTTCTTTGTCTGCTTCTAGCACCTTCTTACTCACAGACCCAGCTCCACCAAACAAAGCCCACCAGCTTCAACAAGGTTTGTGACTGCCCATACACAGAAGACAGGCTTACTGGGAACCACCCAACCTCCAGTCTGGGAATGATTTTATCAAAATGAGTCTATGCTCTTCATTGAGAACTGAATGCACAGAAGTTTTGCTTGGTTTTACTTTGATGTACTATTTTTCAATAGAAAATAGGTGTAACGGCTGAGTGATTAAGTCTTGCACCTTCTCACACTGAAAAGCCTCCAGTTCACTCAGCTACAAAACGGGTACCTGATCCATCCACTTAGGGCAGTCAGACATGATGCTGACTGCATCACTCCCTTGTATACTGTTGGCTATGACACTGACATGAGAAACTTGCCAGCCTATTGAGCCATTGGCTTGGGGATATGTGACTATTTTTCAAGGCATACTGAGAAGGGAAAAAGCCTTTACTGCTAAAATGCTAAAGAGATGTTTTTATATCTAATGTAAAATAAAATTTATCTTTGTTTTCTTTTCTGGTTTAGGGAAGACAATTTTCCTGTCTTTAACCAGTTAAGTACAGTTCCGCCTCTCATCCCAGTCCTCCTGAACCTCTTCCTTTGGGAAGTTAGGGCAATATTAAAATGATGTTTTTTTCACTCCAGAGGCTCACTGATGCATGATACAACCCTAAGAATCACAGAATATTAGAGTTGGAAGGGACCTCAGGAGGTCCTCTAGTCCAAACCTCTGCTCAAAGCAGGACTAACCTCAGCTAAATCATCCCAGCCAGGGTTTTGTCAAGCCACAGCTTAAAAACCTCTAAAGATGGAGATACCACCACTTCCCTAGGTAACCCATTCCAGTGCTTCAACACCCTCTGAGAGGAAATTTTTTTCCTAATAGCCAACCTAGACCTCCCCCACTGCAACTTGAGATTATTGCTCTTTTTTCTGTCATCTACTACCATTGAAAACAGCCTAGCTCCATCCTCCCTAGAACCCCCTTTCAGGTAGTTAAAGGCTGCTATCAAATCCCCCCTCATTCTTCTCTTTTGCAGACTAAACAAACCTAGTTCCCTCAGCCTCTCCTCATAAGTCTTGTGCTCCAACCCCCCAATTATTTTTGTTGCCCCTCTGCTGGACTCTCTCCAACTTGTCCACATCCTTTTTGTAGTGGGCAGTTCAAAACTGGACACAATACTCCAAATGCGGCCTCACCAATGCTGAATAGAGGGGAATAATCACTTCCCTCGATCTGCTGGCAATGCTCCTACTAATACAGCCCAATATGCTATAAGCCTTCTTGGCAAGCAGGGCACACTCTTGACTCATATCCAGCTTCTTATCCACTTTAACCCCCAGGTCCTTTTCTGCAGAACTGCTGTCTAGCCCGTCCGTCCCCAGTCTGTAGCTGTGCATGGGATTCTTCCGTCCTAAGTGCAGGACTCTGCACTCGTCCTTGTTGAACCTCATCAAATTTCTTTTGACCCAATCCTTCAATTTGGCTAGGTCACTCTGTATCCTAACCCTACCTTCCAGGGTATCTACCACTCCCCTTAGAACATAACAACAACAACAACAGTTTGCATTTCTGAGGTACTTTTGTATGCACTGAAGTATCTCAAAAGCGCTTTGTATTTTCCTCTTCATGGTTACTATAATTTTCAGCTTCTTTTGGTTGCCAGTTATACAAAAAGCCTCTTCAGGTCTTCCCATCTTCCTGTGTGCACTAATCCCACAGATATTGCTATTCAGGCCGGGATTCAGCAAAGCATTTAAGCACATGATTAACTAAGATTATGGGTAACTCCATCCCAATTCAGCAAAGCACTTAAGCATGAAGTCACATTTAATTCAAAAGGATTTAAGGAGTATACTTAAATGTTTTGCTGGATTGGGTCATGAGACAACTTCTCTCCTTCTGAAGCCATCGGAGGCCTCCCACAGGCTTATTTTCTAGCTACACATCTATCTTGCCTTTACCAACTGCTTCTCTTGAACTCAGAAATTTCTGACACTTCAGTTAATTGTTCTAGAAAGGGAACAGTTTTGTTTGTTTTAAGTATCTCGATTTGCCATTCTCACTCTGAACTTTTGGTGACAACTATTTTTTGTTCTATTCTCTTGAAGAGGACCATGTCTTTGAGTGCTCTAACCAGACCAAAATAAATATTTTGAATAAGTGCTACAGATAGTGAGAATCAAACAGCTGTCTCTTAATATCAGGTTTGACTCCCTCCCTACATTCCTTAAAAGTGTTCTTGAAGATGCCTAGCTAATTGGTGGCAGACTCCTCTGTTTAATTATAAGACATAACTGAGTCATTTACGGTATTCCAATATTTCCACTTCTTAAAATATTTTGGAGAGTCCCAAATATGAGTCATTCTACCCCACAACTTCTTTGGAGGAATAATTTTTTCAAAAGGAAGTAAAGGCAGAAAGAGCTGTGAAATGAGTTTTTTCCCAGCTTGGGACATATCTAAATCAAACATGTCAACATGTACAAGACAGTTTTGATCACAGTGGCACAAAATGCCTTTAAGCAAATGTTAAATATCTCTGTCCATGGACCCAGACATGATTTAATCAAATCTTAAAGAATGATTTATAAGTGCTGCTTTTTCCCACATGAATTGCAGATTATAGCTTCCATTCTATCCTATAACTGCAGTTCAAAAAAGGCTTTAGTCTGGACATCTTTTCTCTCTAACCTGTTTTCATCACTTGTTTTTGTTGTGTAGGAGTAAAATGACATCAATGAGAGTTAAAAGTCAAGGATTCCTGATGGCATTAGATCTTTTCCTGAAACATTTTCTTCAGTATATGCTCCCTCAACTACTCTTGATAAGACATAAGAACTATACAAACTGCACTGCTTATATACAAGGCATTTGATGTGGTAATTTTCTGTTAGTTTTCATCCTGGTATTTCTGAAGGCCACATTTCAGAAGGAAAAAAAATAGGACCTATTTTGTATCATATTGAAACCCCTAGTGGCTGCCTATAACATATTGTAAAGAAGGATGGATAACTGCAGCCATATTTATGTATTTATACCTAACTCAGAGGAAAACAAGTTATTATGGTAATTCTAGCATCTCCTCAATCCACTACGATCTCTCTTAGGTCACAAGGGAAAGAGTGCTTGATGATCTCAGTCTAGCACCTTGACAAACAACTGGGCTCCTTCCAACTCTCTCATATAACACAGCAAAATCAGTATTATCACTTTTTCCCAAGTAACAACATTTACTCAGCAGAAGACCAGGACTACATTAGTAAACTTGTTTAAGGCTAAGCCTTAGGTCTACCCTACATTTCTGTCAACAAAACAGTGGAGGTATACACACTGAAATGCTCCTTCCACCAATGTAACTCCCCTGCTATGCCGATATAATAAAACCACTTCAACAAGAGATGTAGGGTGTATGTCAATATAGTTACTGCGACAGTATCAGTGTAGACGATGCTTTCATTTGGAGCCACGAAACTGACAAGAATACCAGGGAGCTAGAATCCAGCTCCCCTGGGAACTGAGAGCTGGGGCAAGAAGACCGGGTGATTGGACCCCACTCCCAGTGGGGACAAGAAGCCCAGGTGGTGGTGCTCCCAGCTAGGGTCCGAGGCGAGAACCTGGGTTGCTGGAGCTCGCTCCCAAGCGGGGAGGTGAGGGGGAGGAGGGAATGCCTACCAGGAACCTGTGGGGCAGCTGGCTCCCAGCAGGGAGCTGCCAATGGAGCTGAGGGACCAGGCTCTCAGCTCCCCACACTGTTCCTCTTAGGCCGGTGGAAGCACTTCTGGTGAGGACACGCACCACTGACCCAAGAAAGGTAATGCGGACATCAGCTACCACTGTAAATATGCAGTGGCTGTAAGTCAGCGTAGCACAGGTTGACTTATCTTTGTAGTGTAGACAAGGCCTGAGGTGCATGGAATGATCTGGAAGTTTGTACAATGATTGTCCATGCTATGGCTACTGTTAGTTAATGCTCTGAGTTACCAACTTTCATAAGAACTAAACTTCTTACACAAAAAACATCAAACTTGATATTTTGACGTATGCATCACAAAACTGCCAGTTGCTGAATTCATCTATCAAAGTTCCTTATGACAAAGCTGAGAAAAAATAGTTCAGACATTTTCCTCCAAGCTTTCTACTCTCTGAATTCACTTTATTCCATGTGAGATGAAAATCATATAAAAGATTGATATTGTCCTACCTGATCTGCTTGCCCTCTCGGACATCATACAAAGAAAAGAAGACATCTGTGTCCTCCCCAATAGTATTATAGGTGAAGCTCTTTAGACTGAGGAAGAAGTGGTGAGGCACTGGCATACGGCAAGCTTCCCCATGACGCTGACGAATTGTATCCACCTGATTTTTAAAAATCAAAAACAAGTATTATTTTCTTCACAAATATGGGGGCACATAAGTCACATGGCAGAGTCATAACTGAGACAATGCTCTTTCTTCTCCATGGAGTAGAAATTTAGCCTCATAAATTAGGTCCTAAGTCAGAGCCATAAGGCAGATGTGTTTTCAGTTTTTCTAATTTGAATTTATAGTTTATTTTTCTTTGAAGTTGTTTTAGAAACAGAGATAAGCAGATGTGTAGTGTCACCAATCTGAAATCAACTTACCTATCGATCAGTAGACCATATTAATTCTGTTTCACAGCCATTGCTCCTGATTCCAGAAAAATTTCATCTGGTTGACTCACATTGTTACCAGGTTTTAAAATTTCAAAGAAATACCATCTGCTTCTTACTGACTTTCTGTAATAGTTGCAGCTTATTAAACACCTCCCTGAATATGAGAGATGTGGAATTGGCCATGTGAGTTGGGGCAGGGATATTGGGGTCTAAAACAAAGGAAACTCCAAGAACAGCTAAGCTTAGAGAGAAAGCTTAGACTGAGATTTATCTTTTATTATTGATATTTGAGTAACCAAAAAAGCCAAATCCCAAGAAGGGTGTACATTTTGGGCCCAATACCAGTTACATCATTTACAACGGTGGAAAGTGCATGTTAAATACTATCATTCTGATTTGATAGTGTTTTATATCTATTTTGAATTTCTGTAAATAAATACATAAGGTGCAGGTCAACAATGTATTGAGGTGATTCTGTTCAGAATGGGCTGAGAATGTATTTCCTTACAGGGAAAATGTTAAAATTTTAGTTTCCAAAATTGCCTTTCTTTAAAATCACAATCTAAATGCAAAAATTCTCTGAATTTTACAATAAATCAAGATGCAACAGGATATATTCACAGTCTAGTATGCCTGTTACAAGGCCCAATCCTTTAAAGCCAGAAATTTTGGGAAGCACCATTCTAAGTATGGAGATTCTGTGATCAAGAAGAAACTAGGTGATAGTAAGGCTACATAAAAAGGCAACCTTTCAGGGGAAAGGGTGTGGGGATGGAGAGGAGAGAGACCAGGACAGATAGGTGGTGTTTGTGGGTTTCTCCATGGCAGAAGTCCTGATAAGAGCAGCAGTCTGAGCTGAGGAAAAAGATGCTTAGACATTGGCTGGAGAGGGACCTGGGGATGGGTGAATGATGCTTTGAGATCTTTGGATGAAAGGCTTTATATATATATATATATATATATATATATATATATATATAT
>ML677085.1:4460440-4489924 GCA_007922155.1 Mesoclemmys tuberculata
AACAGTCTCTTCCCTCCTCCCCTCAAACATCCTCACAGATCACCACAGTACACACAGTATGCATATGGTCTGCAAAAATGACATAAAATGGAAGATGGCTAGAGTTTAGTGTAGGATATTGCTATCTGAATCCTACTATTATAAAACATTTTTGTCTTATTTTATTGCTGTGATAGGGGCAAAGATGAGGTTTCTTCTGCCTCCATCAAAGCATCTACAAAGCCCTAGTCAGTAGTGTCTTAGGTGATGAGTATCCATATTGTATCTACTTGCATGCAAAGTCAAATGTTTCACGATGTGGGGAATTTTCAGTCTGCTCCAGGGCAAAGATTGTTCAGATTTCGACTGATTTCTCAGCCTCTTTAATGGCAGGAGTCAAGTTTATGAACAACAACTATAATCTATGTGGAACATGCACATATTTCATGAGAAGGCCCTTTATTATAAAACCCAACTGAGTCCCAAAAACTGAACATCAGAAAGTGCTCAAAGTTCTGTTATTCTGTATTTTCTATTAGTAAAAATCAGAATATGAACATTTAAAGGCACATCACTTCTGAAACAAAAGGTTTCTGCAATGTGGTTCAGAATTTTACCATCTATGCTGGAGCAGGGAGGAGTAGGAACTTAGCAGAAGCCTTTTTAATTTCTATTATATATTTACAAATATTTAAAAACTTTAAAAGGTTTCCAGTTCTGTATAAAAGCCACCAAGCCCTACCATATACCCTGCTGTTTTCAAATCAAATGATATGTTCTATTTCTAAATTGATTAAGTTTCTCTCCACTTATGCCATACAGAACAGTATATTAAAATAGAAGTATTAAAGGTACTACAGATCAGTCAAAATTTCCCTTTATCTAGCATGATATCCTCCTGAGTCTTAATGTTCTGTCTGAATACAATCAAAGCAAGAGTAAGCAGAAATTAATTAATGAGCAAGAAGCTTGAAATGTTATTCCCTGTTGCAATATCCCTTCAAAACTAGTGTATTTGTAAGAAATCCTGATATATTATTCATCTTAATTTTAAAAGAAAATAGTTCAATTTAAAGACAAATAGCTGAGGCCTGGAAGAAACAATCAGTAACTCTGTCTTCTGCTCATCTACCGCACTCACCCCATAGGTATTTCAGAATGATGTATAAAAATACCGAATCAATTAATCTAAAGGAAGGCTAAACCAATGTTTAAGGGCTGCATTTAAATCTTCCTAGAGATCTGCCAATATCTCCAGAGATATGTCCTGTTTATTTCTTTCCTGTGCCCATTCTTGCTAAACAACAGTGTCCCACTGTTACTGCTGAGCCTATACCACTGACTGATGTAGATTAAATCCAGAGGCAACACCAACTACAAGCTGATTTGCAGGAAGCCCCATGGAAGAGTTTATAACACTGAATACATTTCCCACAATTTTATACAGGTTAAAACACCTATACGAACAAGCGCTATTCAGCTTATACCATTTTTTAAAGAAGCATGCACGCCTTCATAAGGAAAAGGTAATTTGTTTTTCTTAAAAAACACCAATTTCGGACAAATTTTGTTCATATTAAAGCCACATTGTTCAGCTTCATAATCAGTAACCTGAAGGAGCAAAATGCACAAGGCCTAAGGCAAAGTGATTCTGACAAGAGAGGAGATGAAAAAGAAAAGTTATCCACCAGTAGAGTTTCCTTCAGATGTGGTTCTCTATCTGTATTCCATTAGAAGCATGCATGCACTGCATATGCCCGAGACTGGAAGATTTCTGCTAGCAGTGTCCATTGGGTCTCAGCTGCACTCTTCTCCTCATGCTCTGAAATGAGGGCATAAAGTGGGAGTTTGTTCCCTTTCTACTGTGAATAGCAATAAGCCCAGGCTCTGCAGTAGAGAACGACGAAGTAGTGGAATATAGATAATTCCAGTTATTTTACAGGGTAAGTAAGCTTTCTTTCTTTGCTTGATGGACCCTTTGTGTATTCCACTCAAGGTGACTCACAAACAGTATTAATTGAGGAGGGTGCATAGATCTGCACCTCCTCTACCACCAGTTGGAGGACTGCTCTGCTGAAGGATGCATCTATTAAAGAAGTTCAGACCAGGGCATAATGGTTCACAAAGGTGTGAACAGAGCCCCAGTTAATCTGTTCTGCAGATCTCCAGAAGAGGGAGGTCTTGAAGAGAAGCAATGGATGCAGCCTGGGCTCTGGGCAAGTGGGACCTCACATCTTGTACGAGACAGATTGTTGTTAACTCCTACAAAGGATGGTGCAACCCAAAATTCATTTGGAAAGTCTCTGTGAAGAGATTGCTTCTGCTGTCAGATGTTCCACAAAAGAGACAAACAGTTCAGGAGATTTCCTGAAGGGTTGTGTGTTCTGCAGGTAGAATGCCAAGATCAACACACATCCAGAGAGCATAGTTTCTTGTCCTCTCTGATGGCATGTGGTTTTGTATAGAAGACAAGAAAATGGATAGCCTGATTTAGATAAGATTAGTTTGTGGATGAATTTGGAGTGCAACCTCAGGGAAACCTTATGGAAGATAACATAAGGTGAAACAGCCATAAAAGCCCTCAGCTCACCTATTCGTGTGACTAAGGCGATAGCAATCAGCAAGGCAACCTTCACACATGGATGAAAGAAACATGAAGCTAAGAGTTCAGAAGGCGCTTTCGTTAATGCCTATAGGTCTAGGCTGAGATCCCATATCAGGGGAGGCTTCGGTATCGGGGCAAAGATTTTGTCCTTTCAGAAACAGTATTGTAGGAGGATGGGCAAAGATTAAATGGCTGTCCACCAAAGGGTGAAAGGCACCAGTCAATGTCAAGTATACACATGAGGAGCTGAGAATAGTTCTGACATTTGTAGAAAGAAGTAGTAATTCAGATTCTGGGTGTGGTTTCAGACAATGGCAGA
Source organism: Mesoclemmys tuberculata (assembly GCA_007922155.1). Lineage (NCBI taxonomy): Eukaryota > Metazoa > Chordata > Testudines > Chelidae > Mesoclemmys > Mesoclemmys tuberculata. The sequence continues at coordinate 4,463,344 of ML677085.1, forward strand.
CAGAAAATCTTTTCCATTTTGCTGTGTGGTGTTTCCTTGCGGAATCCTTTTTTTTTTTTTTTTTTTACAATTGCTAAGGATGGATTATACTGTCTCTAACGCATGACTTTTCTCTGTCAGTCATCCATTCAAATATCATGCTGCTATATGGAAGGTGTAGTAGAAAGAGAGAGCCCGAGGCCTAGTATAATGGGCCTAGATGCATGCCAGAGCTGAGGCCTGAACCCAAGTCTGGCTTTAGAAAACAGCAACTGCTTGCCCACTTACAAGTTCACTGATTGATACAGGAACTTGGCAGAAACACATGCCTTAGCATTCCTAAGGAGCAGTAACAGGATCACAGTATTGTTAAAAGCAATAGTAGTCCTAACTCCCCCGATATATGCTGATTGCAGAAACCATCCTGCAACCATCTTGCCGTTAACTGTGCTGGTCCATTGTAACAAGCATTCATGTTCTAATGTACCTGTAAGCTCCTATGGGGCACTAGCACTGTCCTTCGTTTGCAATAAACCTGGCTGAGCGCCTTTGCCACTTATCCGAGTCTGTGGTAATTTACTGGTTGTGCTTAACGAGGTCTATTGATTCAGCTAGCTGCAGATGAGACTCTGTCCAGAGGGGAAATCACACCAGCCTGCATGCCCTAACCGACTGCCAACAGAAGGATGCTGAGGTCTGGTCTACATTTAAAATTTAGATCGACATAGCTATAATACTCAGGGATTTGAAAAATCCACATCCGTGAGTGCCGTAGCTATGCTGACCTAATCCTTAATGTAGACTCAGCTAGGTCAATGGAAAAATGATTCCATCAACCTAGTTAATATCACTCAGGGATGTGGTGTTCGAACAGCAAAGGAAAAAACCTCCACCACTATAGACTGCATCTCTGTCCTGGAGTTATGCCGGCATAGCTACGTCACCATAACAACACCAGTACAGTCCCTGTAGATTAGATATGGCCTGAGTTGGGGTGTTTCATCTTGCCTTTGTCTCAGAGAAGAGCTGAATATGGATGCACAGGCACCAGAACATGGGAACCTGAATTGTCTGGGCCACCTAGGAGCAATCAAGATCACCAGTGCTTCATCTTGTTTGATCTTCCTCAGAGACTGAGGTAAGGGAGGGATGGGTGAAAATGCATACGGTAGTTGTTCCTGATGAACTAGTTGAACTAGAAATATGTCCCCTCTGGAGTCATGGCCTTGAGCTGCTTTGGAGCACTAAGTCGAGTGTTTCTTGTTCTTTTGAGATGTAAAGAGAGCCCAAAATGGGAATCTCCACTGGTATAAGATTCTCGCTCTATCACCAAGTTGTGTAGTTCTCATTAGTGGTCTCCGGATAAGTGTCCCTTGAAAGGTGCATGGCTGATAGGGTGATCCAGTGATGAATGCACCAGTTCCAGAGATTGACTGTTTGTATGAAAAGAGGGGTGGACCATTGCTCCCCCTTGTTTGTTGACATAGTAAATTGTTGTCATGTTGTCTGATATAATTTGAACATGCATGGTCTGGATAAATGGTAGGACTCATCTGCAGGCTTTGTGTACTGCATGCAGTTCTAGAAGGTTTATGTGCAACTGGGATTTTTGGTGAGTCCATCATCCAGATGGGCTCCCAGCCTAGTAGGGTGGCATCTGTAATCAGCCTTTTGTGGGTAATGGAGGGATGAAGGGACCCCCATGCACACCATCCCTAGTTGTCCCATCAGGAGAGAGTAGTATGTTTGTGCAGACTGTGCTTGCTTACAAGTTTCATAAACAAGCTTACAGACATTGAAGGCTGAGTCTCGTACATGGCCACATGACCTAGGAGGATGAGACAGGATCAAACCTTCCCCTGGGAGCTCACCTGTAGCTGAATGACGAGATCTTTCAGAACTTGGAACATGTCTTCAGGTAAGGTATGCTATGGCTCTCACTGAGTCTAAGGTCATCCCCATAAAGTCTGTAGTCCATTATGGGAACTAAATTGGACTTCTCTACATTTACGTGGAGCCCTCAGAAGAGTTAGAGATTGAAAAGATATAGGGGTGTTGACCATTCCTCTTGATATGATTTCCCTGTGAGCAACAGGCCATTGAGGAAGCTGACAAGCCATGACAATAGAGGTGAGCTGTCCCTCCTGATAGTACATTCATGAATAATCTTGCTGCCGTTGAGAAGCCTAAGGGTGCACTCTGTGGGAGTGCTCTCTATTGACAATGACCTAGGCCCATGGTGAATCACAGCAATCTCCTGCATGCACAGTGTTTATGTGGATGTCTATGTGGAAGTAAGCCTCCTTTAAATTGAGAGCTGTGAACGAATTCCTGTCCAGTGAAGGGATTACAGAAACTAGGGTGATCATTCTGAACCTCAGATGCTGGATAAAGATATTCAGCTGTTTGAGATCGAGGCTCGGTCTATACTTACCTTCGGGATTCGGCAGCTGTCGACAGGAGATACGCAAGTGACGTAAATCACTTACGTATTTCCCGTCGACTTCACTGCGTCTCTTCCACACGCTGTCCACACTGCGCTGAGTCGAAGGGAACAGCATTCTCTTCGAGGCAGCGCTATGCCACTTACCGGGGTGGTTTTCCTGCGTTGATTGCTGGATCGACTGAGCAGGTCTACACAGAATGCTCAGTCGATCCAAGGCAATCGATCTGACGGTGGTGAATTTGTTGCCGTCAGTGCGGACTCAGTCCTAGTATGGGCTTCCTTTGGGTTGTGGAAATATCTCGAATAATAATAATAATAATAATAATAATAATAATAATAATAATATCTTGAATCAAAGATAATATCTTGAAAAAATCCTTTTTGCCTATACAGAAGGGTATTAACTGAAAAAGGGACAAGTTCTGACCCCCAGCACCTGACATCAGCAGCAAACTGCTCTGGGAAGTTCCTTCAGAGCCAAGGTGGGAGACGGAATCATTTACTCCAGACTATTTTGTGGCAGTGGAATTGCTCTGTGGCTGCTACTCCAGCCTTATGGCTAGAATAAACTATGAGCAGTTTGCCCCCAAATTAGATCATGGCCAATGGATCCATGTACTAGCAGATTCACTGCTTTTTCTCCAAAATACCTGCAGTGCAAAAACGTACAGGACATCCTTATAGAACATGGTTCTGTGGAGTGCAGAAGGTGTACATCCCCTAAGTGCTACCCTCTGCACAGCAGAACCATATTGGTTTTATGCGCAAGAGTCTTACATAGTTACAGGAGGAGAAGCCTATGATAGGTATGAGTAACCTCCAAGTTAATCAAGTTAACAAAATTTATCTATAACCTGAGACACTAGTGTGCTGGAGCAATGCCACTGAAACACTACTGTGCTGTAACACTCAAGTGTTGGATTTTTAACCTAGGACACAACTACCAGAACTTGCACATTGTAACTGAATCACTGTCTCTGCCAGGACAATAGAACCTTGATTACATTAATTAATTTAATCATTCATTATTTCACAAATATTCAAATTAAGAAAGTTACTTTGAATGAAGCAAAGGAAATCAAGCAAGTCAAAGTTAGAATCTGTATTAGGGGTTTTCTGAGTCATGCAAAGGTTAATATGAAGCTTATATTAATACTTTTTTCCCTTCCTTATTTATATTTTCAAGAAAGTTCTTTTGACAGGGCACAGAGAACCTGCCCTGTCTCTGACAAATGAGAAGTTAATAGTAAAAACCAGCGCTGCAGAATGGAAAGCCTCAATATTTCCCACGCATAAAAAAATGAACTTACAAACTACGATTGGATGATATGAAAAAGGTATTATACACAAATCTTTACAGATTTGAACTTTTTGAAAACATATAGTCTTTATTTCTTTCCAGGTATGAGCAACAATCCACTGTTTTAAGAAGTCACTTCCAAGTGACAAGCTCTTTGGACTACTCTCTTTTCTCCTTTGCGCCTTGCTTGCTTCTTTTCCTGCTGCCAATTCTCTCCTTTCTGAGGAGCTGAACCTCCATTCTTTGGACTAATTGTATATTTTGAAAGTTCTAAAATCTAAATCTAAGTAAATGTAAAGGCCATTGAAAATTTTAAATTGGGAAATAAAAATACTTGCCAGAGATGGCTTATCCCTGGCACTCAAAAATATTTACGACAATTACTATTTTCTTAGGAATGCATTAGATTGCAAAGAATTACAGTTATTTTCAAATATTTTACTGGGGTGAGGGGTTCCCCTGACAGAGAATACCTTTTGCACAACTGTCTCCTGGTCCATGACTAGAACTCGTAGGTGCTATAGTAATACAAATAATAGTAATGTCTTCACCCGCCTTCTTTCAAATTACACAAGCAGTTCCTGATACTACAGCTTAGCAAAGAGATATTATAGAGTGGTTTCCCCTTCCAATCCTCCTGTTCAACCTCTGAACCTTGGATCAAGATTTGACTCCACTATTCAGGATATTAACATTTGAGAAACTTAACTCTCTTGTTACTCCCTTTATTTGTGAAGATATGTACTAAAATGTTGTAGTCCTAGAGACAAGGGAAAACTAGGGTTCCCTTAATTTAAATTGCATTATTGTGTCTACAATTCAGTACTGGCATAATCCACCAATCAATTGTTTAGGCCTTTTTGTTGTAGATTTACTTCAATATATCTATCAGTGTATCAATGCTTAAAAACATTGACGTCTAAACTCCGTGCAATGAAGGAATTTTTATAAAACAAATACCTAAATCGAACATTCTGCTAAATTATCAATCTACTTTATATGAAATTATACTATCAGTAAAAGAGTATAAACATTTCCAGTGAAATGCGTATGTTTTTTGTTTTGCTTAGTGACACTGTTGTAGTGTTTTCTTTTGTATTGCTTAGTAACGTTGCCTCCATCTTTGATTATGTTCATGATAAAGTGGTTTTGCTTAAATTAATATATGCCATAGTCCCTCATATCCTGCCTCTCTGTGAACCCTTATTAAAAACTGGCAGCTGACCTGTCACCAAATCCATCATATGACCTCTATGGCCTCTTGTGACTACAAAGAATAGAAATGTGCATTTTCATCAAATAGTTGCTCTTCTGAATGTATAGGACACGTGCACAAATTCTTGATGAACTCCAGGCTCCAGAAGCTATATTTACCGAAGGAGGCATAATGCTAATCAACTCTATATCTTGCCACCAGTATGATTTTACATCATCCTAAGAATGTTAACTATTAGTATTTGCATCTAGTGTTTGGTGAACACTGTTGCTGGTTATTTGGCATTCAATTAAATGGTAAAAATGTAGTTCAGTCCAATATACAGCAGCTATTAAACAAAATTAATGCCCGTTTAAGATGATTTCACGGAGTTGTAATCTTTTGCATGTTCTCAACTGATTAAAGGCAGTCTGAGAGAAGCCCATGATATTTTCCACAAGACTAACAATGACATGTGATTTTACATTCCCAATGTAGGATTCTATTTATTCATAGAAGGCTACAGAGGTCAGTCTGTTTTTGTCAGATTGTTATCTGTCGAAATGGCATTCTGAAACTTTTGCCTAATACATGGAGCTTTAAAGCGAGAAAAACAAAATTTGTGAACAAGATGCTAACAAACTGGGCATTATGACAGACCCTATAGTACTGGCTTATCTGATAGACTACTAGCAAGTAGTCTAGCCACAGCATAGAAATAGCAGATTTCTCTATATAATATCTAAAGCATAAATAAATAAAAACGAGAGAATGAATTGGTGGATAGGAGTTGCTGCTGGTTCTGGAACATGACCTGAGAATGGCGGATACTGTTGGATTGTAATGTTGCTGCTATAGCTAGGTCTGATTGTTTTGTGTCTCTCTTCAGGAAGCCTGAAAACATTTAATTCAGTAGTTCCTCTACTACTATGGTATGTTTCACTGGAGCTGAAAGCACAATTTCCATACCTGAGCTAGCTGCCCAGAGTATAAGCCAGTCTGAAACCCTACGTATGTACTCGGGATGGCTAGCCCATCCCACTACCAGTGCAGCTGTGGCTACTGTGCAATTATTATCATGCTAGGTCACTGAGAGCTAACGTGGCTATGTATACCTAAGCTCAAAATTACACCTCCAGCTCTAATATAGACACACCTCAGTGCTTTTTTCCCTGGCCGTCAGATGAACGTGACTAAACAGCAAACAGACTAAACTGCAGCTGGGCTGAAATCACATTTTAAGACACCAGCTAGGTTTTTTAAACCAATGCCAAGTTACTATTGATTCTCCAAATCTAATCTGTATACTCCATTTATATTTTACTAGAGCTTTTTAACATCCTTCCATTTTGCCAAATTTGTAGACAATTATGGCATTTGAACAAGGAAAGATATGTTTTCTTAACTAACAAAAAGTCAGAATAAAGACAGTAACTACCAAAATAATCAGTCAGTAAAAGAGAGGAAAGAAATGCCAAATTTAAACTACAACATTGTCAATGAATCAAGAAAATAGAGAAAAAATTAACATCGCTATTGTAATAAAACCTCACAGAGAAAGCCTTTTTTTCCATTGAAAAGCAGAACTTGATAAACCAAGCATGTTGCATTACATATATGCCTAGTCTAGTCATCATACAGAGTAAAACACTTATCATAGTCCACTCTCAAAAAGAACACCATTTACCTGATTCTTCATTTTAAATCAAGTTCAGATTGAAAATAATGGGACTCAGTGATGCTGGATGCTTTATAGAGCGGTGTGTAACAAACGCAGAAATACCCATCATCTAAGGATAGCATGAACCCTTCCCCCTTCCTCCCACCAACATTAATGTTGAAATCATTTTCTTTAATTGTTTGCATTCCCCCTCCCCCCAATAATCAACATAAACAAGGAAAGGAAAACCTCTTCTCCATGCTTACACACAAAGAACTCTCGCCTGCAATTTCTTACCATTTTATAAAGTTCTGAGATGCTGATCTGATCTGAATCCACCACCTCAAAGTCCTTCCGAGGAACGAGATCCAGGCCCAAATGCCTACGAAAGAGAAAGGCAAATGGAACAACTGTTAGCACATTATATAATGTGTCATCTATCTATCTACATGCACACACAGGGACAGTGACACTTGAATCACTAAGGTGCATGTTATCCTTCTGGTACTTAGTTTTCAAACAGAGTTAATCCTTTTAAAATATAAAAAAAAAACAAAAGCAAACAGAAACAAAGGGCCAAACAATCTCATATGGTGTAAATCAGCTGGCTCAACTAACTTCCATGGAGCTACCCCAGTTTATATCAGCTGAGGATCTAGGCCACTATGATGATGCAATGGGATGAGAAGTTACTCACCTGTGTAGTAACTGAGGTTCTTTGAGATGCGTGTCCTGGGGTGTGCTGTACTTCTGCTGTCAATGTGTCCTCGTATGGTTGATTGGAGAATTTTGGCAGCAGTGTCCATCCAGGTCACCTGAGCTCTCACGCGTAACCCAACACCCTCAGTTCCTTCTCTACCATAGAGTCCCCCATGCGTAGTCCCAAGTAGAGGGGAGAAGGGTGAGTAGTGGAGCACCCACAGGGACATACATCTAGAAGAACCTCAGTTAATGCCCAGGGCGAGTAACCTCTTCTTCTTTGAGTTATGCCCCTGTAGGTGCTCCACTTCAGGTGACTGTAGAGCAGTGTCCCATTGTGGATGTAAGGCGTTTTGGAGTTGCTTGAGTGATTGAGGATAGCACTGTGAAGCCTAACAGTGTATCCAAGTCTGAGCTCTGAGTGATTTGTGTTTTGTGAATGTGTGTTTAGAGGCCGAGGTCACAGCTCTACATGTATCCATGAGTGGTACGTTATTCAGGAAGGCAACTGAAGTTGCCATTGATCTCGTAGAATGGGTTATGATTCCCGATGAGTGTTGTATTTTCTTTTGCTGGTAACTAGAGAAAGTCTGTGTGTGGATATAACAGAACCTTTAGATCATTCAGTTGTGGAGGTGAAGAGTCTTGGAGATTTCTAGAAAGGCTTAGTTCTCTCAAGGTAGAATGCTAGTGCTTGTCTGACATCTAGAGTATGTAGTACAGAGTCTTGTTTACTCCAATGTAGTCTGAAGTAGAAAGTAGGGAGATGAATCGGTTGATTTATGTGAAAGATAATGCTACTTGGGTACAAATTTAGGATGCGGTCCCAGGGTAATCTTATCACTAAAAAATACAGCATATGGAGAGTGGACCATGTGGGCCCCTCTCTTGCTTACTTGCCGTGCGGACATAATAGTGACCAAGAATGCTACTTTAATTTATTTAATTTATTAGAACATACGAACGGCTATACTGGGTCAGACCAATGGTCCATCTAGCCCAGTATCCTGTCTTCCAACAGTGGCCAAAACAACATGCTTCAGACGGAATGAATAGAATGGGTAATCATCAAGTGATCCACCCCATTGTCCGTTCCCAGCCTCTGGCAAGCAGCAATCCCTGCCTATCCTGGCTAATAGCCATTGATGGACCTATCCTCCAGGAAAGAACTATTACTTACCTTGTAACTGTTGTTCTTGGAGATGTGTTGCTCATGTCCATTTTGAAATAGGTGTATGTGTGACGCATGCACCAGTGCAGGAAATTTTTTCCCCTAGTAGTATCTGTAGGGCCAGTTCTAGCACCCTCTGCAGTGGCACGCATATGCGCTTGTATATAAGGTGCTGCTCCCCTCTCCTTCTCAGTTCCTTCTTGCCAGAACATCGACAGAGGGGATGACGGGTGGGTTGTGAATGGATATGAACAACATGTCTCGAAGAACAACAGTTACAAGGTAAGTAACTGTTCTTTCTTCTTCAATGCTTGCTCATGTCCATTCTGAATTAGGTGACTTACCAGCAGTACCTCCGGAAGTGGGTAGGAGTTCAAGGCCGTGATGATTGCAACACCACCCTTCTGAATCCCACATCATCCTGAGCTTGCTGCAGGGATAGCATAGTGGGACGCAAACGTATGGACCAAAGACCACGTAGCAGCTTTGCAAATATCCTCAATGGATATATGAACCAGAAACAGAGCCGAGGAAGCTTGCACCCTTGTTGAGTGGGCCAATATAATCACTGGAGGCATCACTCCTGCCCGCTTGTAGCAGGCCCGGATGCAGGCTGTGATCCATGATAAAATACATTGCGCAGAGACCAGGCTGCCTTTCATACGATCAGCAATCGCTACAAAGAGTTGGGTTGAGTGTTGAAAGGGCTTAGTACTGTCCAGTTAGAATGCCAGAGCCCTTCTCATGTCCAAGGAATGGAGGGGTCTCTCTTCACTTGACCTGTATGGCTTTGGATAGAAGACCAGTAGCAAGATATCCTCATTCACGTGGAAATAGGAGACCATTTTTGGCAAGAACCCCGGGTTCAGGCGTAATTGTACCTTGTCCTTGTAAAAGATCATATAAGGGGGCTCTGACGTCAGGGCCCTAATTTCCAACACCCTCCTTGCTGAAGTGATGGCTACCAGAAAGGCCACTTTCCAAGACAGGTGCATGAGCGAGCACGATACCAAGGGCTCAAAGGGGGGGAGGTCCCGTCAATCTAGAGAGGACAAGGTTCAGATCTTCCCCATTGGGGAACCGGATCTCTGACTGGCAGGAAGAGCCTCTCTAACCATTTCAGGAAACGTGCCACCATCTTGTGAGAGAAAACCATCCAACCTTGGACAGGAGGGTGAAATGCCGAAACTGTCACCAAATGGACCTTAATTGATGAAAAAGCCAGGCTTTCCAGCTTCAGGTGCAACAGACAGTCCAAGATCACATGTACAGACACTTTTGTTGGGGAAATGTTCTGATGTGCCAACCAATGTGTAAAGTGCTTCCACTTTGCTCGGTAAGATGTCCTTGTGGAAAACTTCCTACTTTTCATTAGGAAATCTTGGACCTGGGCTGAACAGAGTCGTTCCTCTGCATGCAGCTGCCATGCCATGAAGTGCAGGGAGGTGAGGTCTGGATGAAGTAGTCAACCTTTGTCCTGAGAGATGAGGTCTGGCTATAGCAGGAGCTTCCACGGGCAGGCCCCTGAAACCTCCATCAGCGTGCTGTATCGATTTTGATGCAGCCATGCCAGGGCTATTAGGATGACTTGCACCATGTCCCTCTTGATTTTTATGAAGACTTTGTGCAACAGTGAAGTCGGAGGAAAAGCATACATGAGGCGACCTGACCAGGAAAGAAGGAACACGTCAGTCAAGGAAGCACTGTCAACACCATGAATAGATGAAAACAGGTTGATTTTCTGTTCTCCGAGGTAGCGAAGAGGTCCACCTGGGGAGCGTCCCACCTCTGGAAGACAGAGTTCGCCACCTCCGGATGTAGCAACCACTTGTGGTGAGAGCAGGAGGACACGTTTGGTCAATCCGACAAAGTGTTCCTGGTCCCAGGAAGGTGTACCGCTTCTAACAGGATGCCGTGACCCACACAGAAATCCTAAAGTCACAGGCCTCCTGGCAGAGGGCTAATGATCTGGCTCCCCCTGCCTGTTTATGTAATACATCGCCGCCATATTGTCCAAAAGGACTCATACGACCTTGCTGGAGAGTCAGGGAAGAAATACTTCGTACGCCAGGCACACTGCTCTGAGATCTTTTAAAATGATGTGCAATCGTTTAGTCTTTGGACCAGAGACTGAGTCTTCAGTGTTCCCAGGTACACTCCCTCACTCGAGCCCAACATGTCTGATACCAATGACAGCGACAGCTTCTGGGCCACGAATGGTACTCCCGCCAACACGTGTTGGGGTTTTGTCCACCAGGCGAAGGAGGTAAGTATCCGCAAAGGGATGGTGAGTATCCTGTCCAACCGATGAGTACAGGCTGGGGAGTACACCAAAGCTAGTCACATCTGAAGAGGTCTGAGATGAAACTGGGCATTCCAGACCACGTAAGTACAGGCCGCCATATGCCCTAGAAGGCTGAAGCATGCTCTTGCTGTAGTAAGAGGGTGGGCTGATAGGCTGGCTATGAGATCTGAAATAACTCGAAACGTGGCCTCCAGCAGGAATGCCTTTGCTTGAACAGAGTCTAAGAGTGCGCCTATGAACTCTATCCTCTGCATTGGCCTGAGCATTGACTTCTGCTCATTTATCAATAGGTCAAGAGCTAAAAAGGTGTTCTGCACCTCTACCGTGTTGTACTTGCTGCTTTGACCAGCCCTGAATGAGCCAGTTGTCCAGGTATGGGAAGACCTGTATGCCTCACTGCCATAAATATGCTGCTACTGTGGCCATGCACTTGGTGAACATGTGAGGTGCCTTCGATAGGCCAAAGGGGAGCACCGTGAACTGAAAATGCTGATTGACTAGCATAAAGCAGAGAAATCTTCTGTGCCCCGTGAAAATGGAAATACACATCTTGCAGGTTGAGGGAGGTGTACCAGTCACCTGGATCCAGAGATAGTATAATGGTAGCCATGGAGACCGTGTGGAACTTTAACTTCCTGAGATATTTGTTGACGTTTCGCAGGTTCAACATGGGTCTGAGTTCTCCTTTTGCCCATGGAATCAGAAAATAGTGAGAATAGAATCCTGTCCCTTTCAGCTTTTGAGGAACTTTTTCCACCGTGCCTACCCTCAAGACAGCAGTGACCTCTTGAGCGAAAAGCTGCTTGTGAAAAGGGTCCCTGAAGAGGGACGGGTGGGGTGGTTGGTGGGGTGACACGGAGGAAATCTGGAGGGTGTAGCCTATAGCTACTGCGCTTAAACACCCAACTGCCCAATGTTATAGCCGACCAGGCTGAGAGGAAAGGGAAGAGTCGGGAGAAGAGTTTGGAGACCTGGTTGATTCCCCTGGGCGTGGTAAGCCACCCTCGAGTGTTCCCTTAAAAAGGTATGTTGGCCCTTGAGGAGTGGCCAGCTAAAGCTCAACTTGTGAGCAAAGGCTGGTGAGCGGCCCTGGCTGCATTTAAATCCTTTATTCTTTTTTCTGTAAGGTTCATATCAATGGTGATCCCTAGACCTCTGCAACTGGCATGACTGAAAACATTTCCTGGAGGAGGAAGGAGCGTACAGGCCCAGGGAGCGCAGTGTGGTCCACAAGTCCTTTAGCCCATGTAACTTGGAGCCCATTTGGTTAGGAAACAATGCCATCCCATCAAAAGTTCTGTATGGACTGTTCTACTTCAGTGGAAAGGCCGAGGACTGAAGCCACAACACCCTTCTCATAGAGACTGCAGAGGCCATTGCCCTTGCTGCTGAATCCACCATGTTAGAAGCTGCCTACAAGGATGCCCTGGCTACTGCTGTTCCCTCCTCCAGAATTGCATCGAACGCTTGTTTGGCAGACTACAGCAGGGGGTCCAAGAACTTATTGAGGGACTGCCAGATGTTATAGTGGTATTGCCCCAATAATGCCTGCTGGGCACTCTCAGTTGCAGCCTAGCCATTGAATAAACTTTTCAGCTGAAGAGATCTAGCTTCTTTGCCACTTTATTTTTTGGCATAGACCCTGTTTGGCCGTCTTTCACGTTCATTTGCTACTATGACCAACAGAGACCCCGGTGAGGGGTAGGTGTTCAAATACCTGAAGCCCCTGGCTGGCATGTAGTACTTTTTTCCCCACACGTTTGGATGTGAGAGGCAGCGAAGCTGAGGTCTGCTACAGCGCCTTGGCCAACTTCATAACCCCCTCATGTACTGGGAGGGCTATCCTGGAGGGAGCTGCTGATGCTAGCACACCAAAGAGGTCATCAGCTGGCTCCCTGAGTTCCTCAATTTTGAGTTCCAGGTTACTCACCACTTGTTTCAGTAGGCCTGATGGGCCCTGAAGTCATCCAATGGGGCTGATGTGGAGAGGCCCGCCACTGACTTATCTGGGGAGGAGGAGGAAGAGGCTTGTCCCTGGGGGGCTGTGCGGGGGGGAGTGATCTCTCCTATTCCCTGAGCGGCCTGTTGACAAAGCCCCTACTTGCTTCGAATCTACGTATGAATCCGGTGCTGCTCCCTGAGTTACCAAAGGACACAGCACTGAGGCACTGGTGGTCAAATAGGGCTGTGGTGCTATAGGCTGAGGGAACCCCCATGGGTTCCAAAACTGTCAGGGCCCTTGGCACTGCCCCTGAGGCCAGGAACCCATCTGAGGCAGCATAGTGAAACCCAGTGGATGGGGGGGGGAAGAGGAAGGGGTGGGCTCTCAGTGGGGCAACCACCTCTCCCGCCGAGTCCGAGGAGGTGTCCCAGGGTGACCATGGCAGAGCTAATGGTGCTGGTCTGCCCCATCTTCCCTTGATTGAAGGTACTCCAGAGTCAGAGCGGTGCCAGGATTCTTCCTGCTGGGAGTCCTGTCTCCTCATATTACCCCTTGGCTTTCTGTACAGGGTGGGCGAAGGGAGCCACGGTCCCAGGGACTTGTCCCTTGAGTCTGATCAGCACCACTGTCTGGGTGAATGGGATCCTTCCTGCAAGCGATACCTTCTCGCCCAGGACCAGTGCCAGCTCCCTGGGAAATGGCAGTGACATTATAACGAATGGACTGGAGACCGAGTGCAGGATCCCAACCTCTCATGGTGCTGTTCCAGAGAGCAGTATCATTAACTCAGCGATTGCCTTCCTGCAGGGGACCACTGAGATCACTCTAATGCAGACTTTCTCCTTCGTGAACCCCACAAAATGGTTGAGGGCCTGTGATGTGCTTGCCATCCTTCCCTAGGTGTAGGTGGCACCGGAGCTGCAAGCAAGTCCTTCATTGTCTGGAATGGGGAATCAGTGGGAATCACCATGCGCTGCAGACCTCTACTGCTACTTGTGGGCGGAACTTCCCTCGGTGCCCATAGGGGCAAGCAGTCCAATGCAGGTCACGCTAGCACCCTAGCCTTCTTAGCTGGCTTCAGTGCCAGTGATGGATCCCTTTCCTCCTGGCTCTTCTTCGAGCGCTTCTTTGGTACCTGGGACTTTGATCAGTGCCGAAAGGATTCCAAGCTCACTGGTGCATTCTTTGTCAATGCTGTCGTGCTTGGTGCTGATTTCAACCTCAGCACCAATGCCGAAGTAACAGCCAACTCCATCAAAATGGCTTTTAGCCTAATGTCTGTGTCCTTGCATGTTCGAGGATGAAAACCTTTGTAGATTTTGCACTTCTCTTGAATGTGTGCCTCACCCAAGCCCTTTAAACAGCTTAGGTGAGGGTCACTCAGGTGCATCGGTTTTTTGCAGGAACCAGAGGGTTTAAACCTGGGAACCAGGGCATGCCCCAACCCTGGGTAAATGTTAACCAAACTAACTATGCAAACAACGGTAACTATATACACTGATTAAGAAAAAGAATCACTAGGAAAAGAGTCGCTTGCATGAGCAAGAGAGTATTCCAACACCATCACTGGCAGTAAGGAACAGAGAGTGGGGATGGCAGCGCCCTATAGACGAGTGCAGACGCACACCACTGCAGAGGGTGCTACAGCCAGCCCTAGGGATACTACTAGGCGAAAAAATTTCCAGCACTGGTGCTTGTGGTGTGCATACATCTAATTCAGAATGGACATGAGCAAGCACTCGAAGAACTTATCTAATTCTTTTATGAACTCTGTTATAATCTTGACCACCCTCTGGAAAGGAGTTCCACAGGCTGACTGTGCATTGTGTAAAGCAATACTTTCTTTTGTTCATTTTAAACCTGCTGCCTATTAATTTTATTTGGTGACGCCTAGTTCTTGTGTTATGAAAGGAGTAAATAATTTCTTATTTACTTTCTCCACACCAGTCATGATTTTAGAGACATCTATAACATCCCACCTTAGCTGTCTCTTTTCCAAGTTGAAAGGTCCCAGTCTTATTAGTCTTGCCTCATATGGAACCTTTCCCATACCCTTAATCATTTTAGTTACCCTATTCTGTATCTTTTCCAGTTCCAATATTATCTTTTCTGAGATGGGGTGTCCAGATCTGCACACAGTATTCAAGAAGTGGACATATCATGGATTTTGAGGCAATACAATATCTTCTGTCTTATTATCTATCCCTTTCCTAATAATTCCCAACATTATTAGAATTTTTGACTACTGCTGCATATTGAGTGAATGTTTTCAGAACTATCAACGATGACTCCCAAATTTTTCTTGAGTGGTAACAGCTAATTTAGACCCCATTATTTTATATGTATAGTTGGGATTATGTTTCCCAATGTGCATTACTTTGCATTTATCAACATTGAATTTCATCTGCCATTTTGTTGCCCTGTCACACAGTTTTGTGAGATCCCTTTGTAACTTTTCGTAGTCTGCTTTGGACTTAACTATCTTGAATAGTTTTGTATCATCTGTAAATTTTGCCACCTCACTGTTTACCCCTTTTTCCAGATCATTTATGAATATGTTGAACAGTACTGGTCCCAGTTCAGACCTCTGGAGGACACCATTAGTCACCTCTCTCCATTCAGAAAACTGGCTAATTTATTCCTACCCTTTGTTTCCTATCTTTTAACCAGTTATTGATCCAGCACAGGACATTCTCTTTTGTCCCATGGATGCTTACATTGCTTAAAAGCCTTTAGTGAGGGACCTTGTCAAAGGCTTTCTGAAAATCTAAGTACACTACTTCCACTGGATCACCCTTATCCACATGCTTGTTGACCACCTCAAAGAATTTCAGAAGATTGGTGAGGCATGATTTCCCTTTACAAAAGCCGTGTTGATTGTTCCCCCAACAAATCGTATTCATCTATGCATCTGCTAATTCTTTTCTTTTATCCAATTTGCCTGATACTGAAGTTAGGCTTACTAACCAGAATAGCCTCTAAAACATTTTTAAAAATTGGTATAACATTAGCTATTCTCCAGTCATTTGGTACAGAAGCTGATTTAAATTAACATGTTTAGAGAACATGTAGCTAGTGATTCAAATGGAGGGCTGGTGAAGCCTCTTAATACCAAGTTCAAGTCACATGTTGGTGTAGGATCGCAAATTTCTGAGTACATATTCTGTATCCTTATGAGGAAGCGCTTGGTAATGGGATGTGTAAATAGTGATGTCCCATCAATCTTGTGGTGGAATGCATTAATGGCTGCAAGGTGTACTTTGATGGAGCTTGTGGATAAGTCCCAAGTTTTTTAGTTCCAGAATGTATTCCAATATTAATGGGGGTGGTGAAGAAAGTGAGTTAACGCGCTTGTGTTGACACCATAAGTAGAGTCTCTTCCATTTTTGAAGGTAGGTCTTTACACGTGGTTGGTTTCCTGCTCTTTAGTAACATACTGAATTTGTTCCCAACAGGTTAATTCACCATGATGGAACCATATTGGAGACAGGATTTCAGGTGAAGTCTCTCCAGAGTTGGGTGGAGAATCATTCTGGGGTAAGAGGTCCCTCTGAAGAGGGAAATGTCACGGAGCACAGATTGCCATCCGCATCAGCAAGAATACCAAGTTTGTCTGAGCCATGTCAAGGCTATCAGCATGGCTCTGGCCTTGTATTTTGTGTATCATCCGCGACAGTAAGGGGATCAGAAGAAATGTGTAGAGAAGTGTTGCTTCCTATTTGAGAAGGAAGGCATCCCCTAGTAATCGGGGTCCCAGGCCTGCAGAAGGGCATTTTCAATTTTGTGCTCTCGATGGATGGGAAGCCCCATTGTTGGAATATGGATTGTAGAACTGTGTTGTTTAGTTCCCATTCGTAACCATGGGAGAACTGTCTGCTCAGTGTATCTGCTGTCGCATTCTGACAGCTGGGGAAGTAGGAGACAGATGTTTATGTTGTGGCATATACACCAGTTCCACAGTCTCATGGCCTCGTGGGATCAGGCTCCCCTGATCGATTTATACAGAACACGCAGGCAGTGCTGTTGATCATCACACGTACTGTTTGATTCTTTATCAGTTGAGGAAAGTAGAAGCCATTCATTGTGAACTGCCCGTAGTTCGAATAAATTGATGTGTAGCCTTCTCCCTGCAGGAGACCATTGGCCTTAAATGGTGTAATACTGAAGGTGAGCACTCCATCTAAGTAGAGAGGCATCTGTTGTAATAAATACAGATGGTTGGTCCTAGTGGAAAGGAATTCCTGTGAATGCATTTTCTGGTCATGCCCACCAGCATAGAGACCTCTTTGATCTTTGTGGACATTGGCAGGCTTTTGTTCAGCATGTACACAAAACGCAGTCAGCCCTGTAGGCAGCGCACATGCAAACATGCCTATTTTACTACAAAAGTAGTGGCCACCGTATGTCCTAATAGTTTTAGGCAGGTACATGCCAACATGCGTGGGCTGTCTATGGCTATCACAGTGAGTTTTGTTAATGTCAATAATCTGTTCATTGGTAGTGATGCTCTGTCCTGTATGGAATCGAAGTGTGCTCCAATTAATTCCAATTGTTGTACAAGAATTAGGGTTGATTTCTGTTAGTTTATCTGTAAGCCTAGGTTCTAAAAGAGATTGATGGACTTCTGAGTAGTGTTGATTGCCTCTGAATGAGTGGGACCTCTTAGTAGACAGTCCCTGAGATATGGAAATATTATTTCTTGTTAATGTAAATATGCCAGTACTACCGCAATGGGTCTAGGAGAATACTCGCAGTGCTGTGAAAAGGCCAAATGGTAGTATCCTTTAGTGATAATGGTCTCTTCCTAGTGTGAAGCGAAGGAGTTTTCTGTGAGCAGGGTGTAATGTGATGTGGAAGTAAGCATCTTGTAGGTCAAGAGCTGAAAACCAATCCTCCTGTTCCAGTGCTAGAATTATCATGGCCAGTGTGACCATCTTGAATCTTTGTACTCGTATGAACTTGTTGAGCTTTCTGAGATCTAGAATGGGTCTCCATCCTCTACCTTTTTTCTTTGTTAAGAAGCAATGGAAGTAAAATCCCTTCCCTCTGTATTGTGGAGGAACTTGCTCCATAGCATCTAATATAGAAAGTGGCTTACTTGTTGTCGCAGAAGGTGCTTGTGAGAAGGGTCCCTGAAGAGAGACGGCGAGTGAGGTTGGGTGGGTGGAACTGAAGTGAAGGGGATAGAGTAGCCTGACTGTATGATCTCTAAAGACCATTTTGTCAGTGGTGACTGAAGCCCAGATAGAAAGGGCGTAGTCGGTGACCAAAGATCTGGTTGGTGTTTGTATTTGCACTGTCAGGTGAAGGAGATTGTTCAGACCCTTGAACAAATCTTCAAAATTGTTGTTTGGCTGATGTAGGTTGTGACATTAATGACTTTGTGACTTTATACATTGTGACTTTATACAGTCAGTAGCTCCACTGAAATTAGTGGAACTACTCAGAGTGAGGTACAACTTAATATAAGAATATGAAAATCAGGCCATCTTGAGTACTCTAATGATCACTAGCGATCTACAGGTTTCTACAGAACTCTTCTATATAACTTTGGAATAAGGTCTTTCTAATTTTTTGCACAATTTTTATGTTTATTTTAAAGCCTCTTCAAATGTTTCCTCTGTAGCAATGACACAGCAAATATGCAGTTTACTGACAACAACGGTATAGACATCCACACACAGGTTGCAATTTTGTCATAATTTACGTCTAAGCCTTTAAAAGATATCAAAGAGCAGATACTGAAGAGGAGATGTAAGTTGACTTAAGACAATAGCTAACTAGCTGAACCTAATCACATATTCTTACTAAGCTGTGAAGTAACTCTCTTTTACATCTTTTTCTTCTATGCCTATAAATCTGTAATAGAGATACCAAAGATCAAACTATACTATGAGACAGTATCATAAAGGTACAATGTTATTATCAGATAAAGAAATCTAACAGGTGTCAATTCAGATTTAAGAAACTACACCAGAAAATTAAAGCTATCCTATAGGCACTCTGTCATAGACCCCTAGATGTGTTTTTAATATGCTTTTAAAAACTGTCATATGGTGGGAGTTTGGCCTGTGACTTGACCTTTTTGATGCCCAGATTAAGGTGCAAACAATTCTGGTCTTTGTAGGTCTTTTCTTTCTCACTCTAATCATGCAGCATTGCCACCAACTTCCTTGCTGAAGAAATTGCAGTTTGTCCATCACTCTCTGCCAATTTTGCAAGCTCTCAGGTGGTAAACTTCCTTTGCTTTGACAACAAACATTTTTCCCCAGTACCAAATAGGAATAAGACAGAGTCACATCCTGTTAATGCACATACAGCAGGAAGTATGTTGCAGATGTCAAGAATGAGTGTGTCACAAACTGCATACACAGGTATCAAGCGACTTTTGTCAGATAACAGGTGGATTGAAGCCGGTACCATTTCCAGCACGTTGTATGTTACATTTTTGGAAAGTACTGAACAGCAAGGATCAAAATATCTGTGTCAAGGTGACCAAATACTATGGTTCCTTTGACAGCAAGAGACCTAAATGCCATATTGGCACATGCAGAAGCTTCCTTGTGTCCACTTCTTCTTGAGTACTGTACAAGTCTTGAGCTTCTTCAGCATTTCTGCTGGTGATGAACTTTGCTATTTCAACATTGAAAGAGCCCCCAGCAAGGAGGTGTTTTTGTGCTGGGTGTGCTCCTACACTCTTAGGTGCATTTTGAACCATATATATTCACAGAGGAATTTTACAAATGACTGCTTGTGGGATGCCATTTTTAGAAACTTCTTCCATGGAGGCACAGGGCATTCACCAATCACCTGGTATTTCTTGCATTCAACCTGAGCTCCTCTCTGGTTCTGTCTTTCAGCAGTTTTCACAGAGTTTCTGTTGTCATATCTGTCAATGATTTCAATTACAGAACTAGCTTTGTTAAATCCTTTCATTACCCCCTTCAAGTACTGAGCAGCCAATTCATTGATTGTATGGAATTTGTCTCCAGCCATCACTTGTACAGTAGCCATGGGATCTCTGATGCACATTATGGTTCTTTGTTACATGGTCTTACCTCACGGATCCTTTCAGCTTTAAATTACAGTTAATGCCATAATTCAGCTTTATCTCTTCATTGTTCCAACAGCATGGAAGAAAGACATAGGCACAAGTCCTATTAGGTAACTAAGAACAGTTGACACTGAAATATCTCTGCATCTTGTTAAGAACAGGGTTGCAGGGAAAACAGTTTCTGGACTGATAGCTGCTATGATTGTCCCTCCCTTCCCAGACTTAAATTTGATCTTATTGGACATGTCAGCAAATGTTTTGGAGCCAGACTTCTTGACTGGGTTGAAGAAGCTATATATCCCATTAAAATCAAGAGAACCCCTCAAAAATCTTTCAATTTTTTCTTTTCCAACATCTGCTATTTTTTTGTACATCTGATGTTCCATGCAGTCCAGTAGCTACATTGATAAACACTTCTGGCTGTGATTCAAGGTCAAATAGGTTTGTCATATTTTTTATGACATGGTTGGTAAATGTTGTGACATGCTCGTCATACATTTTTGTGGAGAAGCAAGGATTTGTTTGTGGACTTTGTCTTCACTGCTTTGTTAGGTCACATCTTTCTCTCATAGCTTTTGCATATTCACTCAGAACATGTCGTGTGAGGGCTGACAAGGGCTGGCTTCCTTCTTGTCAGTCCTACAATCCCACTGCTATCCTTTGAGACTTTGATGACAGTTTTCTCTCTTCCCATGTCACTTCACATTCCACTGCAAGAACCAGGAGTCTGAAGCACAGCAAATTCCTTTGAATCAAAGGCACTGTGTATTTTTAAGAGAGATTTAACATAACAAGAATGTGGATTGATATCCACCTGGCAAAGCTGGGTCTATTTCCAGTTTCCAATCACCATCTTGCTCTGTATGGACATTTAGAAGTAGTATCTGTATAATCTGGAGAAAATGATCCCAGAAATTGAATGTAGGAAACCAGGCATTCCCCCAAGTTTGATATTCCTCCAGCAGTGGCAGTGTATGCTCAGTTACAACATCAAGCTCTTAAAAGGCATTTCAATCTGAAGACACTGAACTCTTAAGAGTGTCAGCCAACATCTGCCAGACAAATGCTGGAATTACACAAGTGCCTCTCCCTGCTCACATATTGAACATATGAATAAAGTTTCAGAGCATTCAGGTCCTCAAATGCTAGTGTCAAGCCAGGTGGAGCACAGTTGAGTTGCTTACCAGCAAGCTTTTGAGCTGCAGTACAAACTGCATGGATATCAGAATCAACAAGACGGTCTAGCAAACCTGCATCTCCCCAAAATTTCCAAATACATACAATAAAACAGCAAAGAGTGTGAAAATGACCCCACAAGTCACACTGGCACCAAATTCATTTATGAGAATCTATTTCACTTTCTGAGCAACAGCATACAGTTGCTTATCCATGGTCTAAATGGCATGTTGCTGCCCTAGAGCTGCTGAAATTTCCTCACATTTCAGCATTATACATAGACTGAGGCCATGTCAGCTGGTTTGGCATTCACTATAGTTACATATGCAAGTGCTGTGTAGGGGCTTGTTTGTAGCAAGCTTGCGGTTGAAATCAGCCCAAATTGGAATCACCTGAGTGTGAACAATATCTGTCATTTGGTATCAGTAGGACATCACAATGCAGCAGTGTTAAAAGACATCCAGTAGAGTTATTGGACAACCTTCATTTGCAGGTAACAAGAGTTTATTTTCTTACATACTTTTTCATGGTGAGTCAGTTCTGTATGTATTCTAGGATTTTAAATGTTGCACACTACATTAAAGATTCTGATTGCCCAAGGAGAGAAAGTGATTTTTCTTCCCCATACTTCAGTGATATTTCTTGAGATGCTGGACTATCTGCAAACTTCATAAAATTCCACTCTTGCCATTGAATGGCAGGTATTCTTTTCGTACATGGTCTCTATGTTGATGACTATATTATCATCTCCTTCGTGGACGAGATTTCCAGAGGCATTAATGGTCATAGTCATACTGCAGTATTTCTGGAACTGTGCCAAATGAAACTCTCATTTGGGGAACCATTATTTAACGTGATTTACAGATCTACAGCACCACTTGACAGTTCCACATAAAGTATCACCTAAATGTACATAAAATAAGTTTTCAAATGATATATGATGTGAGTGGGTGTAGAGAGGGTACATTTAACTCCAAAAATATAGCCCTCTTTCTGATTGGGTCACATCAGCTTTGCCAAGAGAAGGAACCAGGCTGCACCAAGCAGCAAAACATGTATGAAGTGCCCTGTGCTGTTCAGCATGTTACTCCCTGAAACCAAAACATCTGGATGGGAGAGACTGTGGGTGGAACTACTATCACCTGGCCACTGAGACACCCCCTGCGTGGTAACAACTGAAGTCTTGTAACTGACACCCTTTAAAGTCATATCTAGAGAGTCCTCTCCAAAATCTGGAAAGAGAAAAGGAATATAATTGCCATAAACCTTAAGTGAGTTACCTGGAAGAACTTTATATCTACCTCAGAAGTGGTAGCTGACCATAATAATGTTGTCTCTGTAGCTGTGCCTGAAGTAGAAGACTGGACCAAAGTGAAATGTCTTATGAAGGTGTGCAAGGAGCTCCGGGTAGCTGCCCTACATATGTCTAGTAGAGGTAAGTCTCTCAGAGATGCAGCAAAGCTTGCTTGCACTCTGGTGGAAGAAGCCTTCATCCTCTCCTGGGGAGGGATGTGAACTAATTGGTAGAAAAGGATAATACAACTAGAGATCCATTTTGAAAGTCTCCGTGCAGACATTCCTTCACTCCTGGATCGGTCTACTATAACAACTAAAAGTTTAGGTGTTTTTCTAATAACTTTCAGTTTTTGTAGATAAAAGGACAGTGCCTTTGTGTCCAAGGGGTCCAGATGTCTTGTGCCATATGATCACCCATATGAGCTCCCCAACCTAAGAGGACCAGTAATGATAGTTGCCTTGGGAGTTAGTGTCAGGAAAGGCATCCCCACTTGATCTTTTTCCAGCTTTGTTCACCACACAAGGGAATCTGAAACTTTGGATGGAATTGTCACTTAGTCATTGATGTTGCCCCTCTCCAGCGATTAGATGGACAGAAGCCAGGCTCACAAACAATGGAGATTAAGCCTGGCAAATGGCATCACTTGTGTGCACGAGGCCATGTGGCCAAGAAGGGAAAGGCAAGTTCTGACTGAAGTCTGAGGTTAGAGTTAACTGACTTATCAGAGTGCCCATGGCCTGAAACTTCTCAAGAGGTTGATAAACTCTTTCTGTGGTTGAGTCCAGTGCTAACCTATGATGTTTATGGACCTTGTGGAGGTGTGGATTTCTCATGGTTGACTCAATCAAAAAGAAAAGGAAGTAGATGGAGAAGGAATCAGGTTACCAACTGGACTTTCTCACAGGATCTGCCTATCAGGGGCCAGTTACTGAGGTATGGGAAGTTCATCCAAGCTGCCACCACTGGAAAAACAAACAAACAAAAAACCTTTGTAAAGATCCTGGGTCCTGTGGCTAGTCCAAGGGGGAGGACTCTGAATTGGTAATGATCTTGACTGAAGAGGAACCTCCTGTGGAATGGATGAATGTCTATGTGAAAGTATGCATCTTTCTTGCTGAGAGCTGCGAACCATATGTTCTCTTCCAGGGGGATAATAATTGATGCAGAAGAGACTGTGTAAAATTTTAGTTTTGGGCTGAATATGTCCATCCTCATAGGTCAAGAATTGGCCTGCATCCCCTGTTCTTTTTGGATACCAAGAAGTAATAGGAGTGGAACTCCTTCCCCTTGATGTTGAGGAGGGAACTTTTTCTATAGCTCCCTGGTGTAGAGGGGAGTCCACTTTCTGCTGGAGAATCTCCTTGGTTCCCCAAGGGGGACTTGTGGGCAGGATTTGCCAGAAACTTGATCAGACAGCCACTGTGAATAACCTCCAGTACTCATCTATCAGTAGTTAGGGCCCTCTGGTTGCAGGCAGATTGGATACAGCGGCCAAGAAACTGAGGAGGAAAACGATGTGGCATCAATAAAAGGAGGTGGGTCTTGACAGTACTGTGAAAAGAAACCATTTGGCTCATGGCTAGAGGGAGATGTGGTGGTAGATGTTGCAAGGGCTGCATTTCTGAGCCTATACATCATCTTTTACGTGGTGATTCCTGAGGTTAATGTGGTAATCTTCCCCTGTACCATTGTCTATGGTGTTTTTCGGGGGAGAGGGGGTGGGGGGGAGGCGAGGGGGGTGAAGGGAGGCGGCGGCGACGTATAGATGCCCAGAGAGTGAAGAGCTGACCTTGAGTCCTTGAGGGAGTGGATAGATTTATAAGTCTTTTTGTGGAACAGATCGATCATATTGAAGAGCAGATCCTGGATGGTACTCCACACCTCCCTAGGGAAACCTGAGGATTGTAACCAGGAGTCTCTTCTCTTAACAATGGATGTACCCTTTACCCTGGATATATTACCCACAACATACACCACAGCCTGGAGAGAAGTTGTCAGTTAAGGACTGAGCTTTATCCTCCTCTGGGAGCTTATCTTTAAAATCTAAAAACTGGTCATAATTGGTAAAATCATATTTAACTAGAAGGGCCTGATAATTCATGATTTGGAACTAGAGAGAAGTGGAAGAGAAGAGCTTTCTTCCCAGGCAATTGAGCTGTTTGGTGCCCTTCTCTTAGGGATTGACTTTCAGATGTTGCTGCCTACATGTCTTGGAAGTTGCTTGCACCACCAAGGAGTTAGGCGAGAATAAAAACTCTCCCCCTATGGACGGAACAAAGAAGTTCTTCTTGGACCTTTTTGGGATGGAAGCACAAGAAGCAACAGTGTGCTGCACTTTTTGCTAGTTCCACATCTTCGTTGAGCAGGAGAGTCACCAAACTGGGACTGGAGGGCTGCAAAACGTGCAGCAATCTGCACTGAGGCTCATTAAACTTCCTCAAGCTAAATCTGCAGCTCAGACACCACACTGGGTCTGAGCTCCTTATGCTGCCTGAAGTTATCAGGCAGACACAGAAAAGATGAAGTAACTACCTCATCTGTTTAAGACAATGAAACCACCACCAGAACCATAGGACTCAGTTTGCCTTCTTCCTCCAAATATTCCAACGAGGACTGTTGGTGCTAGCCAGGAGATGGCAAAAAGGGCTCATGTACAAATCTTTGCTGTTTAGGGTAGGTATCCCAGGGGCCCCAATAATGCCAGTAGGAGGAATCAACTGGCAGGGGAGGACCCCATGGCATAGAGTATCATCTGTCCCTTCGCAAAGCATGCCTGGCCAAAGGACAAAACCCTGACCTTCTTGGACTTCTGTCTGAAACCACCTCTGCCTGTTACCACAGAAACTCCTGAAGAGTTTCTGACTCACTGGAAGAAAAAACCAGATCTTGGAATAGCAGTGGAACCAAAAGTACTCATGGCTGTGTATCAAGACTAGCAGGTGGAAGGTGAGAAAGGCTATGTATTCTTGGAGTAGTCTCATCCTCAGGATAGTCCCTGCTTAGAGATGGGTCAGAGAGAAATGGTGAATTAGGCTACGAGAGAGAAAAATATTCTACAGGGAGACATAGGTCACAGACAACCCTGGGGTGTGAGGTGAGTCCATTGGTGGAGCCATCAGATCCAGAGCTTCCCTGGTCACAGTGGAAGTCAGATCCCCCTGGGGCCACATCTGTATAGGCATTATGTCTACTTTGAATGTGGAAGCGAGCATCGCAGTGTGATTGTCCTGTGCTTTAGATGTCATCTAATGTCTCAGCTGTATAGTATCTATTGTGACAGGGCCAGGCCTGACGGCTTTGCCAGAGTGCTGGAAGGCAGGTATATCAGCCCCAGGCTCAACAAAGCCCTGTTCCCTGGGTGACTCAGCCGGGGGCTGATTAGGCAGTTAGGCCACCTGGGGGCTGCTTAACCAATCAGGCCAGCTGGGGCCAATCAGGAAGCCCCGCCCCAAACACTTAAAAGCCTGCAGGGCAGGCAGGCAGTTGTGGAGCTTGGAGAGAGGAGGAGTGGAGGACGGAGGTTGGAGATAGGAGATATAGTGATAGTCTACCGTTGCAGTTCGTGGCTTTTGGAGGCCTGCAGCTCGAGAGCCTGCAAATTGGAGTTGGCGGCTTGGAGCAGGCAGGCTGCAGCCTACAGAGACCTACAGCTTCCACTGTGGCTACCGGTGCCCGGAGGGCAGAGCACCCGTCAGGAGAAGCAGGGAGCGGTCCACGGACTACCCCAGAGGGAAGGTAGAAGTACCCAGGGGCAGAGCGGGCCCCGGCCCCTCCCTCGACCCGCCTGCAGCTGCACCACCGGCTAGGCCAGCAGAGCGCCAGACCCACGAGGGCGGAGTACCTTACCCCCCCCCCGCCCCAACCTTGCCACACTATTTAATTGATTATCAATTCTATTTCCAAGCACATGAGCATCTATTAAAACAGCAGAGTTTAATTAACTCAAAAAGCCTAAAATAGATCCTTCTGCCCCACAGTAAAAGTCTAAATCTTTGCTAAGTAAAACTGAAAATCCTCCAAAAGCTAGACTAACCAAGTAACAAAACTGTAGCCCGAAACTTGCTCAAATCAACAGACATCTGAGCAGGTTTCATAGGCCAGGGTTAACTAATGATAATTCTTCGTTACCAACTATGGAGGGAGTGACAACGGAAACAACCACAGCAGGTATTAATTTCCATCTGAGTGAGTGAGTGAGTGAGTGAGTGAGCGAGCGAGCGAGAATTTGTCTGATATCTAAGCCCAAGACCCTTAAGAACATTATAAATAAAAACACCTTAAATTGCAGCTATAAATAAACAGGAAGCCAATGGAAACGACGGAGGAGGAGAAGGACCTTGGGGTATTGGTTGATAGC
>ML677085.1:4490324-4535782 GCA_007922155.1 Mesoclemmys tuberculata
ATATTGGTCCCTTCTGACCTATGAGTCTATGAGTCTATGAAGAGCACAGAGCACAAGTGTTATGTGCTTATAGCACCTCATCACACTTCAGAAGAGTCCTTGGAAGAACAAAGAATCATCAAAGAGTCCTGTAAACCTTGGAAACTCAACCTTAGACCTGAAAATCACAACTTTTTCTGGCTTGTGAATCCCCAGCAATGATTTAGAACTGAACCCTGCTTACTGTCCACAATTATGCTGGTTCTGCAGCGCCAAAGGATCTAAAAAGTAGTAGCATTGTATTTTAAATAATAAATAAATGATTACATAGATCTCTCACATAAAAGGTGTCATTTTAATAGTTTTTTAAATGTAAATGGATTTAAATTATATCTGAGAACTATTGCGGATTCACAGCTGATTCTAGGAAATAAAAAAAATATTTATATTGAACAAAGTATGGCTGGAATGCTAACTGAGGGATGAAAATTAATAATTAACTAAAGGTCTAATTCTGCAACCTTTACACTGTATAGTACCTAGATCTGAAAGCATCCCCCATTAAATCACTGGATGTGGTACTACTCAGTATGAGTAATGGTGGCACACTAGGTCCTTAGTAACTAACATTCAGTTCTGGGAATGACATTTAGTTAACTGCTGGTGCAAAACCTAAAGAAGCATAAGTAAACAAAATTTTGGGCCTGATTAATCAGTATAGTTTGGCTCCTTCAAATTGTCCCAACAAGGCAAAATAACCATAAACCTGTCTTCACTGTTAAACCAAGTTTATTTTGGTAAAGCATCCAGAGTACTGGGGGATCTGGCCTGTGCACATGTGCGTATATACATGTGCGTTCTACAAAAATGGTGGCTATTGTTCTTTCGGTCAGTATTTTTATAAAGTATTTTGCAAAGGTTTTAAAAATACACGTATTGCTTATTTTATATGCAGAACTTAGGAAGACATGTAGAGGAGATATATTCTGCAATGAAGTTGAGCTATGCAAAGCTCTGAAAGTGTATGTGTAAAATATTTTAAAATACCAAATTAACTGACCATCTATAGCATTACAAAGGGAAAATCAAAACTTACCAAAGACATTTAAGGATGTATTTCATGAAACTGGTAGTCTAAAAGTGCTAAGTCACTTTTCTGAAGATGGCGAAGTATGCTCTTTTGAGCAATTGGTAAGTTTGGTTTAGAAAGACAGAAAACTATGATTGTGTACATAATAAACTAAACTCATTATAGGTGATTGGATCTGGTAACACATCGCAAAAAGAAATGTATATTCAGGACATGGCTTTATATTGGTGGAAAAATAAATGTTAAGTAACAATGCAAATTAAACTGAGAAAGGACATGGGAATCAATATCACATGAGAAGAATGGTTGGGAACATTACAAAAAGTTAGCAGCAACAGTGGTGAAATATATTATACTTTACTTAAATGTTATTCATAGACTAAACTATAGGGCAAAATAGCTTCCTACATTTAAAGCAGAAATTCTCTTGGAATTCACACAGCGTAGAAAACTAACTGATTTTGCAAGTTGTTTCCAGAATGGCCCCCAAAATAGAACAGAAAAGAAAGAAAAGAACCCTCAGCAAATAAGTATCAATCCAGAAAGAACACTTCTATCAGATCCTGTGCCTGACTACTTTGGGAAGTACACAAAACAATACCACCAAAGCCTCTGCCAGTGCATAATCCATGTGTTGCTCATATCCATTCCGCTAGGTGAGTGCACGGCCTCATGCACGGTTCTCGGACTTTTTTCCCTTAGCAGCCTCTGTAGGGCTGGCTCCGGCGCCCCCTGGAGTGCCGCACTCATGCCACGGTACATAGGGCGCCACCGGCCACACAGACACCTCAGTCCCTTCTTTCTGCTGACTCAGACAGCAGGGATGGAGGATGGGTGTGGAATGGATATGAGCAACACATCTCGAATAACAACAGTTACTGGTAAGTAACCATGTTTTCTATCTTTGAGTGATTGCTCATATCCATTCCACTAGGTGATTAAAAAGCCATACCTTGGAGGTGGGTAGTGTCGAGGAACCCAAACTCAGGAGTCCTTACTTACACGTCCGTTGCCCAGCGGATGGTCCAAATTAGCCAGACAGCAGGTTAGCAAAGTCAAAGTTTATTCTTTACATAAAGACGGTGACTCGATGGTCGGGGCGACCCTAAGCATATTTCTTAAAGCTTATATAGTCTTACACAAACTTTTACTTCACAGTTTCCATGGCAATACTTACTAAAATCTCCTTATCTAAGGAATTCCTTAGTCTCCCAATTTCAACTCCCCCATCTAAGTTGCAAGGTCTTTCTCCTCATTCTGTACTTACTGGAGCCTGAGGTCTCAAAACTATCTTATTATTGCTACACATAATAAATTAAACATCTGATAGAAAGGCACTTTCCATCTCATGCTTTGTCAGCCATTTAGTCAGACTGGTTCCCCTGGAAAAGAGAGAATCCATCTTCTTTTCCCTCAACAATAGGAGTCACCGGTGAGCTGCCCTCAGCATGGCTCTGCCGACTCGCGCATCCTCCCTCGCCTGCTGGACGATGGCATAGTGCAAAGCAAAGGTGTGCACTGATGACTAGGTGGCAGCTTTGCAGATGTCATTAGGGGGACCCTTTCCAGGAAGGCCACCGATGAGGCCTGGACCCTGGTTGAGTGCGCCATCATGATCCTGGGGAGCTGACACCTGCTAGCTCATAGCAGTGGTTTATGCATGTGCTGATCCATTTGGAGATGAACTGTGTGGAGACTGGAGATCCCTTCATCCTGTCCGCCACCGCGATGAAGAGTTGCGTCGTCCACCAGAAGGGCTTTGTCCTCTCAATGTAGAAGGCCAGGGCTCTCGTAACATCCAGGGAGTGTAGTCTCCTCTCCACCTCCAACCCATGCAGTTTAGGAAAAAACACGGGGAGGAAAATGTCTTGATTATAATGGAATTGCGAGACCACCTTAGGCAAGAAAGCTGGGTGGAGTCTCACCTGCACCTTATCCCGGAAGAACACAGTATAGGGGGGCTCAGAGGTCAATGCCCTTAGCTCAGAGACCCTCCTAGCCGAGGTAATGGCCACAAGGAAGGCAACCTTCCAGGACAGGATTAGCAGGGGGCAAGTGGCCAAAGGCTCGAAGGGGGGCCCCGTGAGAGGACCAGGTTGAGATCCCAGGGAGGCACCGGGTCACAGACCTGCGGATAGAGCTTCTCAACCCCCTTGAGGAACCTCACCAACATCGGGTGGGAAAACAGGGATCGCCCCTCCAACGGTTGATGGAAAGCAGAGATGGCCGCCAGATGCATCCTAGGGAGGCTAGCACCAAACCATGGAGTCTAAGCTGTAGTAAATACTCCAGGATAGCCTGTATAGGGGACATGCCCGGGGGATGCCTGTGACTCCGCCCAGCAGGTAAACCTCTTCCACTTGGCCCTACATACGACCTGTGTGGAAGGTTTTCTGCTGCCCAGCAGAACACACTGGACCTGCGCCAAGCAGGCTCTCTCCTCCTCCATCAGCCAGAGAGTCTCCAGGCCGTCAGCTGCAGGGAGTCCAGGCTCGGGTGCAGTAGACGATCGTGGTCCTGGGAGAGCAGGTCCGGCCTCCTCGGGAGCGTGATCAGAGTAGCAACAGAGAGGTCCTGCAGCATACTGAACAGATGCTGTCTCGGCTACGCTGGGGCAATCAGGATCACGTCCACTCTGTCCCTCTTGACTTTCAAGAGGACCTTGGGTAAGAGCGGGATGGGGGGGAAACGCGTACATGAGGGTCCCTGTCCATTCGATGAGGAACGCGTCAGAGATGGAGCCCGGCTCGCGACCCCAGAGCGAGCAGAAACTCAGGCACTTCCTGTTCCACCATGACACGAACAGGTCCAGTCAGGGAACACCGCACTCACAGAAAATTTTGGCCACTACCTCCGGATGCAACGACCAGTCGTGTCAGGGTAGAAACGACCTGCTGAGGCGGTCCGCCTCGTCGTTCCTGACCCCCAGGAGGTGAGAGGCGGTTAAACAAAAGTCGTGTCTCACCGCGAAATCCCAGAGTCGAAGTGCTTCCTGGCAAAGAGCCGTGGAGCGTGCTCCCCCTTGCTTGTTGATATAAAACGTTGATGCAGTATTGTCCGTCAGCACCTGTACCATCTTGACCAATAAAAACTCGAGGAACACTTTGCATGCCACTCTGACTGCCCTGTGTTCTTGAGCCCTAAGGCTCTCTAACTTTCCTAACTGAACTATCCTAACTCAACTTTAAACTAGCTATGTTCAGGGAGAACTGCTATGCTAAACTAAGACACAAGGGAAAATACTTGCAGGAGCAAGCTGTTGTTCCAGTCACCATCACAGGGGGAAAGAAAAAACTGAGGGTCTGTGGGGCCGGCAGCGCCCTATGTACTGCAGCATGAGCGCGGCACTCCACGGGTGCCGGAGCTGGCTATACAGAGGCTGCTAAGGGAAAAAAGCCCAGGAACCGTGCACGAGGGCGCGCACTCACCTAGTGGAATGGATATGAGCAATCACTCAAACATAGAATAAGAGTGTGTAGTCTGTTTAAAGGAGCAACAAACTTATTAATGTCCGTGAGTGTTCCAAGAGAGGGCAGGACATTGAAGGGAGACATCTCTGGGGAGTTTGGGGGTTCACTATTTGTTATCTGTAAGGCAACGTGTGTCCTGAAGAGTTTCCTGCAACCTGATGTGCCAAGGAGTTGTCACTGCACTCAGTAATAGCAAAACTATCACTTGCTGAGGCTGAGAGGGGAAATACAGTAGTTAACAATTCTGGGAACCTGAACATATTGTCACTCCAGCACATGATTTGGGAGATATTCAGAACCAGGAACGTGTTGGAGTCACTCTGCAAAAAGTAACTGAGCAGCGGAAACCAGAGTGTGACTACATGTTTGTCTGCTGGCTCTTGGTGTCAGGACTGTGAGCCACAGCAATAGCATTTAAGACATCTAGAGTTGCAGGGCAGGTGGTGAAACAACCCCTTACCGGTCTGGGTTGAACTCCAAAGCATCACAATAGGTTTAATGGATTCCATTTACAT
The DNA here is from genome assembly GCA_007922155.1 of Mesoclemmys tuberculata. Classification (NCBI taxonomy): domain Eukaryota; kingdom Metazoa; phylum Chordata; order Testudines; family Chelidae; genus Mesoclemmys; species Mesoclemmys tuberculata. The sequence goes on from ML677085.1 coordinate 4,495,379, forward strand.
TAGTAGGAGTTAAAGTGTAAAGTTTTAATATGCTGCGTTGCAAAACAATCACTTAAGTAATACTGTTAGTCCACATCCTTCAGAGCCTCTTTTTCAACTGAGAAGAGAGTCCTTCTCAGTTCATTCAAGTATTGTTCTCCATGGGAATCCTCATGCAGATGCTGAAGGAATGTGGACATGACTAGAGTAAGTTCAGGAGGATAAATTAACTTTTTTCTTTTTTGGTAACTTGTACAGAATTTTACTCTGTGCTTTAATTATAACTTATCCTTCATCCAGGTTGAAGAAAGGTTGTTGTAGGCCTAAGGAGGGTGACATTTCCTCTGAAAAGGTCAGGTGTATGCCATGCATAACATATCTGTTCACTGCACTATGCCTCGGAACTAAGCAAGCCAAGCTTTGTACTTGTTGCTTTCCAAGAGCTGATTCTGGGATAGGGCTAGTTTTTGTTTACAGTAATTAATTACAATTCCAGACTCAATTCTAAATTACTATAAATCCCTCTGGCACCATAAAAAGAAGGTTCATATGGTCTCTTCTTTACAACAGGACTGTTCATTGGGGTCCTAAATCGGAGAAAGCATCAGCAGAGAATTATATGGATTACAAGACCTAAAACAAAATTAAATCTGAATACTACAGCCTCAGCTCCACTGTGTTAATCATTTGATCAGACAGTGTCAGTTCTGACTATTCTACTGTGTCACTCAAAAACAAAGCTGTATGGCTGTTCCAACGACAGTAACAATTTTTCAAAGAGCAAAATGGTAATGTTTCTTAATAATAATGCGGATAAATTACAATGTATAGAATTCTTCAGATTTACTATTCACTGTAAGCTTAAATGATCAGACCTAAAACACTGAAAAATAGAGACTTCTTCAGAAAGGAATAAATAAGCAAATTGTTCATTTTTAATTACACCTATGGGGGAGAAGGTATGCAGTGAGCTCCGAGAGTAAAAAGTGATATTTGGTTTCAGATGCCAAAAAGAAGATAGTTCTACTGTCTGCAAATACCATTACACAAAAAACATTTTATATGAATTTAAAAAGATGGCACCCAGCTGGTATATGTACTTACTCATTACCCCAGTCCAGTCGCACTGTAAGGTGTCTCTTCACCTCTCGCACCTGATCCTGTGTCAAGTGACCTGATAGTAGCTGTCTACGTAGGTCAATGAGTTCATTCATCACATGGCGCAGTTTGTAGAAAAGATCTATCTTATGCTTCTGTAAAAGTATATTTTGGTGGTAAGAAAAAAAAAGGGGGAAAAGAGAAAAATCAAATGAGATATTATAATCAATTATCCAACAAAAAAGGCAATTCACAAAAGAATCACTCTTCTTCCCATGCATATATGCATTAAGGTCATAAAATATATAAATACAAACTCGAAGTTCCTTTTCCAGGTTTTTACAGTCGTACAGTTTATTTTGCTTCAAAAAGTAAACTCTATAATAGCTTCTGTTTTCAAGTATACATAATTTTTTTAAAAATTAGAAAACTAGAGCTTTTACTATTTGTTATTACTAGAACTGCTATTATGTTCACAAAAACACAACCAGTTGTAAACCCTAAAATGGAAATGTATGCTAATTGCTGTGGCCTGAAATATTATAACAGTACTAGAAAGGTAGATGGATCACAAGGCAGAATTAGATAATGTTTTCTTGCCTGAGGCCTAACTCACAGAAAGAGAAGAAAAAACCCATGAATTTATATGTATCTAATTACATCCTGCTCTTGAAAGTGTACCTAAACCCCAAAATGGAGTAACTGTAATTTAAATCACTTGATTTTTCCCCCCAATCATTGATTTAAATCAGGTTCAGCCTTTGTAAAACTAATATGAAAAACTGGTCTTTTGCAACTTTAGATTAAAATTTATAATACACTAAATGATAAATACTGGTATTTTTAATGCCACTACTGGGAGAGTGTCTTATTTGAATATTACACAAAAGCTATTGGCAAAAAACAAATTATTGAAAATTAAGGCAAACACTTAAGCAAGTACATACATTTTTTACATGTATCATCCAATTAATTTCAATGGGACTACTTATGGCTCTGAATCTGCACTATTGATGTCCATGAGAATTTTAATTTTAGCTTCAATAGCCAAAATAGTAAACATATGCATTAGGGGCTAAACATTTGTATTTCTACTATGTTTTCAAATTATAAATCTTAAAATAAATTTGCTTCATTTTTAACAATACGTTATCTAAACTTTTAATATATTAACAAAATTATTGTAAACTCTTTTATACATAGACCAAAAATTTCAAGGATAGGAGTCTAAAGGCTATTAGGCCCATATTTAGGCACCTAAAGAGGGGATTTTCCAAGGCACCTACGTGACTTAAGAGCACAACTCCCACTAACTTCTAACTGTGAACCTTGATAGAGAGAAACAGCCTGATTATAGGATTTCAGCTTTACTGATTTGTGGAAGTTCAATATATTAGAAAGCAGTATTGGTTACAAATACCGCATGGGCTATTTACTATCAATGTTGTGTTATTCTCACAATAAAGATGATATTGAAGCCCTATACTTTTCTTTTTCAACATAGATGAGCAGTTTAAGTGAACAATTTCTTAATAGAAAAAAATCTCCATATAAAATTAAAAATGTTTACCAACTAGGAAACTAAAGAAACAAGTATGAAATATCCATTTTAGCACTTAAAGAGTATAAAATGGATGGAAAGTAAAGAGCTAGCAACAGGTAAACAAAAATGTGATTTAAATACAATAAAATCAATTTTTTTTAAAAAAAAACCATGATTTAAATAATAAAAATATCATGATTTTTATCCACTCTGCTAACTCCATATACAGATGTAGTCATCCACCAATACCTGTAATGTACCACATGTCTAGAATACAGAATTAGCCCAACCCATATGTTTCAATCATGGTCATTTTGTTGCCCTCTGTTGAATTCCTATTTAAGTCAAGTCAGTTTGGCCTTATGAATTCAGTTTTCAAAGCAGGTCTTTCTTACACACACAGGATAGGATTTTTAGAAGTGTTCAGCATTGGTCTAACTCTGCACCCATTGCAATCACTGGTAAAACTCCCAGGATGATATCCTGGCTCTGCTGAAGTCAATGGGAGTTTTGCCATTGAATTCAATAGCTACAGAATGTTACTTCCATTGACTTCACTGGGAGCAGAGCTCAGCCAATACCAAACATTTTTGAAAATCCCATCTGTAACGCTTCAGGTACTAAGGTCCAGGATTTAACTGAAGTACCTAATACAAACTAAAAACACAGGCATAGGTCCCCAAAACATCTCTATCATAAATCAAAAGAATGAAAAATATTTAGGTCCATATCAACATAAGTAATAAATCACAACAAAATAATTCTTCACAGTGCCTGCAACAAATACAGGAAACATATATAGGATCTTGGGGCCAAATCAACAAAGGGATTTGGGTGTCTAACCCACAGATTTAGGCACTTATGCCTCAGTTTAAGCAGCACTGAGGTCCACAAAATGGCCACTCTGCTGCCTGACTAAACTCAACCAGTGTCTAAACTTTGGCTGTAAAAGTTCCATATGCTTCAAAGTTTCTGCTCCTGAGCATGTGCACTGCTACTTCACTGGAGGCATCACTCCAGATGCCTTTCTCATGTCTCAGGATCCAGTGCAATCCTCAAACCAAGCAAAGACAGGCATTCCTCTGCCTATTGTCCCCTGTGGGGACTGATTAATTAGGCATGCTCTGAGCATACCTACTTCTACCAAAAACAAAAACAAAAAACAAAAAACAGCAGCAGCAGCACAATTCCCTTATAACCTTTAGATGAGTGGTTAGGGTACTCAGCTGGGATGTAGGAGATTTCCCTTTTCAAATCTCCTCTCTGTCTGATGAAAACGTATTTGAATAAGAGTTCCTGACCTCTGAGGTGAGTGCCAGAGCCACTAGATTATGTGATATGCTGATATGGGTCTTTTTTCCATCTCTTTCACCATTCTACTTTAACTGAATAATTAAATATTAACTGACCCAGAGCAAATGAATCTCTGCATAGTCCAGTGGTAGGGCACTCACCTGAGAGAGAGGGAATTCTGTTAAAATCCCTTCTCATCAGAGGGGAATACTGAATTGGGGTCTTCTACATTCTGGATAAGTACCCTAACCACTGGGCTAAAGATTCTAAAGTAAACTACCTCTGCCTCTTTCTCCTTCTCCTTCTCCCCACCCCCTGATATTGTGTGTTAAATTAGCCAGGTGCCTAACTCATTCTTGCAAGAAACAGCTTTGGCACCAGAAATGGGATGCTTAGATGTGGAGTGCAATTCAGTCCTCCTTTGGCCTGGATTTAGGTGCCACCTCTGCTAAACAGGTGGAGTTTGCAATACCTACATCCCTTTGCTGATCTGGGCCTTGTCAACTAGGACTGTGTCTTCTCTTTAATTATGACTGATGGACAAGTACCAAGGAGCAGGATTTTAAAATCATTTCTTGCTATGTTTTCACAGTTTAAGTGAAAATTAAAAATAAAATTGGCAAAATAAGTAAAGTGAGTTTATTGTTTACAGAAATACACACAAGGAAACACTTCAAAGTTTAAAAAAAATTATGGTGGAAATACAAGTAAAAAACTGCAACCATTCATTCTGCAGTTATACTTCGTTATAATAAATCCATTTCCTCAAAACTTAATGTTTGTTTTTCCAGGAGAATACTTCTCAGTGCATATAAACAGAATAGCAGTTTGCTGTTTTATTAAACAATAACTAAAACACTAATATGAAAAAGAAGTAGTAATTTCTTTTAATAAAATTGTTTAATTTTGACTCTGTTGTTTTAGGGTCCAGTTCTGCAAAGAGATCCACATGGCTGGATCCTAACCAATGGGATACTTACGTGTACATCAGGGGCTACTTGCAGGGATCTCTTGGCAAGATCAAGGCCTCAGCCTCTAAATGCAAAAAGGAGAAAACTGCCTCCTTTTAGCCATGAAGGAGTAAACCACTCCTAATTAACAACTAATTCTGAACAAGAATAAAAGCTAAGCATTTTTATATCACTACAGTTGTTTACCTAAACAATGAAGAGTTTTGACACTTTAAATATACTATCCACAGTAAATAACTGAAGGGCCTGGTTAGGTAGGAAAGACTGAATACTGATGAACTATTAACTGATGAAGGGAACTGATGCAGTGAGGTTACCAGTAATAATAATGCCTACCTGTAAAAAAGGCAAATTGACTCTTAACAGTGAAAAATGGGACCTAATGCAAGCACAACATTCCCAGAAGATCATCTTTTTCTTGTTAATAATTTGAGACAGATTATTGCCCATTTGTAAAACTGACATCTTTATAATGCAAAGACTAACATTCATATAGAAAAAATCAATGTATTTTAAAATGAATTTGGTGTGCAGAGATTATACTAACCAACTGTAGCAGTTATAAATAAACAGAACTTCAGCTATTATCTTTGTAGGAATTTCTGAAATGCAGAAAAAAATTGGAGAAAGTAATATGACATTCTGGATGGACAGTGAAGCTTGAGAGGAATGAGATTAACTGGAAAATGAATTTAAAAAATGAATGTTTTAGGAGAAGCACTGTCTTTCACCATCATTTACCACTTTGTCCCAGAAATAAACAAATGTTAAAATGGAGTTAAGGTTGAAAATGTATACCGGTAATTTGACACCATGCAATAATCAGATATTTTAGTATTTGATTCAGTTGATTTTTAAAGACATATGAGATTTTTCCCCCATTATATCATCATTAGAGAGCAGAGTTAAGATTGGTTGGGTGCCCTCACTGTCCATTTCTATATCTTAACATATTTGGATTTCTTTTAAGGTTAACCAGAAAGAGAAGTTACTTACCAGTAATAACTGTTCTTTGAGAGTTGTCTTGGTGCAGTCACATTTTTGGGATATGGCACCCATGGCATCAAGCTGCAGAAGTGCTTCGAAAATCAGTGACAAGGTGGGTAAGAGTTGTGCTCACCCACCTTGTCTCTCAGATATCCTGGGACCAGCATGGCTACTACAACACTACAAACAAAATCCAAAAGCAGTGTCTGTTGGGGAATGCACTGGCCTACCCCATCTAAAGGGATGTACCTCTAATTGCCTCAGTTCCTTTTCCATAACTATAGAGTCCTGATGTTAACTAGAACTCAGAGGCAGAGAGGAAGGTGGGCAAGGAGTGTGGAATACACGTAAGTGACTCTCGAAGAACAGAAGCTCTTGGTAAGTCTGACAGACATAGAAATGCCATGTAGTAATCTAAGAACACTGATAAGTGCCAAAAACAGTGAAAGCCAAGTATGGTAGTAGAAAAAAAAAAAAAAAAAAGAGAAAAACAGTCCTGTATTCTTTTCCCGGAAGCTAATAGGGACAAGACAGACAGCAACTCAAGAAAAGGTAGTTAGCTGAACTCTTAAGAATGCAAGCTGGAATTTGCTGACAATTTCCAGGACCCACTGGTGTGAAGGGATCCAACTGAAGGCTACTAGAATGAAAAAGGTAGTTGCCAGAAGAGGGTGGGACAGTGTTGAGAGCCAGACAGAACCTCTTGAGGATTCCTTCCCTTTCTGTCCCCCCCTCCTCTGGCAACTACTTCTGTATCTTCTCCAATTTTAAGGCGCTCCACGATTTTATTAAATACATGACCTGAAAGAAGACATGGACTCTGTGGTAGTGGAGGGTAAGGAGGATCGTCATTTTTGGTGGAACCTTCTTTCTGTCATCTCTGAAGTGAGGGGTATAGCAGTATCAAGCAGAAGGGCACTGCCTAGAGAATCTCTGATGTCTTGCTTCCTTCCATTGGGGGGGGCTGGGACATACATTCCCATGGAACACAGGGTAGACCTGGTGTCCTTTAATAAGTGGAGGGCCTCATTGGTCTTTGAATTAAATAAAAGTTCACTGCTCTCAGAGGAAGGTATTTGATCATGATTTGGGTCTCTCTGGGTATCCCCAATGCTTGGAGCCAGGATGATCTCTTCACTGCCACAGAAGTGGCCATGATATGTGCCCTTGTATCTGGGGCATCGGCGCTGCTTATAAAGGAAGTATAAGCTATCAGCTGCCTCTCATTCAATTTAGATTTTAATTCTTTCCTATGTTCAGAAGGAAGCTTGTCTATAAATTGAGACATCTTAGTAAATAATTCTATTTTGCAAGAAGCACTTGGTGACTAGCTACTTGCATCTGCAGGCTGGCTGATGAATATACTTTATTTTCAAATAGGTCCAACTTTTTAGGAGCTTGCTTTGGAAGGCCCTTACAGTTTGGACTGTTCCTGGACAGCTGCTTCATCTAGAAATGCAGGTACTGGGTATGAATAAATGCACTCAAGTCCCTCAGAAGGAACTTGATACCTCCTCTCTGCATGTTTGGATGAGGCTGGAATCTCTGCTGGAGTGGCACAGTGAACCTACTAAGCGTGGAGAGGTGCAGAATATTAAAGTTTGCAATGTCTCTTGTATCACCTCCAATGGTATATTGAGAGCCTCTGCCGTGTATTTAATAAGATTGCGGAGCACTTTAAAACTGGAGAAGACATAGAAGGGCTGACTACCTCATCAAAGGAGGATGAGGATATCACAAAAAGAAATAATTGCTCTCCTGTTTCTTTAGCAGCTGAGGCTGCACTAAATTGACCTGGCTGGAAAGATCTATCCTGCCTCTCAGGAGAAAGAGATCTAGCCCTGAAAGTGGGCATAGTAGCTATTGGCTTGCAGATGTGGCATTGCATACCCTAACTGCCCAGTAGGGGCAAGGGTACCAGATGCCTGTCCTCTGAAACTCATGCCTTTTTCTATTGAGAGAGCAGTGGAGGATGAGACCCTAGTATACACCTACAGGAAAGATAAAACGGAATGCACCTCCTCCAAAGGTGGAGCTATCCTTTCAGGCATACAAGGACACACTGATGTCCCCTCTAATTGAGCAGGAGATGGAGTTGGTACCACTGATACCTCTCATCTGCAGTACTGAGGTTTTAGTGACCAGTGATCTAGTCAGCATTACCTTCAATCTATCTAACAAATGTGACTCCAGTACTGGGCCTACAGCTAAGTCACTCAGTATTGCATATGTTTTAGGTGCCAACAACAATGGTATTAATGACTAAAATGTTGAGAAGATGAGTAGTGAGGCTCTGAGGACTGGAAAGTCGGTGCCAAGGAATTGGTTCTGCAGAAGTATTGCCCAGAGGTGTAAAGGGACCATAGGCCCATATTTAGCAGTCATCCAAGTGATAGAGGGATCTTTCTCAGGCTGCTAGCTGCCCTTCAACTTCTAAGCCCAGGATGAATCAGGTATCTGCTGACTCTTATCTCCACTTGGTTGGTACGAGAGATGCTCAATTAAAATACATATACACTGGTAAAGTAAACACTCTAAAACAAAGATGCAGTAAAAAGGCTCCCAAACTATTCTTATCCAACCTGTTAAATCCAATCCAATCCAAGCTGTTAAAATTAATCCTATGTTCAAACTAAGGACCAAGTCCTGTCCCTTTTTCTTTCACAACTTCTCCATCCAAACAGCTAAATCACTGCCCTATACACCTGTCATTTCCCTCACTTGATTACTGCACACTACTTGTAACAGGTCTTTCCTATATTAAATTTACCTCTCCCTCCAAACTGTCCAAAATACCACTGCTAAATCACCTCTCTCACTTCTTAGAACACTTCATACACCTCCATCCCTTTGTTTCATAAACACTACTTCCTTTCTTTTACATTCTGAACTACATTCAAAATTCTTGTCCTTTTTTTAAGGCCCTACTGCATGCAGCCCTGGCTTAAGTCTCCACCTTTGTCCTTCTTCAGACCCTCACAAAATAATCCATCCTTGATGCCAGCATCAATACCCATTTCATCTTCTCATAAAAGTCTCTCTGTGCTATCTTCTGTCATCCTCTGCATACCTGGAATGTCCTTCAAAAACTTTTGTGTTTTATTTCTCAAATTTCTATTAAGTCCTTCTTTTAGAATGCAAGCACTCCTTCAGTCTTGTGTTTCTTCTTAAAAATCATTTAATACTTCTTGTTAAAAAGAATAAATGAAATGAATAATAGTATTTATATTAATAAAGGAAGGCCTGAGCCTCTGTATCTTATATTGCACCCTGAAGATTATCAGCTTGGGATCTGGCAGATTTCAGAACTGGCTTCTCAAAGTTCATGATCCCAGAAGATCACAACCACTATGATAGAACAGGGATCCTTCAGAAAATATATAAGTCTTTATCAATTGAAACCCTCACCTCCAGCTATACTCACAGAAGCAGAAATAGCTAGCACAGAGCTATGAGCTGGCACTAACAAACATAACAACATGACTCATTCAAAAGATGAGCTGTTATGTTCCACGCTAGCTGAATCTTCTGGGTGCTTTGCAAGAGTAGTATATGATAAAGTACATGGCAGTAATCTAGATTTGAGGTTATAAAGGCAATTTATTCTGAGGAGGAGCTGTCTGTTGTCTGCATCAGAGAAGAAACATTGTAAAGATCATTCCATTTTAATCCCATATTTTTCAAAGGTTCTTAATTTTAAACATGTACTACTTAGAACAATATTTGTTATGTTTGTTCTCAGGCCTGAACAAAATCTGTCCAGCTACGTGAAGATGAAAAAATCCATACTTTTCATATAAAAAAATTCAGATACTTGCATTTAAATAGTAAAAATCAGTTTTACTTTAAAACGTAATTGTTGGCATATTCATAGTACTGACCTTTGCTAAATTTAAATACACTAGGTTGTGTGTTTTGGGGGGCTTTTTTGGCTGAAGTAATTTGGGTACGCCAAGTTACTGCTTCCATAGATACGCTCTTGGAGTTATGTGCCCAAGCGCAATCACACAGCAAACAGTAAAAGTTATTAGCTACCTAGGAAACAAGACACATGCACCGCACATTGCAAAGATTGTTGGCCTAAATTCTTAGTTCCTTTGTTACCACAATCAGTGCAGCAACAGAAGGAGGAGGGGCAAAGGAGCCTTTAAACCACTTCTGTGATTCCTGTATTCTGGGTTTTCCCAGGAATATGTCTACACCTGAGTGTAAATTAGACTGCTCTAACTAATGCTTGGCCAAGCCATAGTCTCCTAAGGACTCCAAGCCATGTGAGAACAGACAGCTAGAATGCAGCAGCCCTTGGGATACAGCCCATGCCTACCTGCAAAAACCCTTTGCTGAAAGCCAGCAGAGTTGTTCTGACAGCTTCACATCAGCCAGGATGTGCTGGGATGGTATTTCTACATATTTCCTTTCCTTTTATTATACCATTAAGGTCTAAGCCAAAAAAGAGATCTGGGCCCAAGTCATAAGAGATTTCAGCCCAAGTGTATAAAAGAGAAGTGAAAGCCGCAACCATTTAATTTCCTATTTTTTTCCACCAGTCTGTGCACCTAGAGTATGATCCTTTGGTGTATCACCTTGATAATGTGCGCTGACAACAGTGAGACCCCTTATAAATTAATGCATTTTGCAAGTGAAAAAATAAAAAAGCAACAATTCATCATAACTTATATTTTGTGCATTTATTTTGAAAGCTGAAGTTTAATTTTAATTATTTATAGTATTTCATAGCATACTAGTAAATGTTCTGTCATACATATTGTAAAAATAATGAATTCTTAGAAATGTGAAGTCAATAGAGCTTTCAGCTATTACATCTTTACTGAAAAGTGAAGAGAGAATACTAAAATGTTACAACATTTTGCTGTAGTCGTTCGTATTATTTAGGTAATAATTTAATGGTTGTTTATATGAGTGATGTTATTGGATTGAAAAAGGAAAATCTGTATTATTGTTTTTATATCCTGAAGTTTTCCTTTAATGCCATCTAAAATGATAAGATAGACCTGCCTGGGTGGTTTCAGTCAACATTGATGGATAGACTCTGTGTCAGAAAGTTGGGGCTCAAGTAGTAGAAAAACTGTTCTCACAAAATGTATTTGTGCAGCACTTAGCTTAAGGAGGTACCAATCTTGTTGTGTCTGTAGCTGGGCAAATTTAGTGTGGGTTTGTGGGTTCAATTGCACCTACAGATATCAGGAAACCAAGGATGCAAAACCAGGCAAAAATACGCTCTCCTGGCCACACAAGAAGGGGACGCCCTGGGGGAGGAGGAGGAAGAGGTAACAGACAGCAAGCCTGCACCACACTCACCCTGCAGCAGCACCTCCTGTCCTACATGGCTGGGCCTGGCTCCCCACCCCAGGCGCTGTGACCTGGTACATGGGGTTTCAGCCAGGCCAAACCTGAGTGGTGGTGTGACTTCATGTGCCAGGTTAAAATGCCTGGAGTGGGGAGTTGGACCCAGACCCGTGGGACAGGAGTCCCCACTGTGGAGTGAGTATGGAATGGGCTCACCCTCCACCCCCCCCCATACTTTCTAGGGTCTCCCCTCCACACCAGGCTGGAATTAGAGTTATGGTGCCAGGGCAGAGGGTGCTACTGCAGGTGGTTGATGTCCCCTCAGCAGTTTAGTACAGTACACTGAACTGGGAAATTATATCTGCCCCGGACTTTGGGCAACATTTTAACAAACATTAAATTAGACACAAAAAGTTATGTTAAAAGAACATTAAAGTTGCAAAGGTTGAGCACTCAAATGTTAAGCAATGCTAGAATTAAGGTTGTTTGTGCAAACCTTATTTCATCATCCTGGTGAGTACGTATTATGATTCAGTCATTAGCTACATGATCATATGCTATTTTTTCCAAAGGACCTCATTCAATGCACAGGATGGACCATGCTCTGGAAATGAATCAGAGTAAGATTCTTGTCTGTAGGACCTTGCCTCATTTATTGCAGAAGTTGGAAGGTGTGTAATCAATGAAGCAGGGGACCTCAGGAAATGAAAGGATGGTCTCAAAGAAAGTAGGTGAATCCTACCTGGAAAACTGGATTCTAATCTATGACAAAATAAGCCAAGTCAGTTAAACCAAATCTTTCACAGGAAGTAATTAATGTTTGTTCCTTGTTTTCTGAGTGTCTAACTTGAGACCTTGAGTCTGATTTGCAGAAGTGCTGAACACTCATAGCTACAACTCAGTTCCAAAACATTGATATATGGTTTCATCTTGAGCCCACTCTCTCTTATGTGACCTCCTTAGGTGAAGAGGTTTGCATCCGTTATGACTATGGCTGATGGAGGGACATCCACCAGCAGAAGGATTATAGAACAGATTTGTTTTCCTATTAACAAATCCATTAATACATTGTGGCAGGGGAAGGGAGAAGTCTTCCGCCCTCGTGCTCTCCCGGCCTGGCCGGTGGTGCAGCTGGGGGAAGGTTTAAGGAGGGGACGGGGCCCGCTCTGTCCCGGCGTACTACCACCTTCCCCGGGCGTAGTCCGTGGTCCACTCCCTGCTTCCCAGCTGGGTGCTCTGCCTCCAGTGCTGGAGCAGCAGCGGTGGGGCCTCGAGCGTTTGTAGATTGTAGGCTACCAGCTGCAGGCTGCCAGCTCCAAACCACCAACTCCCAGCCGTAGGCTTTTAAACTGCAGGAACTCTAAACTCTAAACTGTAAGCTACCAACTATCCACTCCAATCTCCTTCCTCCACTCCTCCTCACTCCAAACTCCTCACTCCACAACCCACGACTGCCTGCCTGAACTGGAGGCTTTCAAGTGCTGGGGCAGTCTCCTTGATTGGCCCCAGGTGGCCTAATTACCTAAGCAGCCCCAGCTGGATCACCCAGGGAATAAGGCTTTGCTGAGCCTGGGGCTAATATACATGCCTTCCAGCACCCTTGCATAGCCGTCTGGCCTTACCCTGTCACAACATGAAGAAGGCTTGTATGTCTTCTGGAATGGAGATCAATGAACTGTATCTCCATAAGACAATATGAGGTGAAAAACTGGAATTCTGATCCACTTAATGAATGATAGTCCTGATTTCCTTGCTCCCTGACAAAAACCATAGCGTCCTATGGATTAGGAAGCAAAATCCTATGTAAAAGACACCTTGACCAGGAATTAATTAACCTTTCTGAAATTGATTACAAATCTGCTTTGCTGAGGAATAACGAGTACTTTAAGTAGGCTAAATCGTTTGAAGAAAAGATATTCTGATCAAGAGATTGCTGAGATAGGGTACAATCATTTTACACTAATCTGTTAAAAGTAATTGTAGCCCAGGTCTGAAAGACTGAAGTCTGCCCCGAAGTCCTGGGATAGAAAAAAATCTTTGTTCATTTATGGAACAAAAGACAGGGAAAAGGGACTTGGCTGTGATGTTACTAGATGACAGATTTTCATAAGAAAACTACTAATACCTGTTATATCTGGAAGAATAAAAAGTTGTTTTTGTTAACTGGAGTAACATAAGGACTTGAAAACATACAGGTGAAATGTTCCTTTCAGTTTTAAAAGCACTATAATCGAGAGAATTATGAACATCTGAAAACACAAACCAATGAGAAATGTCACACACAAAAAACACAGATTACAACTGTGGTTTATTACTTTAAGTAATGAAAAATGAATTCTATTCAGTTTCCACTAAAGAGATGCCCTAGCAAAGCAAAACAAACAAACATAAAAAAGGAGCATTTTTTACATCTCATTCTCAGAATGGGTAAGAAATTAAACGAATTCCAGGACAGATGAATGCCCTGGAGATTTTGTTTTTCATACAGCACACAGCATCTGTTCAGTCATTGCATTCTCTCCCTGGTGACAGTACACAGGAGAAAGAATGACAGCATTGATTCTGATAGTATAAAAAAAAGTGTACTAAATATACATAGAGAGCTACTCTGGCCATCCAGCCAGTATGAAGTGATATAAAAGCTATTCCTCCCTTTTTCCCTTTACAATATATATGCTTTGTGTACAAATAGCCAAACGAAAAAAAGGTAAACTTACGGTGTTAATGCTTTAAAATAACATCATATTTATAAATAAATGGGCGACAGGACAGATAGCCCTGTACAAAAATATCCTCCAACAAAGTAAAAGTTTCAGTTCAACCCAGAGTACATGGAGTACCAGAGGTTGGAACCAATGGATCCGGGATGTTGGAGGGCAAACCTGTCATTGGCTGAGGCAGTACCATGGAAGGGAAATCCAACATGGAATGCCTAAACAGAGCTGCCGAATGCCAGTCTTTTGGTCTGGTGAGATGGAAATGGGGCCAGTACCAAGGAATCCTTCCCCTTCCATGCCTTCCCTTCCTCAATGGAGAATTTAAACAGGCCTAAATCCTTATGACCCGTGCATGACTATTCACCGGACTTGGGGAGGTATCTTTTCTTTCAGAGGCAGATCTGGAAGGGGATCTCTCCTTGTGTCTATGCTCCTGCCACTTACTCTCATGAGAGGGTTTCTTGGGTTGAACAGATCCCACCTCAGCCCCAGAGATCATGCTTAGAAGTGTACTACTCACAGACTGAGGCTGCTACACATGGGGCTCTCCCTGGCTTGGATCCCACTGTGGTGTCATGGCTTTCTCCATGAGATGTTTCTTCAAGCATAGCTCTCTTTCTTTCTGGGTTAAGGGAGGAAAGGAGCAGTAAAAGCTGCACCTAGAGGCGACATCAGACTCTCCAAGACATCAGAGGCAGTACTAAAGTTTGTCATTGATGAAGTAGTAATGGGGGCAGTTAATAAAGTTATTAAGCCCCGAGACCCTGAGCATAGTCCTTCACCAGGGGAAAAGCTCCCCAGAGCAGAGAGAACTAAGCTGACTATGAACTTCTAAAACTATAAAAGCTATATAACTATGTACAATACTACATTACAGGTTCAGAAAAGAAAAAGCATAGCTGAGGACACAGAGGATTTCAACTCAAGCTATGGAGTGGTAAGAAGGAATTAGAGATGCATCAGCCCACACCACCATTATGCCCTTAGAACAGAGCACAGAGAGAGGAACTGAACAGACGTGGACCAACAGACACTGCTTGCTACTATCACCAGTCTCAGACATATGGAGAGCATGCACATCCATTCGTGGAATACACAAAGGGACCAGAACTTGAAGAAACAATAATTCTGACAACTCTGAGGTGTGAAATGTCCCATTATTTGTAATGGGTGCTAACTTACATGTCAGTATTGTCGACCATTTCACTGCTTATCAAAATATGTAAGAAAGAAGAGGAAGATTTACACTAGTGTTTCCCACAGCCAAAGTGTGTGATCAAAAGAAAAGAGGAAGAAGGGCACAAAAGATATGTAAATTAAAAAGTGTAGGCCTCTAGCAACACATGATGAGACTGTAATAGCATATATAACTGTTTTCATTTTCCTAAAGGAGGTCTCAGCTTTCAAAAGTTTAGGAACCAGTGCTGTAAAAGCTGAGCACAAATTCATCCAGCTCCTCCCAATCCAGACTGGTTCAGAGACACAGTATGTCCTCTAGAAATAGCCTTATCCTAATAAGATATAAAATGACTGGCCCAGCTTGCTGGTCCTGAGGTTAGCAATAGAAGCGGCCTTGTTAAAGACCCAATCAGCCAGGTTTCTTACTCCCTCTTAGTATCTCATTCCACAGTGCCACATGTGGCTGAATTATAAGCAGTCCTGAAGGTTTCTAAAGACAACTTATCTAGTGCCACTTGGTCAAGAAAGATTGCTGTAATGACTACCCTTGAAAGCTGGGGTGAAGAGGAAAATAACTGAAGAGAAATGTTTGCATAATGCTATACAAATGCCCATCTGAGTAATATATGAAGATTTTAATTCCATATAAAAGATTTGCTCATCCTCAACCACAATAATCTTGTGACATTAAGTTGTTTGTAATTTGATGCAACCAGAGAACAATTATTGTAGATTTTTGGAGTTGAATGTAGTGTTCAGTTGTAGGCAACATCTTCAAGATAAAAACAAATAGTATTAACAGCATATCCTGCATAGCTGACAAGAGTTCTGAAATGATTAATTGTTCTGGGTTTTCCCACTCTGTCCTAGATATATGTAGTCCCAAGCAATATCCAAAGACCAATCCATTACTAGAGATGGCTGTAAACAAGATCCTGTGTAGTATGCGACAAGGTTCCTGGATTCAGCAGCACTGTGGTAGAAGTTGTACAGCAGCCTCAGATAGTTTAAAACAACAAAAACCTGAGGTTTTAAGTAACTCTACAAACAGAAGTCTTGTCAGTTCATCTACAATTATTCTCACTGCATGCACTTCAATGAACAAATTCTGTAACTCTCTCTTGTATTTTAGCAAAATGTATAAACAAAATTTTTATAATAGTGGTAATAATAAAAGATGGGTAAGGATTAACTGCCTCTGGTCAGACTTCATATCATGTTGCTGGATCTCCCATCACATGCAGCACAATTCTATCATCCACTAAATCTTGTTGCCATGTTTTATTTTCCAGATACAGACCATTTCCTAGGCTTCCATGGCATAATCTATTACACTGCCAACTCAGAGCATCAGCACTGCTCAGACTGTTTTGAGTGCACTTGCACTCACAAAAGTAACATTATAAGGTTCCGTATTTATTCTCTCAGTGATTCTGTACCAAAGTTTTACATATCAAAAAATGATTTTTCTAACTGCCAGCTCTTTAAACTCAACCTGGGTTCCCAAAACAAGGAGCATTTTCTGCCTCCTACTCAAGTACTCAGAATAAAGATTCTAAAATTAGAACTTGTCTGACAATTGTGTTGATGCAAGAAACACAATAATATTCATCTTACTTTTCCATACCTAGCTTTGCAATGTTACTAAGAGTCTACACTTGTTTTTGTCACTAAGATATATACTGCATGCTATGAAGCTAGTGTATTCAACATACTAGACCTTGTCCACACACACTCCCCTGAGAGCTTACTTTCTAAAAAGAAAAAAGGAAGGGGGAGAAGGATAAAACAAATAATCAAAATATATTGTACGCATTGTTTAAATAAATAATTATCTGCAACTGCCCCTTATCTCCGGCCATTAGGAGTTAGCTAATTTCTCTGATGCATCACAGTAGAAGGTGGGTTGTGAGGAGGAATTTGACATAGTAAAGGACAGAGGCTTTACAAATCAATTCAGGGAGGTTGTTCCAGGGTTAAGAGAAGGAGCATAAAGAAGTATAAATCTGATTGGGGGAGAAGTAGATAAATAGGTGATTAAAGTTGTTCCAGGGTTAAGAGAAGGAGCATAAAGAAGTATAAATCTGATTGGGGGAGAAGTAGATAAATAGGTGATTAAAGTAAAGGTATTGTTAGTGAAGAAGCAGGGATGCAGAGAACTCAATAAAAGACTAGGGCAGGTAAGTAGGAAAGAGCAGAGGTGTGAAGGACCTTGAGGATGTGTTACAAGGACACCGATAAAAATGATTAGTTAAACTGGATTAGACAGACCAACTCTCAGTGCCTCAGTGTCCCAAGAACATTTCACTTTCACTTCCAAACTCTAAGGGTAAGACAGGTAAGTAGGAATCTACTCAAATGATTTTTAGAGCAGCCAAGCTACAGTTAAATAATTTTCCTTTTTTAGAAGGCCTCATATTGCCTTGATTCCTACTCTTGGAGATAAAAAAGCCCAAGGCAGGTCTCCACAAAAATGCACTTTCCAAATACAGTGAATTAAAGAAGCCGATTTGTACGCTCAGAAGAATCCATTAGACTTTCCGAAAAGGAAGGTGAATGAGTTCTTCAGTGGTCTGTCTACCATTTTGAGACAGCTGAGGGGCAAAGTTTTGGAAGACTGATCAAGGGAAAAAAGATAATAACAGATGGAAAATATACAGATGGGGATTTAAAATAGATTATAAAGTAAGAGCTGAAGGCTCCATAGAAATTACAGGGGCTAATACATAAAGTATCAAGAATATATACCCTTCCCCCACACTCCTTTATTTGCTATCTGAATAGATTTTATGCTCCCTCTTTGTCTTAATATGCTTATTTACTGTCTTTGGTTGCTAGCATGTTGACATCACAGCCTCTGATGCTGACCAATATTGTCTCATTGCCTCCTTGTACTCCCTCATCAGTCTGTCTATACCCATCTGTTTGCTTTTATCTTGTATTTAGATTGTGAGCTCTTCAGGGCAGGGACAATCTTTTTGTTCTGTATTTGTCCAGTGCCTACCACAATGGGGTCCTGGTCCATGAGTGGGGCTCCTACGTGCTACGACATACAAATAATAAATAAATGTCTGTAAAGAGCCTAGAACACTTGGACCAAGAATTTCAGTTGATGGAAATCAGCAAGCTTTACTGAAATAAAGGGCTCTATACAATGGCTTTGCATCCAAAAGTTTTAAAAGAGCTGGAAGTTCCAGAAAACTGGAAAAAGCCAATGTTGTGCCAGTTTTTAAAAAGGGTAAATGGGATGATGTAGGTAAATGGAGGTTTCCTACTTGTAACTGGAGTTCCTTCAAGATGTGCATGAAATCCTTAACTGTACTCTACAAGTGGGTACACATGTGCACCATGTGCCTGCGTCCAGAGATTTTTAGTAAGAAGTGTCCTTTGGTCCGTTCATGCACAGTTGTTTTGTCCTCTTAACGGAAAGTATAAGGAGCAATGCAGATTGACAATTTTCTAGTTCCTTTTCTTACTGCAAATCTAGTCATAATCCATAGTAGAGGGGATGGAGGATGGGTAATGGAATAGTGATAGGTACCACACATCAAATGATGGTCCCTATGTATATTCCATGTATGGGAGATTAGTAAGCAGCTGTCAAATTGGCAATGGGTGTGAGGATGCTGATGGTCTGTAGTACTGCCATTCCCACAGCTGTACCTGCCAGTACAAGTCTGGATCAACTCGTAATGTCATGTAAAGGTGTGTACGGAGCTCCAAGTGGCTGCCCTTCATAATCCTAGGAAGGGTCCATATCACAGAGATGTTGAAGAGAATGCTTGTACTCTGGTGGAATGGGTTCTCACCCCCTCTGGGTGAGGAAATCGAGTTAGCTGGTAACAAAGATGATGCAGCGCAAGATCTACTTAGAGTCTGTGCAGTCAGAGCTTGACCCTTGATTGCTGTGCTAGGGCAATAAAAGGTCTAGGTGTTTTCCTAATTGCTTTTGTCGTCTGTTGGTAAAACACCAGTCCCTGTCAAATATCTAGAGAGTGAAGCCTTTTCTCCTCATCAGT
Organism: Mesoclemmys tuberculata; assembly: GCA_007922155.1. Lineage (NCBI taxonomy): Eukaryota > Metazoa > Chordata > Testudines > Chelidae > Mesoclemmys > Mesoclemmys tuberculata. Next base: position 4,514,472 of record ML677085.1, read on the forward strand.
GGCATGAGATTTTGGAAAAATTACTGGTAAGTTTGATTCATGTGAAATTCAGATTGCGATACAGATCAATTTTGGATGGAGGCCTTTCTTTATGAAAAATGGTATATGGTGGATCTCCACGAATGCTCTCAGCTCGCTCACCCTCCTGGCTGATGTTATAAGGAAGGCAACTTTAATCAAGAGATGGGACTTTGAACAGATGGCTAATGGTTCAAAGAGAGGTTTGGTGAGAATGGAGAAGATGAGATTGAGATCCCATTGTGGTATGGCTTTCACCACTGGTGGGAATGTTCTAAGAGGTCTCTTCAGGAATCTAGTTGTCGCAGGATGAATAAAGATAGTATGGTGGTCAACTGGAGGATGAAAGGTACTTACTGCGCGGCAAGATAGATCCTGATCCTCATCTACATCTGTGGTCCTTACCTGTATTGAAGACATCAGTGGTGATGTAGTGATTTATTTGTTCTTTTCCCATGGTTTTCATTTCGCCCTTGGCTTTATTGCCTATATTCTGTTAAAATCATCAAGCTATTTTACTGTTATTCGCCAATAAATGTTATTTGATTTATCTAATTGTTTCTGGTGATTGTGTTACATGAGTAGTTGCTCCAGTGACAGTTACAGATGGAGGAATGAACCTGAAGGTGGAGGGGACCTTTGTACATCCATTTCCTTATAAAACCCTTTGAAACTATTCTATCTCAGCATAAAATTTCCAACAATGTGGCAGTAAGAAGGAACTGGTAAGGCACTGGTTTGCATTGCCTTTTATACTCGTTTCATGGCATGAGAAGGACTGCACATAAACAGACCAACAGGCACTGCTTACTAAAAATCTCCAGACTCAGGTACACAGTGCACATGTGTACCCATGTGTGTAATACAGATAGGGACCATCAGGCCAAGAACAATTATAGGCCTATCCACATGACATTAATCTCAGGCGCAATAATGGAGTGGCTGATAGGGGACTTGATTAATAAAGAATTAAAAAAGTAATGTGATTAATGCAAATCAACATGGATTTATGGAAAACAGATTGTCAAATTAACTTGATATTTTTGTCGATAAAGGTAATGTGTTGACATAATACACTCAGATTTCTGTAAGATGTTTGACTTGTCAACACAGTATTTTGATTAAAAAACTAGAATCATAAAATAGGGCACAAATTAAATGTCTAACTTGATAGATCTCAAAATGTAACTATAAACAGGGAATTTAACGGCGGTTTTTCCAGCAGGATCCCACAGAGATCGGTTCTTGGCACTATGTTATTTAACATTTTTATCAATGATCTGGAAGAAAACATAAAATCATCAAGCCCCAACCCAATAATCTGGGAAAACTAAACACCACTATTGGGCACCTCTAAGAGGCAATATTTCTCTACTTGCAAGCACCATGTTTGTGTAGCACAAAAGAAAACTTTTACTAAAAGGGGATCCAATATTAATTTGGGAAAACATCACAACCACAATTCAAAAGCATGTGACCACAGGCAAACACACACCCTAACTGCATTTGGCAGTGTCCTTCGCCTCAGTTTCTCATCTTGTGGTGTGAAAGTCTGACAAGTGAATGTCCCTTAATACATCACTACCCTCCCCCTCTCCTGCATCTCACTCAGTTAGCAATCCTTGGTTAGTGAAAACCCAGAGTTCAGATGTATGTTCATGGGGGTTCACCTCCCAACCCGGGGGGCAAGGAGGGGAGAGAGGGCTTTGAGCAATGCCTTTGCTGCTGCTGCCTCTGAAACTGGCTCACAGCTGTCACTGTGCAACTGCTGCCACTGACTGCCAATGCTGCACTCTCTCTGCTGCCTCTCTACCACCATTTCTCTGCCCCCTCTGGCTGCTGCCATCACTGTTATTCTGCTGCCATTCTCTGTGACATAACATTCTAAGGTCCCACCACGTAGCCCAGCTCTTAGTGATTTCAGCACTCATGGATTTCAGCAGGTAAGTGAGGAACATCATTGCCAATGTAGTTTCTGTGCTGTTTTTTGCTGCATTATACACTGTTCCCATACAAAATCTAAGACTTAGCCCCTAGACCTGCTTAGCAGTGGTATCAGCTCCAAGAATCACCAACCAGAAAAAAGGTCTTTCAACTGAGTCTAACCAGCTCTGTCTTTAAATGCTGCAGAAGGGTAGATCAAATGGTGTTTAGGACTCTTTAGGCAGCATCCACACCATCACACTAAAACACCTTTTCCCACCCACTCTCTCCCCACTAGGATTTGGTTCCCTACCTGCTTAGCAAGTGAGGTTCAGTTTAAAATGATCCCCCTCAATCAGAGAATACTAAGCAGAGTTCCGCTGCCCTTTATTCATACAATAAGGTTAACATTTCACTACCCTTGCATTCCAAAAACTAGAGTGATTTGGAACCCAAAACCAGACAAAATAGAACAAGAGGCAATGGGCTTAAATTGCAGTGAGGGCAGTTTAGGTTGGACATTAGTAAAAACTTCTTCTCAGGGTAGTTAAGCAATGGAATAAATTGCCAAAGGAGGCTGTGGAATTTCCATCATTGGAGATTTTTAAGGGCAGGTTGGACAGACACCTGTCAGGGATGGTGTAGATAATCCTTTTCTTGACTATAGGGGACTGGACTAGAATACTTATCATGGTCCCTTACGGTCCTATGATTTAATGAAAATTGATCATTTTGGCAAAGCAGCTGCATCTGCTGCACAATTAGGCAGAGAAGTTATGTCTATGCAAATATGGTCTGCTCCCAAAGTCTTTTCCCACACTTCATCACTAGATGTCAGGAGAGAGCTCATTCAGACCCTGCTTACACATCTAAACAGTAAAGAAATCATAGATTAGCTAGTGTGGCAAACTGCCAGTTTCCCCCTGGTGGGTCTCACACTTTACCTCTCTTCCTGTGCCAGGGCACCCCCAGCTAGCCCATCTCCCATGGCTTAGAGAAGCTTTGTCTCCTGGTCTGGGAGGGAACCTTCTCCTCCAGCTCCCACAAGCCTTTTGGCAGCTTCCTCCTGGTTTGTCCCCTCCTCCCCTCTTGGGAAAATAGGGTTTAAACACACGTGCAGAAACCATTCATTGGGTCCAGGTGTCTCTAATTGTCCTGCTGCAGTCTCTCCTCTGCCTGCAGGGAGAAGGGCCGTTAACCCTTTAGAGCCCTCTGGCCTTAACTTTACCACACTAGAGAAATAGTGAAATCACTTTGACCCTCCACTAAAATACCGTCAGATCTGTTAATAGCGCAAAACTTCTATTCTAATCTGAAGTAGCTAATGTTTGTTAGCTAACCTGAGTTAAGAATCCCCACCCTTTTTTCTTCCAGTGTTGACATCCACTTAATAATAAACACATGTAAGGGGGATCATAACTTTAAATGTCTTCATTTTTATATGCTTAAATTCTCAACTAGTGAATAAAGATGTATTAACATACAAGCATTTTATTTACTCCTACTGGCAGATAACTGAGGGGTTTTTTCAAGAAGAATTTATCAATTTATTGTTCTACCTATCTGTTGTTTATTTAGATCACAACTACATTCATAAATAGAAGAGGAGGGCATCTCCATTTGCAGAGTCTGCATTAAAGCAAAGTAACTGAAAGTGACAGAAAAAAAATATTTCACATAGCTCATAGTACATACACTCTTCACAGACTCTGTTAACCAGTGGAAAAGGTGTCATGGCAACAACTTGCCTAAGTTTTAAATACCACAGTGTGACACACAAGAAAAGAGAGAGAAGGAATGTCAGATCATTTTAAAGCAAATGAAAACTGAGTAAAATAGAAAGCAAAGTTTCTGAAAAATGAACGGAGATTTAGTTGCATAATTTCCATTTATGTTAATGTGAATAACGTGGCTGCAACATTGTACATTGTGCTTAAAAAGTAGTCAGAGTAATTACTTCTCAATACACTCTGACCTGTTCTGCAGGGCCAAAAGTTGCGAATGCAGCAAATTCTACATATATCACCCTCGAGGGAGCATCTCAAATGTCACTTTAAAAACAATGCCTCTGGATAATTAAACAGGATTTTGTGGTGTGCAATGCAAAAAAATGTTTATTTGGCTTTCCTTGAGTTATGAAAAAAATGGGTTTTCCGTCCTATCCTATCCTCTGATGGAAGAAGTATGCTCATTGTGATGTGTAGTCTTGAAATATGAGGAAAAGTTGGTTTTAAAGAAGATTATATCTGGGCATCCGGAAGGTTCTACAGTGCATGTTCAAATTCCTTTCATCTCCTCACCACTGCCATCATCGAAAGCAGTTTTCTAGAAATATTTAAGTTCTATATAAATTACACCCACTGAATTCTTTATAATATTTTCATTTTATATTTTCTGCTCCATAGTAATCTCTCTACAGTGCTAGAGCAGCAAATGAGCCCCTTCAATATTTTTTCAGTTCCCTGAGCACTGCACATTTCTGCACTGCACAAAACAAATAAAACCCTGTAACATTAATTAAAACTATATGACAAATGGAAAATCTTAATTATTTGATCTGTTCTAAGAATAAACTAGTGTGTTCATCTATATCAAAGCCACTTACCAACACGATGAATACATCTGATTTACTGCACTTGCTGCACATCAAACCAACATTGTTAAGTCATGACCTGTGGCTGCTCTAAATATTATTCAGAAAGGGATCCAGGTAACATTACTCCAATACCAAAATTCAAGGAAATTGCATAGAATCAGAGCAGAGGGAGAGTTTCCATGGTGTTGTAAAAGATAATTACTTGAAAAGATTTTTTTTCTTCCTTCAGTACTATCTGACTACGAAGAACAGTGAGGCAATGGACTAATAGTCAACCCATTATCACAGTACTCTGCAATTAACAAATCAACTTACTCTGAAGTTCCAAGCTTTTTCCACATTATTAGAAAGAGAAATTAAATTACAAGGGATTCATGCCAAGTTCCAGTCTTTCCTCACATGAAAAATGGAAGATGCTTTCCTAGTCATTCTGCATAAACCCACAACAAACATCTAAACTACATTTCCCTTACAAATTGTTTCATTCAGATCCTTTTAATTTTTTCCAAAATAAAACATTTACTAATATCATCATACCAGATTTTGTTCCATTATGGATTAGCTACACAACTTGTGCTGGTTGTGAGGTACAAGATCCACATATCTAGCATCTGGTTATTATGGCCATATAGCAGGCTCACACTCCTGAAGCATATTCATCTTTTTCCATTTAAATGTTCATTTTGAAAGTAAACTATATTAGGGTAATAAAAAAACCACAAAAATTAAACAAATTGCACATCACAACATAGGCTGTAAATTGTGAAAGGAGTTAATAAAATAGAGGTTTTTTGTTTTTAAATGTTGATTTGAAGCAGCATTTCAGCCACAAGGCTTTCCTTGAGCTATGGGAAAAAATAAACAAGGGAGATGGCAATTATATAAGCTTGCTCTACTTCTAAAGAAGTCTTTGCATTAGAAAGACAGCCTTTAACCTTATTTTCCATATTTTAAAATCAAATTATCAGAAAAAACACTGCTCTCAAAGTAACATAAGGCATAGAACACAAAACCTGCATTCTTTCCATTCTTATATAAGAAATTTTTCCCCCCTTAAAAGCCGTTAAAGCAAACGTGCAAATTGCCAAATTACAAAATATTAAGCTATTATTGAAGACTTCAGTCTTAAAGGTTCTATTTTCTTCTTCTTTTTTTTTTTTTTTTATAACTCCAGGCATATCAGCTTTCAAGACAGTCTGAAGAAACAAAAAGCTAAATGATATAGTTTTCTCACATAAATTACAGAAATAGGCCAATCCCACTAGTATCAAAGGCAAAATTCCCTATTGACTTTATGGGGAGCATGACAGGGCGTATAGGTGTGCTTTTGAAAATTTTACCCCAAGCAACTTAAGGATAGTTAAGCACTGGAATAAGTTACCTAGAGTGTTTTTAGAAGTCTTGGCATTGGAGGTTTTTAAGAACAGGTTAAACAAACATCTGTCAGGGATGGGCCAAGCAGACAAAAATGTTGACTCAACACAGAAGGATGGACTAGATAACCTCTTGAGGTTTCTTCCTGGCCTAAATTTCTGTGATTCTACATTCCCTGTGAATTCTATTCTATATAGATTCTTATATTATGCTCATCACAGTATCTGGGCACACTGCAGTGCCTCCCCTCAAGAACACTGGCTACCATGAGCACATTAAACTTGTTTTTTGCTCACTACACTGGGTCTCTATAGAATATCGAGTCAAATTCCAGGGGTCAGTACTTGTCTTCGAGGAATTCAGTTATCTGGGCCCAGGATACATGAAAGATCTCCTAAAAAGCACTGGAATGAGGGACATGATTTACAACTTCACTCTTTAGGCATAAAAGAGTTGTCCACCACAGAAGTAAACTTCATCTGTGCAGGACGCAGAGCATTTCCACATCTGGAACAATCACAGATCACATCTGATGAATTCCTAGAGCAAGCTAAAAAAATCTACAGGTCTCCAATATTTTCACCTTCAGGCCGGACATGCTTCTATTTTAGCTGTAGTGCAGAACTTGCACAAAAACTGCTGGTCGCTACATGGAGGGGAAAAGAAGTTACTCACCTTGTTCAGTAACAATGCTTCTTCAAGATGTGTCCCCTTATGGGTGCTCAATGGTAAGTGTACTTGCGTCCCTGCACTGCTGATCTGAGAAAACATAGTTACTTACCAGTAACTGTTGTTCTTCGACATGTGTTGCTCATATCCATTCCACTTAGATGTGTGCGCGCTCTCGTGCACGGTCTCCGGAGAACTTTTTCCCTAGCAGCTCCCTGTAGGGGTCGGCTCCAGCGCCCCCTGGAGTGCCGCCCACATGCGGCAGTACATAGGGCGCTGCCGGCCCCTCCCCTCCTCAGTCCCTTCTTTCTGCCGACTCCGACAGCAGGGATGGAGGGTGGCTGTGGAATGGATATGAGCAACACATCTCGAAGAACAACAGTTACTGGTAAATAACTATGTTTTCTCCTTTGAGTGATTGCTCATATTCATTCCACTTAGGTGACTAACGAGCCTTACCTAGAAACGGGTAGGAGTCAACGGCGAGCTGCCCTCCGCACGGCTCTGCCCACTCACGCATCATCCCTGGACTGCTGGACGACAGCATAGTGCACAGCAAAGGAGTGCACCGAAGACCAGGTGGCAGCCCTGCAGATGTCATCCAGGGGGACCCTTTCCAGGAAAGCCGCCAACGCGGACTGGGCCCTCGTCGAGTGCGCCGTTACCACTCCGGGAAGCTGGACGCCTGCACGCTCGTAGCAGAGCCGGATGCAGGCGGTGATCCACTTGGCAATGCAGTGGGTGGAGACCGGGGAATCCCTCATCCTCTCTGCCACCGCGACGAAGAGCTGCGTGGTCTTTTGGAACGGCCTCGTCCTATCCAGGTAGAATGCCAGCGCCCTCCTCACGTCGAGAGTGTGTAGTCTCCTCTCGTCCTCGGACCCGTGTGGTTTAGGGAAAAACACGGGGAGGAAAATATCTTGGTTACAATGGAACCGAGAGACTACCTTAGGCAGGAACGCTGGGTGAGGCCTCAGCTGTACCTCATCCCGAAAGAACACGGTATAGGGGGGCTCCGAGGTCAAGGCTTTTAGCTCAGAGACCCTCCTAGCCGAGGTAATGGCCATGAGAAAGGCCACCTTCCAGGACAGGATCAGCAGGGGGCAAGTGGCCAAGGGCTCAAAGGGGAGCCCCGTCAGTCTATCAAGGACCAGGTTGAGATCCCAGGGAGGCACCGGGTCACGGACCTGCGGGTAGAGCCTCTCGACCCCCCTGAGGAACCTCACCGACATGGGGTGGGAGAACAGGGACCGCCCCTCCATTGGCTGGTAGAAAGCTGAGATGGCCGCTAGGTGCACCGTGAGGGAGGCTAGCGCTAACCTCTGTAGCCTAAGCTGCAGCAGGTAGTCTAGGACGGCCTGCACGGGGGACGTACCGGGGGTTATGCCCCGCGACTCCGCCCAGCAGGTGAATCTCCTCCACTTTGCCGTGTAGGCAATCTGTGTGGAGGGTCTCCTGCTTCCCAGCAGCACGCGTTGGACCTGCTCCGAGCAGGTTCTCTCCTCCTCCGTCAACCAGAGAGCCTCCAGGCCGTCAGGTGTAGGGAGTCCAGGCTGGGATGCAGCAGGCGACCGTGGTCCTGGGAGAGCAAGTCCGGTCTCCTCGGGAGCTCGATCGGGGGAGTGACCGACAGATCCTGAAGCAGGCAGTACCAGTATTGTCTCGGCCATGCTGGGGCGATCAGGATTACATCTGCTCTGTCCCTCTTGATTTTCAAGAGGACTCTGGGCAAAAGCGGGAAGGGGGGAAACGCGTACATGAGGGCCCCCGTCCATTCGATAAGAAACGCGTCGGAAAGGGAGCCCGGCTCGCGACCCCTGAGCGAGCAAAACCTCTGGCACTTTGTATTCCAGGCCAACGCGAACAGGTCCAGTCGGGGAACACCCCACTTGAGGAAAATCCTGGCTGCTACCTCCGGATGCAACGACCAGTCGTGTTGGGGTAGAAACGACCTGCTGAGGTGGTCCGCCTCGTCGTTCCTGACCCCCGGGAGGTGAGATGTGGTTAAACAGAAATCGTACCTCACCGCTAAGTCCCAAAGACGAAGCGCCTCCTGGCACAGAGCCGAGGAGCGCGCTCCCCCCTGCTTGTTGATATAAAACATCGCAGTGGTATTGTCTGTTAACACCTGAATCACTTTCCCCAATAAAGAGTGGCGAAACACCTTGCATGCCAGTCTGATTGCCCTCAGTTCCTTGACATTGATGTGGAGGGCAGTCTCTCCCTGGGACCAGCGTCCCTGTGTGGTCAGACCACCGGTAATATGAGCTCCCCACCCCAGGTCTGATGCGTCTGTGATCAGAGTGACCAAGGGGGCGGGAACCTTGAAGGGAATCCCTTCCAACACTGTCCCAGGGTCCAACCACCAGTTCAGTGACCCCAACACCGAGGGGGGCACCACGACCACCTTGTTCAGGGCATGCCTGCTGGGCACGTAAACCTTGGCCAACCAACCTTGGAGGGGCCTGAGCCTGAGGCGGGCCAACCTCACCACATAGGTGCACGAGGCCATGTGGCCTAACAGCTGCAGGCACTGCCTGGCTGTCGTCGTGGGACACCTCTGGAGCTGCGATATAATCGCTGCCATGGCCTCGAACCTCAAACGTGGGAGGGAGGCTTTGGCCCGTACCGAATCTAGTGATGCCCCTATAAACTCTATGTGCTGTACCGGAAACAGTGTTGACTTCTGCTCGTTGATGAGCAGCCCCAGAGTATGGCAAGTGGTCTGGACGAAGGAGACTTGGTCTTGCCCCTGATCAACCAGTTGTCCAGGTAGGGAAATATCTGGACCCCTCTGCGCCTCAGGAAGGCCACCACCACTGCCATACACTTGGTAAACACTCTGGGGGAGAAAGAGAGACCAAACGGCAAGGCCGTAAATTGGTAGTGGGCACCAGCTACCACAAACCTTAGGTACCGCCTGTGGGTGGGAAGGATGGACACGTGGAAATATGCATCCTTCAGATCGAGGGCGGCAAACCAGTCCCCTGGGTTCAGGACGGGAATGATGGACGCTAGGGACACCATGCGAAACTTTTGCTTCCTTATGAACCTGTTGAGCCTAAGCAGGTCCAGTATAGGCCTGAGGCCTCCCTTGGCCTTGGGGACGAGGAATTACCTCGAGTAGAACCCCTTCCCCACCTCGAGCGGCGGAACCACTTCTATGGCTCCTTTGAGTAGGAGGGGGTGAACCTCCTGATGGAGTAATTGTTCGTGAGAGGGGTCCCTGAAGAGGGAAGGGGGGGTGAGTGGGGAGGGGAGGCCAGAAGCTGAAGGGCGTAGCCCCAGCGCACGGTTTTGAGGACTCAGAGATCTGATGTTATCACCCGCCACAGGCACAGGTATGGCTTTAGCCTGTTCCGGAAAGGCGGGGAGCAACCCAGGGAGCGGGAGATGGTGCCACCCTCAGGCACACTGTCAAAAGTTCCTCTTGCACTTGGAGCCCTGGGAGGGTCCTTTATATGAGGAATTGGACGATGCTGTGCGGTCACGCCGTCCAGAGCCCCTGTTCCTATCCCTGCCCCTCGCGGGGGGGGAAGGCCTAGGCGGTGGCCTAGGTTGCTGCCGCTGCGGCGGCTGCTGCGGCTGCTGGCGGGCTTGTAACCTCACCGGCTGGGGCATCTATAGACCCAAAGAGCGCAGCGTTGCCCTTGAGTCCTTCAGGGCGTGCACCTTCTCATTCGTCCTCTCCGAGAAGAGGGCGGCTCCATTGAATGGCAGATCTTGGATGGACTACTGCACCTCCTGAGACAGGTCCGTGGATTGCAGCCACGCTGCCCGCCGCATGGCGACAGCGGAGGCCATCGCCCTACTGGCCGTGTCCGCAGCGTCCGAGACAGTCTGGAGGGCTGCACTGGCCCCAGTAAAACCTTCCTTCAGAACCACGGCGAAGTCCGCAGCCTGGTCCTGGGGCAGGGACTCTGCGAACCTTCGCATGGAGTCCCACAAGTTCAGGTTGTACCTGCCCAGGAGGGCCTGATTGGCCACCCTGAATTGGAGCGCCCCTGTGGAATAGACCTTCCTGCCATAAAGGTCTAGTCTCCTACCCTCCTTGTTCTTAGGGGATGCGCTCTGAGCCCCCTGCCTGTCCTTCTGGTTGGCAGCGTCCACAACCAGAGTACCCGTGGCAGGATGTGCATACAAGTATTCGTGCCCCTTGGCTGGCATGTAATACTTCTTCTCGGTGCCCTTAGACGTATGGGCGACCAAGGAAGGGGTCTGCCAAACAGCCTTAGCCAGGCACAGGACCCTTTCATGGACGGGGAGGGCTACCCTAGACAGTCCTTGTGTCCCCACACGCCCAAAGAGGGGATCCACCTCTTCTTCCCGAACCTTGACCTCCAGGCCAAGGTTCGAGGCCACCGCTTCAGGAGCTCCTGGTGAGCCCTGAAGTCAATGAGAGGGGCCCCCTGGTCCCTGACGGCCGCCTCATCCGGTGACGAAGAATAGGATGGGTGGCGGGGTCCAGTAGAGGGGCCCACCCCAGGGTCCTCGTCCTTGGAGGAGGAGGAACGGTCACCCTCCTGCACAAACGGTGCCTGTTGGGGAGGTAACTAGGTGACCGAGGCAGGGGCCGATGTAGTTCCCTGCCCCATCTGGGCTGCCCACGGACCCCACATTGGCCACTGCCAGGGGCCCTGGGGCCAGTTCAGGGGTGGCACCGGTGCCGAGGGCAATGCCGGTGCTGCTGCGAGAGTCGGTGCCGGCTGCGGTGTCAGCTGAGGTGCTGATGGTAGTACCTGCTCCTAGCGTTGGGTCCGGGATCCCGAGCCAGGAGATCGGTGCTAGCGATGACGCGGGAAGAGACGCTCCGGGACTCGCTGCGCGACAATCCCGAGGAGCGACGTCGTTTACGGTGCCGACCGGGCGACGCAGATGATGACCGGTACCGAGAGAGGGACGACTTGCGACGCCTCTTCCTTGGAGCTGGGGAGCGGTGCCGAGAACGCCGTCTTGGTGCCGGGCTGGAACTCGCGGTCGAAGAGCGGTGCCGGGAACAGTGCTGCGACCTGGAGTGGTGCAGCAACGCCTCGTCCGAGGACGAAGAAGGAGAGGAGCCTCCAAGCTCAACTTTCCAGCGTCGGGTGGTGGGCGGCCGATCCTCTGGTGCTGGGGCCGCCCACCCTTCGGGGACACCCAGCGCGGGTTTGCCCCAGGACACAGGCCCTGACTCTCTCAGCCGAAGAAGGGCTGGAGGCGTGGGCAAGGCCAACAAGGCTGGAGCCGCCTCGAATGCCTCTGGCGTGGAAGGGTCCTGGAGAGGGGCTCCCCCACTCCCAGGAGTCGGAGGAGGTTCCCTCTATGCCAGTGCCAGAGGCTGCTCCCGCAGTTCCAGCACCTCCGGGCTCAACCCCAGGCACTCCTGCGGTGCATGGGAGGGAGAGTGCTCCACACGCTGGCGGCACTTCTTTTTCTTCAGCACTGGAGATGTCCGATGCCAAAGCGCCTGCGGAAAGAAGGAACTGAGGGTCTGCGGAGCCAGCAGCACCCTATATACCGTAGCATGAGAGCGGCACTGCAGGGGCACCAGAGCCGGCCCGTACAGGGGCTGCGAGGGGAAAAAGTTCCAGGACCGTGCACAAGGGCACGCACTCACCTAAGTGGAATGCATATGAGCAATCACTCGAAGAAGAATAACCAGAATAGAAGCCTTCTTATCTGAGCCCCAATGGTACTTCCTATATAACCCCTGTCTAAAGAAGAAACTGGACCTCATGCTCAAGGGCCACTCTCACAAAATTGCCCTTCAAGAGGGCTGAATTAAATTGGATGGTATACCACATTCTAAAATCCTTAAGACCCAATAGTCTGATGTTATGTCGGTCCAGGAACAAAAGAAAAAGGACAAGCTATTGGTAAATAAAACAGGGGGAATGAAGAAGTAGGGAGACTGGTATACTGTCCTCAACAATCCAATCAAAATGCCTGCTTGGAAGAGGTGGCTGGATGGGATGAGCTCACTGATGCTGAAGAGGAGGAGGTCTTCTATAACTCCTTCCCTTTTTCCTAGGCAGATCTTGGGAATGGGGAACAAAGCTATGGTGCTGAAAAGTGGTTGTTGACAAAAATGCTCTCTTTTCAGCGCTGGAGTGTAGATTCCAAAGGATTTGAGTATTGCCCTAGAATATTTAAGGCTTTGAAACCTGTCATCAGTTTTCTCACAGAGCAGAGAAGGGGCTTCAAAAGGGGGTCCTGTATGGTCTGTTGGACTTCTGCAAATAGCATGGAAGACTGTAATCAAACACCTTCCCAAAGCGATTGCTGATTCTATGGTTCAAGCCGCCGAATTGGCACTATCCAGACTGTCCTGGAGGGGAGCCCTGATGACCAGTTTACACTCCTCCACCATTACTGAGATTACTTGCTTGTAATCCTCTAGTAATTTGTCCTTGAATTTAGTGATGTTTTCCCAAAGGAGTTGTATCAATTCAGGAGTGCCTGCTGGTTTGTGATCCTGAGCTGCAGAACTCCTGAGGAATAAAGTTTGCAACCAAACAAGTCTAGTCTTTGAGAGTCTCTGCTCTTAGGTGTGGAGGCTTGCTGTCCCTGTTTTTTCTGCTCATTGGTGGCTGTCACCACAAGAGAACCCAGGGAGGGGTGAGTGTAAAAATGTTAATGCCCCTCAGAGAGCACAAAGTATCTTCTCTCAGTTCATTTTTGCGGTGAGAGCAAGGAAGAGGGTGTCTGCCAAAGAGTTTTGAAGAACTCCATGACTGGCAGAGTAACTTTAGCTGGGGCAGCAAACATTAAGATGGCCACCAACTTGTGAGAACTCTCACATACCTCTTCTGCCTAGCTGCAGGCATGGAGGCCACTCTTTTCAGGAAGTCTTGGTGAACCCTGAGGTTGTCTGGAGAAGATGAATCTCCTGTTGAATAAATAGATTTGGTTGGTGATGAAGATGAGGATGCAACCAGCATCTGAGGTGATGGCAAGTCTATAACCTATGGTGAAGCAGCAACTCAAGGAGGACCTGTTTGGTCAGGACCAGTTATGTGTTCCAGACATCAGAGAGTGACACTCCTAGTGCCCATTGTCCATCTGAACATCAGGATTGGGAAATGATATTTCCAGTGTTGTTGTGTCTGATGTGCTCCCAAGACTGTTAAGATGGTTGAGGTGAGGTCCTGGTTAAGGAGGGAGCTCTATGGAGTGTCCACTGATATGGACCCAGGACTCCTCCTTGTCCAGGCAATAACCCTTTAGGAAAAGGCCAATGTTGGGGCTACTGCATTGTCCATGGCCCCCATGACCTTGAAGGAGGGAACTGCCGTGACCCAGACAGAATACAAAGGTCTGTACTTCCAAGGACAAGGAGTCAGGAGCGATAAGCCAAAAATATGTCTGGTGGAGCAATCTGTACAGACACAGAAGTACCTGAGATGCTTTCCCCACGCGATGACTTGGCTGGAGGTCGAAGTGCTGCTTCCATAAGCAAGCATGTAAGCCTCTCTGCTCTATACTTTTTTGAACAGGGTTTGAAGCTTTTGCACAAACTTTAGAATGAGACACACTCCCGGCAGAGAATTAAGGAGTGGGCATGTAGTGCATGGCTGTCTATGTTTTCTATGAAGATTTTCACTACTGAGTTTCGAAGGAGAAGCAGGAATGCTATACAGTCCAGTCTGATGGCTTTTAGTCTAGGACATTCAGATGTAAACCCATGTCATCCTAAGACCAAGCTTTTTGAATATCTAGGTGGTCCAAATAAGCTCCCCAGTCTACCTGATGTGTCCATGATCAATGTCTTTGTCATGTGAGAACTGAGAAAGGCAACCCTTTCCATGCATTTCTGGGATCCAGCCACCAATTTAGTTCTGCAATGACATGATGTGACACTGACACGTTCCAGCCTAATCTGTGTCTTGCTCAGGAATAGACTGATCTGAGCCAGAGTTTAATGGGTCACAGGTGAAGTCTGCCAAATGTCATCATCACTTATGTACATGCTGAGATGTGGCCTAATGCAGTAAAGCAACTCTGTACTGTTGTAGCTGATTTTGATGTTAGTTGGAAGGTAAGTGTTTATAAAACCTGGAACCTTTCCTCAAACAGGTATACCTTTCCTGATCTAGCATCGATCATGGCTTCTATAATCTCTATCATCTGAGACAGATACGGTAATTGTCTGTAATACCTTCGGGAAATATTACTTCATTAAGTTTATATGTCATTGTAGGCCAGAGACTGTATGTAATTCCTTGGGGGAGGGGCATTTTAGCCTTCCTGGAACCAAGAACGGTAGGGGTGATTTGGTGAGCTCAGGCTGACTGTAGCACCTTCAGATAAACACCACCACCTGAAGAGGCTTGCATATGCAGGTTCAAACTGGATTCTCAAGAGACCAACAGACAAAGCAAAAACTTTTGGATAAACAGCCTGAGTTTAAACTCACCCAAGGCCCTCCTTCTGATCCAGCAGATGAATAGGACCTTTTGTCCAAGGGGGACTCCAGTTCTTCCTGGGAAGGGTTGGAAGCATTTTGGCTTACAGAGATACCCATAACACTGATCGGATCTCTTAAGACCTCTTTAGGATGCTTTAGGATGTTTGTTATATGTTTTATCTGTTCTGCTTTCACATTAAGAATAAATGTGCTTGCTTACAAAGAGTTATGTGGTAACTCTTAACTGTGGGCAAATAGCCACTGATGAGAAAGCAAAGCACAGATGCAGACCTGGTTAGACATTATAGCTTACTGGAGAGCTCACAATGCAGGCAGGGACCTGTGCATCCTGGAAAATCTCCAGTCAGAAGGAAGAGAGATGTGCCCGTAAGAGGTGATGGCAGAGCAATTGGGAGCCTAGAGTGTGTGAACTTGCTGGACTACAGAGGAGGAACAAAGTTGCAGTTGCCCTGAACTGTGACAACAGTATGAGAGCAATTTTTTCAGAGTTCAGTAGGAGGCCCAGCCAGGTTAATAGGGACAAAGCACATTCCAAGGCTTGTAGGTATTTCCCACTGGGATCTGCATCTGATCAGCCCATCATCTAGGTAGAGGCAGGTGTGAATGCCTGGACTTCTCAGGTGGGTCACCACCATTGACAGGCATTCTGTGAAGATCCTCTGTGCCATGGAAAGTGCAAATGACAGTACCTTGTACTGGCAATGATTTGATCCCACCGTGAATCTCAAATACATCCTGGGTGGATGGATATATGGAAGCAAAAACCTTGCAAGTTAAGAAAATATGGTTACTTACCAGTAACTGTTGTTCTTCGAGATGTATTGCTCATATCCATTCCACTTAGGTGTGTGCGCGCCCTCATGTATGGTTCCCGAACAATTTTTTCCCCTAGCAGTCCCTGTAGGGGCCGGCTCTGGCACCCCCTGGAGTGCCGCGCTCATGCCACGGTATATAGGGCGCTGCCGGCCATGCGGACCCTCAGTCCCTTCTTTCTGCCGACTCTGACAGCAGGGAAGGAGGGTGGGTGTGGAATGGATATGAGCAACACATCTCGAAGAACAACGTTTACGGGTAAGTAACCATCTTTTCTTCTTCAAGTGATTGCTCATATGCATTCCAGTTAGGTGATTAACAAGCCATACCTGGAGGCGGGTAGGAGTCAACAGTGAGCTGCTCCCAGCACAGCTCTGCCGACTCATGCATCCTCCCTAGACTGCTGTACGATAGCGTAGTGCGAGGCGAAGGTGTGGACCGACGACCAGGTGGCAGCCCTGCAGATGTCGTCCAGGGGGACCCATCCCAGGAAGGCCGCCAACGCAGCCTGGGCCCTTGTTGAGTGCACCGTCATGACCCCAGGAAGCTGGATGCCTGCGCACTCGTAGCAGAACTTGATGCAGGCGGTGATCCATCTGGAGACACACTACGTGGACACTGGGGATCCCTTCATCCTATCTGCCACCACAACGAAGAGTTGTGTGGTCCTCTGGAAAGGCCTCGTCCTCTCTATGTAGAAGGCGAGGGCTCTCCTCACATTCAGGGTGTGAAGTCTCCTCTCCACCTCCAACCCGTGTGATTTAGGAAAAAGCATGGGGAGGAAAATGTCTTGGTTATAATGGAATTGGGAGACTACTTGAGGTAGAAAAGATGGATGCGGTCTCAGCTGAACCTTATCCCAGAAGAATACAGTATAGGGTGGCTCTGAGGTCAAAGCTCTTAGCTCAGAGACCCTCCTAGCCAAGGTAATGGCCACGAGAAAAGCCACCTTCCAGGACAGGATCAGCAGGGGGCAGGAGGCCAAGGGCTTGAAGGGGGGCCCCGTCAGCCTAGCGAGAACCAGGTTGAGATCCCAGGGAGGCACCTGGTCACGGACCTGCGGGTAAAGCCTCTCAACCCCCTTGAGGAACCTCACCAACATAGGCTGGGAGAACAAGGACCGCCCCTCCATCTGCTGATGGAAAGCAGAAATGGCCGCTAGGTGCACCCTGAGGGAGGCTAGCGCTAACCCAGGGGTCGGCAACTTTTATTATCAAAAGAGCCATAGTCTGGAGCCGCAAAACATAGTTTACCGCGGCTGAAGAGCCGCATGCGGCTCCGGAGCCGCGGGTTGCCAACCCCTGCGTTAAGCCCTGGAGCCTAAGCTGCAGCAGGTACTCGAGGATGGCCTGCACGTGGGACGTACCGGGGGTTATGCCCCACGACTCCGCCCAGCAGGTGAATCTCCACCACTTGGCCTTATACACGATCTGCGTGGAGGGCTTCCTGCTACACAGCAGAACGTGTTGGACCTGCGCCAGGCAGGCTCTCTCCACCTCCGTCAACCAGAGAGTCTCCAGGCCGTCAGATGTAGGGAGTCCAGGTTGGGGTGCAGCAGGCGACCATGGTCCTGGGAGAGCAGGTCCGGCCTCCTTGGAAGCTCGATCGGCATGGCGACAGAGAGGTCCTGCACCATGTTGAACCAGTGCTGTCTCGGCCACGCCGGGGCAATCAGGATCACGTCCGCTCTGTCCCTCTTGATTTTCAAGAGGACCTTGGGTAAGAGCAAGATGGGGGGGAACGCATACATGAGGGTCCCCTCCATTTGATGAGGAACATCTCAGAGATGGAGCCCAGCTCGCGACCCCGGAGTGAGCAAAGCCTCGGGCACTTCCTGTTCCAGGACAACGCTAACAGGTCCAGTCGGGGAACAACCCACTCTTGGAAAATCCTGGCCGCTACCTCCGGATGCAACGGCCAGTCGTGTTGGGGTAGAAATGACCTGCTGAGGTGGTCCACCTTGTTGTTCCTGACCCCCTGGAGATGAAAGGCGGTTAAACGAAAGTCGTGCCTCACCGTGAAGTTGGAGTGCTCCTGACACAGAGCCGAGAAGCACGCTCCTCCCTCCCCTCCCCCCCCCATGGCTTGTTTATAGAATACATTGCTGCGGTGTTGTCCATCAGCACCAGTACCATTTTGCCCAATAAACAATGGAGAAATACCTTGCATGGCAGTCTGACTGCCCTCAGTTCTTTACATTGATGTGGAGGGCAGTCTCCTCCTGCGACCAGCAGCCCTGAGTACTCAGGCCACCGCTGACGTGGGTCCCCCATCCAAGGTCCGACACACAGAAGATCAGGGTGACCGAGGGGGTCAAGTCCCTGAACGGAACCCCTTCCTAGACCGTTTCGGGGTCCTTCCACCATTGCAGTGACCCCAGAACTGCAGGGCGCACTGTCACCACTCTGTCCAGCGAGTGCCTGCTAGGCACATAGACTGTTGCCAACCACCTTGGAGGGGCCTGAGCCTGAGGTGGGCCAGCCTCACCACATACGTACATAGCCATGTGGCCCAACAGCTGAAGGCACTGCCTAGCTGTCGTCATCGGGCACCTCTGAAATTGCGATATGATCGCTGCCATGGCCTCAAATGTGGGAGGGAGGCTCTGGCCTGAACTGAGTCTAGGAATGCCCCTATAAACTCTATGCGCTGCACTGGAGACAGTGTCGACTTCTGCTTGTTGATGAGCAGTCCCAGGATGTTGCAGGTGGCCTGAACGAGGGAGACCGCCTCGCACACCTGAGGTCTGGTCTTGCCCCTTATCAACCAATCACCAGGTAGGGGAATATCTGGACCCCTCTGCACCTCAGGAAGGCAGCCACCACTGCCACACACTGGGTGAACACCCTGGGGGAGGAAGACAGGCCAAGGGCAAGGCTGTAAATTGGTAGTGGCCACCAGCTACCATAAACCTTAGATAGCACCTGTGGGCGGGAAGGATGGACACGTGGAAGTACGCATCCTTCAGGTCAAGGGCGGCAAACCAATCTCCTGGATTCAACACGGGGATAATGGCCGCTAGGGACACCATGTGAAACTTCAGTTTCTTTATGAACCTGTTTAACCTGCACAGGTCCAGTATAGGGCCTGAGGCCTCCCTTGGCTTTGGGAACGAGGAAATACCTCGAGTGGAACCCCTTCCCCACCTCGAGCAGTGGAACCGCTTCTATGGCTCCCTTGTGCAGGAGGGAGCGGACCTCCTGAAGGAGTAGTTGCTCGTGAGATGGGTCCCTGAAGAGGGACGAGGAAGGGGGTGAATTGGGGGGAAAAGCCACCAACTGGAGAGCGTAACCCCGGCGCACGGTGTCCAGGACCCAGCGGTCCGATGTGATGCCCCTCCAGAGACTGAGGTATGACCTTAGCCTGTCTCTGAAGAAGAGGGGCGAATCCAGGGGGGAAGTACAGGTGCCACCCTCGGGCGCACCATCAAAACTACCGCTTCCCTTTGGAGCCCTGGGGGGTCCTTTCTGGGAAGCGGACAACGACCCAGAGCGGTCCCGCCGTCCGAAACCCCTGCTCCTATCCCTACCCCTTGCAGGGGGGGCGAAAGGTCTAGGCGGTGGCCTACGTTGCTGCTGCTGCTGTGGCGGGAGCTGCAGCTGCTGGCGGGTCTGCTGCCTCGCCGCTTGAGTCCTTGAGGGCGTGCAGCTTCTCGTCTGTTCTTTCCAAAAACAGGCCGGCACCATCGAAGGGCAGGTCCTGTATGAAATGCTGCATCTCTTGGGACAGCTCCGTGGACTGCAGCCATGCTGCACGACACATAGCGATAGCGGAGGCCATCGCCCTGCTTGCCGTATCCGCAGCATCTGAACCTGTTTGTAGGGCTGCGCTGGCCACAGCCAGTCCTTCATCCAAGATCGTGCTGAAGTCCGCGGCCTGGTCCTGGGGCAGGGACTCTGCGAACCTTTGCATGGAGTCCCACAAGTTCAAATTGTACCTCCCCAAGAAGGCTTGGTGGTTAGCCACCCTGAACTGTAGCACCCCAGTAGAGTAGACCTTCCTACCAAAGAGGTCCAGTCTCTTGCCCTCTTTGCTCTTAGGAGTGGAGCTCTGGGCCCCGTTACTCCTTCTGGTTGGCAGCGGCCACAGCCAGAGTACCCGGGGCTGGGTGGGTGTAAAGGTACTCGTGCCCATCGGCTGGCACGTACTATTTTTCTCGGTGCCCTTGGAGGTTGGGGCAACCAAGGAAGGTATTGCGCCTGGCCAAGGCAGTGTGGCAAACCCCCTTTCATGCACAGGAAGGGCTACCCTGGAAGGGCCTTGGGTCCCCACATGCCCAAAGAGGGGATCCACCTCTTCCTCCAGCACCTTGACCTCCAAGTCAAGGTTGGAGGCCACTCTTTTCAGCAGCTCCTGGTGAGCTTTGCAGTCAACTAGAGGAGCCCCTTGGTCCCTGAAGGCCGCCTCGTCTGGCGACGAAGAAAAGGAAGGGCAGCGGGGTCCTGTGGAGGGGCCCTCCCCAAGGTCCAACTCCTCTCTCGAGGAGCGGTCCCCTCCCTGCACCGGTGGCGCCTGCAGGGGAGCTTGCTGGGCGACGGAGGCAGGGGCTGACAGTACCTTGCCCCAACTGCACACCCCATGGGCCCCAAAATGGCCACTGCCAAGGGGGCTGGGGCCAACCCGGTGCTGGCATCGGTGCCGGTGCCGGAGGGCTGCACCTTGTCCCGGCGTCGAGCCTTCCGGGAGCCCGAGCCGGGGGAACGGTGCCAACGGTGCCATCGGGAAGAGCCGCTTTGGGACCCGCTACCGGACAATCCCGAAGAGCCGCAGTGCTATCTGTACCGGTGGCAACGCCTTGGTGAAGCCGCTGATGACGACGATGAAGAGCGGTGCCGGAAAGCCGAAGACTTGCAGTGCCTCTTCTCCGGTGCCAGTGAGTGGTGCCAAGAGCAGTGCCTCGGTGCCAAGTCGGAGCTGGAGTGGCAAGAGCGTCTGGTCAGCGACGACAATCTGGAAAGGTACCGTCTCGGACACCAGGATCAGTGCCATGAGGCACTGTCCTCGGAAGATGCAGGAAAGGAACTATCGAGCTTGACTCTCCGATGCCGGGTGGTGGGCGGCCGTTCTGGTGCAGGACATGCCCACCCTTTGGGGACACCTATCACGGGTTTGCCCCGAGACACAGGCCCTGACTCCCCCATCCGGGGAGGGGGAGAGGCCGGAGGCGTGGGCAGGGCCAGCAAGGCTCGAGCCGCTTCATATGCCTCCAGCATGGCAGGGTCCTGGAGAGGGGCTCCCCCACTCCCAGGAGTCGGGGGAGGATCCCTCTGTGCCAGCACTAGCACTGGTGGCTGCTCGCGCAGCTCCAGCACCTCAGGGCTCAACCCCGGCCGTTCCTGCGGTGCGGGGGAGGGAAGGGAGAGCGCTCCACGCGTGGGCGGCACTTCTTTCTCTTCGGCACCCGAGACGTCCGGTGCCCGCGGAGAGCTCTGCACCGACAAGACGCTTGGTGTCGATGGAGTCCGGGTAGATCTAATTTACCTCGATTTCAGTAAGGCGTTTGACACGGTT
>ML677085.1:4536182-4553674 GCA_007922155.1 Mesoclemmys tuberculata
GAGGTTTTTCGCCTTCCTCTGCAGCATGGGGCATGGGTCGCTTTCTGATGGATTCCCTGCAGCTTGAGGTCTTCAAATCTCATTTTTGAGGATTTCAATAACTCAGTCATGGGTTCGGGGTTGTTATAAATGTGTATGGGTAGGGTTTTGTGGCCTGCCTTGTGCGGGAGGTCAGACTAGATGATCATATTGGTCCCTTCTGACCTATGAGTCTATGAGTCTATGAATCCAGGGTGGCTTGGACACCGGGCGCAGAGCGGACTCCATCAGGATAGCCTTCAGCCAGATGTCCCACTCCTTCTGGGTCTTCGGCTTGAAGGCCTTACAAATTCAGCACCAATCCTTGCGGTGCTGCTCCCCAAGGCACTTAGGGCAGTGCTCATGGGGATCACTGACCGGGAAGGCCTTCCCGCAGCCAGTGCAGGGTTTAAACCATGGCGAGCCCGGCATGGCCGGGTCGCTAGAGTCCTAAGGCTCCCTATTTAACTAAACTATTCCTAACTCACTTTAACTTAGTTCAGGAAGAACTGCTATACTAACTAACACAGTAAAAGGGGAAGAATACTTGCGACGCAGCAAGAGTTGTTCCAGACAACCGTCACAGGCGGAAATAAGGAACTGAGCGTCCGCACGGCCTGCGGCGCCCTATATACCGTGGCATGAGGGCGGCACTCCGGAGGGTACTGGAGCGGGCCCCTACAGGGACTGCTAGGGGAAAAAATTGTCCGGGAACCATGCACGAGGGCGTGCACACACTTAAGTGGAATGCATATGAGAAATCATGCGAAGAAGAACCATGAATTAGTCTTTAGCCTGAAGAGTTCTAATGATGAAGGCAAGCACTTACCATCTTGAAGCTGAGGCAGTGTATAAATATTTGGTCAGTCTCCTAAAATCGAGGATATGACAAAGACCTCTCCTTTCTACTCTGGGATAAACAAATATCGGAAAAATCCTCCTACTCCCAAGAACTTCTTCTGTGATTCCTAAATGAAGAAACGAGACCACTTCTTTCTATAATAGGCTCCTTTGAAGAGTCCCTGAAGAAGGATGAGGCAACAGATACACAGTGAGGAGGATGTGGAAGTGAATGAGGTGACCATGGACAACTACATCCAACATCCACTTTTCCAAGATAGCATCAGACTCAATGAACTGAGTGAAGTTGCTCTCAAAGATGGCTTCTGCCTCCTAATCAGCAATGATGCAGCTTCAGAAACTCCTGCCAAATCTGTCACATAGTTAACAGGACAGGGTGGGTGATGGAGGTGACAGATGACAGACATCTGCTTGAGCACCATCATCATTTCTGTGGCAAATATTCTGGCTGCCTGCCCTAAAAATAAGGATGATCTGTCTCCCTGATATTTTTAGGGCTTCTTACATGGCATATGTTTATACTGCAATTAAAAACCCGTGATTGGCCCATGCCAGCTGACTTGGGTTAAGGGGCTGTTTAGTTGCAGTGTAGGCATTCAAACTCGGGCTGGAGCCCAGTATCTAGGACTCTATGAGGGGGGAAGAGTCCCAGAGCTCAGGCTGCAGCCTGAGCCTGAACTTCTACACCACAATTAAACAGTCCCTTAGCCCGAGCCTTGTGAGCCTGAGTCAGCTGGCATGGGCCAGCCACAGTTCCACTATAGCCATACCCTCAGTTTCCATAGTAGTGAGGCTGCAAGAGTCAGCACCAACACAGAAGCTGCATTTTCTACCTTTGCTGTTCTTTTCTTCCCCTCTTTTCTATGTTTGTCTTCTGGGAAATGAAATCAGAGTTGAACAGCAGTAACAACAGCTACAGCACATCTCAACTAACAATTTCTCTCACTGCCTCCATCCCCTCACCCCACCCAAAAAAGACGGTCATTATTATCTTTAAACAGCGTCTGAAGACAGGGTTTTTTCCCTTATAAAAATCTTTCTATAGCTAAAGGGAAAAGGAATAATGGATATTGTTACAATGAAAATCTTACTTATTACTTTATATTTCAAATGCTTGAACTGCTTTTCTCCCCACCCTTTCATGAAAGGTTAAAAAGATTATGAATAGTGTTTTGCCATGGTAGTAAGAAAGCCAAGGTCTCTGTACTTGGAACCCCAAATCAAAAATGTTTAATACTGTACAGTGACAGAGTCTTGATAACAACTTAGACCAGTGGTTCTCGCAACAATTTTTTTGGTGGCCTCAGAGAGCGGCCACTAACTCTTGCTGGTGGCCACATTGACGATTTTTCCTATTATATTCAGTTAACGTTAGGAGAATCAAATTAATATGCACATATACATGTGCAAATAATAAGTTCTGGATTTTGATAAATCAATTGTGTGGATCAGAATATTAGCAAAAGTTGAGGCGCTCTTTGAATGGAAAGGCTGCCTCACTTGTCCCACTCACCGTTCACGTGAGAAAGGTGAGTGGGGTGCATGAAGAACTGCAGCTCCTGCAGGTGGCTAGAGGGAGTTACTTGGTTCTTCCCTGCACAGCAGCCAATCTGGCTACATGTGCAGCAACTGCCCTAAGCCACCTGGCAGGAGGCAGGAGCTGCTTTTTTTTTTTTTTGGGGGGGGGGGGTGAAGGAGGGAGAAGAACTGCAGCTTAGGGAAGAGGCTGCTAGGGGTCACTTGCACGGTCGCAGGGAAGAGGTATGAGTGGGTGAATGCAAGGACCCTGGTGACAATCGAGCAACTGGCAGGGAGGGGTGCTAGAAAGGCTGGCAGGGAAGAAAGCGGGGGAGGGTGCCATTTCGACATGGAGGTAACGTGGAAGGAAGGTAGGCTTTTCCTACCTGTAGTATCAGCAGAAAAAGGTGTCACAGGTTCTTCTCTGGAGCCGGTTCACTCCCAACAATCTC
The DNA here is from genome assembly GCA_007922155.1 of Mesoclemmys tuberculata. Classification (NCBI taxonomy): domain Eukaryota; kingdom Metazoa; phylum Chordata; order Testudines; family Chelidae; genus Mesoclemmys; species Mesoclemmys tuberculata. Next base: position 4,539,032 of record ML677085.1, read on the forward strand.
CAATTCACCCTACTCCTAGACCTCCCTGCAAAGGGCCCTTCCTGATTTGGCCAGCCATTCCCAGGCTCTACCAGGTTGAAGTCTCAGGTTTCCGGCTCTGATTTCCAAAGCCCCTGGTAACAGGGTCTTCCCTGCAGCACCCTGTCTTGTTTCCTGAGCTCCCCACATCACTGCAGGCACCTAAAGCCCTTTATAGAGAAGTCTCTGATCCAACCCAGGTGTAACTCTTCAGTAATCAGGGTTAGCTAGCAACAGGCTCCAACCCTTAAGGAGAAAGCCACCCTGTTGCAAGGCCTATCTAAGGTATTCCTTATGCACCAATTACTATGGTATCTAAAGACTGCAAATTTGTCTACGCATATTACACACATCTCTACCTATCTCTACTTGTCTCGTACAGCAAGTATCATGCCCTCATGCACAAAAGGAGTTTAATGTTCTCTTTAACCTTTATTTTATTATGATGATTTTCTAATTATACTTGCTCAAAGCGCTGCATGACAATCAAACAATAGCCAATGATACCTGGTAAGTCCTCTTTGTATGCTCATGGAGTACCCAACTGACAATGGTAATCAGTTGACTGTCATATATAGCAAAGGGCTGAGCAGACCTACAGGTTTTGTGGTGGAAGGGAGAAATTGGATCAGCCAAACAAGGAAACATTCAGAATTCCTTAAGTCCCACCCCAGAAAGCCTGTAGTGCTGTGACAGACAGCAACTGAGAAGGGGTTCTTCCCTGGATGAAGAAAGAGATGAACATTTAAAACTTATTGCTTCTATGTTTATGAAAGTATTTTCACAGAGAATTCCACTTTGGAGTTCGTTCTCACACACACACACACACACACACACACACACACAGTCTAGATATTTACCTGAGTGGTTATAATTTTCTTGTTCAGGTTAAATACTCTAGTAGAGGTGTTCCATGTAATCATCTGACTTCCAGCAAACTTTAGTTCTCACATATTTAAATTGATAGTGAAACATAATATAACATCTGTGACATTGAAAATAAATCTCCTTACTTACCAGTGGGGCACAAATATTTATGTTAAACATATAACAGTTCCCATTTATTAAAAAAAGGTTTGCTGGATTGCAATGATAATTTAATGTCAACTGTGTGCAAAAAATTATTAAACATAATTAGCTAATAGACTGTTTTCTGTATGCATCAATCCTCTTTCCTCTCCATATGCAACAACTTCTCACCTCTCATTTACACATCATAGGAAAGATGCTCAGTTCAAAATAGGGTAGCCTGCAAAGGAGAAATGTACAATCTTCTAAAGAAATTAAAAGACTTCTTTGGGCTAGAAGGCCTGTGCATAGCTACAATCAAGTGTAAGCATAGGGCAACTGCAATTTAGATAGTAAATCTGTGTGAACTTTACGTAATTATTGAAGAAGTGAAGTAATTGTTACTAAAGCAGCTGGCATCCCCTGGCACTGAATTTTCTGAGATACAGAAAGCGTACATAGAGAAATACACCAAAATTTACCAAGTTCATTTAAGTGTGTGCATGGTAGTGGGGAGGGTAATGTTACCATATTCACCACTTCTTCCCCCTCTTTGATTTTTAATTATTAAAAGTAATGGCCTATTTTTAGTTTGCATTTATCCCTTATAGAAATCATTTTATAAAAAAAGGACATTACAAGCATGAAATTCATTAAGTTCCACATTACCACAAGCAAACAACATGATCGTGACAATATGAACATGACCACCTCTGTTTAATGGCTCTTCATTTCTATGGATAAAACAGTTTCCAGTTGCGTAAAGCAAGCATGACAGTGTGAATTCACATGTCTTGCTATTTCATAAAATTACACATTTCCTCATTCTGAACTACATCTAACAGAAAAGTAACGAACACAACTCCTGGAAGAATTCTGCACCAAAAAATTAAAAATTTTGCACATAATATTTTAAAATTCTGCAAAATTCTGCATATTTTATTTGTCAAAACAACATAATATAATCACACCAGTTTCCAATGCCAATTATGTTGGTAATTTCTTTCCAAATACCATCAGCAATTATGTTTGTAACAATACAGACAACAAAAAAGATTCAGGAAATGTTTTTTGAGAAATAGATTACTTACAAGGCATATTAATACAGAACTTCAAGTAATAATTCATTTAAACTACAATACAGAAACTCCACAAGGGAAGAAGGCTGGGGGTGTGTGTGCAGGGATACATGGGGTTGTGCAGGGACATGGTGACAGGGCAGATATATCTGATGGAATGGGAGAGGCTAGGGGTCAGACAGGTTCTGCCTCAGTTCCACAATTCCCTAACAATCCCTCCCCTCCCCTCAAAAACTCTGTTCCATACTTCTCACACCCAACAATCCTCCAAGTTCACGCCCAGCAACCTTCCCTCATCTCCTCTGTTAACCTTAACTCCCTCAAACCTTTGTACTGCTTCTGAGGGGTGCAGTAAATACGCTAGTTACCTCGTAACTGTTGTTCTTCGAGATGTGTTGCTCATGTCCACTCTGATTTAGGTGTGTGTATGCGCCACATCAGCTCAGTAAAAATCAGCTTAGTAAAAATCAGCTTAGTAAAAACAGTGGCTGATAAATACAGCACTCTGAGCGAGAGGAGGGCTCAAGATCCCAAAACTACGTTGCCAGTGAAACATTAAAAGCTATGGCAGCAAAGAATAATATAAGAGAGCTAAGATGTGGTAACTTGAATGCAAAAAGTAAGTGATTTTAAGGAAAAGAGAAGAGTTAAAAGTAGCTTTTGTAAAATTAATACTACAGAAGTTGAGGCGAATTAAACAGTTGAAGGTCATGGAAGATATTGTGGGAGGAGAATTCTTAAGTTTCTTTGCAGCCATCCTAAAGGAAAGATGGGCCCTTTTCCCAAGGGAATGGTCTGTGAATCCTGACTGAGATTATTTGAATATGGATGATTTGGTTGGAATCACTGAAGGAAAAGGGGGTTTCTGTTGAAACTTAACTGTCTCCAAATGTAGAAAAGGGAATATAATTTGTGTACAGCTGTGTAAAAATAATTAGAGCAGTGCAAGGAAAAAAATTGTGCACGCAAATATATTGTGTAAATCTGTAAGGTTTAAAGGACCTAAGCCAACACGCTTGGTTTGTAAAAACCCCGCTTTGTAGGTTTCAGATGAATTGGTTTTGTTAGCATTTAACCCTTTGGGTACTTCCATGCTTTGTGAAGTTCAGTATCTTTTAAAGACTAAGGTTGTGGCTGTGGGAGAGGCAGCCAGAACCAGGAGAATGAGGAAAGATTCTGGATCCTTTTTTTATTTTAAATGACAAAGTATCACAAAGGAGCTGCAGATAATGGACATACCTGGGCAGCAAACAAACTACTTGAAATTCTTTTAATCATAAAATAGTAGTAGTTGTAGAAGTGAATTTACTGCAGTTTTTATATTGCTGATATGTAGCAAATAAAATATAATACTACATAAAAATGGTTGTGCCTAGTATTTTGATTTATGGTACATATGGCCCACTTGAAGTACATTTAATTCAAATCTGGCCCACCACAGTAAATGAGTTTGACACCCCTGTAGAATGTTTAAAAAAACAACTTTGTTTGATAGCAATCTGTCTGGTTTTTAAACACTTGTCAACAGATGTGGTTGTAGAATCTACACTTCCTATTGTTTGGCCATTATGGTATCCATTTATTGTTCTGATAATTTCTCTGATTCTTTTATTGTTTCTGTCTGTCCCATAACTAATTGTAATCAGTTACGGTGATGGGATATGATGGGTTAGGGAAATTATGTTATAATACGTTAGGATTGATTAAAGAATTATTTTGTAATATTTTTAAGGAAATGATTGATTAAGATACACTTAAACTGAGGTTAAACAGGAAGTGGGGGGGGAGAAGAAAAATTACTGGTGGAAAGAACTGGAATTCTTAAACCCATAGTATTGCCTGCTGCTGGACTCTGGACTTCTACTTCTGTCAGTGAACTAAAAACTAAGGGAGGTGGCCCTAATAGTAGCTGCTCTGCAAATGTCAAGTAAGGGTACTTCCTGAAGAAATGCTACTGAAATTGTTTGTGCTGTTGCAGAATGAACCCTCACCCCATGAGGGGAAGGAAGACACAATAACTGGTAACAGAGCAGGATACAGACCCAGATCCATTAAGAGATCCTCTGGGAGGATACAGCTTGACCTCCGACTCGTTCTGCTATAGAAACAAACAATCTTGGTGACTTTTCTAACTGGTTTTGTCCTTTGCATGCAGAAGGCAAAAGCGCATCATATGTCAAGGGAATGAAGTTGCCTCTCCTCCTCAAATGCATGTGGTTTTGGAAAAAAACATAGGTTCATGGATTGATTGATTGATTTACACGAAACTCCAAAACTACTTCGGGGTGAATTTCAGATGTAATGGTAAGGAGACTCTGTCTTTATTGAATTTTGAGTATGGCATATTAACCATTAAAGCTGCCAGTTCACCTACCCTTCTGACTGAGGTATTAGCCAAAAAGAATGCAATTTTCTTTGAGAAGTGAGACATGAAACATGTAGCTAATGGTTAGCGAGAAAGAAGTGAATAGTTAAGATTGTAAGAAAACAGGTAGAAAATTTCCCTGTCTCCATATTTTTTAATGGAGAGAGTTTAATAACTGCTTTCATAGCCGTTATAAGTGTCCTCCTCACTGTTTAAATTCTCCCGTTGTCAGCAAGGTGGCTAGACATATGGGCTCCCTAGCAAGTTAATGGGGCTTCAGTTAGAAGCTATGAGTTCCAATACACACAGGAGGGGGCTGCTTTATGAAGGGAAGCACGTTAGTGCACTAAGTACTCTTCAGGATTCACTCCTAAGGATTCTAGTAAGAATTCCAGGGACATGTTTTGTGAAGGGAGATATTCCTATGAGAAACTATGGCACATTAAATTATGTTCTTCTAACACTATTGTTAGAATGGCACATTTGTTAAAGAGGCAGGAGTGAGCTCTCTTAAATCTCAATATCCACTGCTGCTTCTCATAATAGCAAAAATACTACATTTAGAAGGAAAATTTACCACTAGTATTTCAAACATTTCACCCTTGTGTTGATTCAAGAAAACAGTCTTTTTCTACAAAAATTAAAAAGTACAGATATAATATGCCTTATGAGTTTAGAGAGCAGCCACTCAGCTTTTCTATGAAAATGAGGTTTGTCCACTGACCACATAATTAACTCAATATACGAGTATTTACATATTTCTGCATAACACAAATAATATTTTTTCCAGAATATATAGAAAATTAATCAAAATATTTGAGGACAAGTAACTTTAACTGAGATACTTTTACATGGATGGGAGATCACATCTTTATTCCTACTGTCTAACTCACAAATCCAGAAGACATAACCAAATCTTACAATGCATTCTAATTGTTCAAGGACTACTTAATTAAAATGCATTTAGCCTTTCTAATAAAATCTGTGTAATGAACACTAATAAAAATTCAGGAGAGAGACATCTGAGCCTGCTCAGAGAGTTTGCGAGATATTACATATTTTGTTTTGCATGTCTAAGTATAGTGATCACTACTATCACGCAATAATTTGCCAATATCAAACATGGATATCTGATACACCACAGTTATTTCCTCATATTTGGGATATGTCTACATAGCAAAAGCTGTGCATGAGATAGCCTACCAGTGTAGCCTAAATCCAGCTACCACAAGTAACAACAGCCGTGAAGACACCACAGCACATGCTTCAACGCAGGTATTAAAATGCAGCACACACCCAGCTAATGAGCACACTTTGAAGCCCACACTGCATTGTCTTCATTGCTGTCATTACCTGCTGTGGCAAACTGCCCGCTTCCCTGGTGGGTCTTGTGCTTTTACCTTCTATTTGTGATCAGGGCGCCCCCAGCTACCCCGTCTCCCCTGGCTGTAGCAGAGCTCTGTCTACTGACCTGGGAAAGAAAACTTCTCTTCCAGCTGCTCCACACCTTCTGGCAACGTCCCCTGCATTTGTTCCCTCCCCTTCCTTTAGGGAAGGCATGGTTTAAATACCTTTGGTCCTGTCCTTCATTGGGCCCAGGTGTCTATTTACCCTGCTGTGTGTTTTCCCCTCTGCCTGCAAGGCAGAGGGTTTTTAACACTTTCGGGCCCTCATACCTGCCCCAGCACACCCTTTTAAAGCCATCTGGCCTGACATTATCACACTGCCCTAGCTAATTCAGATAGGCTAGCCTGTGCATAATTTTCACTGTGTAGACCAGTGATACTCAGACCGAGGCTCGCAGATGGCTCTTTAACGTGTCTCCGGTGGTTCTTTGCGGCACATGATATTAAAACACTGTGATTTAATTATTAGCCAGCCTAAGTTATTATCCAATCAGGATGCTTTTACTATCTTATTAACCAACTGTAATTGATAATACTTGCTCAGTCGTTTTGCTGTGAGAATTTTATTTATCACATATAAAACTAAATATTTCCTTTCATACTGTTTAAATATGAATATATAGTATTATAGTAAATGAAACAATGAATTCACACGACTGTGGCTCTTTTGGATAATGTTGATTGCTAATGTGGCTCCTGAACTACGGAGGTCCGAGTGTCACTAATGTAGACAAACTCTTAGAACAACTGCATGGTAAACTTAGCTTTTTAATGGTGACCATGTCATGGGGCTTTCCTACCATGCCAACTCTGTATGGCAACAAGATCTCTCATTACTATATAAGCTAAATAATGCATTAATTAAATGAGATTTTTTTAAACGTTCAAATTATAGTTTTTATATAATCAAACATTTCTACTTGCCCTGCTTACAGCCAAACCTAATAGCACTCTAGTGTTCACAACTGGTGTCTCATATAAACGTTTTAAGATGTTGTAGCTAAATGAGCACCAATGCGGCCCTGCAGCATAGATGTGGGCCTGAAAGCCAGGAGCTACTGAATTCACGTCTTGGCTTTGCCAATGATTCAGTATTGCCTTGACCAAGTTACCCTTGACTTAACTTCTCTGTGCTTCAGTTTCACCATATGGAAAATGAGGATAATACTCACTTCAAAACCTAACAAAAGTGTTGTGAAACTTTGCTAAAGGTTCTTACACATTTAAAGAGATATAATGATATATTAGTATTAAAGTGGAAAATCTATTCTTTTGTTTCCACCCTTGTACTAGATGATTATCTCCAAATCAATATGAAAACACTATGTTCTTATTGACATATTAATCATGACATAATGTCTTAGTTAATGGTACGCAGAGCAGACTAGGGAGAGAGAATTTCCAGGAAGGAAATGTGCTCCTGTGCACCAATCATCTCACACCAATAACTGAGGCAAGATATGCGAGAGGTTGGAAGCTAACCTGACTGACTGTAGACTGCCCACCATAAATGAATGCTGTCATATCTAGGTGGTTATGACTGAAGAAGAGGGCTATCTGCTACCGTTTATTTACTTGGTTATATTTTTTGATACTTTGGGTTATTTGTTCTGTTCTGGTCAATCAATACTAATCTTTCTTTCCTCTCTTTTATGTTAACACTTTTAGGATCCAGAGACTCGATATGTGTGAGTGCAGCTCTGTAGCTACAGGTCCTTGCACAGCAGTGGTTAGTCCCAGCTAGTATTTTCATACCTAGCTTATTTCTTCAGGCTTTACACTAGGTACTGTAGATGGCATATAGACTACTAGTGCTCAGGCTTAATAAAGGAGCAAAGCCACACCAGCAACACATGAAGAAATTCCTTTTAAGTCAAGGTGACTTTCATGCATTACTCACTTGGAATCTTTGGCCCTAACAGTGGAGACAGTAATCATACATAGCTAAACAAAACCAATAAGAGAATGAAAATAAACATTTTCAAATATGCAAGCTGTCTGTCCTTGTTTGTTGTTCCCTTTGACCATGGAATCAGGCCATCTATCTCTCAAAATTGTGTGTGGCCAGAAAACTGGCACCACCATAATGTAGCATCAAATGAAAACAAGAAAGTTACCAAGGAAGCTAATTTTAAAAGAAAATCAATTCAAGAAGCCTCTTCTTAATTTATTTAATACTTTTTTTTCTGGAGACAATGGTGTAACTCAGAATTCATTTTGTTAGGGCTCTCTCTGCTTTCGAGCACCAATTAGGTAAGTTTTGAAAAAGCTGATGCTATGCTACAAGAAATATTTACAGGTACAAACTGTGTAGAATAATCATTTAGAGTCACAGATGGAGAAGTTCTCAGAGATAGTCCTTGAACTTCATGTGTTATTAAACAGAGCTCCTCACACATAGATACCATAATAATACTTTAAAACACTTTAAAATGTTTAGTCAGTAAAAATTACCATCAATTTTTGGCAATGAAAATTTTATACATATACGACTTGATTTTCAGAAGTACTGAGAGCATCCACAATTTCCAATGTTGTCAACAGCAGCTGCAGATTCTCACAACCTCTAATCAGGTCATTCTCAGAATAATTTCCTAACATTATTCTATGGGTTCCCAAGATGCCACACATGCAACAATCATTTCATGGAGTTCATGGTGCGCAACACAACACGTTTCTACACATGGTGGAACAACGAACCGTGTTCTCACTGTACCTACCACATACAGCTGTTTCCAGAGGATAGCCCATTCCTGGAGCGTTGCTGTGGCTTCAGTCACAACAGAATCTTCAAGTGGAACTACTGTTTCATACTGCCTGAAAAACACAGAAAAATGCTCTCATGAAAAGGTAGAACACAACAAAAATGACAGCACTAAAATTTGCAAATCCTAAACCTGTAATCTATATACAGAGGAAAGAACAATTATTACAACATGCCCCCCTAAAACTGGTGAATCAGACTGCCTTTCCAGTAGGCTCTAAATTGAGTTCTGAAGTCCACAGAAATGTTCACATTGTTTTATGTTTATGTCAAATTTACTTTGTGACAGAAAGACGTTATTTATAGTACAACCAATTCAAGGAAAATAAGTCCTTTGCATTTCTAATTTCTAAATATTTAGTCTATTAAATGATAAACATTTGTAAGAATTTTATAACAATATTCTAATAGCCCTCTACTATGCTGAACACCATTATACATCATGTTCAGGAAGCATCTCAACTATCACTCCATTATCTCCCACAGGAACCTGTGAGGAGAGGGAATATTTCCTAATTATATAAGGGCACTATATAATTATCATTCTAACAGTCAACATTAGAGTCTTTCTAATTATGATGGGCTAATATCCCTTATACCCTATCCAACATCCATCTCACAGCCAAAGTAACCAGACTATGACCTGGATAGTTCCACAGGAGTGAGGTTTCTCCCCAAAACTATACTGAGCCTCTCACTTATATTCAGTACTCTGGCCAATGGATCCATTACTCTATGGATCCACTAGCTCTGCACCTTATTCAGCCTCCAGACCTTTTAATGTAGTAGATTACAACGCCTCTGTGTAGACTTCCTGTCTACCAACTAAGCAGGAGAATTACATTAATTCCACTGTGTTCAGGGTCTTCAACATCCATGGAAGTAGAAGCAGGATTCTTCCACACCCTCTGAGCACACTGTATTGTAATAATATTTGTAATATTGTGATAATATAGTATGATATTCTGTAATAATCTACCTTTTATATTGTCTGAGCCATCAGTTCCTTGACTTAGCCTTTTAGTGGAAAAAATACAAATGTCAGGTATTGCACAACTGACAAGAATTGTAAAAGTAAAGCATATCTCAAGCTTCCACTGCTCCAACAATTAAAGAACAAAGAAAAAAATCTGACAGGCATTTCTGTTTCTGAAATATCAAATGCTAGATTGTGGAAGTTACTCACATATCTGAGTAGGAGTGATGTACAGCCAGAGTGACTCTATAGAAGCTCTAGGAGCTTCAGGAGGCACAATCCAAGCACTTCAAAGAACACAAGAGGAGTGCACTCACTGCCCATTCTCATGTATGGTATAGCTTGCTCCTGTTCTCTGCAACCAGCCAGCTTTGTGACTCTTTGCAGGAGGGATGGCCATGGACTCACCTACTCCTCACCACATTTAGGCTACCTGTTATCCCCCTTATGCAGGGTGTGAAAAAGAGAAAAAAGAATACCATTTTTGCCCTCACTTTCCCCCTCCTGTGTACTCACACTAGCGCCAAATAATAAGAGAAACTGAGGATTTATCTATATAAAAAGACTGAGTTTTTTAAATGTAAAACCAAGTTCTCAAAACAGATTTTCATTTGGTTTTCCCATCATCATTGTAACATTTAATTTTAATCCATTTATCCAAGGATTTTATAATTGTGCCTCACTACAAATTAAAGCTAATATTAGAAAATGGATAAAAAATTGAGTCAATATATGTTTCTCTAAATACTCAGGGACTAGAAAAGTAGCACACACAAGGGCACTGTCCAGCATTCCCAAGTTAACCAAAACTCCCATTTAAATCAATAATTTAAATCAATATTTTCTTACTGATTTGGGATATTAAACAGGGTATTTTTTCTTTATTTTAAAGAAAAGACTGTTCCTGACCTTTGAAACTATTGTTCTTCAAGATGTGTTGCTCATGTCCATTCCAATTAGGTGTGTGCACTTCACAGTTGCCAGAAGGTTCTTCCTCCAGTGGTACCCATAGGGTTGGCTCTGGAGCCCCCTGGAGTCACACCTTCATGGTACCCTATATATGGCTCTGCCGACGCCCTGCCTCTTTGGTTCCTTTTTGCCAGCAGACTCCGACAGAGGGGTAGGCAGGTGGGTCTTGGAATGGACATGAGCAACACATCTTGAACAGCAGCAGTTACAAAGGTCAGGAACCATCTTTTCTTCAAAGTGCTTCCTCATGTTGATTCCAATTAGGTGACTTGAAGCAGCTCCTCAGGAGGTGGGGGCAGTGTTCAATGGTTAACTGATTGTAGTACTACTCTACCGACTGCCACGTCATCTCTGGCCTCCTGAGAGATACCGTAGTGCGTCACGAAGGTGAGGATGGATGACCACATTGCTGCTGTACAGATGTCTTGAATTGGGACTTGTGCTAGGAATGCTGTCAAGATCACGTGCGCTCTTGTGGAGTGGCCTGTCAGTATTGGAGCCAATACCTCTGCCAGGTCATAAAAGTCTTGATACACATCGTAATCCATGATGAAATCCTTTAGGAGGAGACGGGGAGGCCCTTCATTCTATCTGCTACTGTAACAAAGAGTTGAGATGTCTTTCTAAAATGTTTCGTCCTCTCGGTATAGAATGCAAACGTCCTCCAGATGTCCAGGAAGTGGAGCCTCTGTTCCCAGCTACTGGCATGCAGTTTGGGGTTTAAAAAAAAAAAAATATCTGGGAGAAAATGTCTTGATTCGAGTGGAACTGTGATACAACTTTCAGAAAGAAGACCAGGTATGGCCTCAGTCAAACCTTGTCTTTGAAAAAGACCATATGTGGAAGCTCTGAAATCAGGGCTTTGAGTTCTGAGATTCTTCCGGACTATGTGATGGCCATTAGGAAGGCTACCTTCAAAGAGAGGTATAAGGAGGGAGCACGTGGCTAATGGCTCGTGTTTTTAGTTCTTGGCTGTGTGTGTGTTTCCACAGTGTTTATCATGTCCCAGCTCTGTGCAGATAACCGAAACACCAAATCATAATCAGATTATCCATTAAGACCAGAGAGTTGTTTCAGTAATAAAGGCACCAAGCCAGGTTTACTGTAGACAAAGCACGGTCCTAGTATCCCACAGACTCTAGAGGACCACTAACACATGTATGCTTGTTACAATGAACCAACACTATAAATGGCAGGACTTTCCGTTTCCCCTTCAGCTGGACAAAGACACTCCCTCTGAGATGCTTTTTAATACACTGATACAAACAAGTTGTGCATTGCCCCTCTGCCATGTGTAGTTGCCACCCTCTGAAGTTGTAAGATACCACCTTTTACCTAGTACCAGAAGGTTTGGACAAAACATTTCTATCCATCATATTGTCATTCTGAGGGGTCGGTAAGTCTTCCTTATCTTTGGGGTATTCGGATGTTCTGGTACCTTTCTGGAATGTATTTGCATGAGTGTTCTGTACCTATTGCTTCTTTAGGAATGTGTGTATCAGCTCTGTTCTTGCCATTTACTGTGAGCCTGCTGGCATTCACAGCTTGACTTCTGCTAACTTTGCTTTATAACAGCAAGGCTTGACTACTGCTTTAGCTCAGGCCTCATACCTGGCTTGTTATACTAGGCCTCATATCTCAGGCTCTCACTTTCTACTACAGCTCAAATAGTGCATTCATTACTGCTGACAAAACAAAGTTAAGGTACCACTGGGAAACTAGGTGGCGTGTTTGAGGGGAACAGCCTGTTAAGGTCCTTGAGGAAGCGACCTCCTGTGTGATTCGCAAAGATTAAGCAGCCAGTCACCAATGGATGAAAAGCCGAAACCGCAGCCAGGTGGGAGTCACTACTGACTTTTGTGCACTGATTAGAAGGCCCACCCTGGTCGACAATAGTTTTATGAACTCTAAATCTGATTCCACCTGATGTCTGGATCGGCCTTTGATCAACCAATTGTCCAAGTATGGGTAGATCCGTATTTTCTGCCACCTTAGGAACACAGCCACCACCGCCAGGCATTATGTGACATCTCTGGGGGCTGCCGACAGACCAAACAGCAGTACTGTAAATTAGTAGTGTGATCAGTTGACCACAAAGTGAAGGAATTTCTGTGCTGTAGGATGAACAACACGCGGAAATATGTGCGTTTCAGATCGAGAGTGGCATACTAATCTCCTGGCTCCAGAGAGAGGATGATTGACACCAAGACGACCATTTGGAATCTCAACTTCTTCATGTATCTGCAGTGGCACAAGGAACCACAATGGGTGCTTCGCAGCCTGTCCCTTCAGAGGAACGATGACCTTCTCTCCCAAGTCCCAAGAGGTATACCACTGACCATGGGGATGCTGACTATGCCTTGACCACGTCTTGTTCTTTGGTTTTCTATAAGGACTCGAGCAATGCTGCAGCTCCGGAGACCTGCTGTATGCCGTGAACTCGTGGTGCCATGGGCTGAGAGAACAGTGTCACTCCAAGGATCGACGCTGAGTCTCGGCAGATCAGTTCCACTGATTCAGGGATCAGCACCTAAAGTCCGGTGACGAGAGGCCTGAACCCGACCTCTCTTGATGCTGATCCAGGGATCAGTACCAAGAATCTGGCGACTTCTGCGGGACTGGTGAGTGACAACCAGTTGATGGGGGTGGGGAGTTCTGCGGCTGTGTTAACACCAACTTCCCCTTTGACAGACCCCCAGCCAGGACATCCACTCCTCAGTGTGACGGCCATCCCTCTCGCAGAGTAGGCAACACCGGCATAGCTAATAGGTTCTTCATCGCATAGAAGGGACCAACACTTGGTGCAGGCCTCTGCTGCTCCCCAAACTTGGTGGTGGCACAGGTACTGGGCTCAACGTCCGTACAGGAGAAGACCCTCTTGGGATTGATTCTGGTTTCCCCAAACTTTTCTTAGGCAGCTTCGGGGCTGGCAAGCATTCTCTCATGGAGTGCACTTTCCTGGGGCACTTCTTCAGCACCAGAGATGTCAAACAGTGCCAGACTGACTCTGACAAAAATATTTGAATTTCCTGTTAGTCACAGTAGCAAAGAGGTCTATTTCTGCAACTCCCCAAGACAGAAAGACTTGACTGAGAATCTGAGACTCCTGGATGAAGTCATTCACTATCCTGGTTTGTATCCCTGGGGGTAAGCTGCTGAAATAAGGATGCAGTCAGCTATGCACCAGTTCCAGAGTTTTACTACTTCGGAACAAAGGGAAGGAGATCTGTCTCATCAGTTAAAAGAGAAAATGCAGGCCATGTCATCAGGATCTTTATGGACCGGTTTCTGATTAAATGCAGGAAGTGGATACAGGCATTCCTGACTGCCCTCAGCTTAAGGAGGTTGATGTGCAATCATGCTTTTTGAGCAGACCATTTTTCTTGAGTCATGTGGGCCCCCAATGTGCCCCAGCCAGCCCATCAGGGATACACCTGCCAATACGGTAACAGAAGGAAAAGATTGAACAAATGGAAACCCCACAAATACATGCTCTTAGTTTTCCCACCAAGTTCGAGAGTCTCGTACCTGATGAAGGACCAAACATAACATGTTTAGGTTGTATTTGCTTGGAGCATAAACAGTCCTGAGCCAGCCCTAGAAACACTGAAGGCAGAGTGTGGCATATGACACCACAAAAGTGAAAGCTGCCATGTATCTGAATAATTGAACACAGCATTTTATTGATGCCTATGAGCTGATTTGCATCTTTGAGACAAGATTTGCGAACATTGAGAATTTGCTAGAGGGAAGATAAGCCCGGGCTGATATTGTGTCTAAGGAGTCCCCTATGAACTCTATTCTTTGTACTGTTCTCAAAGTATATTTTTTGATGTAAACCTAGCTCACAGAACAGAGATCTCATCATCTTTATGGTGGCAAAAACCTCATTGAAAGATTGGCCCTTGAGTATCCACTCTTTGAGGTATGAGAAAATGATTAATCCCGGATTTCGATGGCAAGCTGCAACCACCACCAATACTCATAGACTCATAGGTCAGAAGGGACCAATAGTCTGACCTCCTGCACAAGGCAGGCCACAAAACCCTACCCATACA
>ML677085.1:4568335-4655030 GCA_007922155.1 Mesoclemmys tuberculata
AAGTTGTGCTTAATATAACAAGACAAACATGTATTTTCAAGATCTAATTTAACTAATAAAAACTGTACTTCGAGTAAGTCTAAGTGTTGATTTCATTAGGCAAATATAACTGTGAGATGAGAACTTCTGCCCCAGTATATTATGCTTGAGGTAACAGTATATTATGCCAACAACTACATTACTGAACTTTTAAAACTCAAGATGTTAACAAAACATAAGCCAGCAAATTCAGAGTTAAGTGGTCAAAATTTTCAAAAGTGAATTGTGACTTTCAGTGCCTCCAGATTTTGGTACTCAATGTGAATCACTTTTCAGAAAGTGCTGAGTTCGTGCCCTCTAAAATCAGGCCCATTTATGGTGTCTCAGATTGGTCATAGATACCTTGGAAGTATCCCAGATCACTAAACACTTTTGAAAATCCTGGCCAAAGTTTCCACAACAGATCTAAGTCTAAGGCTCATATCCTCAAAGATATTTAAGGACCTCGCTCCCACTGATTTCAATTGGAGTTAGGTGCCTACGTATTTTTTTGAGGCTATTTGGACCTCAATCCCTTACACCGCAGAGGGGAGAAGTCCCTGCATGGCTGCCCCGGGAGGTGGGGAGAGCAGCCCACGGGGACCCCTCTCAGCTCCCCACACTGCCCCTTAAGTCAGTGGAAGTGCTCCTGGTGAAAAGATACTCCATCAACCCAAGGACAGCAGTGTGGATATCAGCCACTGCTGTAATGATAGTGGTAGCTCTAACTTGACATAACGTATGTCAACTTCTTTTTTTTTTTTTGTTGAGACAAGGCCTCAGTCTTAGTTGTTAATGCCTTGAGGAGGGGTTTTTGACTCCAATGGTTCACATACACAGATTTTGCTGTTCTGTGGGTCACTGATCACATTGCTTCCTTTGGAAGTTGATATTCCTTTGGTGCATAACAACGGCCTCAACATTTCAACCAAAGCAGATTTTTTTCAACAGGTAATGGTTCAGTAGCCTGATACTTATCTTCAAGTATCAAGTCCCCCTTCTAAGTTATTAGCTTAGTTGCCTTCTCTTGGAACATGTTGTGTGAAGAAAGTATTGCAAGAAAGGGGTTACAAAACAGCAAGGCCTTCTATTCCCAAGGTTTCATTGTGTACAGCTGATCATTTTTAAAAACGTGCCCTAAGCTATCACACTCTGCTTTTAGGTGACAATACCTAGACATCAGCATTCACACATTCCTTTACGCACACAGAGTAAAATTTTCAAAAGCGTCTACCTAAGTCCCTTTTGAAAAAAAGGGCTAAGGCTCTTTGGTGCTTTTGAAAATTATACTCCAGTCCAATTTTCAAATTAAGCACTTAGAAGGCTAAGAATCATTAGAATTCACTGAAGGTCTGATCATAGCAAAATAGGAAGTGCTGGCTGCATATTTGTACTCTCTTAGCCTATTATAATCAATAAAACTGCATGCCCATTTATGGTGGAGAACAAACAGTGAGTAAGGAGTGTGAATTATTTCTTAAGTGTACATATTACTGATGACAGACATTTTTGTTCTTCCAACACTAAAAACACAATTGTGACATTTGATAAATGGAGGACAGAACCCCAGAAAATAACATTTGATTATCAAGCTTCAAAGAATATTATACACAACACTAAAGTAAACAATACATTTAAGAAAAACATTTTTGATAATGCCCCTTCAAAATTCCAAGTGGATCATTTCTCAGATTCTTTCTTCATTTACACAAATAAGGCAACTTCTTAACAATCAACAAAAATACTCACCCTCTGTTACTGACGATTGCCTTTTTCAAGTGAATATAGTTAGCAGGAAAGATCCCCTACAAGAGAGAATAATAATTCTACTTGTCAGAACAATACAATTATAGCTGTGAATAGTTTTCATTCTAACAAACGAGCAAACATTTGATAATTGCCAATTTTCTAATTTAAAAAAATTATCATCTACGTCATGAAACAAGCTATCACTGTCAAAATCAATATTTAAATTATAGTCACATCAGATGGCTTCAACCTATCTGACAATTATGTGAATTATATAACCTTTCATTCTTGAAACAAAACTTTGTTATGGGAAGTTTTGTGTATCTATCCAACAAAAATATCACAGCAAACAGAACAAAACATCTGAAAGATGTATAACTCTAAAAACAGCTTTTAAAAGTCCTTTTTCTGGTTTGAAATGGAACACTGAGCTCCAATAATAGTTTCCACTTTTTCCTCTTTGCTCTTTACAAGAGTTTTATTTTTTTCTGTTGAGTTAATTCAAAGCATATTTATGTTGTAGAGGAAAAAACAGTTTAAGGAATAATATTAACATCTATAATGGTTTCTCTGACTCTCTTAAATTATGGTTTTAATTCTCAGAATGAAACTGCTTTCCATTCCACTCCACTACTGAAAATGTATCATCTTTTTTTTTGTCCTCTGATCTTGTCACTCTAAGGCTACACTTAGTCCTTGTCTAACTGATCACTAGATTACAGATAGTGCAGAATGCTGTTGCCAATCAACTTTACATCATCTGTAGTGGTTCTCCTGGATGTAGCAGATCAATTTGGTATCTCATCTAAAGCACAAAAACCTTGTTCTTGCAAAATACTTATTCAGCATATACGAAATATTATTTACTAGGCTATTCCTTTGATGTCAACAAAATTCCCAACATGAGTGAAGTTATGTAGATGCTTAACTGTTTACAGTTTTGGGGCCCTAATGACTTATGCCCTCTTTCTCTTTGATGTAATATTTTGTGTGCCAGTTTGCTATTGTAGGTCATCAGGAAAGAGGGGGAAATTGTGAAACAGTGAATTTTTTGAAGACCTGTCAGTAACTGTCCATATGTAAAATGTGTTCCATGTGACTGGAAGGACATTTCAGAGGTGTTTCTTGTGAGTGCTTCTTTAAGTAATTTTTAAAAGCTTTTAAAGAAGTCACGTTAACTTTTATTTTATTTGCAGAGAAAATTACCTATATATTTATTGCCATTAGTGTTTGTCATAGGTGGCTGGTCCTTTGTGGGAAGTTAGGCCTAGCCTCACCTGTGACTAATCAGTTAAAAAGCCAGCAAGTGGCTGAGCTGGAAAGTAGGTCTGCACGCGGCAGGCCATGAACAAGTGGACAGAGATGCAAGAGGAAATGTCTCTGGGCCCTACAGAAGGCCCCAGGTTGAGGGAAAATGCTAGGTTTATAGATGGAATTTGTGTTAAACTTGAGAGAAGGGGAAGAGATTCAAAGTATAAACTGTGCCCTGAAGGAAGAGCTTGAAAATACTTTGGCCATGGTGGTAGTCCTCCTGGGCTGGGCTGGGCAGGGAGGCCAGAAGCCTACCATATTTTATTCTTTCACAGCTCTGATTTGAGTACAGTGCCTGGGAAAGAATACAGCCTTTACTCTTTCCCCATTTTTAAATGAATTTAGTGCCAGTGAAAAGTGATGGTATATGATAGCTTTTAGTGAGACAGACATTTTTTAAATAGTAGCCTCCTTTTTTGTGGGCAGAACTCAAATAGGGGCTTAAATACACAGATCTGTGAATTTAATTCATTTTGGGGGGCACAAAATGCACCCATAAAATGGACAATTGAGCTTCAGCCCTTTAAAAATTTACCTTATTTAACAACAGATGAAACACATCTGGAACTACAGTGCAAGTTCGCTTCCAAGACAAACTATGACCCCACTTATTAAACTTGATCTGGAGGAGTCATCTGAAGAAGTGAAACTTGTGGACAGTATTGCAATTAATTGGGTGTTAAATTTTAGGTAAAACAATAGCAGATAAAGTAGCAGTTAGTGTAGTGAGTAGGCAGCAATTTAAAAGAAGTTAACGTATCAGATGTTAACCAGTGCTAGCAGCACAAAGAAAAATAAATGAGTGATGTAAAGAAGTCCAAAATATAGCAAGTCTACAATCATTTTCAATTAAATATCCCTCTCATTCATACCTCTTTAGAGGTTGATTACTGCTTGCACATCTTGCAAGAGCAGAAATCTCTACAGGCAATACTCAAAACCAAAAGAAAAGATACACACTTGTGACTCGTATCACATAGACTGACAATAGATCTAGACTTCCTCCCCGTTCTTCTGATTTCTTTGGAGCCCATATTAACCTCTGGGGAAGCAGAAAGAAATCAAAGTATGTGGGGGCCCTGCCTCCTTACATAATCTTGCCTGAAGGACTCCATGTCTTCAAACAGGATCCATATAGTCTGGTAATGATCAGCTTTTCAGAGAGTTTCAGGGTTGCTGTGGTGGTGTGCAGGGGAATCCAAAGACTGTGAATACGTAGTGAAAATCTACTCAAAGAGCTCCAACTGTAAAAGAGCAACCCTTCTCTGTTGCCTTTCAAAAACTTTTCACAAACGGTCATTGATCTTTTAGCTAGTGGCTCTTAATTTTTCAAAGAACAAGTCACCAAAAATTAGGAAAATATATCTATTCTTACCTGAAATTTTCATTTCTTTGAGTAATAAGATCCAGAGAGCCATTATAATGGGATTTGCACAACAGCGTGTCTCCAAGATGGGAAGCAGGATCATCCTTTAAATATGAACATCCAACAGGAGGTATATTATATATCCTCCATCTTCAACTAGGCTCTAACATTTAGAGAAGTCCTCTGCCAAAAATGGAAGTGGCTAAGGACTGGATGACCAATATGTAAAATTTCGGTGAATTTATTAAAATGATCACCATCTGGCTGCTTACCAGGTCTTAATACAAGAGGCAAAACTGCTCTGCCCTGAGACTGTCATTATTTCTAAGGATTGGACTTTGCTATTTAAAAGAATCAACTTTTTTTTAAAATTTACTTTGTGAATGACTGCTAAGGCAGTTTTAATCTTAATTTGACCAAAGCTATAGGTAGCCATTTTCTCCTAAACTGTAAGTGTCTGGCTCCCATCAGAATTCTAACTCCAGACAGAGCTGGTTCAAAATCTTGCAGATAGCTCCGAGGCAACTAAGGGTACCTACGGACCTCATCTCAATACCTAAGCTATCATCTGTATTTCAGACTCTTTCAACTTGCCATATGACCTGTATTCCTTTCTATAACATCTGACAGGAGCCAAGATTGTAAATCAACTTTTGGGATGACTCTGAATAGCCTCAGCTTTCTATAAAGTTCCCCGTTGTATCTCTAAGACAAATGGGAAGTGATTTTCCTGATCATTGGATCTCACAGATGAAAGCCACATACAAAAGTGAGATTTTTTGGATCTCACTATATTGTTCATAGAGCAGCCGTCAGGCCATAGGAATTTTAGGCTGAGAGGGACAATATTTTCAATAATCCCCATCCATATAATTCCTTGTGAAAGCATGAATAGGAATTTAGGGTATCAGATGGCAGCTCGAATATATATCATGTTGGTCTAATGCCACCTGAGCATTTTCATGGCCAAAAGAGGGGGATGAGGTGAAGCCTGCTTGGACTTCACTGCTGTCTATAACCTATATAGTGAAAAGGTTGTATTTTTAGGTAAAAAAGGGACCTGAGTTAGAAATGTTGAGTCCCTGGACACCAGCCACCTTTATTTTTAGCAGGGATACAAGGCTGAATTTGGACTTGTGTAAACTAAGGAATTTTCTGACCTCATGAAGAGGAGGCTGGGGACTAGGAAATAAATAGTGGGGGGAAAGGTCCCTTTACTGCCTGATTGTTCTTCCACATCTCAGCTGCAGTCCCTCTCATCACTCCATGGCCAGCTGCTGTTCAGAGAAAGTGGAGATCGTGGTCAGACAGCAGATGCAACTGGTAACAGTAACCTGGACATTATGACATGGTGACCCACAAATTGAGATGGGTACAATAGCCCAATAGGTTGGGCATTGGGCTGCAGCAACTAGTGATGAGAGCCCAATACTTTCTTAGTCTTTTGGGAGTACTGGGAAATCTCATCCCTTTATAAATCTTCCCAAGGGAGTACAAGAAGGGATATATGGCTGTACAGCTTGTCTGTAGCAGTGGCAGCCCTCCTAAACACAAATTTCACATTAATCCACATTCTGTCTGTAAGAATCTATCCTTTGAAGGTTTGCTTGGATTTTCTGTTGGCTATTTTTCAAATATTTTATTATTTGACTGGGTATCTATTTATTGACGGATTATTTCAAATATTTATTGACTGTTTAACTCTGATTGGGACAGCTGCCCTTTCTTCCCTAAGAAAGAGTTCCCTTGTGCATGTGTTGGGAGATGTGTGCAAACGTTCAAAGGAATCAGCACATCTGTGGCTGGTCTTTTGAGAACTGATGTGCCATGCTGTACTCCAGGAAGGTAACCAGGGAACCAGGTGCTGACAATTATCCACCATGCTGCACTCCATGAAGATGAGCAGAAGAAACAGCATTGATTTCATTTATATCCCTTTTGGTAGTTTGTCCCCATAATACTGATCCAGAGGAGGGAGCAAAACTGGGCTCAGAGGTTTCTCAAAAAACACTTCAAGTGAGCCATGATCACACTCTCCTCAAAAAGGCTAGACTGACTGTTTCCTCCTCCTCCACATGAACCCCTGGGTCTCTCAAAAGACTAGCCCAGGGTTCAAGGATGAACTCTCAAGAAGCTCTAATTCTCTCTACTACATGGGATCCCCCATGGGACAGGTAAATTTATGTTTATCCAGGGGGCCCTAGCCTGGGTTTTAACAGGGGAACCTCGGGGAGGTTTGTTATAGTCGTTGCAGGAATAGGAGGAAGTTGAGGCCCCTTACAACATACTCTGCTATTAGCATTGTACCTGCTGTGAGCAGTGCCCTCCATCTGCTACCTGAGGGGAGGCTACAGCGGCACTCTGCATTCAGAAACATGGATGCTAGTACAAACTCCAGAGACTTGAATGTGATCTTGCACAGTGCCCTTCTGGCATTACTTCCCCTCATGATGCTGAAGTGGGGTGAACTGCTTCACCCAGGAGCAAGTTTTTCTAACTCTACCAGCCACACTTCTTAGGTGGAGGAGGGGAGCCAAGATACCCAAACAAGTTACTGAGATGGTGCCTGCATCTTGTCTAGCAGATCTAGCCTCTCCAATCCTGCCTCTCTTTCCCATGTGGAAGGCTGGGGACAAGGCAAACTCACCTAGATTGGCGTGACAAGAGAACTACATTCTGTCTAAATCTGGCCAAGCTTCCTCATGAGAGTTGATAAGGGGGTGAAGCTGGAGATGCAGATACTTCCTTTTGCCTTTGGCTTTTCTTGTAAGGCACCAGCCACTACTAGCACCTCAGAAGAAGAAGCAGAGCTAAAGGAACCATCTCCCAAGAAAGCAAATGCAGCCCTAGGAAACCTCTGGGAATTAGACTGCCCAATTACTGAACAAAAGTGTTAGAAATTTGAAATAAAGTTTGGAATTTTCTCTACAAAAGCTCTTTAATAGGGAGGTTTGATTTATTTAATTAGCAATGTGTGAGGCTGAATGTAAGTTTAAGTTGAAGAAGTGGAACTTTATTAAATCCTGTGACTTGCTCTGTCCATATGGTCACATCGCTTCCAGCCTCACCCTCCATCTTTCTCCATTCCCCTGGGTCCCATCAGAGAATATGTACACTCTGATTCCAGTTCACTAATCATGATAATCAACTATTTTACAAACATTTTAATATAAACGTTGAAAACAAAAATTGATGCCCAGACTTCCTCCCCATGTCCCTTTGGCCAGAGGCTGGAAGCACATAGCCAAGTAAGAGTCTCATCTTTACCACAGACTCAGCTGGTTACACAGACACAGATAGTTTGATCTCTGTAACACACAATCACATCAGGCGTGACCTCTCTGTCTCCCTGTCGGCTGTCTCAGAGCCTAGCAAACCCTCTGTGCCAAGTCTCCCTCCCTGAGGGGTTTGGCCTCTGGATGGCGAACTATCTGTTCTGTGGGGATCTCCATATATCTATAGGTGCTCTCTGGCAGCAGTGTTTGTTGACTTGTAAGTGCTTTCTGTCTCTCGTGTACTCACCTTGTATGACCTGGCTACCACTGCACTCCTCTGACTCCTTTAGTCCACTCTATCTGGGTAACTCTGTAATGGCTGGATCCTCAAAGGAGTGCCCAGGGCTGTTAATGTCCTTGGCAGACCTATCTTACTCGAATGCCTGCTTTCCCTGTTTGTTGGCCATCTCTTCTAGGTGGTCTCCTGAATTTTCTGGCTGCAACAGGTATCCTCATTGGTAGCAGGATTTTGGTCCTTTATCCTATCCATGCCTATGTTGGACTGTTTTGGCATCCCTATGATGAAATATCCTGTGCGCAAAAATGCTAACAAGAGGTCTGAAGCAGAAAAAACAGCTTTGTGTAACAGCTTCATAACTCTCTTCGCAGCTGATTCCATCTTACCATTACTCTGTGGGTATGCTCCGGAGGAGGTGTGATGGTCAAACTTCCATTTATGAGCAAATTACTTGAATTCTTCTAAGGCAAACTGAGACCCACGGTTGGTGAATACACTGTCTGGAATGCCATATCTCATAAAGTGGGCCTTCAGTTTGCCAGTCAATGACTTGCTGTTTCTTTCAAGCATGGCTTCAACCTTCCAAAAGTTAGAATAGTATTCCATTATAATCAAGTACTGCTCTTCCTTGAATGTAATGATGTCTGCTCCCACTATTTCCTATGGTCAGGTGGGTAGCTCACGAGGTAAATCTTTCTGCTGGCTGTTACCACATGACCAGCAGATGTAACACCATTCTATCGAAGAGTGAAGCTGTATATTCATTCCTGGCCAGTAAACACACACTGAAGCCATCTAAGATAGTGCCAATGACTAGGTGAGAGGCATGTATTTTCTGTATGATATCCTTATCTGATGAGGCAGGAAAACAGCTCTGCCCTTGAAGTAGGATTTCATCCTGCACACTCAGCTCATCTTTAGTTTCAAAATTTGGCTCTGCCCTAATTAGCTTTTGTCTTCTGGACACCCTGCTAATATTGCTCTCTTGATGCCTGCAGCTGGTTGTCCTTTTCCATAGCCTCTTTGATTTCCATCATCTTCACTGCTGAAACTGGGAAATAGTGAAGCATGTTAATGGATTCAATATGCTAATCTACTTCCCCCAATACGCTGATGCTGTGTATATATAGATATACACCCTGGTCTGGGTGTCAGCTAACATCAGTAATAAGCCTGGACAACATCCGGTAGCAATGGAGGCACAGCAACATGCTTTGCAATCTTTCTGGAGCACTAAAAAGGGGTTTTGCCAGGACTGTCTCTAGGGGTGTGTGGTCTGATTGCACTGTTACTGGATGGCCATAGGTGTATTGATGAAATTGCTCCACTCCAAATACCACAGCTGTTTCTATTTGGATGTACCTGCTCAGTCTCTGACAAAGTCTTCCCACAAAGGAGCTATACCAAATCCTCTCTCTGATGCATCACACTAGAGTGTCAATGCCTCAACTGGCTGGTAGTACTACAGGACAGGAGCATTTGTTCATATATTTTAGCATGTCAAATGCTTGATGCTAGGGCCTGCCCAGCCCCACTTAATATCTTGCCTTATGATCTTATGTTTGGGTTCCACTAGTGCAGACAGGTGTGGGCAAAACTTGAACAAAAAATGTATCATTCCTTTCAAGTTTTATAACTCTTCAACATCCACAGCAGCTGGCATGTCTCTGACTGCCTTGATCTTGTTGGGATCTGCTTGCATTCCCTGTATTGTGAGCTGTGCTCAATGTATAAAATGACATACATATCACCACAAGCTTTTGGAGTTGCGTTTATTCTGGATTGAATTTTATGTTCACATCTCTGCATCACTGTAGAAAAGCTTGTAGTTTTATATCATGGTCTTCTTCAGCTTCTTTATCATTGCTCCCTTCACCTACAGTGAGGATATTTGCAGTTATTTTCAACCCAGGCAGTCCTTCCAGTGCTTGGGTGAGTATTCTCTGAAACACTTCTAGTGCATGGCTTCCATCGGCATGCACAACCATCTGTAGCGATCAAAAGTTGTTGGAAATGTCAGCATGCTGGACTCTTTGGCTTATGTGCCAAAATCCGTTCCTCACATCAAAGTCCATAAAGATCCTGGCTTTGTCAAGTTCTTGCAAGATGTAATCAAATTTGAGCTGTGGACAGTGCCATCTTTTCACTGTCCAGTTAAGAACATAAGAACTGCCATACTGGGACCAACCATGGTCCATCTTGCCCAGTATCCTATCTCTGACAGTGGCCCGTACCAGAGCGTCAAGGGGAGTTACAGAGTGATCCATCCCTGCATTTCACTTCTGGGGGTCAGAAACTTATGGCTGCCCTAAACATGGTAGTTGCATCCCTCCTCATCTTGGCTAATAACTATATGGACCTATTCTCCATGAAATTATCCAATTTCATGGCTTTAGGTCTAAGCAGATTTGCTTGATGGCTTCTTTAACATACCATGCTGCTTACCTAGGGTATCTGGCTTCTACAGGTGCTACAATACCCCTAACTCTGCAGACTTTTGAACTGCCTGTGTACTGGATTACATAATGCCACTGGAATTTTCTTTTGTGGTAAGTGCACAGGTTCCACTGTAAGATCTACTTCCAGTCTCAGCTTTCCTCTGAGATACCCATCACCTCTGAAAACTGTGTCCTGCAGTGTATTTCAGCCATCAATGACTCCAGAGGAAATTTCTCTTACCTCACTTCCTTCCCCCTATGCTGTCATCAGCAAAATGTAAAAATATGCTACAGCAGCTGCCAGTTTAAGAGGCAAAAATAACATGTTCTGATATCCTGCTTTTAATATTTGAGTGACTTCTTTAAAATGGTTCTAAAGAATCAATTAATTTCAGAAAGACCCAGTTTCAAAAGAATGTTGATAGAAAATAGCCTACATTCATTAGGATTGCTTTGTTGCAGAGGGCCAGCATTACCAGACACCAATGTCACTTCAGGGATCAAAATCAAAGAGATTCTAGATTCTCACTTTAGGAAGAACGGAGGTAAGGTACACAAAGTGATCTTGATGAAGGCTATTCCCATGTCATTTCATATAAACATATCAAGAGTCTGAAAGTATCATTCTACAGAATTTTGTTCCAGCATTACAAAAGTAGTGTCAAGAAATTCCAAATGAGGTATTTGTTCTTCAGTGGTAAATATTAAATATTATCTTTTCGATGTAAGGGATATATGGTGCCCTTTATTAAGTCCTCTAGGCAGAACATTTTTTACTGAATGTTTATAAAGAGATTATGCCTTCCCACATAACTCCAATTTCTTAAGTGCTTAATGAACACCAACTCATCTATGACTGGCTGAGTATACAGTTATACTTAAAACTGTACTTGATAAAAATATATGACTATAATATTATCTGAAATGATTACCTGATGGAAAATTAGTTAGATAATATATTCATGATCTTTAAGAAAAAGGACAAACAGGCCAGAACATCTCCTGATATTAATTACTGCTTATTAAGTGCCATAGTTGTGCATGATATTTGGTGTTTCCCACAAACTACACACAAAAAGACAAAACCTGCTTCCTTAGGCCAAAATCTATTTGCAGTTAAAGCTAATGGTTACACAGTTTTCTATTAAAACTACAAATGACATATTGTCAAGAATCAGCAATTATAATTATTTATAAAAAGTTATCAATTGGTAAATATATTAAGTGATATTTTCCATTTAATGGCATCCCTTAAAATATTTATATTATAATTAGCTTTATTTCTGTGGGGAAACTAACTATCCACCACCACTAGGAACTTCACTGGAGAATTCTAAAACATTCTAGTAGGCTTTGAAGAGACTTTCACATCCATTTTTACAGTTTTAATTTTTTTTATAATTACTTATTAACACCTAGTCGGAAAGCCAATGAGGTATTTGTGAACATATTAGCCATCATTATTAAAAGGGAAAATAAGCAATGCTTTGGAAACAGTCTGTCTTACAGGGTGACTCTCCTCTAAGGGGAGTTGGGATCCAGCCATATGTATGATTTATTAGCTACCACCCAGCTAAGACTAAGCAGGTAGGCATCAAATGATTTTCTAATCAGCAAGTAGCCCAGTTGAGGAAAGAGCTGTAGAGATCTTGAAGGTTCCTGCAGAAGTCCCTGGGGAAAGCTACAGGGACTGGGTTGGATCCTGCAGTAGGCTCTGGAGCAGGGGGATTCTGAGGGCAAACTGCCTGTAGGACCAGAAAAGAGCTGCCAGGAGCAGGGAGGCTCTGAAAAGAAGCTCCTGGCTCAGGGAGGCAGAGAGTAAAATTTGTTGATGACTGAGACAGCTGGCCTGTAGCACAGAAACCTGTAGTCCCCTGCAGAAGATCCTTGGTTAGGGGGAAGTGATGACTGATGTGGAATTAGTTACCTGTTTTTATGTGGAAGAAATAAAGCCAAAGCCATGAGAATGAGGGTCTTAACCAGATTCTGGAAATCCTGTCAAACCTTCTTAGGCTGGGGAAACAGGCCAGCAGCCTACAGAGACCTAAGCAAAATGTCTTTGCTTAACATTCCAGGTATTTCTCATTCAGGCACTCCTGCAAGGACTTTTTATTCTTCAGGGCAAATGGGGTTGCTCAATAACATTGTTTTGTCTTATAAAAGGATCCCTTTAAGAGGCTTAATTTCACATCAGCATAAGAAAATATAAAACACTTTACAACACTTAGAAACAATAAAGCTAAATTATCATCATCTGACATGCAAAGCCATACTAAATACTTGCATAAATGAAGATGATAAAAACTTACTGGCTGGTGGGGATTTTTTATAACCCATTTAAAGTATTTAAAAACTACTACATAGATTTACTGAAACAGTACATGACTCAATTACCTCTACCATGGCCAGATCGGTGTTTAGTACATTAACATTCTAAATTATTGATCTGGAACAGGTAATACAGTCAAATATGAAAACAGTCTCAAGTGGGGTTCCACAGGGATTTGTTCTGGGTCTGGTGTTGGTTAACACCTTTATTAATAACCTGGATGTAGGTATAGACAGCATACTGATCAAGGTTGCAGATGACAAACTGTCAGATTGGATAGTCATCTGTCTTGAATGGTTTAGACAACAAATCCTGCATCTTGGCAGGGGGTTAGACTAGAGGACCCTTGCGGTTGCTTCTAACCCTATGATTATATGATTAACACTCCCTACTAAAGGCCAATGCTGTAGTATGCAGTTTTGAAGGGACTGTACAGTAAGAGAGTAGGTATGTTTAGTTTAGGGGATGGACAGAGGCAATGTTAGCAAATTAAGCTATGTATACTGAATTTGACACGACTTAAAGGGGTAATTCCATCAGAAGTAATAAAAAGTAGACTGGAAAACAATATTCCAAATACATGAACTTTTTTTTAAATCACTGTCACTGACCCAAGTTTTGATATTCTTTGCAATTCTAGACTACAGTATGTGGACTTTGTAACTTTTCTACAGCCTCTCATCAGATTCCAACTGCTAATCAATACTGAAGTAATCAGTGAAGTATTAGAACATAAGACCAATACTAGGACAGATCAATGGTCCATCTAGCCCAGTATTCTATCTTCCAACAATGGCCATTGCCAGATGCTTGAGAGTGTTTGAAAAAAGGAGACATGCCTGGCCCACAAACATATCTGTGAAGGATTAGTATAAGAGTATATCAATTTGCAAACTCCATTCTGTTTTATGAGTGTTAACTATAAACTTGTCCCTTTCTCTTCACTTTCCAGTCTTATCTTAGCTGGAACAAGCAGGCACTGTCAGGAGAAATCCTGACAAGTAGCAGAGGGGCTAACAATGGGGAAGTCATCTGGAGTTTTCAAATTTGATGGCCCTCTATCCAAATGGGGTCCTAGAATCCAAATGGGGTCCTATCCAAATCCATCCTAGAACAATAGTTAGGCCTCAATCCAGGGGATGCCTTTTTCACAGTTGAAGGGGCAGTTGACATGACAGAAGCTACTGGAGCTAAGCAACTGATCATCTGACAGGGGGTTACATAAATAATTATATACATGGGCCAGATCTTCTCCAGCAGGGGAGCTCTCTCAGTAGCCATCTGTCACCTAACACCATGAAGACTGAGCATGAGAGGTGGTGTGCAGGACCTAAAAGGACACCAATGTAAAACCCAAGAAGATTTTGGAGTGGTCTGGGCAGCAAGGGGAAAGGTTCAGATATTCTTTCCAATTCTTTCCAAACTAGGCTCTGAAGATTACCTAGAAGCATACCCTCAGCTAAATCTAGGTAGGCCACGACTGCAGTTTAATGGACTAAAAACAAGCATGGACCAAATAAGCAAATTCCCAAACTACATGCAGCATCCTAGATAATGAGTTGGCTCACCACAATGAATGTCTTGGTTCACCTAGAGATCTTTGCTAAGAATCATCAATTTAACTTCTGAATGAAATAGTTTCTACTCAGGACTTGAAATTGTGCTCTGGCCCAGGATTAACAGGCTTGGGCCACACAGTGGTTTCAAACTGAGATCCACTAGGTTAAGGAAATGGATAACACATTTTGTAGCACTATTTAAATATCTTTCCAGGGATTTCCAGAGCTGAGTCAAAAGAATCAGACCTCTCTAGCAGAGTATGGACAACAGAGCAGTTGTGCTGCTACATATCCCAATAACCTTGTAAAGTGTCTCAGCAGCCCAAAGAGGGAAAAAAAAATCAAGTCCTGGATGAATAGAAGAGCAGGCGCTACTGGCAGTGAAAGATCCCAGGGTTTCTATAGGGAAAAGACCAAAAGAGAAAAAAATGATTCCTGCAGAAGAGTTCTCTAGAGTTCTTTTGTGCATAGGAGTTGCATACATCCATCAGCTGCCTTTGGGAAGACAAATAGGATCTTCTGAACTCACCCATAATATGTTTTAAAAACTGGGCACGTTAAGCAAAATTGCCTGAAAATAGTGTGATTATGTGTGGTGCAATTATTCTCAGTATCTATGCTCCATCTGTGGCTATGAAGAGTAGACAGGACCAGTTCTATGTACTTCCAGTTCTGCTCAGGACTAGTCAGTGTCCGATCTAGTAGACTATCTGAGTTCAGACAATAATCAGGGAACTCTGTGTCAACCAGAAGCACATGTATTCAGATAACCTCATCAATATATCTTATGTGCAGAGGGACATAAGGCCATACCCCCTTGCAATGTACCACTGAAAGTCAGGGACCAGGTAGGAACACACTGCCACGATTAGTATTAATCTTCCCCACTCACTGGGGGGGTCTGCGCGCGTGCGTGTCTGTGTGCGTGTCTGCGCGCGCGCCCTTTGTCCCTATTATTGTGTGACCCTATCCTTCTAGTTTCTAGACGGGCACAATGCTGACATCTGAGACAAACTACAGAAAAAATTCTCTTTGTAAATTCAGACCAGTTTCACTTTTTCTTTCTTGGTATTGGAAAACTAGTGGTCAGAGAGGGAAAGCAGAGAAGGCTTGGGCCTCTGTATATTTCTCCCAGGAGATGATCTTTGAACAGTCACTCATCTGAGTGTCAAAGTAATTAGGCTTTACTTAAGTCTGATGTACAGTCAGATACATGTGACTTGGTTTGTGAATAAAAGGAACCAAGTAAATCAAGAAGGCCTCAAGTGGATCCAGCCTTGCAATTTCCCCAGTTGCAGTAAAGGGACACACTCTTTTGAGTGAATAGAGCTTCTCAAACTGGAAAGATGAAGTCAAATCCTCATACCTAAATCTGCTTGAAAATAAATCTTACTACTCATATATTTTGGGCAAGCGGATAAGGATAAGACTAGCTACTCCCCAAATTCTTCTAGAAAAACTTTTTCATACTCAATGTGAAAGAAGAATTTTAGTTTCATCTTTAAATTACCTTTCCGGGAAGGGCTCCAAAGTCTGGAAACTGAGTTGCTTCTTCTCCTTTGATGAATTAAGTCACCTAAAAAGACTGTGGTAGGCTCATGTCTTTTTTCTTTAAATAGCAAGCCATTCTCAATGCTTTTGCTAGCTATATTCTATACCAAAATTGGGCAAGTCCTACTTAGCAAACCAAATGGAAGATCCACTGACAACTGTGTTCAGGACACTAGTCTTAAAATTTACATCAGAAGCAGCTCTGATACCCATGCTAATGGTTTATATGAAAGTATGTATGGAGCACCAAAACACCATTCAACAGATTTCCTCTACTTGAGCAGATATTCTTCTGTCAAGGAAGTGGCCACATTATTGGAAGAGTGAGCTGTAACACCTGTGGGACAAGAGAAACCTTTCATTATTTATGTTCATAGAAAAGCATTACTTTGGGGGTCATAGCCTATGGCTGCCCTGAAACAATATGGGGGTGTTTCTTGTTTGTGATGCAAAGATGTCCCATAGAGGCGTGCTCCAGCATATGAAGATGTCTGTCAGAATGGAGTCATGGATTTCTCACTTGTTTTCTGCCAAGAAATGACTACTGAGTTTGTCTGCTAAAGAGCTGTGGATACGCAGGCAGCATGCCACCTGGATAATGACGACTCTTCTCTGTCAACACAGAACTCCGGGACTGCAAAGCTTTGAATGAGGTACTGAATAGCTGTCCTGTCAAGAGTGACGTACCAGGAGCCAGTCGCCTAAATATAGAAAGACTGTGTGGCTCTAATGTCTCAATTGAGCTGCCACCAAGGAGAAAACTTTCGTAAATACTCTGGGTGCTGTCACTAGTATGAAACGGAGGTCCCAAAATCAGACGTGCTCCTAGCTAAATTTGGATAAAGCATTGGAATTTCCTGCGGGACGGGTGAGCATCTATATGAAAATATGCCTCCATCACATCAAGAGCCATGAATCACATCCCTTCCTGAAGGAGAGGATTATTGATGCCAACATGACCATCCTGAATTTCAACTTCCAAATGAAGATGTTGAACTGCTGAAGATCCAGAATGGGTTTCCAACATCTGTTTATTTGGTGGGAGAAGACTAGGAAATATAGAAAAACGAACCCTCTTCCTTGATACTGAGGTAAGAAGCACCCTATTGCCCATTGGTGTAATAGGGATTCTGCTTCCTGTTAAAAAATTGCCTCATGAGAGCAGACCCTGAAGGGGGATTGGGAAGGAGGTTTGTGGGGAAGGAAGAAGATGAACTCTATAGAATATCCCTGATGGATAATCTCCAAGACCCAACTGTTTGTCATGATTAACTCTGAATTGTGAGCAAATACTGTGAGACCGACTCCAAAAGGAGACAGAAGAAGGGACAGGACATTAGGGTGGTGAGCAGATCTTGACTAAATCATCGAAAGTGACTCCTAGCCATGGGCTGGGAATGGGTCAGAGTCGTGGTGGAAGAGGGGGCTGATCAGAAAGTCCTGGGAGGCTTTTGTCTCTTGCAGGAACACTCAGCAGGATGCTGATAGTAGAATGCATGAGGAAGTGACAGTTTTGTTTTATATGCTTGCCTCTGGTGCTTTCTCCTTGGAGCCAACATGTACATCCCCAAGAAGTAGTGAGTAGACTGAGTTCTTTAACAAGTGGAGAGAGTCATCAGTCTTCTCATTAAAAAGGTGGTCTTGGATAGTATTCTGCATGTCTCTGAGGAAGCCTGAGGATTGCAGCCATGAATCCCTATTCATAACAATACCAGTGGCCAACCTTCTGACTGCTGTATCTGTTGCATCAATTACAGCCTGAAGAGCCATTTTGACCCCAGCTTGCTCTCCTTTAAAGAGGAAGAAACTAACCCTGTCCTCAGAGGAAAGTGTGTCCTGAAAGGCCATCAGCCTAGAGTAATTATTAAAGTCATGCTTGGCTAGCAGGACTTGGTAATTGGTGATGCAGAAATGCAAACCTGCAGATAAGACCTTTCTCTGCATGTCCAGTCTCTTGGAGCTCTGGTCTGACTGGGTAGTGCTTAGGTATTGGGGCCTATTACCTGCTATAGCAGCCTGCACCAGCAGGGAGTTGGGAGTGGGGTGGAAGAACAGGAATTCAGCTCCCACTGTGGAACAAAATAACACTTCTCAGTCCTCTTAGGTGAGCAGGCACAGGGTGTTAGTAAGTGCCAGTTCCAATAAGGCCTTGTTAACTGGGAGAGCCACCTTACTTGGACCCTGAGGCAGCAAAACCGTCCAGCAGCTGGCAGTGTGGGTCTCAGTCACCCTCCACAGATATCTGAAGATCACTAGCCACTCTTCATAGTAAGTCATGGTATGGTCTAAAGTCATCTGGTGAGAACAGGGAAGAATGAGAAAGTGCCTCACCTGAGGAAGAGGAAGAGATTCTTTTCACAACCGTTGGTACCTGTGGTTCTGGTTCAACATCTTCTTCCTCCTCCTCATCCACCTACAGAAGAAATGGTTACTCATCCTATGCAGTAACTGTGGTTCTTCAAGATGTGTCCCCCTACAGGTGCTCTACTCTAGCTGCTCTAGCACCTCCTGTGCCTTTGATCTGGGATTTCTCACAGCAGTGTCCATTCGGCCCACCAATGCCTGTTAGTCAGGGTTGTGCCTCGCACTGTTATACCGTATGGGCAAACCACCCTCAATTCCTCCTGCAAAACTCCATAGCAGAAAACTTCGAAGTAGAGAGGAAGGAGGGGATTGTGAAGCACCCATAGCAACACATATCTCAAAGAACCAAAATTACTGCAGTGGGTAGGTAACCATTTCTTCTATGAGTGGTGTTCCCTACAAGTGCTCCACTCTAGGTGGCTACTAAGCAGTTACCTCTTAAGGTGGCAGAGGGCAGGGATGCTTCAGAGTTGAGTCCAGTACCAAAGAAAGTACAGCCAAGCTGAAGATAAGCATCAGCAGCAGAGTCGTGAGTTAGCAATAGCATAGTGTTCGGCAAACATATGTATAGATGTCCAAGTAGCTTACTTATGACTGTTTACTTTGCTTCAGAGCCTTTGATGAGAGAACTTGTAAAAGACTTTCTGAAAGTCCAAGTACATTATATCCAATGGATCACCCTTATCCATGTTTGCTGATACCCTCAAAGAGTTCAAACTGATTGGTCAGGCACAAATTCCCTTTACAAAACTGTGTTGACTCTTGCCCAACATATTGTGTTTATCTACATGACTGACAATCCTGTTCTTTGCTACGCAGTAGAACTTCAGAGTTACAAACACCTTGGGAATGGAAGTTGTTCATAACTCTGAAATGTTCGTAACTCTGAGCAAAATGTTATGGTGGTTCTTTCAAAAGTTTACAACTGAACACTAACTTAATACAGCTTTGAAACACTACTATGCAGAAGAAAAATGCTGCTTTTTTCTTTTAGTAGTTTACATTTAACACAGTACTGTACTGTATTAGCTTTTTTATTTTTTTTCCTGTGGGTGCCTGTTGTATACTTCTGGTTCTAAATGAGGTGTGTGGTTGATTGGTCAATTCGTAACTGTGGTGTTTATAACTCTGAGGTTCTACTGTAGTTTGCCTGGTACTGAAGTTAGGCTCATCAGCCTATAATTGCCAGGATCAACTCAGGAGCCTTTTTTTTTTAATAAATAAATAAAAGGCATTACATTAACTACCCTCCAGTCACCTGGTATAGAAGCTGATTTAGGCAACAGGTTACATACCATAATTAGTAGTTTCACACAATTTCATATGAGTTCTTTCAGAACTCTTGGGTGATTACCACCATCTGGTAGTGGAGACTAATTACTGTTTAATTGGGACTCAGGATCCCAAACCAAGAATGGGCAATCATTATTGTATTCTATGTTGCCACCTTTTTTAAAAAAAAATTAAAAAAACATAATAAAGGCGCAATCCATACAATATTCTAGCACCTTTGGTGACCTGTTAAAAAACACGCTACATAAACAGATGCATCAGTTCACCCAGTTTAAATCACATAACCCAGAGACAATATACATAAACAAAAATTAATCAGCTTCCCCACCATTAATCCACAGAGTCCCATATTCCTATTATCCAGCCCCATCCCAATACTCATCTCCTCACAGGCAAGAAAGAAAATGGAATTTTGAATATGCAGCTAAATTAGACAGCCACACATGCACTTGCAGGAATAAGAGCCCCAGAATGATGGATTCCAAAGCTG
Organism: Mesoclemmys tuberculata; assembly: GCA_007922155.1. Classification (NCBI taxonomy): domain Eukaryota; kingdom Metazoa; phylum Chordata; order Testudines; family Chelidae; genus Mesoclemmys; species Mesoclemmys tuberculata. Next base: position 4,588,317 of record ML677085.1, read on the forward strand.
AAAAATACTAACTGAATATTAATATGTCACCTAGTTTTAGCATATAGATCTTGCAACAGCCTTAGGGAATAAACAAATATTCCTTGACACAGACTGTTGAACTTTTAGGGTGAAAGAAAATTCACAGGTAAGAAGGTATTTTCCTTTCAAACTCCCTCAAAGTCTGATGTTCCGCAGAACAGTATGTGCAAACCAATATTCATCCATAGGAATGGGAGGACAACTCTAAGTATTTACATGGGGATTGATTCCAGATTATTGCTGGGACAGAACATTCTGAAGTACCCTTCTCTGAAAGGCTGTGTATGAAGATAAAAGGATATCAACTTTCATGAATGTGTGCAACTATGTCCATGTAGATGTCCTACAGATTTCTTCATATAAAGCACAAGAACTCTCTGACCAAGAGTGGTGAACTCTTCAGGAAATGTGAGATAATGTTATCTGGTAGATTCAGTACAAATGCTCTATTGTCTTCATCAATACATGCTTTGATCCATCTTCCAATGGAGGATTTAAAGGTCTTCTACTCTTTAACTGAAGAATGATACAAGATGAAAAGTGCTGTGGACCTCCAATAAGGCTCTGTGTACTTAAGGTAGATTTTAAGTGTTTTCCTGGTACATACTTTATCAATCTCACTCAAATTTAGTATTAGGGCAAACAAAAAGCAGCACCAATTCTTGCAACTTGCTGAAAAACAGTTATTTTTAGAATAAACAGTTGGTCCACCTGAATAATCATTTTCCTTTGCATTTTGCATGTGTGTAGTAGTTCAAATGGTTGTTTTGTTAACACTTCTACCATCAAATTAAGGCTCCAGGAAGGGGACTTATACACCACAGAAGAAAACAGGGTTACTTACATCATATACGTAGATCCATTCCAATATAGGTGAATGCACAACTCTGTGCATGGTTTCCTGGAACATTTTCCCCTTAGCAGACCCCGTAGTGTCAGCTCAGGTGCCCCCTGGAGTACCGCACTCATACCACAGTACATAGGGCATCGCCGACCCTACACCCCCTCAGTCCCTTCTTTCTGCCAACTCCAACAGCAGGGATGGAGGGTGGATATGGAATGGATATGAGCAATACATCTCGAAGAACAAAAATTACTGGTAAGTAACCATGTTTTTTCCTTCCAGTGATTGCTCATATCCATTCCAATATAGGTGATTAAAAAGCAATACCTTGGAGATGGGTAGGAGTTACCAGTGGGCAGCACAGCTCTGCTGAATCCCACGTCCTTGCCTGTTGGACGATGGCGTAGTGGGACGTGTAGGTGTGCACCGACGACTAGGTGGCAGCTTTGCAGATGTCCTGCAGGGGCACTTTCTCCATGAAGGCCGCTGAGGCCTGGGCTCTGGCTGAGTGCACTGTGATGATCCCTGGGAGTGGTACGTTCACCAGCTCATAGCAGCACTTGATGCAGGAGATGATCCATTTGGAGATGTGCTGGGTGGAGACAGGGGATCCTTTCATCCGGTCTGCCACTGCGATGAAGAACTGCATCGTCTTCTAGAAGGGTCTCGTCCTGTCGATGTAGTAGGGAGGGCTCACCTCACATCCAGGGAGTGCCATCTTCACTCCTCCTCAGAACCGTGTGGTTTGGGAAAAAACACGGGAAGGAAGATCTCTTGATTATAATGAAACTGGGAGATCACCTTGGGCAGGAAGGCTGGGTGAGGTCTCAGCTGAACCTTATCTTTGAGGAATATGGTGTAGGGGGGCTCCGAGGTCAAAGCTCTAATCTCGGAAACCCTCCTAGCCGAGGTAATGCTACCTTCCAGGAGAGGACAAGCAGATGGCATGAAGCCATGGGCTCGAAGGGGGGTCCCGTTAGTCTGGAGAGAACCACATTAAGATCCCAGGAAGGCACCAGGTCACAGGCCTGCAAATAAGGCCTCTCCACCCCCTTGAGGAACCTGACTGATATGGGATAGGAGAACAGCGATCTCCCCTCTAGCGGCAAGTGGAAGGCCGAGATAGATGCCAGGTGGACCTTCAGGGAGGCTAGGGCCAGGCCTAGGAGTTTCAGCTGTAGGAGGTACTCCAGGATGGCCTGAATGGGGGAGAGGCTCGGCGGGATTTGCCAGGACTCTGCCCAGCAGGAAAACCGTCTCCACTTTGCCCTGTACATGACCTGTGTTGAAGGTCTTCTGCTGCCCAGCAGAATCTGTTGGCCCTGTGCCAAGCACGCTCCCTTCCCCTCCGTCAGCCACAAAGAGTCTCCAGACCGTCAGGTGCAGGGAATCCAGGTCCGGGTACAGCAGATGACCATGGTCCTGGGAAAGCAGGTCATGCTGTCTCAGGACCTCTACTGAAGTGGCGATCAAGAGATCCAGGAGCTTGCTGTACCAGTGCTGCCTCGGCCAGGCCAGGGCAATTAGTATCGTGTCCGCTCCGTCCCTCTTGATTTTCAAGAGGATCTTGGGCAGGAGCAGAATGGGGGGAAACGTATACATGATGGTCCCCTTCCATTTGATGAGGAACACGTCGGATATTGAGCCCAGCTCACGACCCTGGAGCAAGCAAAACCTCGGGCACTTCTTGTTCCAGGACGACGCAAACAGGTCCAGTTAGGGAACACCCCACTCATGGAAGACGAAAGTCGCTACCTCCAGATGCAGCGACCAGTCGTGGTGGGGTAGAAACGACCTGCTGAGGAGGTCTGCCTAGTCATTCCTGACCCCTGCGAGGTGAGAGGCAGATAAATGAAAGTCGTGTCTCACTGCAAAATCCCAAAGTCAAATGGCCTCCCAGCACAGGGCCAAAGATCGTGCCCCCCCCGCCCCGGTCTGTTGATATAAAACATGGCTGCGGTATTGTCTGTCAGCACCTGCACCATTCTGCCCATCAGGAACTTGAGGAACACCTTGCAAGCCAGTCTGACAGCTCTAAGCTCCTTCACATTGACATGGAGACTCCTCTCCTCCTGCAGCCAGAGTCCCTGAGTGCTCAGGTTGGCACTGATGTGGGCTCCCCACCCCACGTCTGAGGCATCAGTGATCGGGTGACCAACGGGGCCAGATCTCTGAAGAGGACATCCTTCAACACTGCCCCGGGGTTCCTCTACCAATTCAGGGAACCAAGCCCAAAGGGGGGGGGGACTGTGACCACCCTCTTCAAGGAGGTGCCTGCTGGGCACATACACCAAGGACAACCATGTCTGGAGCGGCCTAAGCTTGAGGCGAGCCAGCCTCACCACATACGTGCAAGCTGCCATGTGTCCCAACAACTGTTGGCAGTGCCTGGTTGTTGTCGTGGAGCACCAGTGCAGCTGGGCAATGATCGCAGCCAAAGCCTCGAACCAAGATTGTGGGAGGGAGGCTCTGGCCCACACAACGTCCAGGGTGGCTCCTATGAACTCTATTCACTGCACCAGGGATAGTGTCTACTTCTGCTCGTTTATGAGCAGCCCCAGCCTGTTGCATGTAGCACAGGTGAGGGACACACTGTCCTGCACTTGGGTCCTGGACTTGCCCCTTATTAACTAGTTGTCCAGGTAGAGGAAAATCTGGACCCCCCCACTGCCTCAGGTGGGCCACCACCATGCACTTAGTGAACACCCTGGGGGCGGAAGAAAGGCCAGAGGGTGGGGCCACAAATTGGTAGTGGGACCCAGCTACCACGAAACGGAGATAGCACCTGTGGCCGGGAAGGATCGATACGTGGAAGTATGCATCCTTTAAATCAAGGGCGGCAAACCAATCCCCTGGATCCAGAGCAGGGATAATGGAGGCTAGGGAGACCATGTGGAACCTGAGTCGTTTTATGAATTTGTTTAGACGACGAAGATCTAATATGGGCCTCAGGCCCCTCCTTTGCTTTGGGGATGACAAGTATCTGGAATAAAATTCTCTCCCTATTTCATGCTAGGGGACCAATTCCACCACCCGAGGAGGCTGTTTAACTCCTGTAAAAGGAGTTGCTTGTAAGATCGGGTCCCTGAAGAGGGACTGGGGGAGAGGAGGGAGGATTGTTTGGCCGCGAACTGAAGGGCATATCCTTGGAGAACTATTCCGAGGATCCAGCAATCTGATGTAATGCCGACCCATTAAGCGAAGAAGGGCTGCAGCCTGTCCAGGAAGGGTCGGGACGGATCCAGAGGCATAGGAAGAGTGCCACCCTCGGGCGCACCATCAAAACTGGTCTCTCTTATTTCCAGACCCCTTAGGGGACCCTTGCTGGGGCCCAGAGAACGAGCTAGGCCTATTGTGCCTGCCGAACCCCCTGCTCCTGTCTCTGCCCCTGCTGAGCTGATAGGGTCTAGGCAGTGGCCTGGTTGCTGCTGTGGCTGCTACCAAAACTGGCACCTGGAGGCCTGGGGCATACAGAGGCCCAAGGAATGCAACATGGCCCCCAAATCCTTGAGGCCATGTAACTTCTCATTGGCATTGTCTGAGAACAGGGCTGACCCATCAAAGGGGAGGTTCTGTATGGACTGATGCACCTCCTGAGAGAGCCCCGAGGACTGCAGCCATGAACACTGCCTCATAGCAATCATGGAGGCCATAGCCCTGTTTGCAGTGTCCGTGGCATCACTAGCGATCTGTAGTGTTGCCCCCTGCCACAGTGATCCCTTCTTCCAGTACTGTGGCAAAGTCTGCTGCCTAATCCTGGGGCAAAGCCTTTGCAAACCTCCTGAGAGAGCCCCAGAGGTTGAGGTTATAGTGACCTAAGACTGCCTGGTGGTTTGCAATGCGGAGCTGTAAGGCCTCTGTGGAGTAAACCTTTCTCCTGAACAAGTCTACTTTCTTATTGTCCTTGTTCTTGGGAGTGGCACTCTGATATCTCTACCTGTCCTGCTGCGTGGCCGCCTCAACGACCAGAGTTTCCAGGGCTGGGTTAGTGAAGAGGAACTCAAACCCTTCAGCTGGGACATAGTACTTTTTCTCAGCATCCTTGGACGTCGGGACTACCAAAGCAGGGGTTTGCCACAGGGCCTTTGCCAGTTTAAGGATCCTGTCATGCACAGGCAGGGCCACTCTTGAGGGACCCTGTGACCCAAAGGCACCAAACAGAGGGTCCTCCTCCTCCAAAAGCTCCTTGACCTCCAGGTTCAGGTTGGAGGCCACCCTTTTCAGCAGCTTCTGGTGCGCCTTGAAGTCCCTCAAAGGCGCTCTGTGGTCCCTGGAAGCTGCTTCATCAGGGGAAGAGGACTGTGGGTGCTCGCCACACTTATGGGGACCCGTTGAAGGTCCCTCCCCTGGGTCCAATTCCCCATCCGAGGAATGGCCCTCATGCTCCTTGTCTGGTGCAGGAGGCACTGAGTGAGCACCTGACAATGGGACCAACATGGTACTCTGTCCCACCTGGGTCCCCCATGGACCCCAATAAGGCTATTTCCAGGGACCCTGTGGCCACCCGGGTGCCAGCATCGGTACTGACTAGAACGCCTTCTGGCGGCAGCATTGGGACTCCTGGGTCTCTCCACTTTTCGGGGAACCCGAGTCCTTGGAGCGGTGATCTTGGCCCCCTCTCCGGCTGCCGCTGCTCCATGTCGGGGACCAGCCCCTTGATGACCCCGAGGACGACAAAGAATGCTGGTGCCGACACGAGCAGTGCTGATGCAAAGCAGCACCCTCCGAAGTGCTCAATGATGATCGGCATCTTGGCCCTGACAACTTTCAGTGCCATTTACCCTTGGCAGAGCGGGAGCGGTGCTGTCTGGAGCCGCGTGGTGCCAAGCCTGACTCCGACGACCAGGATTTGCAGAGCGGTGCCGGGGAGTCCGCCCATGGCAGGCTCCGTGTCGATGACCGGGTCTGGTGCCACCTAGAGCAACAGTTCGGTGACAGAAACTGCGAGCTGGAGCAATCTCTGCACCGCAAGGCGGCCCTCGAGCAAGACTTCCATGAACAGGAGACCTCCGGTGCCAGGGACCGACCTTGGTACTGTGGGGAGGATTCACTCAACGAGGATGATTCGGAGCTTGAAGGGGAGCTTCCATGCTCTACCATTAGTGACCGTCCAGCGGGAGACTTTCCCCTTAAATGGGGGTCTCAACCAGTCTCCTGGGGGACCCATTACGGGTTTGCCCCTGGATACCAGCCCCCTCTTCCATCAGGGCCCTTGCCACCTGGGAAGCCTCTGCTGTTGACGGCACCTGCAGGGGCGCTCCCTCACTCCCGGGAGTTGGGGGAGGCTCCCTGTATGGAGATGCAGGCTCCAGAGCAAGCTCAATGGGCTGTGGTTGGTGCACCTCTGCACTCAACCCCACCGGCGTCGACGGTACGGGGGAGCGAGCGAGCATGCTCTGCGCACTGCCGTCTCTTCTTCTTCAGCACCAGAGAAGTTGGTTGACATTGAGATGGCTCCTGTGCTGGCAGGGCGCCCTGCACCAAGGAGATTCTTGGTGCCGAGGTTGATCGAGGCAGTTCGGAAGCCGGCCGGAGCTCCACTTCCATCAGGATGGCTTTCAACCTAATGTCCCGCTCTTTCCAAGTCCGGGGCTTGAAAGCCTTACAAATTTTACATTTCTCCCTCCGATGCTGCTCTCCCAGACACTTGAGACAGCAATCATGAGGGTCACTAACAGGGAAAGCCTTGCCGCAAGCGGTATAAGAATTGAAGCCAGATGACCCAGGCATGGCCCGGCCACACTGAGCCCCTAAGGGCTCCTATCTAATCTAGCTAATTATACTTTACACTAATATTTAACTGCTAACAACTAACTCACTAGAACAACAAAGGGAAGATACTTGCAAGAGCAAGAGTCATTCCAGTAACCGTCATGGGCAGAAAAAAGGAACGGAGGGGCCGTAGGGTCGGCGGAGCCTTATGTACCACAGTATGAGCACAGTTACTGCAGGGGGCGCCTGAACCAACCCTACGGGATCAGCTAAGGGGAAAATGGTTCCTGAAACCCGTGCATGGTGTCATCCACTCACCTATATTGGAATGGATACGAGCAATCACTCAAAGAAGAACTAAAGACTACTGCTGCTTTTAGGCAGCTTTTGATATGATGAAAACTAAAGATCTTCTGTGGTTCCTTTCAACTGAAAATGCTTGCTATGGCAGCAACTTGTCTCTTCAGTGGATTGGAGCTTGAGACCCTTAGCCAACCCATTCTGTGTGAACTCAAAGGCATCCTTTACCTTAGCTGTCTTACACTAAGGAGCCTTTTGTGGTAGCAGTACCAGAATTCCCAAATGAAGAAGTTGTTAAAATAGAGAGGAGTCAACTCTAACCATGTTCACCAGAAACACATGATCCTGCAAGCAGGTTACAGTCTCCTCTAGATTTTGAAGGGCTGTCTGATAGGGCAAGGACCCGATGAGGTTGCCTAAGCAGGGATAAATATGCATCTCACTCTCTCCCAGAGTGGCCACTAAAAGTACCAGGATCTTTATTAAGAATCATGGGCCTAGTCTTCACTGAGAAAAAAAAGGGTCTGTTCTTTATTCAATTAGCTAACTTGAGTTAACTAACTCAAGGAAAAGTCCTAGTGAAGAAAAGGTATTTTGCAGTTTTCACTCAAGTTAGCAGATCAAATAAAAAAAAAAAAAAGAAAGAAATCAGGCTCCAGCTAGTCTTTCACCCAACCTACCAGGGTTTTCCTGAAGAGTCCTGTTTGAAGTTTTCAGACCAGTTGAAATCAGACCATCTATGTCTTGAAATCTCTGTGGATTTTGTGAGGGTTGGTAACAAAAGGACAATGCATAGCAAAAGGAATATAGCTCTCTTCTTAAGTTGGTAAAAACAAAGGTAGCTTTTTTCCTCATCTAATTCTGCTACTGTTTTGTCCACAAATCTCACGAAAGAGCTTGCCTCATGAGTGTTTAGCTGAGGTCAAAGTATTTTGCTTGTGCATCCATTTTCCAAAGGCAGAACCCCTACAGTGTCTTTGTTCTACCACAGTTACAGACTATGGAGCAAGCTGCAAATCAGAGGAAATCCAGGGAAGCATTTATAACAAAGGAAACTGCTTGTGCAAACTTGTTCAAAGTTTGACTGTTCCAGGGATCACTTTCAACACAGCTATAACCTTCCATAACATATGATCAAATAATCCTCCTCGTTCTGCCCAGTATATGACAAATAATTCCCCTTCCTTCACGGAAGTCAGACAGAAAGTGGATGAATTTTGCCTGTCTTCTAGTTCTTTGATCTTATGGCTCTTAGTCTTCTTCACAGGATAGGAGACACAAGAGAAAAAGGATGAAAAAGAGTCCCTCTTCTTTGACTTTCCCTTTTTTTCTAAGTGCCACTGTGCCTCAAGGAATTTTCTTACTCATTTTCAGATGAGGGATTTTGGGCCTGAGTTCGAACTGAAGGTCACTTTGAACCTGGAGCACCTTTTTACTATCTTCCCGTTATCTTTGCAAGTCTTAGCCAATGGCTCCTTTGAGGTCACCCTTAGACTTCATCAAGTTTTTGGACAGAAACTGGGACAAGTCTCAACCCTACTGCTGAACTGCAAGAACCTTCAGAAGGATCTCACTGAATGTTTCCCCAGGGGATGACACTTCAGGCAATGAAAGAAGGATTTTCTATTTCCTTTGAAGAAGGCACTATGAGCATGCAGCCCATCTGTCTGCCCAGACTGACATATAGCCACTTCATTATTTTTGGGGCGCTCCTGAGGCTGAGGACAGTGAGGATCCCCACGGAGCTACTAGTGGGTGAAGTACCAAACAGTCTCTTGCCCCTGAATTATATGCACTGGGACTCAAAGACCTGAACAGCTCATCTGCTGAGCCTGAGGAGAGGCTCAAATGACATTATGCACTACCTTCTGTGGGGGAACCTCCCTGGCCCAATTCCCTGGTTCAGCATGAACCTGGCCCTCACAGGGTATGTCTAAACAGCAATTTGACACCTGTGGCTGGCCCCAAGTCAAACCTTGAAGTCTACCCAGCAATGAAAAAGCCCCGTAGCCCAAGCCCCACGAGCTGGAGTTGGGTGGGGTTTACTTCACTGTGTGGACATACTCACAGTGGTTGAAGGGGTTTGGTCGCATGTCTGAAGGACTATAAAGGGACCTGGCTCTCCCTCATGTCTCTGGATTGACCTCTGACCCAAATGCAGGCTGCTTTCTGCAACTGGGATAAATCAATTCCTAGTGCCATTAAACAGGAAGGAATGTGGATTGAAGGGCATTTGCAGCCTGTTTTCTTCTCCTTAGGGCCCAAGACAAAAGAGGAAATATGTCTTCTCCAGCAGTAACACCCCAACCACACAAAGGAGCCTAAGGCAAGCTTGTCTCAGAAACCCCTACCCAAAAAGACTTTCCCTTCTCCCCCTAGTTTTGTTTTGGGAATCTCCAATTAGCTAAATTCAGAATTGTAGGTAGTCTCATTTCTAAGAATCTTCTGTAAAAAAAAAAAAAAAAAAAAACAACCCCCCTAGTCAGAAGTTTACCCAGGAATGGAGACTCAAAACATTAGAGTTCTCCAAAGAGGGAAGGCCGTGACCTGAAGCTGGCAGACAAGCCATTACATGAGGTGGTCCCCCTTCCTCTCCTGACTGAAGGTAGAACAAAGACTGTTAGACATATAGGGTGGGGTGAGATCCGGCTTGGAAAATTTCCTGCTTCTAGATGAAAGTATCTCACTTAAGTCACTGAAAGCAAGGTTCTGTAACAGAAACCCTTAGAGAGCCTCACCTACAGTTGTTTTCAAGCTATAATAAAAAATGTTACAGAAAAGGACACTATGAAAAGAAGGTGACTCACCTTGTGCAGTAACTGAGGTTCTTCAAGATGTGTGTTCCTATGGATGGCTCCATTTCAGGGTTATTGTGGGCCCCTTTTCCTCTAGTTGGAGAATTTCGATAGCAGTATCCAGATGGCCACACATCTGCTTTTCCTGTTTTGTGCCTGTAGCAGCAGTTAACTAGCATTGTGCAGCCAACCCCCAGCTCGGTTTCTTCTCTACTGCAGAGAACCTTACAAGAACTCTGAAGAACTCAGTTACTGCACAAGGTGAGTAACCTTTCCTTCTTCCAGTGATGCCCTTGTGGGTGCTCCACTTCAGGTGACTGTATTGTCTCTGAAGTAACCATCCTGAACCATCGTGTTTTGACAAATTGGTTTAGATTTCTCAGGCCTATAGCCCCGTCTTTTCCTGACTTAAGAAATAATGGGAATAAAAGCCCTTCCCTCTGTGTTGTACCACTACTGGTTCTACTGCATCCAACTGCAGGAGATGCACAAGCACCTTCCTGTCTCAGCAGGTGCTTGTAAGAGAGGTCCCCTGAAAAGGAATGGGAAAGAAAGGTGATACAGGTAATAGAGGTGAACTGGGTGGAATACCAGTGGTGATAATTTCCAGTAACTATCTGTCCAAAGTAATAATTTGCCATGCTGGGTATAATGGTGTCAAATGGTCTGTAAATGCATGATTGACAGAAAGCAGTTTCAACAACTGGAATTGGAGATCTGTTGGGCCCTCGACCAAATCCTCAAATTTGATGTTTTGATCCAGGTTGTTGCGACATAGGAGGTTGAGACGGGAGTGGCCTACGTCTTGTGGGTCTTTACCTCCACCTCTGGGTATTGTACTGCCTTGGTGGCTATGTGTATGGTACTGGTTTTCAATGTTGTGAATGATATCTGCCTTGTTTTCAATTTAGTGTAGGAGTGTAGATGCCCAAAGACTCACTCTAGAGTCTTTCAGTGTATGGAGGGACTCATCGGTCTTATCTGCAAATGCTCTTGGACCTTCAAAGGGGATATTCACCACAGTGGATTGCACTTCCCTTGGGAATTCAGATAGGTAGAGCCCGGATCTATTGGTCACCCAAACTTAGTGGATGTTTTTAACCTTACTCTCTCTCTGCCTTAATTCCCCATCTGCAAAATGTGGATAATAATCCTTCCTCATCTCACAGGTGTGTTGTAAAAAACATATTCATTCATACTGATGAAGAAAAGCCCAGACAGAAATTAACAATTCTGTATTCAGAGAAGGGATTCAATACCATGTAGTAAATAAGGCATGGGATCACACAACGAACAACCAAGAAAACAGAATCACATAGCTACTCATGAAGTAGGTGCTTTCCATTCCGTTTACTTTGTCCACTCAGGCTCCCATCCCATCTCGGGCTAGGTCCACACTGACGGTGGCAAATTCGCCGCCGTCAGATCGACTGCTCTGGATCGACTGAGTGGTCTGTGTAGACCCGCTCAGTCAATGCAGCAAGCGACGCAGGAAAACCATCCCGGTAAGTGGCAGTGTGGAGGGCGTGCGGAGAAGACGCTGCAAAGTCGATGGGAGATGCGCAAGTGATTTACATCACTTGCGTATCTCCCGTTGACTGCCACTGAATCACAAAGGTAAGTGTAGACCGGGCCTCAGTCTGCTCATCTTCCCACCCCCAAACTCTCTACTTCTGTACTCCACTCCTCTCCATACCTGCTCCTCCACATCCTAACTTCCCCACCTCCCCTCTGCTCCTCAGCCTCTAATTTCATGTCAACTTGCTTTCTCACTCTCTTCCATACTGCCACTACAGCAGCAGAATCACTGAGCGGAAGCGCTCTTACTTCTGGTGCCTGGTGCCACAGTGTCCCCCTGCTGCAAGGAGGAGCAACTGCTGGTAAAGTCCTGCATCACTCCAGCTGTCCTCCTGCTCAATTGCTCTGTCAGGATAGCACGAACACAATCTTGTCAGTATGTAGGAGCTCTGTAGTAACATATCTTGTTTTGTGCGGATTGAATCTTCGGAAAATAATGCTGCTAACTGTTAACCAACCTCTACTAATCGTGCGCGAACTGTGATTTTCCAGGGACGTATAAACTTGGCCAAATTTGGACAAATTTTCCTGGGAGAAAAGACATCTCTGACACCAATGACTCCTTTGCTAAATTTCAAGTCCCTGCTACAAAACATGGAAGTGTTGGAGTTTCTCAAAGCAAAACAATATATTTCCTGCCCTGCCCCCCTCCTCTCCTCCAGCCTTGTTGTAGCAAATGGCTGAACCAGAGAAACAACTGACATGGAAAATTTGAGTCTGAACAGTTTATGTTTGGCAAAGTTATATGTAACTGAAAACAGGATCCCATAATGGAAAATGTTGCATCTTTAACGATAGGCATAGCTACCAGCTCTGCCTATAATTAGCTGCGCACACACAATTTTATATACAGTCACGCCAAAAGAATGGCTACTTTTCTCTACTTTTCACAGTATCCTAAGCAAAGATGCCAACATTCAAAATATACAGTTGCTCAGCAACAATATAAGCCCTCACACAGAGGTCAAAAGCTAGCAAATAGTTTATTGTTTAGCTCGTGTATATTGTCTATTTCAAGTAGTTAATCCTAAAAAACTCACTGAAGTACTAAAATGGAGGATTTTCAAGGAAAAAAATAGAGTAGGAAAAATCCCTGTCCTTTGAAACCTGACGCAGATTCTTCCATAGGTTTTCCCAACCAGAGTGACTTCACAAGGAAAGTCAGCGGTAAACATTTTAACCAAACAGAAATACTGGAAAGGTGGAAATACTGCTTAGATTTATTTCATCTGATTTATTCCCACTTTATGCAGTATGTTTCTGAGGCACTGTGCTGGTTACCTAGGAAACTGTGGTAGGTTTGAATGGCTCGTGTCAGAATTGTGAACACAGATTCATGCAGGAGATGCAAAATAAATGTACAAATGAATAAAATGCTCAACAACTTGGGGAAGTTATTAAAAGAAAAATATAATTAATTGAACATTACTTATGTTTTTTTCCCCAAAATAGAACAAAAAACTAATTAGTGTTAATCAATATATTTTTGCAAATTACATTGAAAAAAACCCAGTATTTAAACTAAAGCCATTTGAAGGTTGGAAATAGCTTGCGTCTTTGTATTTTTAACTATACACAAATGCACACAAAATTCACAACCAACATAGAGAGCCCTCTTAGTGCAGAATTTCCTTGATTAGACTATAAAATTTATTAAATATAAAACATTAAAATATATTCTCCCCGGATTGGTTTTATTTTAAAAATTCACTTCTTTATCTTTGGATAAAATGAATTATTTAAATTTGTTTTAAAAAATCCTGAATTAAAAATTGTACAGGTTTTTTTTTTTTAATTAAGGTATTTAGATTTGTTTTGGAAAAAAAACAAAATGGATGCAGCCTACATGTAATGCAGGTGAAGATTCTCTGACTAAGGGACAAGTAAGAAGCAATGTATATCAATTCAGAAAAGAATTCAGTACAATCTGTGTATGCCAAAATAATTGTAAAGGGAAGTGGAGTTTTATGAGTGAGGGAGAATGTGGGTTTACAGGGCAGAAAAAGCAAAGTGGCAAGTCTTCATTCTCAAATATTTTTTTAAAATAGAGACTATTTACACTTACCTTTACATTGGGTTTCTTAATGGAAATGCCTCTGTACCAACCTAAAACAGGACAAAATATACTGTATTAAATTGTGGCATTACATTTCTTTACACTGAAATAATCTGACTGCCATTATCAAAACTGTTCAAATGCTGAGGTCATCCTTGAACCAGTCAATACAGCTTACATAGGTTATAAACTCTTGAAAGATTTTTACTTTGCAGTGACTACGAGTCATAAGAATCTGGAACTCCATTAAGGAGAGAAATAGCTTAATGTCTGTAGTCTCTTTAAATGACTTGCAATTATTGGCAACTGCGAGTACACATTCAGCAGACATGCAATAATTCATACTGAACATCTTCCCCACATAGGGGAAAGACATTCCACTCCATTTCAAACACACTTGCATTTTATAGGCTCAACATTTAATCAGGAAAGCAAACATGTGAAAGGATTTATACTGTGTAAACACTGCCTTGTTATAGTTTTTCTAGTGTGGGATCAGCTAAGTTGCATGAACAATGCCAAAGGTCACCATGGAAACACCAGGAGCTCCATATCTTGGATGACAGGAGTCAGCAAGGCCCTTCACAATACTTAAAACACTGCAGTGGGACTACGTTTGGACAGGATGCCCAGTGGCAGTATGTCTAAAAGACAGTGATGGTAACAAATGAAGGAATGGATCTCAGAATCTAAAATTGCACAAATCCACTTATTACTCTTAAATCCCATGCAAGTGCCATACAAAAGCTCCAAACAGTAGTATTCCAACAACAGCCTGCAGTAATGGCCACAAGGGATTCAAATTTCATTCTTCACAAGCTACCTGCGCTTCACCAGCACAGATCACTCTTGCTTTATACAAGTGAAATGAATTTCACTCTATGTAACCAGGCATCAGCAACAAAAATAGGAAAATATCAAAACTGATAGTGCTGAAAGACCAACAAGGTTGATACTGTAGAGCTGACAGACACACAAAACAGACAGAAAGACAATGAGAAAGTAGTCAGTGCTAGGAAACTTATCAAGCCAAGGGAAGTGAAGCACAGATTCCATTTCTTTTTCCCCTTTTCAGGCCACAAATGAAATATATTTAAGTTACTTTACTATTTATCATTACAGGTAGAGCTAGTAGCTACGTCTACAATTAATGTCTAACCTTTTCCTTTTTAAGACCCTGTTTTCAGCAGCTTAAATTTTCCCAAACATCAACCATTCCAGTGAAATTTTCAATGCCAGGTATTTGCCTCAGGTTAATAAGCTAAAATGGTTCACCTGTTTCTGAGAACAAGATTAAGAAACACATGCGTGTTTGGCCACATAAAAATTTCTAACAACCATTTAATTGAGAAATTCTAGTACCTCCATGCAGGAAATTGGCAACTGGGATTGCTCTAGTATCAGAGACATCCCTTTTGTTATCCCAAGGACAACAGCCCAAATTTGACTGATTTATGAACTTCTGAATAAAAATATTCAGGAGAGATTTCGTAGGCCTGGTCCACATTACAAATTTAGGTCAACGGAAGCCACCTTACCTAATAGCGTGTCTAACACTACGAGGTCCCTTCTTCCGAACTAACTTCACCTGTAATGTTCACCCACCATTCTGCACTTGCTGAGCCTATTGTTGAACCGCTCCTTATTGCTGCCCAGCTGGCTGCTGTATGGTTTCATGAGCCATGTGAGCAGGGGGTAGGCTGGGTTTCTCAGGATCACTATTGGCACTTCATCATCATCAATGGTTATTTTGTTATCTAATCTAGAAAGGAAGTCCCTGACTGCAGATTTCTGAACAGACCTAACACCTAAAGATGCATGTCATGTACCTTTCCTGAACATCCCACATTTATGTTGGTGAGAGACCTCCTGTGATCCATCAGCGCTTGCAAAACCATTGAAATGTATCCTTTTCAGTTTATGTACTCTTTTGCAAGGTGGCCCAGGGCCAAGATAGGGATATGCATGCCATCTATAGCCTGACCGCAAATAGGGAATCTCATATGTCCTATGTCCTGCACGTTGCCCAGAATCACTAACCTTCTTAGCAGAAATCAATTAATGGACCTGCATATTTGGATCACAACAGTTCCCACAATGGATTTACCAACTCCAACTTGATTTCCCACTGACCAGCAGTCTCACATTGGAAGCTTCCACACAGCGATTGCTGATCGCTTCTCCCATCAGAGCAGGTCTCATTTTAGTGTTGCTGTGCTTCAGGACTGAGGAAAGCTGTGCACAAAGTTCCTGGAAGTGGCCTTTTGCATTCTAAAGTTCTGCAGCCACTGCTGCATAACGATGTGATCCCACCAATCAGTGCTTATTTCCTGGGACCAGAAATGGCAAGCCACTGTGTTCAGCTGCTGCGCATCTGCCAGCAGCAACCAGGAATTGTTTCATTCTACAGCTTGCTGCAGGGCTGTGTTCCACACATCAGCTACTGTCTAAGCTCTGGAAATATTGCAGGATACGTCATGAGGTGTTTGTAATGCTCACAGCAAGAGTGCACAGCTGAGCAGGCCCATGCTTCTCAGGCTATGGCATATGAGCAGCTAAGCCAGGCTTTCGAAAAAATGTGTGAAAATTTATGGGTTGTTTGTCACTGATAGAGTAGGGAGGGAGGAAAATGCATCAACATGGGAGGCCAAAGCCATAGCCCCATTCCCTGTGTGACAGTGTTTTGGTCCTATAAGGCTTTGCAAGCCCTTCCCAAACCACCTGCGGCTAGTTGCACTGTGGGATAGCTACCCATGGTGCACCGCTCTGTGCATCGATGCAAGCACAGCTAGTGAGGACATTCCACCAACACAATGAGCGTGGTGTGTGCATGCCTGACCGACTTAATTACTGTGGCAGCTGGGTGTCGACTTAAATTAATTTAACTTTATAGTGTAGACATGCCCTTAGAGATTAGCAACTAAATTCTCCAGAAATTCCATCTGCACTGAGCATACTCCAGCCGAGGTTTCCTGGGCTGATTAGAACTTTTACTGCAATTACTCCTCCTCAATGCTGGGGAAAACTGTGGCATCAGGCACTGGAACTGAGAGCAGGGAGCTTGTCTCTCCTCTGTTCTCAATGCTCCTGGCTAGCACACAGGCAGTGTGGAGAGGAGTAAATTGCTTGTCTGACATGTGGAATAGATGAGGGCCTGGGAGGGGAAGAGGAACAGACACTTGTGAGCACGGACCAAGCAGGAAGGGATAGGAGCATGAGGGAGGACAGGGATATAGGAACAGGAACTCAAGAAGGCAGATGCAAGAGTAGGAGCTTGGAGGACAACATGCAGGAGCAGACGATGAGAACAGGAGCCAGGTAGAAAGGGAAATAAGAAAGAACAGAATTGGAGACTGGATTAAGAGCTCTGGAGTGAGGCAGAGATGGAACCAGATTGGGGGATCAGAGGAAGAGATACAGGAGGATTCATAAACACTAGAGGACTAGGACACCAGAAGTGGAATTGAACCCAGGATTCCTGAGTCATACCTTTTCTCTGCTGTCTAGCAAATAATCATGAAACCCATTAAAGAAGTTTGTGTCTCATACCCCCTAGAAGCAGGTCTACATAGATAACAGCCTTCAACTGCTACCTGTTCATCATAATGAACATACACAAAACCACAGATTAAGTCTTTAAATATGATCATATACTATTGTTTCCACAAGACCCCTGCCTCATTCAGTACAGAGGATAGACAGTGATCAGGGAATGAATCAGGGATGCGTAGTGAATATGGCTGTTGCCTGTAGGACTCATGCCTCAGTATTGTACAAGCTAGAAGGTGTGTAGTAAATAAGGTAGTGTAATTGAGGTAGTATGTATATGTACAAAATCAATCAATGAATCACAGGCAACCTTAATTCTAGCATCTCCTAACTGTTGAGTGCTTGACACAGTAACAAACATTCTTTTACTGCAGTTTTGATAGCAGTGCATTAATAACCTGAGGTTCTCTTTTTAAAATCTCTTCATATAAAAATGTATACATAGCAAATTTTTAAATAATCAGCAAATCTAATATAGTATTACTATTGTTAATCATTTGTATTATAGCCGCATGTAAAAGTCCCATTCATATCAGGGCCTAGTTATGCTTGGCATTTTACAAACAAACACCAATAAAGAAGAGCTCCCTGCCACGGATTATGAAATGTTCCCAGTCTCTATCATCATAGTATGTTAAAACACCAAAAATAAACACTCATACCCAGTTCCTCTGACCAAAAACAAAAAATAAAATAAAAAGTTACAGAACCAATTATGGTGGCATCCATGCCAACTTCACAGTTAAGACTGAGTTGATTCTAGCACATAAAGGAAGCATACAAGGTTGTTATGGATAGTGTGGTATAGCAAGGGCAGAGGGCACTGGGAAAGTTCTAGAAGGGCGCTATGTAAGTGCTAGAATGATCCAGGCTTTATTCCCTGTAGACTAGCCAAAGGGTAATTAGGGTCAGCTGGCATCAATTAAGCACCCGGTGTCAAACTATTGCCTCAAATAATGTCAACAACATAAGTCTTCAAATTTTTCATATAATTAAAAACTAACTGAAATTTTATACATAGGCCATATTTGATTTCTCTCTTATTAATGGCCATTTTCCCATTATTTTTCATAACTGAAAGTTTCTCTTTCAGCAAAGGCTGAAGGATACAATCATCTGACAGACAAATCCACAAAGAATAGCTCTTTTTCAAAACAGTTGCCATTTCTCAGTGTTCTCAATAATCCAGAAGCTATAGCAGCCCTCAGATGAGAAGGATTTTCTCTTATTCATTTTGAGAAGGGTTTCTCGTATTCATTCTTCCCTTGGACTGAGTCTAAAAGCACCAAGGGATAGGAAAAGACCCTAAAGATCAGAAAGTTAAAAATGGCCATTTCTCTGAAGGGACACTGACAGATACTTCACTCCAACAGCCCATAGATCAACTGTTCCCAACCTGGAATGCATGACCCAAAACCCTGCATCGACCGAGCACAGCAGCCCCGCATTCCACACCGGCCAAAGCAGAGGAGCAGCCTCGAGCTCTGCACTGGCCAGAACAGAACAGCCCCGCACTGGTGGAGGCATGGACCAGCCGCAGTCAGACCACCAGTACATGCTGCCTCCATTACCCTCCTTCCATGAAGCATGGGAAGAGGCGGGGCCACACGGGGCATGCTCTGGCAGTTGCACCAAGGAAGGCTTAGCTTCTTACTCAGGTAGGAGTAATTTTTTATTATTTCATTTATGTAATTTAGTGTTCTTATTATCATTATATGCTTTCATAGGAGTTAGATATGTTTCTGGATCGTGAGGAGGTGCGACAGGAAAGGGGAGGGGTATGTGTTTTACTTTGGCCTGGTCTACACCGGCGATGGAGGTCAATGCAACCTCACTTACTCTGGTCTGCATCTACACTGGTACTGCAGTTCCGACGACTTAAATCGCGGCAAAAGTCAACTTAATAAAACTACCTCTGCAAGTGGCGTAGCGCCTAATTTGATTTTATTGGGTTGATTTTGCGTCAGTGTAGACAGAACTTCACATAAATCAAAGTTAATGGCCTCCGGGTGGTACCCACAATGCCCTGTTGTGACCGCTCTGGACATTCGCACTCTGCTTTAACGTGGTCACACTACCTGGAAACGTCCCCTCTCTTCATGCCCTGGGACAATTTGAATTTTCACTTCCTGTGCAGCCAGCATGGAGAGCTTTGTCACTGTACTTCTCATGGCTACTGCAAAGCCCAAACACACTCCAACATGGAGTTGACCAGAGGTCTTAGATCTCATCGATCTGTGGGGGGAGGAATCCATTCTGGTTCAGCTCAGAGCCAGCAAAAGAAATCTGGACATTTATGAAAAGATATCCCAGGGCAGGCTGGAGAAGGGACACAAGAGGGATACGCAGCAGTGCCATATGAAGATTAAGGAGCTGCGTCAGTCATATCAGAAAGCCAGGAAGCTAACAGCCGTTCTGGCTCCTCGCCCAAAACATGCCGCTACTACAATGAGGTGCATGCAGCTCTTGGTGGTGATCCCATCATGCAGGAGATGCTGCGTATCATACATGACCAGGCAGACATGCTCCAGCGGCTTGTGGAGCTTCAGGAGGAGTGGAGGCAAGACAGTCTTGCTGTAGCCCCTCCATAATTCTACTCCACCTAGGGCTTTGCTGCCCTGCCCCTCCCCCTGGCCCCAAGAGGCCACAGAGGAGAATGGCCAGGCTGCAGTATGTGCTCACCTCCACCCCAGTGGAGGCAAGCAGAGAGTAGTGGTGGCCTTGCTGACAGCTGGCCAGCAAGCAACCACACTACCCATTGAGACTGTGAATGAACACTTCCCCCCTTCACCCATGTCTTGAATGTTCATATATAAAAGTTTGCATCTTTTCAACATGTTTCTTTATTAAATCATATCTTGTTCTGGAGGAATTTGGAGCGTATATATATCAATTGGGGGAGAAGAGTGTTTAACAAGGCAAACAATATACAGGAACAGAAATCAGTCCTGCATCTCATTGCAGAACCCGGTTTTCAAAGCTTCCCTAATGCAAAGTGCTCCGCGGTTAGCTCTCAGCGTACTGCTGGCATCTGGCTACTCATAATTGAAGGCCAGTCTTTCTGCCTCCATAGCGTAGCCCTGGGGGAACCTCTCCCCCTTCGCTTCACACACATTATGAAGAACACAGCACGCAGATATCACCAACAGGAGGTTCTTTTCACTCATGTCCAGCTTAGTGAGAAGACTCTTCCATCTGCCCTTGAAACGCCACCTGATAATGCCAAGGTCAGGGCAGGCTGTAAAAGGAGAGCAGATTCTCCCAGCACTGGTGGGGGGCACTGAAGTCCGACTTCCCAAGCAGCCATAAACAGTGCTTCTGATTCCCCACACTGGTTATCAAGAAGCCACTATACAAACACACAGTCTCCTTTACTGCATTTCAGTCTCTGGCTCCCAATCAGCCACTAGGTCCAGTAAAGAGACCAGTTATTTAAAATCTGTGCTCTTTACTAAAGTTTCCCTCTGATCCCAAAGGATCAGCCACAGTATCAGATCAATATAAGTTTGGATCTCACCAAAAATACCATGCTGACAGCCAATCCTTTAGTAACTAAAACTAAAGGTTTATTATAAAAAGAAAAAACAAGAAGAGAAATGTTAAAGGATTAAAGCAATCAGATACATACAAATGATTTGAAAGTCCATATATATTAGGTTTCTAGAAGAATTGTGGAGTTTGCAAGCTTGTTTCGTCCCTCTGGTATACATGCAGTATCTGGATGGGTCCTTTGTTTCACAACTTCAGTTCAGATGCAGATGGGTTGCTCCAGAGGTAGCCAGGTGGCTGAAAGCTGAACAGCTGAAGACAGACTGAAGACAAAATGGATTCCCAGGCCTCTGCCTTATATATCCTCTGGCCCTGGCCATGCTGCTTGTGGAATTTTACAGGAACCAAAATGGAGACAGAGTCACATGGGCCAGACCCGGTGACTCATCAGGTATATCTCTAGCTACTTCCCCCGGGGGCTCCCTGCACCTGGGAATATCTTAATGAGCCATTAAGCAGGCTATTGTTATAGCCTTCCTGTCTGAGGAGTGGCCTAGAAACAGCTCAACTTGAAATACTGATATATCAAACATATCCATAACTTCCCTCACACACAACACATGAACATAAACATCATCATCTTGCTTAGCACATTACAGCCCTTCCAACAATACCTGACATGGCATATCTCACATGAATCACTATGATTTTGAAATACTGATGTCAAATAATACAATAAATGCCCCCCCCAATCCCTCGATCTAGTCAGCTTGACAGCACATTCAACCACCATTCTGCAAGTGCTTAACCTGTTATTAAAACACTTCCTGTCGCTGTCAAGGTGCCCCATGTACGGCTTCATTAGCCAAGGGAGCAAGAAGTAAGCAGGCTCCCCTAGGATCACTACTGGCATTTCCACACCCCCCGATGTGAATTTTTTGGTCAGGGAAGAAAGTGGCCGCCTGCATATTAGAGAACAGCCCCAAATTACGAAATGCGCGCATCATGCACCTTCCAGGACCACCCCACATAGATGTCGGTGAAACGACCCCGGTGATCCACAAGGCCCTGCAGGACCATGGAAAAGTACCCCTTGCAGTTTATGTACTCAGTTGCTAGATGGGCAGGCGCTAAGATAGGGATGTGCGTCCCATCAATGCCCCCTCCCCCACCCCGCAGTTTGGGAACCACATCATGGCAAACCCGTCCACTATGTCCTCCACATTTCCCAAGGTCACTATCCTTCGAAGCAGAAGTCCATTGATGGCCCTGCATACTTGAATCATGGCGGCGCCCACTATAGCTTTACCAACTCTGAACTGATTCCCAACTGAGCGGTAACAGTCGGGGGTTACCAGCTTCCACAGAGCAATGGTGACTCTTCACTGTCAAAGCTTGTCTCAAGCGAGTATTCTTGCGCTTCAGGGATGGGACCATCTCTGAGCGAAGTTCGATGAAAGTTGCCTTTTGCATACAAAAGTTTTGCAGCCACTGGTCATAATCCCACAGCTGCATAACAATGCGGTCACGCCAGTCTGTGCTTGTTTCCTGGGACCAGAACCAGCGCTCCACGGACTGCATATGATGCGTTACAGCCTGCAGCAATTGGGAATTGTTCTGCTCAATGGCTTGTAGCAGGGCAGCCTTGGTGGCATCACTGTTGCCTGTGTTTCGGCTTCTTGCTCTACTTTGAAAATGCACGATAAGCTGCGATGTATTTGTGACGCTCACAATAATAGTGCAGAGTTGAGCTGGCTCCATGTCTCTGCAGCAATGGCAAGTGCGTGGCCTAAAAAAAAATGGATGAAATAGGTTTCCTGTTTGGGGGAAGAAGGGAGGGTTGGGACGATGAAAATTGTCCCAACAACCACTGCGGCTAGTTGCACTGTGGGATAGCAACCCATAGTGCACTCTTTGAATGTCAAAACATGCGTGGTGAATGTGGACGCACGAGACCTGCGCAAACAGCGTGGTGTGTACACACTGCAGCGACTTCTAAAAATCGGCTGGTGAAAGTCGACTTTAACTAAGTCGACTTCACTCAGTGTAGACATACCCTTAGCAACTGTTAACTAGTGGGGCTTTCATTCAATAAGGTTAGGAATCAATGCCATAGATAACCTGAACAAGGTTACAGTCTTTTTACAAAAACTGCAGATCAACTATTGCCATTTACATGACATCAAAATCATGAGATTGATTCATTACATTTAAAAAAAATTCAAACTGCGTATTTTAGTCTGTCTTTTGACTTTCTAACTCCCCTCTGCTCTTCTGCCATTGTGTGAGAGAGAGAATTTCATTTTGAAAAGTCAACCCTTAATGCACACTGAAATACACCCCTCTTCCTGGCTGCTCAGATGGTAACTCTAGTTACTCACTCCATACTCTTAAAACAGGGAACTGCTATCCATTTCTATTACAGTCTTGAATATCCCCTCTGATTTTTTTCCCTTTTCCATCATATTCCTCTCCTGAACCTTCCTCTGTCGTCTGCCATTCTAATGGACTGCCTATGATGTCTTACTATACCAGCAAATTGGAATAGATTATTGTCATAAATGTATGTTTTGGTGGATTTACTTATGAATTCAAAATGTGTTCAAAATATAATTGGTAGGTTAGCTTGTTGTGGGAGTATTTACGGCTTGCATTTTTACTGTGTCAGCTGGACTTCTGAAATTACTTTTATTGCTCAATATAATCAGATATCATAGGTGAAGATTTCCTGTTTAAAGTAAAGTTTTTAGGCACTTATGAATTTTACATTTAACAACAACATACCAAACAACTTGAAAAAATTTAGAGATAAGGGTTTAAATAGAGTTCTATAATCTTTGATATATAATTTCTCCTATAAAATTGGGTTTAGAATAAATTATATAATTTTAAAAGTAATACAAACAGCAGCAGGAGGAATCTTTCATTTATAGTCTCATTTTTAAAAACTCATTAACTGAATAATACTCAGTGAGAGTGACTTTTTACCATTTTGTTTCAGGGTCCATCTTAAACAAGGAATTATGAACATCCATCATCTGCAATATCTACAACTTCAGAGTCATCTGCTGGTACCACCAGCAATGCTGCAATTATACATATGTCAGACAAATTCTCTCTACATAAAAATATAGACTCTCTCCATCATCCAGTAAGACCATGAATGAGTTCTTAAGCAGGACCAGCAAATTCCAGCAAGATTCCATAGATGAAAAAATTACTTGGTTCATTTACGCAACGAGTTCTCCCTCTCATCTTGTTCAGAACAAATATTTCATTGACATGGTTCAAACATTATGACCAGGCACACTCCACTTGGCAGAATAAAACGTTGCTAGAAGATTGCTTGATACAGAGTAGAAGGCAATTGATCAGTGTGCAAAAAAGACTGAAGGGAAATTCAGTAGACTGAGTTTTCATGGGCGTATTTAAGGATTGAGTAATGTGTGACAAAAGGAGCTGGGGTTGTCTATCTTACAGAAACAATTGATACATAAGGTAATGCTCAGATTGCAGAATACGTAAAAGCAGCAGCAGTTAAGTTATAACAAATTGAACAAAAATTCAAGTGTCAAGTGCACAGCTTTGTCACAGACAATGCTGCAAAGGTAGAAAAGATGGTAAAACGTAGAAGGTAATAACTTCAGCAATTATTTGATGCATCTTTTAGCCAAAGACCTCAGTACAACTTCAGAATAAAGAAAAATGTTGAATTTGCAAAATACTTCCATAACTACCTCTTCTTTCCTTTAGTTTCCGTGAACAGAGCATGCGGATCCAAACTAATTCTCACCTAAGATGTATGATGGAATTCCACGGTTGCTTATTTGGAGCTATTTAGTAGAACTGGTCTATTACAATCACAATTTGTAAAGAAAATTGTGACAAAAGACATGGGACTATCACAGACAAAAAGTAGTCAACATCAGACTAAAGAGAAATATAAAAGATATGCTGACTACACTGAAACCTATATTCATAGCCTTGGACAAACTGCAAAAAGATTGTTGCTGTATTGCTGATGCTGTTGAAATTTGTAAAGAACTTCAAAAGACACGGAAGAAAGAAATACCCAACAAATATAAATTTCAGGCAGTGAAGAAACGGAAGGATCAAGCACTTACTCCACCTCATTTTCTTGCCAATATTCTCAACCCAAAGTAGTGGGGTATGCCTAACTGCTTAAGTAGAAAAAGCTACTAGGACATGAGCATATCATCATCATCCAACAATAATGCCAGCCATAATAAATTTCAGAGCTGGAGGTGAACCATTGAAGTAATACATATTTGCTGATAATGTTTTAAATAGTCACACCACTGAACTTGTGAAAGTCACTAGCTATGCACCTGGAACCAGAGGTTGTTCAACTGCTAAACCAACTTTTGATAGCAGCAGCCTCTTCTGCAAGCACAAGAATATTTTCTTCATTTGGACTAATACATTGAAAGTTGAGAAATCGTTTGGGAGTTGAAAAAGCAAGACATACTGGAATAGAAAGACAAGTTATGATTAAAAACAAGGAGGGAGGGGATGAGATCTACTAGTTTTAAAAGCCTGAAGGGCAGCCTAAGTAACTTCGTAGATTGGTCTCATTTTCAAGAGACCTTGGTGAGTAGGAACTTAAGTTCCAATGACTTTCACCTAGGCAGATTTGAAAACTTTCCCACACTGGCCTGAAGTAATCAGTTTAATTCACTCACTACAGTCCTTCTGTTCCTAAATCTGAAATGTGTTTTGACAAGAGAGATTTCTTATGTACCTAAAACATATAAGGTTGTTTTAATGAAAAAAATTCATATGTTCTTTTGTGAGTTTAATTAAATACCAGTTGCCATTCTAATGCAGCTTGACATAAATCATGAGCAAAAAATTAATTATCTAGTAAATAAGCAATCATTCATTTTCTAACATACCAAAAATGTAAAAGTAATATCTGAAAATATTAAGTTATATAATTGCTTAAATATTTTTACACACACACACACACACACACACACACACACACACACACACACACACTGTATCTTCCTAAGTAGCAAATACATATACCAAAACTAAGGACCTTGGTTTTCAGTCTTTGATTTTTATTGAAAAATTCCCAGATTTTACAAAAGCTATTTTGTTTTTACTGATTTTTTTCACTCAAATTTTGGACCACTCAAGTACATGAAAATACTGATTATGTTAAGAAAAATCCAATATATTACATTAGGTAGATGTATTTATGTTAATAAATTAGTCTAAGTGTAAATGTCTGATAAAGTAAGGCAATATTGTAGAAATTGCAAATGTGCATGTGTGTGGGTGTTCATACAGCTGATGTTCAGTGCACGAAATAAACCACAGCATTAAACTGCTTTTACTTTAATAGTGTCATATTGCTCTATTTGTTGCATTTTTCCTTGTCCTGCAATCTCCTAGTAGCCTCAATATTTACCAAGAAAACTGAAGTTGTTTTTGCACTGAATTTTTATTTTTGTAATAAACACAGATTAAGTTCCCAGGAAATGTTAAATAAAGTAAAAACTGAAAATGAAGGGACTTATTGATAGATCAAAGGCATGCTATCAAATCATTCAATAATTATAGAAATAATTCACCCATTCACCCTCATCTATTTTCTCAGGCTTTGAGGCAGGAGGAAGTACATGAGGATTTTGTTAACAGGTAAAATTGATTTATCAATATAATGGCTGAGTGAGTCACTAAGAGATGAGGACATGCCATCAGGATTTGTGCCCATTTCCAAGGATGCCATTTTTAATCAATTATTAAAAGTACCTAGTATACTGGATTGGTGCTTTTGATATTTGTTTGTATAAAAAGCAGAACAAACTAAAACACAATAAGATCTGTGAATATTTCTTTAAAAAGTCCCTCAGGCAACATATTCAACTATCTTCTTAGAAATAGCATCCATGAAATATGTGGCCCCAATTTCATACAGGGCTTGGACAGTCCTATAATACAAATAATAAATAACGTAATTATTTCATAGCTTTTAAAAGATTTTCATACTTTCCACTAGCTAGTAGCCAAGAGTATCTGCAGGGTCTGAGCCTGGGATTACCAGCCATTCTTTGCCCCAGCATACACCATCAGGAGGACATCCAGAGCAAGCAGGCTGTTCTTTTTCGACTTCTCCACTGCATTCAGGAACCAGCTATAGTAGGAGTTCAAGTAACGGACCACAAACATGCTTCAACTACAAAAAGCTTTGTTGCTTAACAAAAAGGAAGAAAATTTCTGGAATTTACTTAGGGAAATTAATCCTATGACAGTCATGAGGCTTACCTATTTTAATTAAAAACAATTTTGGGTTCTATTAGAGAAAGCTGCCAACTTCATGTTAAAAAAAAATCATCTGAAAGTAAGTAGCCTTTGGGCTACTATAATGAATAGGAAGTATAATGATTCCTTCTGTAGTAATTCAAACTGGGTAGATCTGTAAGGTGCAGAATGAGGATCCAACATCATGCTCTATAACTTTGCAGAGCTGGAATAAGGGCTTATGTCCTAGAGTATTTTATGTTGGGATTTGTACAAAACTTTCTTTTCTTTAAAATGATGAGAAAATTATACTACAAAGGCTTGATGCTGCTGCTTGGACACTCTTATACACCAACATTAATGCCCTCCAAAAGGGAACTCAAGGCTACAGTAGTGAAATAATGGACTTTATGTCAGCCAGCAGAATAAATTATATTTGTTGATTTCTTTTTGGGATCCATGACAGCAATAATCACTTCATCCAAGTATTAATATTAAACCTATCTAGTCCCAAATGGAGGATTGCTTTTGCAATAGCAGACCGCCTCTGAGACAGACATCCAAAGTCCAATGATAGTTTAATCAGGCCTGAGAGCTATAGCTTCTTCAGCCAAAAAGGCTTACGCTGTATTACTGCCACTATCTATTTCCTATCTTTTGTATTATCCTGGGGAACTGTGGCAAAGGGTGGGAAGACACCTATAAGAAATTGTCCAGCTTTGTGAGAGGTCATTTAACACCTCATCTCCCAAATTCGGACACACACAAACTGGAAGGCACTTTATTGTTTCTAGATGCATTTATTGTTTCTAGACCATTTCTTCTTCTTTGAGTATTGTCCCTATGGGTGCTCCACTCTAGAAGACTACCAAGCAGTTCCCCTCTGAGGAGGAGGGGGCTTTGGAATCTAGTCAATCATGGAAGAAAGCACAGCTGAGCCGAACACAGTATTGGAGGCAGGTCCCAAATCATTGCAGTGTTCAATGAATGTATGCATAGAAGCCCAAGCTGCAATTTTACGTATTTCAATTATAGGAACATTCTTAAGAAAGGCTGTGAAACTGAAAATAGATCTTAGAGTTAGCTCATATGTCAGCAGGTGCCACGAGATTGATAGCAGTTAACCACCTAGACAGCCTCTGTTTGGAAGCTGCAGCTCTGCTTTACGTATTTGTATAAATATACGTAACTTTACATAAAATTCCGTTCTTCAGAAATAGAATGTAAAAAGGTGAACTGAAAAAAAGATACCTGAAAATTCAACAAAATGCCCTGGACTGGTTTTCCCCTATAAAACAAATAAAATTTATTTTTCACAACTGTTCATACTAATGATTAAAATCAGCAGTGGTTAAAATCTTTGGTTAATCTCAAATAATATCTTGTGAAAGATCCAGAAAGATTAAGTGTTTACATAAGTGTCTGTAAAACTTCATCACAGAAGAAGGGTCTTTGGAAAAGAATCCCAATGTGAAAACCAATAATTATTTGAAATTGCCTTTGAAGTACTTAAATATATATTGATGGTGAAGTGCTTATGAGGAACATTTTCAAGAACAGCTAAAAGCTGCCAGTGCCAATCTTTCCAATAACTGATAGCTATTAATGTTTAAACAACAAAACACATTCAGTGGTCAGCTATAGAAAATTTCTGCATGAACCCAAAACGGGATTCTACAGTTTTACAGATTTCTAAACACACGCACATAATCTATGTCGTTATGTTAAGTGTGGCTCAAGTGACTGGATATGTACTGTCCTTGTTAATCCAGGATACAAGCCATCAAATTAGGTTAACTGAGTATAAAGTCTATTTTCTTTATCCGCCTTCATTCCTGGAGAAGTTCCAGGAACAAAATAGAAATAAACTGGCAATCCTAAGCAATGCAGATTTGTACTAGATTTGGGAACGTAAAAGTTTGTAAGATCAAGTATCCAACATTCCTTTGTATAAAGATATTTAACTGGAGAAGCAATCATAAATCAACTCCATGCAAAAAACAAAACTAAGCATAAAAAGACAGTGGAGATCACATATGCAAAAGGGTAAAAAGAGTGAAAAATCTAATCAGCCTCTTGTGTGAGGAAACAGAAGTTACAGAATAATAAAAATAAAGGGCTAACGGGGGGCTGTCCCCTTACATTAAAGTAGGGCCAGCTCTCCTGCTCCAGTCCAGCTGCACTCTAGTTTGGTGCGATGAGGAGGGTGGGGCTGCTCTGAGAGTTATAAATGAGAAACAGCCCAAGGCAAGGAAGAGTCCAGAATCCTCAAGTAGCTGGTGATCTGAAGGAGAATTCAGGGATAAGAATCCTGAGCCGACAGAGCTCAGAAGAAGAGCAGAGCTTCAGGGAGGGGCTCTCTCTCAATCAGGGAGTGGTGAGAGTTGACTGGTTGAACAGTGGAGCCAGATCAGGCTGGTGAAAGCAGAAGGGGGCCACCTACAAACTTCCCCACAGCAGACAGCCATGGCAAGAGAGGGTTAGAGCGCGCTGAAGGCTGGGAGCACCAGGAGATAGCTGCTGGCTCTCTGAACTGGAGAGCTGAAGCCAGAAAGCACTGAAGGCTGGGGAAATGATCGATATTGTAAGCCTCTTGGCAAAACCTGACCCATATGAGGGAAGGAAATGGAGTGGAAGCACCCAGCTAGAGGGGGTGGGGTCATGCACGGTAAGAGACACCAGAAACATACCCCAGGGCTACAGTGTGTGATGAAAGACATCAGAGCTGTATTTGGTGTGTTAACAGACTGTTAGACTTAGAGTGAACATACTGTTTGGACTGTACTGGGGAAATCTATATTATGGCTGTGGGAATTTTTGTAATAAATTAACCCTGCAAAGAGCTATTCATAATCTGAAAGCCTGTATGTAGTTATTGGGAATTCCAGAAGAAGGGGAAACTGAGGCTGGTGACCCTCCCTCGGGCTGCACACTGACAGAGGAGGGCCCCCTAGGCAAGGGCTACCTTATTACAGTATGTTGGAGAATGCAGGCAGGCAATCGCACTCCTTGAGAAGAAGGGAAGTGCATATGCCCAGAAGAAGAAAACAGGTATGAAGCTGTTTGCAGGGCAACCCTGAGAACACAAGAGGACACTCAGGAAGGGACTATTCTATGACAAGCTGTAACGAACTTCAAGAGGGCATCCAGTCCATCCCCCCTAAACTAAGGCAGGACCAAGTATGCTTAGACCCTCCTTCACAGGTGTTTGTCTAACCTATTCTTACAAACATCTAAAGATGTGGAATTCCACAATCTCCCTAAGTAACTTCTTCCAGTACTTAATTATCCTTAGTCAGAAAGTTTTTCAAGATACCCAACCTCAATCTCCCTTGCAGCAAACTAAGCTGATTATGTCTTGTCCTGTCCTTGGTGGACATTGAGAACATTTGATCCTATCCTCTTTATAACAGCCTGTGATGGGGTGTCCATGCCACATGGGACTAGAAAGGGTTCAAGTTGTCAGGTAGTCCAATTAACTGCCCTGGCTGCTCCTGGAGGAAGAGCCAGGGAGCAGGGAGTTGATCAAAGAAGGCTCAGCTGGGTAGAAATAGACAGGCCGTAGAAAAGCTCAGGAACTGAGTGCAGAAGAGTATGCCGGGAAAGGCTGCAAGAAGGCAGGCAGCAGCCACTTCCTGGAAAAAGGGAGTTGGTACTCTCAGAAAAGGGGGGAAAACCAGGAAGAATAGGAAGCAGTCCAGGGAAGGAACAGTGAACGCTGAAAGGGTAGAGCCCAGAACTGCTGAGCTGAGAATCCCTGGACTGGAGCCCAGAGCAGAGGGTGGGTCCAGCTCCCCTACTGGCTCCTAGGGAATGGCATAATCAGGGCAGCATAAGAGAACACTGCCTGGGACTGTTTCCATAGAAGAGCTGTAAGTAACCCCAGAAAGGGGAAAAATAGATGGTGACTCAGCCAGAAGGCCAAGTCATGAAGAGAACGCTGGGGTTCCTGGAGTGAGGTGGGTCTGCAGGATAAGAGGACGATGAAAGAGGTACCACCTGAAGAGGGAGCACCAACAAGCAGAGCTAATCCCAAAGACAGCCAACAGGAGGCACCACTGTGGTGAGTGGACCGCATGACACAGCCATTAACCTTCTCTTGTGTATACCAAACTTGCCCAATATTGTCCATCCATCCTCATACGTCATGTTTTCTAAACTTATTTTTGTTGCTCTCCTCTGGACATTTTGCCCACATCTTTCTTAAAAATCTAGCGCCTAAAACTGGCACTCCAGGTAAGACCTCAGCGGTGTCAAGAAAAGTAGTATAACCACCTCTCTGGCCTTATGTCTCACGCTCTGGTTAATACATCCGAGAATTATATTTGCCTTTTTTGTCACAGCAACACATTGTTGACCCATTTAATTTGCGACCCGCTGTTACCCACAGATTGGCCAGGCAACAGTAGAGCAGAAAACAGTTATTCCCCATTTTTGTATTTGTGTGTATGATTTTTCCTTCTTAAGTATAATATTTTACATGGTTTTTACTGAAATTCATCTTAATGACAGAAGATTATATCTATCCCCAATATTGAAAGTCTTCAAATGATATCAATAAACCTGAGTATGTCACTTGGAGGTCTGACTATACCAACAGCTGCATTTAAGATCAAGGGGCAGCAGAGGTCAAGAAGGTATTTTATCATCTAAGCCTGGCCAGAAGGGAACAGCTTTATCTTTCAGATGTAGCCCTTGCTACTATTGTTCATGCCTACATTACTTCAAGGTTAGTCTACTGTAATGTCCCCTACATTGGGCTATGATTCTTCAACTCAATTTGGAAGACTGAACTGGTACAGGAGGAGGCTGTCCATTTGCTAAGTATCTTACAGAGAGAACATTATCTATGCTTAGGTACGTGCACCAGTTACTAATGAGCTTCCGGGTAAATTTTAAAGGACTAGGTTTTGACCTAAAAAAGTCCTAATGGCCTACATTCAGTCTACCTGAGACACCACTTCTTTTCCTGCAATACAGTTGCAGTTGTGATCAACAGATGTGCTGATGCTAGATCCTCCTTGACATAAATAGGGGCCAGCTGACAGGACTCTAGAATTCCCACCCATCTGTGGTACAAAATAGATTAGACTAGTCAACTTTCAAGACTTCTTGCAAAAAGGACCCAATTGTTTCACCTGGCCTTTCAAGAGAGGTATTGGAATTGGAGTATTAGCTTTTAATTATAAGCCACTGCTTGTTTGAAGTGCTGTTAGTCCCAAGATATTAGAGACAAGGTGGGTGAAGTTATATCTTTTATTGGATCAACTTCTGTTAGTGAAAGAGACAAGCTTTCAAGCTACTGCAGAAGGTATCACGTTTCTTCTTCAGATCTGGGAAAGGCCTTTCCTTTCTCTGCTACGAGTTTTATTTTCTCAAGGCATGTCTACATTATAAAGTTAAGTCAACATGTAATCGCTGCAGTAATTAAGTTGATTGGTCAGGTCCTCACCAAGTTCATTGCATTGGTGGAGCGTCTCCTCACTAGCTGTGCTTGCATTAGTGCACATAGCAGTGCACTGTGGGCAGCTATCCTACAGTTCAAAAAGTGCAGGGGATTTTTGGAAGGGCTTGCAATGGTTCATGGGACCACAAGATTCTTGCAGGATGATAAGTGCATAGCTCTGACCTCCCATGATGCAGCTTCCTTCCCTGCCATCCCTGATATCAATGGCAAACAAACCAACAGTTTTACGTGTCTTTTTTCAAGAGGAAGCCTGACTTAGCCACACATATGCCATAGCCCGAGAAGCATAAAGCCCATTCAGCTGTGCACTCTTCTTTTGAGCATTAAAAACACCTCATGACTTATTCTGCAGTATTTGCAGAGCAGATACAGGACCTGACGTGCAGAACATTGTGATGTCAATCCAGCAGCTCTCCTGCAAACCACAGAATGAAACAATACCTGGTTGCTGCTGGCAATCGCGCAACAGCTGAACACAGTGGAGCACCATTTCTGGTGGGATCACAACATTATGCAACTATGGGATGACGAACAGTGGCTGCTGAACTTTCGAACACAGAAGTCTACTTTCCAGGAACTTTGTGCAGAGCTCTCCCTAGTCCTTAAGCACAGCAAGACTAGAATGAGGGGTGCTCTAACAGTGGAGAAGCAGGTGGCAATCGCTGTGTGGAAGCTTGAAACACCAGGCTGCTACCAGTCAATGAAGAATCAATTCAGAGTTGGTAAACCCACTGTGGAAGCTGTTGTGATCCAAGTGAGCATGGCCATTAATTGACTTCTGCTACGAAAGGTAGTGATTCTGGGCAACGTGCAGAATATAGTGGATGGTTTTGCTGCTACAGGGTTTTCCAAACTGTGGTGTGGCAATAGATGGCAAGCATATCCCTATCTTGACACCAGACCACCTTGCCAAAGAGGACAAACTGAAAGGGATACTTTTCAATGATGCTGCAAATGCTGGTGAATCACAGGGAGAGTTTCACCAACATTAACATGGGATGGTCTGGAAAGGTACATGACGTTTTTAGGAACTCAGGTCTGTTCAGAAAGCTGCACTCAGGGACTTGCTTTGCAGATCATAAAATAACTATTGATAATGTTGAAATGCCAATAGTGATCGTGGGAGAAACAGCATACTCCTTGCTCACATTGCTTGTGAAGCCATACACCAGCCAGACGGACAGCAGTAAGGAGCAGTTCAACAACACACTGAGCAAGTACAGAATGGTCGTGGAATGTGCCTTTGGACATTTAAAGGATCGCTGGTGCAGTTTGCTTACTAGGTTAGAACTCAGTGAAAGCAACATCCTCATTGTTATTGCTGCCTGCTGTGTTCTCCGTAATTTCTGTGAGGCAAAGGGAGAGAAGTTTCTTCAGGCTTTTAAAGAGTGGCACAAACCAATCCCATGGGGTCCTTCTCAAAACCATTACCAAAGAGAAAACAAAGAAAGTAGGTTCATTGCATAACAACATTCTAAAGTGTATTTAGCATAGCTGACTCCTTGTCTGATCTTTCTCTTTTCTGTATGACATGTGCTCTTTAAATATTGTGCCCCTTTTTCCTAGCAAGTCTTGTCAATCTCTGACTACAATCAAGGCTGTCTTGGGGACCATAATTCTGAGCCTCTCCTAGTCCTACAAGAAAGGCTGACTGGAATCATTAAGAATCAGCTTGAGCCCTCATTAAAGAAGTGTGAAGTTCCAGCCCACCTTGCTTCTGGAATCTCATGCTTGTGCCCTAAACATGGAGCCACAGCAAGATGCAATATGGACTTCTTTATGAACTGCAACCTGCTTCTCCCACTCAGTGACTGTGTCCTCTTGCTCAAAGATATTTTTGGGTGCCAAACTTGAAATGGGGTAGTGCTGGCTGAGTAAGGGTCTCCTCACAAGCCTTAAAAAGAGACATTACATCTAACTGGAGCATGGGCTGCAGAGAATTTTCCATAGGAAAAAAAAACTGAACAGAGCTTGCAGATAGTGTAATCAAATTTGCTGTGATATCATTAAAAAAGGTTATTTAAAAGGTTCTCTGTTTCCTATTTTTCATAAAACTAGGAAGGTTAAGCATACAAGGTTAATTAACAGAAAATTCAAAGCGTATGTCACTAAACATTTCAGTAAAAAAATGTAAGAGACCATAACATCACTATTAATGTCTTTAAGCCAGACTCTCGAATCTATCAGTTAAGACATCATTAAAATGGTCAGATGTCTGAATTCCTTTCTAGTCCGTTCATTAAATTACATTTTCAAAATTAGGCATGCACAGTTGAGTGCAAATCATATATCCGTATGCTCACATGACTAGCTAGACAATTAACAGGCTATTATGTATGCATGAAAATATCAGATTCTTTGCATGCTTCTGTTAGCTGTCTGTACATGGTTAATTTTTAAAACCTTCCCCTTTCTGTATGAGTTACCAGTCATGTTTTTTTTCCTCTTTAGTATTTTTCTCTGATTGCTCCCACTACTACACAGAGAATCTTTTGATTTTTTTTTACTCCCCCTCCTCCCACCCCAACAAATTTAGTTGCACAGAACAAAGACTACTACAGAATGGTATCATCCTTAACATATGCCATCTCTGGAAAAATTCCAGTGAACAACTTTTTCTTTTAAGTCCATAGTGTTAAAGGCCTAATAACCTTATATGGCATTTCTACTAAGATGTGCACTGGAACCATTCACAAAATTATAAATATAGACATTATTTTGTCACATCAGAAAACTAAGATTTACCTCAGCCATCTGACAAGAATATTTTATTAGCCTTCGAAAGTCAGTTTCCAGAACGGCCAATTTTTGTCCTTAACTGCTGTGTCCTTTCTCATTTGATTTACATATATTGTTCCCCCAAGTGAGAAAAATGTATGCAGCCTTTGTCAACCTGAAATCAGCTTTTGAGTCGACTGAAAGAGGTCTTCCCTGGGAGAAGCTTGCAAGGGCTGGCATAGACCCTGGGCTTCTTTATCTTGAAAGCCCTTCTCAGACAAGCAGTGGCCAAGATTAGGATTGGGTGGCAAGAAGTGCTAATTTACCCTATAACCCTCATAAAAAGTTGTTTATTGGTGTCTTTCCTTCTTAATTTTTATATTAATGAGATTGTGACAGCTTTAGGAGTAGTGTAATATTTCCCTCCCAAAATTCTGAACCAATTTGTGTTGGTCCTTTATGCAGACATCATCATTCTGTGGTCCCAAATTCCCCGGGGCTTAAAGCATATATTAAAGAATTTTAACTCTTTTTGCAAGCAAAAGAACCTGACCACAAACTATCCAAAGCTGTATAAATGGATGATTGATGTCATTATATTGAATAGGTCAAGCTTTTCCCCTATTCATATATCTGTTTTACTCATAATTGCCAATAAGATAAACATATAAAGAAGATAAAGAAGAAAGTCTGAGGTTCTATGCAAGCAGTCACATTCACGAGGGTATTCCAGCTTAGAGTTTAAGGCTAAAGTGCCCAAATACTGTATGATGCAGAAATTTGGGGCTGGAAGAACTGTAGTGAATTACGAAGTGTATAAAATAAACTTTTATGGAGAACGCTCAGCCTTCAAAATTATACCCCAGCTGCTTTACTCAGGGCAGAGGTTGGGTGGGGAATGTGCTATTTACACAGAAGACCAATGCCTTAATATTAATTGTCATCTCTGTATTCAGCATATGAATTGACATATTCCACAGTTATGTCTGAAGGAAAAGCTCAGAAAGATATACACTCTGATGCTCCCTTGGATTTGGCAAGTTCACTATTTCCTCCACTTTTGGGGCTTTTTGTAATTTGCCTACAGTGCTAACCAAGACAAAAGTGAGAAAACCTTAAATAAGCTCAGAGCAGAGGATAACTAACTACTAGATGTGGCAGTTGTTCTTAAGACAAATGTTTCCTGGCCTTCTAACCAAGTTTATCTACAGTTATGAGAAATATTTAAATATTTTAAGCAACAGTATGTTAAGGAGGGTCTTTAGAGGTCTCTGTTTCAAACTATGCTAACGGCCTATTTGGAGGGAAGGGAACTATGCTGCTTTTGAGACACCATCGTTTTTGGCCACGTGGGTGTGTCCAGGCTGAAGACTTACCAAACTATTTATTGTCTTGTAACCTGTACTGCCACCAATGAAATAAATGGTTATTTCCATTTTTGGCCTAGATGTCTTTTACCATATCATCGCTGCAATCTGAATACTTCTTTTTCAGTCTAAATATTTCAGTTATACAGGCTGGTGCCTTATTTGCCTGGTCGGCCATAATCGTAAGAAAAAAAATATGTTAAAGAGGCCACTTTTGACCAAAATGAAATATTATACTTCTCTTTTTTTTTAAATCTTATTTTTATATAATGTTTTAGGAGTGACGATTTTAAAGGTATAATTGATTTGGGGGAAGGGTAAATCTTGTGTTTTTAAAATTGTATCTGTTTTTTGGAGTTGTCAATTTAAAATTTGAATTTATTGTAGTAATTCACAGTTGTCTGCGGCTAAGATAAACTCAAGCAATAGTTTAGCACAGTAATCTTTACCATACTCCAATCCAGTTTTTTTTTTTTTTAAATCCTAATTTTTCTTTGGTGTGATGCAACATTCATGAATTTCAAGACTGATTATTCATGGATGAAAGATCGTAGCTGTGAATTACAAAACTCCCTACCTTCGAAGCAGAGTGGCAAGTTAGGACTGTCCTGGCACATCTCCAGAAAAAGGCATAAGTCAACTTGATCACTGAAGAGAGCCAGCAGAGAAACAACAGTGAAAGGAAGAGGGAAAAGCAGCAACAGAGATTGTGGTTATGTACGGGGAAAAGAGCACTCAGATGGTGAAAAGCAGAGAATGGTTGCTGTAGCATCCTCAGTGCTGGGGATTGAGGAAGGAAGGTAATAAGTATGTACAGATACAACAAGACTATGTGCATCATGGATCTGCAATTCAGATTCATAACCAGGAATCTGGGATTTGGATTAATTTTTTTAAAGACATTTTTGGATTAAGGATCTATAATTCTGTCTCAGAGGTTTTAATGAAACGTGCTCTCTCTCATGTTTTATGCTATCAAAAGTATGCCTCAATGGTATTACAAGCAAATAATTTATAGTCACTTGCTTTCTCTGTACAACAGAAGACACATCCTTTACACTTGTGGTTGGTAGCACTGACTTCAGTTGGATTATTAACATGAGTAAAGCAGCAGAATTGGACCCTCTATGTATATAGAGAGAGAGAACAGAGAAAGAACAGCTGCTGTTGCAGCAATGTACTTGAAATGGCATTTAGTTTTAAGTGTAAAAAAAGAAAGATTAAATGTAAAACAGTCTCTTACATGAATCAATCACTTCAACAAACTATTCTTTATCAGTCTTGGTTCCAACCCAGTTATTAGTACATTTCATTAAAAATATTTTCAAACACTTATGGAAAATAAATAATATTGGTAAGCTCAATTTAATAGCCAGGGGACAAAAAAACCACAAAATATGATTGAAATCTAGATATTTTTTTTTTTTTAAAAAGTCAGTATAATGAAAATTCACTGCTAGACACAATTACCATAAAACAATTAGGTCAGAGTTCAAACATTTTCCAGACAGATGGTTTACTTAAACATACTGACCTCCTATCAGACTGGATTATTGCCAGTAATGCGCTAGCCTTTCCTATGGAAAGTGGGTCAAATGAGGTTTTATCAGAGTATTTTGATGATGTGACGCATCATGGTCCCAAAATGATTTATTAAAATCAATTGTAAATTTTTTTTCTATATTTCCACTGCAAATAAGATTGATCTTTGGGAACACATCCACACTACAATCAATCATACTAACCTTCACATTTTTCTAGGATCTGGACAGTTTCTCCTAGTTCCAAAACTAAGCCTTGTGGTATAGATCCTCGGAAGCTGCATATCACTAGAAAAAACAAAATAGATAGATAAAGGTTATATATTGTCTTGTTTTGTTCTTACCACAAAGGAGACTCACATATTACCTTAATTATTACATACAAATAGCTGTTACACATCTGCTCAAAAATCTTCCCCATTTTGCCAATTTCTTCCTCTTGCAGATCCTTCTCCCTCTTACCACAACCATAAACTCATTATGTTTAAAAATTATCCATAATTTTAAAATCTCTAGATTAAGGAAGACCATTAATAATTTTTCATCAATGATTATAGATAAACTCATGCTATATAGCAACATTCACTTCATCTCGCAACCCCAGTTTGCTACACAATTTATCAAGTGGAAGAAACAGCACTGATTTAATTTGGATCAAGAATCTCATTGTTGAGCATTAATGTACACAAAAAGGGAGGTAGATTACAGAGATTACTTTTCTCAACATTTCCATTCATCTTCAAGCACAGTCTTGGTGCTAATTTACTGTAGGAATGCTTTTATTTTTAGATATTTATGGTTATGACTATTAGAATATGTGTTCTTGTTTAGAAATATTGAACGGGCTATAGGGCTTTAAAAGTGACAGCCTTAAAAGTCTTTTCTTCTAGGTTTTTTGTTGGTTAATTACTGTAGAACTGAATTAAGAAAATTACTTTATGAAATGTCTATCTTAAAAATGAATGAGGGAAAATATAAATATCACCACTCAGAACCTCAAATCCAACAAGAATGGAATTTGTTAGAAATGCATAACAAAATCTTCTTTAACCATGATACATGTTTAAATGCAGTAGTGGATGACTACTGATTTATTTATTTTTTTACATTAATAGGTCATGTCAATGGTAACTAGAATTACATATAAATATGATAATTCTTTTGAAAACCTTTGTTATATCTGTAAGTACTCTAATATGTCATTACGGACTGATCCGAGATTTGTTTATGAAAAAAATGGAACGAACAGAAAATCCACTCTCCTGGAAAACTAACTTTATGATGATTTATATATACTGACAATACACACATATATTGTATATACACATTTTACACAATTTTTACACACACTGACACCCAGCAGAACATGGATGTTTACAATAGAAAACCATGAGTTGAAATAGTGACCTCCCATGAGCAATAATGCACTAGGATAAAGCTTCAGACATTTGCCCACAGGTAATTTTCCCTCCAGTTTAAGATGAAATATCTTTCCGTTTAAAATTAAACTCAAGATTATGGGCCTAATTCTCCTATTCAACTGAGCTCCTTTTCATCTCTTTTCTTCATTTAGGCATTTTCATATGACAAAGAGCCACTGTAGTGAGGCCTGCATATAAAAGCCCATATATGCAGAGAACAGAACTTTCTCAGGGTCTGGTCTGACACTGTGAAACAAAACTCCCATGAGAACTATGGACCATGACAAACTTCACCATCTTCTGCTCCAACTGCAAATCACACTTCTTCAACCTTCTTTAACAAACATGTAACATGTGTATTTTTTTTTAAACTAAAACCAAAACCCCAGCAAAACAAAAATTTCATTGCACACACAATTTTCTCCTGGTGGAGAGGATGAGAGAGGAACAAACCATGTGACCATGTTAGTCACATCTCTTAATGCAGTAATGGAAACTGCCGAGATTCTAAATTGATGATGGAAGTATAAGAACCTACACAAAATAGAATTTGTGCCTCTTCCCATTTCCTCGAGATCTCTATGCATGGTTTTTCCTAGTTAAGGAAAAAGGATCCTAGCTAGACTTTCCCACCAAATCCCAGCCATCAAAACAGCTCCTCGAGTCTAGTGGCAGCCACTGTATGCTAGAGCCAGCTCCAGACTCCTCTAATTTATGTCAGACAGGACAAGTATCCAGACAGCTCCAGAACCTGGGGGAGTGCCAGGCTGACTTAAAGCCTGGCTGGGGCAATAATCTTTTACATCACAAAACTATTCTCAATCTATTCTATTCACTTTCAATCCCAGGGAAATTATTATATATAATTATAAATAGGGCCTGTTATTGAGGATAACCACTAAAATAACAGTCACCAAAGTAAAGTTATTGAAACCAGTTACAACATTTTGAAGTTATGGGTGCCGAGCAATACTCTACAGCAGTGGTTCTCAAACTTATTTGATTACATCCCCCTTCTTTGTGTCTAAAAGTAGTTTATGCCCCCACCCCCTGGGTGCCCAGCCAGCAACCACCACCACTCAGCCTCCCAACTCTACAGGCAGAGCAGAGAGTGGTGGCTGCTGGCCAGGCGCCCAGCTCTTAAGACAGCACTACCACCAGTAGCATCAGAGAAGTAAGGGTGACGTGGTCTGGTACTACCACCCTTACTTCTCCACTACCGCTGGCAGCAGCGCTGCCTTCAGAGCTGGGCGCTCAGCCAGCAGCTGCCACTCTCCCACTGTCCAGCTCTTAATGCGTGCAGTAAAGTTGTTTGGTTTGTTTTTCCCCAAAGCTTCTCTCACTCCCCCGGAATACATACCATGCCTCCCCTTCCTCCAGTCTGAGGACCTCTGCTCTACAGTTTAGCTAATTTCCCTCCTTTCCCTCCGTCTTACAAAACTATCTCTCTGAAAAGCTCAAATATTTGTGGCTTTTACGTTTTACACTCTGTTGTATGAAAAACTAGATCTACTTCAATTTATGCTTAAACAGTTTCTTTTAGCCTTTATGATGTACATTTTAAGAAAATGCTATTTTCAGCTGTGAACTACATACACATGCTATGGCAAACGGCCAGCTTCTCCCTAGTGGGTCTTGCACTTTTGCCTCTTGTAGTGGGCCAGGATGTTGCTGGTTACCCCACCTTCCCAGGGAGGGGGGGTAGGGACCCGGGCCCGCCTGCTCCTCTGGGTCCCAGCCCAGGGGCCCTCTGAGTAGCAGCTATGTGCTGCTGGCACCTTACTTGCAGCTGCAGGCTTTTCCCCTGGGCTACTCTCCCCCGTGTCTTTCTGGCTTCTTGAGCCCCATACCTTCTTCAGGACTCCACCTCTCTCCCACACACTACTGTACTCCGTTCTCTTCTCCTTCCCGACTCCACACACCACCGTACTCCGTTCTGCTCTCCTCCACTTCACACACTCCTCTGCTCACCACACCCCTATTCCTTTAACTCCCACCCTGCCTCTCAGGAGTAGAGGGTTTTTAATCAGGCACCTGGGTAGGGCCTTAATTGGTGTCAGCTGACACTAATTACCTTCTAGTGACTGGCTAGTCTATATGGAATAAAGCCCAGATCATTCTAGCACTTACATAGCACCCTTCTAGAACTTCCCTAGTGCCCTCTGTCCTTGCTATACTATAATGCAAAAACAGAAATTGATCATGTTACCTCGCTTGGTGACATGGGGACTCCTTCAAATCTCTGGTGTCTATGTTTGCTCCTGTGTCTTCTCCACTTCCTTATTGTCAATTATCTATCTTTCATCCCATTTTGAAACTGTGCATATTCAGCTTACTAAGTAACCTCATCCATGAGCCTGTGTAGTCTAAATTGCTAATTAAGGTATTTTCATGCACAAATCACAATAACTAATCTAAACTAAACACAGCTACAACTACATTACACATAATCTAGACTAACACATTTTTGTTTATCCTGCTGAAACTTACTTTCATCATCTACTTCTGTCAGTCCACTGCTTCCATTCAGTTATTTTTTTATCTTAATGGTCCGTTTTTGTGGCCTTGGTTTTTTTACTTGTTAGCTTGTCTTGTTTGGGGTGGTGGGTAACCTGTAGCTAACAATTCCCTCTTGATATTCTGCTTCACTTGTTATTTACATAGGCCAAAGATTTTACAGATAAGACACAAGCCAGTTTCATGGTTTACACAACCATGTGTTTTAACTAAGTATTGAAATGCTGGATTAGCAGAAACACATACAAAAAGCAAAAACTCCTTTATTTTCTTAAAATACTATATTCATTTTTCTAACATTTAGTATACATATTTGACAAAGAATTCATTAGTTTTCTAACACCTTTTGTCAAAACAAAAAAGATGAAAATCAAACTTGCATTCACTGCATAAGTCAATATGCCTTTGAAAATGCAAGTCAAATGCAATATAACTCATGTCTCACCATTTTCTTTGTAACTATATTCCTACTCTCACTTCCATGCTTTCTTCCATGTTGCTCCATACTTTTGGAGCTCCCTCCTGCCTCTGATTGAATAATGATTGTTCTTTCTTCTTTCAAACCACCCCTGAAAAGCATGGATGAGATTCTGTGCTGCATCTCTTAAACGCACAAAACTTGTAGCCAGGGTGGCTAACCTGGCTTTGAGACACCATTGCACCTGACCAATCATGGACTGCTCAGGGACTCAAAGAGACCCCCAGAATAATTCTGACCGCACCGAGTGCCTAACTTTTAGCAGCCTCCCAGATATACCCTATGGGCCCACAGGATTGCCCAAAATATTTGAAGTGCTGTAGTCCCACCTCTGACATGCCCCTCCTAGCCTTATCCCCACACCCAACTTGGCCCCTACACTCAGGTTTGCATGAGAGTCCAAATACAGAAGACTTACAGCTGTTTTCCTACTCCAGAGGAATCTTCGTCCAAATGATAGTGGGCCTATCAGGCTCCTTCATGCTGC
Source organism: Mesoclemmys tuberculata (assembly GCA_007922155.1). Classification (NCBI taxonomy): domain Eukaryota; kingdom Metazoa; phylum Chordata; order Testudines; family Chelidae; genus Mesoclemmys; species Mesoclemmys tuberculata. The sequence continues at coordinate 4,630,930 of ML677085.1, forward strand.
TTCAGCATTTTTACCTAGCCTAGGAGTGCCCAAACAGAGGTAAGGATTTCATTCCTTTTGTCTTCCCTAAAGTCTGTAAGAGTTAACTCAAAAGATAGTGCCAGACACATCATTTTAACAAAAATCCTCTATGATAAATGCATCTACATTTTATATCTGAATTGTTTTGTTCTTAGATTATAAAATTCTTGGGGTTGGGACTCTGTCTTGTACCCCTGGTTGAGAGCCACTGCTGTACATGTACCTCTAGGGTTACTCTTTGGTCTTTCAGGGGGGTACATCAACTCATCTAGATCAGTGTTTCTCAACCTGGGGGTTGCAGGGCCCAGTGGGGTCACAGGATGGATTTATGGGGATTGCAAGTGCAGAGCCAGAATTAGGGGATGGCAGGCAGGGCAACTGCCCAGGGCCCCACACCACAGAGGGCCCAACAAAACTAAGTTACATGCTTCAGTCCCGCTGTCGGGGGCTCAGGCTTCAGACATGATTCACAAGTAATAATCAGGCTTAAGTATCACACTGAAATGTTAGTACAATATTTATATTTCAATCAATTTATTTTATAATTCTATGGTAAAAATGTGAAAGTAAGCAATTTCTCAGTAAATAGCGTGCTGTGATACTTTTGTATTTTTTGTCTGATTTTGTCAGCAAGTAGTTTTTAAGCAAGGTGAAACTTGGGGTACACAAGACAAATCCAACTCCTGAAAGGGTACAATAGTCTGGAAAGGTTGAGAACCACTGTTGTACAGCACAATACACATCTGCTTCACTTAGATAAAATTATTTATTTGTATTATATTAGCACCCCCAAAAGCCCTATGCAGGGTCAGAGTCCAATTGTGCTGTAGAATGATAAAATAGTCTGTTCTTCCGGTTCCTGATCTCAGGCAAAAGAGAAATTAGTTTAGGTCACATGATACTGTTTCAGTCAGCACTGAGGAAAAAAAATGTGCAAGACATTATGTTCTGTAGACAGAGAACTTCAGTGTCCAGGAACATTAAGCTATCACCAGCTGCAAGAGTACTAAATTAATTAATTTTTTTCTTTTATTATTCATATGGATAGTGGACTTTTCCCCCTCTGAAATCAGTGTGAATATATGCCAGTTTAATTCTCTTGGATAACAACTTTGTAGTAGTTAAAATTATGCCTGAAATTTATCTATTATTAATGAAAAGAATTTCGAGATTAAGAAAAACAGGAATTTTTTCAAATTAATTTTGCATTTCAACATAAGTTTGTCACTGATCGGTATTCCCCTTTCAAGGAACAGATAAAAACAAGTAATAAAGATTTTTGATATCACCACTAAACACTTCCTTCTGCTGTTGCTTTAAGATTCCCCATAACCAAGAAAAGGGATTCTACAACCTTTGCATTTTGAATTGGAAGTAACCTAAGGCCTGGTCTGCACTGGCAATGGAAGTTGATGTAAAGCCGCTTACCTCAACCCCCTAAAGTATGCATCTCCACTCGCACATACATTCTGCCCATCTAAAGCGTGGTAAAAGTCGACCTAATAAAACCAGTTCCACAAGTGGCGTAGCACTGAAGTCAAATTCCATGGGTCGGATTTTCGTCAGTGTAGACAGAGCACAATGTAAATAGATACCATTGGCCTCCAGGAGGTATCCCATAACGTTCTGTTGTGACCGCTCTGGATATTCACATTCTGCTTTAATGTGGCCATGTAAACAGGAAATGGCTCCTCCCCTCAAGCCCCAGGAAATTTTTGGTTTGGATAGCATGGAGAGAGTTTTGTACCTGAGCAGCTCATGGCAACTGCATGGCCCAAACGTGCTCCAGCTTGCAGTCGACCAGAGGACTTGGATCTCATCAGTCTGTGGGGCGAACAGTCTGTTCTGGCTCAGCTTTAAGCCAGCAAAGAAATTTAGATATCTACGAGAAGATATCTTGTGGGATGTTGGAGAAGGGGCACAACAGGGACGTGCAGCAGTGCTGTGTTAAGATCAAAGAGCTGAGGCAGGCTTATCAGAAAACTACAGAAGCTAACAGCCATATTGGCTCCTCAACCAAAATATGCCACTTTTATGAGGACTGCAAGTGACTCTTGACAGTAACCCCACCACTGTACCACCACACACCATCGATACCTCCAAAGAATCCCAGTCCAGGATGAACGAGGAGAACTCTGTGGACAAGAAGGATGAGGAGAGCAGAGTGCAGGAGAGCAGGGTATCCATTTCTCCCTGAGCGCCAGGACCTGTTTGTTACCCCAGAGCAGCCCAAGCACACACAGGACAGCAGGACTAATCAAGATGCCAGAGAAGGCACATCTGAGTGTGTGTGTGGCAAATCTTATTTTTGCGGTTATGTCCCCTTTCCAGCTTTTTAAAAGAAGTTTGAGTTTTTGAGAGTATGGTCTTCCTGGGTGTTGGCAGACTTCAGTGGAGGGTTACTCCCAGAACAGACTATTTATGTGCAGAGAAATGCTCCGAGAATCCTCTGTGGATATCTGAAGGAAACTTACATGTAAGTAATCTGTTAACCTTTGCAGAAGGTTTCTGGGGAGGGCAGCCTTATTTCTTCCACCACAGTAAGAGACGTTTCCCTGCCACTCTGCTATTAAATGAGCAGGCATCATCACGGAACACAGTATAACAGCATAAGGACCAGGCCTGTACCCCGATACTTGCAGTAAAGCTTCCCTTTCCGCTTGTGTTACCCTCAGGAGACTGATATAACACATGGTCACCTAGGGAAGATGGCACAAGTTTAAAGTACCTGACCAATACAGTCACTCCGTATTATTCCTCTGTCTTGGAAGGGGTCCCTGGGTGCCTCCCCAAGACTATTCCTAGTCCTAGTACTGTTGCAATGGCCATTATGGTTCAGGACACCAGTTGCCCTATATTTTCTGCTGCTACAATTCACCCGCCATGCCCTCTAATCTGTTCTGCCCACCTCCTCCCATACCCTCGTTACCATGTTACAGGGGAGCCCAGTGATCCCTTTCCTTGTGCAAGTGCGGATTGTAGATTTTAGTGCTAATGAAGCCTCTAAAACAGATGCAAGGGCCCCTTGCTTACCATGTCTGAAATACCACTCCAACCTGTCCGTTTTGTACAGATTGGATTGCGGCTCTGGCTTCACCTTGTGAACATGAAGGGGAGTTCTTTTTACACTGTAACATTTGTTTTACTACTTTGGGTCAGCTAACAATGGCAACTTTGTGCTTTACTTTTCTTACAGTTGACACTTCGGCCTTCAGCGCCCTCTTGTAGAACTCCTGCTTAAAGACTTTCCCAGACTAGGAAGCGGAAAATCCCCCCGCAGGATGACATGTTCAGTGAACTAATGAACACCTCTGTGGTTGCTGACACAGAGCTCAGAGCCTGGAGGATGTCCTTGTCTGAAAAACTAGACATGGACCACAGAAGAGCTGCACAGGAGCAGGAATGTCACATGCAACAGGAGATGTGTGTTATGAGGGATCAGACCAACATGCTGAGGCGTCTGGTAGAGCTCCAGGAAGAGCAGCAGCAGCAGCCTCCCTCTGCAGCCCCTCCAAAACGCTCCGCCACCTACCACTTTGTTATCAGACCCCACCCCCAAGCACTCTAAGAAGAGGCTGAGCAGGTGCAGTACGTGCTGCACTCCATACCAGTGGAGGCGAGCAGAAGGATGCGACAGTCACTTTAAGAACTGCACGCAACCACGGTTGCTTGCACAGTGACACCTTACCATGTTAACTTATCCTCCTTTCCCCCCATTGAAATGGTTCACAAATACAACTTTGCAGCATTAAAAAACATTTGTCTTTATTCATTCACAGAAGAGGAGGGGGCTACTGATGCAAGAGTGGGGGATGGGAAAGAAAAGCACAGCACAGACGTACATTACTGCGGTTCATTGCAAAACCGGTTTTTCAATGCTTCCCACAGGCGAAGCGCTCTATGGTTGGCTCTGAGCATAGCACTGGAATCTGGCTGCTCAAAATTTGTCCCCAGCCTATCAGCCTCCATGGCACAACCCTGGGGGAACTTTTCACCCTTAGGTTCAAACAAATTTTGGAGTACACAGCATGCAGATATTACTGATGGGATGTTCTTTTCCCTGATGTCAAGTCCAGTAAGATCTGGCTTTTAAACAGCCAAACACACATTCCACCACCCTTCTACACTTGCTGAGCCTGTTATTGAAACACTCCTTCTCGCTGTCCTGGTGCCCGGTGTAGGGCTTCATTAGCCAGGGGAGCAAATGGTAGGCAGCATCCTTCAGGATCACTATTGGCATTTCAACATCATCACTATTTATTTTTTGGTCAAGGAAAAAAGTGCCTGCCTGTATCTTTTTGAACCAGCTTCAGCTCCTAATGATGCATACGTCATGCACCTTTCCAAACCACCCCACACTGATGTCAGTGTAACATCATCTGAGATCCACAAGGGCCTGCAACACCATTGAGAAGTATCTCTTTCAGTTTATGTATTCGTGGCAACATGGTCAGGTGCTAGGACAGGGAAACGTGTGCCATCTACTGCCCCCCACAATTTGGAAACCCCATTGCGGCAAACCCGTCCACAATGTCCTGCAAGTTTTCCAAAGTCACTACCCTTTGCAGAAGAAGCCTACTGATGGCCCTGCATGCTCGCATCACAGCAGCTCCCACGATGGATTTACTAACTCCAAATTGATTCCCAACTGACCGGTAGCAGTCTGGGGTTGCCAGCTTCCACAGACCAATGGCCACTTGCTTCTCCACTGTCAGAGCTGGTCTCAAGCAAGTACTCACACTCCAGGGCTGGAGACAGCTACACGTAAAGTTCAAAGAAAGTGGCCTTTCACATATGAAAGTTCTGCAGTCACTGCTCATCATCCCACACCTTCATAATGATGCAATCCCACCAGTCTGCGCTTGTTTCCCGGGACCAGTCCATGGAACACGAGTTCTGAAGATGATGCGTGAGCCTGCAGCAAATGGGAATTGTTCCACTCTATGGCTTGTAGCAGGACAGCCTCAGTAACATCGCTATTTTCCATGCTGTGGCTCCTGCCTCACCTTTAAAAATACTGCAGGACAAGCCATGAAGTATCTGTGATGCTTACAACGATAGTGCAGAGCTGAGCAGGCTCCATGCCTCTCTGGAAACGGAGTGCGTGTGGCATAGGAAAACAGCGCGAAAAAGTGTTTGCAGTTTGTTTGGGACAGGAAAGGAAGGGAACTCGTTGCATCATGGGAGGATGACACTTCCCAAAAGCCTCTGCAGCTAGTTGCACTGTGTGATAGCTATCCACAGTGTACTGCTTTGAATGTCAACCCAGGCGTGGTGAGTGTCAACGCAAGAGCGTTGGAAAGGGTCTATTTTTAGAAGAAGCATGATCACACTCCTGCGACATCTAAAATTCAGAAGGTAAAAGTTGATTTAAAGTAAATCGACTTCAGTCTGCAGTGCAAACATACTTTAAAATCCAGTTGAGTAATTTCTGCTCTTTATCTTACAGAATTTTAACTTGTTCACTACCAGACCCAGGAAGAGACCAACACTGTAGAATAGTATGCCCAAGTGGTGAGAAGCAAGAAGTATCTTTTGAGGAATAGGTTTCTGATACACAGTGGATACAAAAGGGTAACAATGCCTTAAACATTCTTCCTGCAACCTCTGGAATAATCATATTTAGTATTTATATAGTACTTTCCATCCAAGGAACTCAAAGTGCCAGAAACTACACAGAAGAATCTGATTTTACGGATTGGCACAACAGCAGCCAAGGCTATCACCTAAAACCTCAGCAATTTCCATGGAAATCCATACCAAAGGTTTGAATTTTTTAACTGAATTTTTCATTGAAAATACCAAAATACCAGAAAAACGATGGTACTACAATACAGTAGGGAAAACAATAATCTCAATTGAGAGAATAATAATTCTAGATAGAGTTTAATAAACAAACTACAGGTTCATACTCACAATACTGACCCTAATCCTTGCCTACTGTTCAGTCTCCCCTATGGGGGCAACCAGAATTACCATGACAGAGTGAAATTTTCAGATGACAAAAAGTGGACATAACCAGCTCAACACCACCCACTACACTCAACGGGACTATTCCAGTTGGCACAATTTAGCGCATCCCTTAGTCTGCTCTGAATTACATCAAGGGCCCTCTAGTCCCTAATAGTTCCAGGATATAAAAGCAGAAAGGTAACTTAAGCTTGGTCTACACTACAGCAATAGGTCAACATAAAGCATCTTATGTAGACCTAATTATAGTCAGTGTACACACAACTGCTTTGCCACTGATGTAAGTGCCCTACTATACTGACATAACTCTACCGCCACAAGAGGTGTAGGGCTTATATTGATGTAGTCAAGGCAATGGAGTGTACATGTGGACACTGCAGGTTACTTACATCGGCTATTAGCTGTCATTCTTGTCTATTATATGGCTCCATGCTAGAGCTGTGAAATTGTCAAAGCCGGTTGAGTGGGGAGCTCCAGCTAGAGTCCAGCTGCTTTCAGGCTCCCCGCTCCCCTCCAGGCTTCTGTCCAGGCTCCCTGCTGGTACCCCAGGTGATGCCCTGATGCTCCTGGCTCCTCAGACTCCCCATTCCCAGCTGGGCTGCCCCCTTATACTTATTATACTACTAATATATTAATTTTTGTACTACTTACAATCTTTTAAAACATTTCAATAAAAAAGTATGCTGAATCTATGAGCCTCCATAAAAAAAAATACTGAATTAAAAGCAGCTTTTCTATTACAAAAGAATCCAGGAGAGCATCTAACTTTTGAGGTCAAGTTTTATAAATATGGAACAACAGATCAGCCTAAGTAACTCAGGAGACTATCATTTTCAAGAGACATAAGTGAGTAGGAAATTAAGCTCCAATTACTTTCACTTAGTCATATTAGAAAATTTTCCCAGGCTGACCTGAAATAATCAGTTTAATTCAGCCTTCAGTTAATCTCTCTCTTTAATATATCATTTAATTGTAAATGATAAACATCTTTTGATAAGAGAAGTTGTGTGTATGCAAAAACATTTAAGGTTTTGTTCAATAAAAATTCATATGCAAGTTGTATGTTTAATTAACTTCTGATTATTATCCTAAAGCAGCTTGACACAAATCATGAGCAAAAAGTTAATTATCTAGTAAATAAGCAATATATCACTTAAGATTTTCTAACATACTAAAATTGTACAAGGATCTCAGATCTGAAAATATTTAAGCTATATAATTGTCTAAAGAAAGATATTTATTTATAGTGTATCCTCCTAGATAGCAAAAAGATGTACCTAATCTAATGTAAAGGCTCTACTTAGTTATAAATCAACATAATTTAATGGGTATATCAAACAATGAGACCGCACCTTTCTTTAGAAAGTAACTGAAGTACAAATGGAAAATTAAAATCGAGGTTTTCCACTTGGTGATTTAAATCAATCTATCCTTAATAAAACCCAGGTCTCCTAACTTCCAGTCCAGTGCTCCATCCTTTAGGTCATGTTAACAAAATGATCGATGTCCCAGAGATTACGGTTGAGTGGAGAACCATGGTGTGCCCAGATCTTACCAAGAGGTAGTTAATGAGCAAGAAGTACTTCTTTATTGAGAAAAAACAGTGTCAATTTTCTTGATGTAGACCGTTTAACGTAAGTCCAGAATGGGTTACATTTATCCCCGTTTTCCTTATGTATATACATACACACACTTTACAAATTACACTTTTCTGAGCAGTAACATGTGCCATATCTAGAACAGTGACAACATATGTGAAGTCCAGTGTTACATAATTTATTTTTAACTAATAACCATGAAACACAAACTTTGAGATTATCTTTTGGATTTACCTGGTAAAAATTGAATAATTGCTTACAACAGTCTATTACTACATATCTATTTATACAATTTCTGTAATTCATTCTTAATCCAGAAAGACTAAATTATGAACTATTTTAAAATGGTGATTACAAAGGATATTTTAGAATGCTTGTATTTGGGACAGTTTGCTTACAGTAGTGTTCAACTGAAAGTATGGGTCAGAGAAATGTAAACCCTGTTAGCTTGTGAAAGCAGAACTCTAGCAACATGGCAGCACCCAGTGTATAAATTGGTTGTCCTATTGTTTGTCACAGAACAGTCAAGCAGAATCAAATTCTCATGACCTACAAACTCTGATACAAGGAAGATTAAGGTTTCACTCTGCTCGATATAGCATATGCTCAGAAAGTTATATGGGCACATGATATAACTTTTGCACAAAAGCATATTTTCTAATGGAGATGATCATCCAAATTGTACAAAGAAAAGGTGGTTATTTACCTTTCTAAAACATGGTAACTTACCAGTAACTGTTGTTCTTCGAGATGTGTTGCTCATATCTATTCCACTTAGGTGAGCGCACACCTCCATGCACGGGTTCCCAGAACTTTTTGTCCTTAGCAGAGATCATAGGGTCGGCTCAGGCACCCCCTGGAATGCCGCACTCGTGCCACGGTACATAGGGCACAGCCGACCCTTCACCCCCTCAGTCCCTTCTTTCTGCCAACTCAGACAGCAGGGACGGAGGGTGGGTGTGGAATGGATATGAGCAACACATCTCGAAGAACAACAGTTACTGGTAAGTAACCATGTTTTCTCCTTCGAGTGATAGCTCATATCCATTCCACTTAGGTGAATACAAAGCCGTACCCTGGAGGTGGGTAGGAGTTACAGGTGAGCTGCCCGCAGCACAGCTCTGCCAAATCTCACATACTCTGTCGCCTGCTGGGCGATGGCGCTTGAGCTCTGGTTGAGTGCACTATGATAGTTCTTGAAAGCGGCACCTTTGCCTGCTTGTAGCCAAACTTGATGTAGGACATAATCAACGAGGAGATGCGCTGGGTAGAGACAGGTGAGCCTTTCATCTGGTCCATGACTGCAACAAAGAGCTGCGTCGATTTCCGGAACGGCTTCATACGCTCAGTGTAAAAAGCCCAGGGCTCTTTTCACATCCAGTGGATGCCACCTCCTCTGCTCCTCCGAGCTGTGGTTTGGGAAAACACGGGGAGAAAAATATCTTGATTACAATGAGACTGGGAAACCACCTTGGGTAGGGAGGCCAGATGTGGCCTGGGCTGGACCTCGTTCTTACAGAACACAGTATAAGAGGCTCCAAGGTCCAGGTCTTAATTTCGGAGACTTTCCTAGGTGAAGTAACAGCCACCAGGAAGGCTACCTTCCATGAAAGCATGAGTCGGGGACGTGAAGTCATGGGATCACAGGATCTCGAGAGGGCCAGGTTGACATCCCAGGGACGCACCGGATCGTGTACCAGCGGATAAAGCCTCTCCACCCCCTTGAGGCACCTGACCGATATGGGGAGGGAAGAACAGAGATCTCTCTACTAGGGGCTGATTGGAGGGCAGATGGCCACCAAAAGAACCTTTAGCGAGGCCTGTGCCAGACCCTGGAACTTTATCTGGAGCAGATACCCCAGGGTTGTCTGCGCTGGTGAGAGGCTTGGCAGAATGCCCCGGGACTCCACCCAAGAGGTAAACCGTTTCCACTTAGTCATATACGACTTGTGTAGAAGGTTTCCTGCTGCCAAGCAAGACATGCTGGGCCTGCACCAATCAGGCCCTCTCTCCCCCTCTGTCAGCCATAGCGCCTCCAAGCCCGGGTGCGACAGAAAGCTACGGTCCTGGGAGAGAACGTAACACCACCTTGGAAGCTGCATGGGCAGGGCAATTGATCGGTCCAGCAGGATGCTGAACCAGTACTGCCTCGGCCAGGCCAGAGCAATGAATAAGACATCCATGCTGTCTCACCCTACTTCCAAGCAGGGTATTGGGCTGGATGGGAATGGGGGAACGCTTCAGAAATCAGCCCGGACTGTCGACCTTGGAGCGAGCAGAGCCTTGGGCACTTTGCGTTTCAGGCTGCCACAACCAGGTCCAGTTGGGTAATACCCCCCTTTTGGAGACCGTAGACACTACCTATGGGTGTCGCGACCAGTCATTGTGGGGTAGAAACGACCTGCTGAGGCGATCCATCTCATCACTCCCGGGAGGTAAGAGGCAGTTAAGTGGAAATCGTGCCTCACTGCCAGATCTCACGGGTAGATAGCTTCCTTGCAGGGAGCCGGGGAGCACACTCCTCCCTGCCTGATTATGTACAGCATGGCTGCAGTGCTGTCCGTCCGCATCTGCCTCAGTCTGCCTGTCAAGAATTGGAGGAGCACCCTGTACACTAGGCGAATAGCCCTCAGGTCCTTCTAGTGTAGGAAGGCTAGGGCGGGCAGGGGAACTATGACCACCCAATTCAGTGGGTGACAGCTCGGCAGAATACCGAGGCCAACCATGCTTGAAGCGATCTGAGCCTCCGGCGAGCTAGTCTCGCTACATATGTGCAGGCCACCATGTTGCCTAATAGCTAAAGGCGGTGCCTAGCTATTGACATGGGCACTGATACAGCTAGGAGATGATATAGCCATCGCCTCAAAATGTGGCTGAGGCAGGAAGACTCTGGCTTGGGGGGCATCTCAGATGGCCCCAATGAATTCTATGTATTGCACTGGGGTTAGTGTGGACTTCTGCTCATTTATAATGTAACAGGGTAAGGGGGGGGTAGATGTACTCCGCCCAGTGGGTCCTGCGCTCTTCCGGCCCGGCCGGTGGTGCAGCTGGGGGAAGGTGAGCCGGAGGGGTGGGGAGGAGACGGGGCCTGCTCTGCCCCTGAGTCCTGCTACCTTCCCTTTGGGTCAGTCCGTGGTCCGCTCCCTGCTTCCCCAGCTGGGTCCTCTGCCTCCAGTGTTGTGGCAGCAACCGTAGGAACTTCAAGCTTCTGCAGATTGCAGGCTGCAAACTGCAGACTGCCAACTCCAAACTGCCAACTCTAATCTGCAGGTTTTCAAACTGCAAACTCCAATCAGTAAACTGTAAACTCCAACCTCTACTCTCCAAACTCCACACCTCCTTACTCCAGACTCCTCACTCCACCCCTGCCTGCCTGAACTGAAGGCTTTAAGTGTTTGGGGCGGGGCTCCTTGATTGGCCCCAGGTGTCCTAATGGCCTAAACAGCCCCAGGTGGCCTAATTAGTTAAGCAGCCCCTGCTGAATCACCCAGGGAATAGGGCTTTGCTGAGCCTGGGGCTAATATACATGCCTTCCAGCACCCTTGCATAGCCGTCTGGCCTGACCCTGTCACAATAAGCTGTCCCAGCTTGCTGCACATGGAGCAAGTGAGTGTCCTGGTCCCCTGTACATGAGTCCTGGGCCCGCCCCATATCACCTAATCATCCCGGTAAGGGGATGTTTGCGCACCCCTTTGTCTCAGGTGAGCAGCCACTACCGCCCATGCGTGAAGCAGAGTAAGCGCCTGATGCTGGGAAGGACAGGCACCCAAAGCATGCGTCCTTGAGGTCGAGAGCGACACACCAATCTCCCGGGTCCAGAGAAGGGATTATGGGGGTAGGGAAACCATGCAAAACCTGAGTCATTTGACCTGCTGTTTAGCCAACACAGGTTCAACACAAGTCTCAGATGTCCTCTTGCCTTGGGGGTGAAGCAGTACTTTGGATAGGACCTCTTCCCCTTTCCACCTTGAGGAACCATATCAACGCTCCTATAACGAGGAGCGTGTCAACCTCCTGCAAGAGGAGTTACTTGTGAGAGGGGTCCCTGAAGAAGGACAAAGGTGAAAGACTTGGGAAACGGCATCGTTTGCTGCTTCAGGCAGATGTGAACTAGGGGTAACTCATACCCATTGAAACTTGAGTCCACGCGTAAGCCTCCTGGTGAACTTCAGGAAAGGGCGGGCAGATCCAAGAGGGCAGTAGGGGCGTCCCCTCGGGTGTGTCACCACTAGGAAAGGTGCAAACCTGCAGCTCCCACAGGCCAGCAAAGAGGCTTTGGACTACAGAGGGGGCCCTGTACGATTGCCCATCTGGGGTGCCCCTGCTGGGGGCTGAGGACGAGATGGGTTGATTCCGTGCTCTAAACTTTTATTCCTGTCCCTCGTTCTATAGGGTTGGAAGGGCCTAGAGGCCTTGGCTGCTGCTGCACCTGAGGCCATGACTGGGAAACCGGGTCACGTACAGGCCCAGGGAGCGAAGCGTGGCCCCGGAGTCCTTCAGACCGTGCAACTTACAGCGGTCTGAGTGGAGAAGAGGGCCAACCCATCAAAGGAGGGGTCCGAGGATTGCAGCCACGAGCACCTCTTCATGGAAATGGTGGAGGCTATGGCCCTACCTGCCGAGTCAGCAGCATCACCGGTGTCTGGAGCTCTGCCCTAACCACTGTGATAACTTCATCCAGGACAGTGGCAAAGTCTGCGGCCTGGTCCTGGGGCAGGGTCTCAGCAAACCCCCCCAAGGGAGTTGCACAAAATAAATTATATCTCCTCAGGAGGAACTGATGGCTGGCAATCCTGAACTGCAGGGTTGTCATGGAATAAATCTTTGTCCCAAACAAATCCACCTTTTTGTTGACCTTGTTTTTGGGAGTGAAACCAGGCTGACCATGCCTGTCCCACTGGTTGGCTACGTAAACTGAGAGTGCAGCACCAGGGTTCCCGGGCCGGGTAAGTGAACAATTACTCGAGCCCTTTGGCCGGGACATAATACTTCCTCCCAGCCACCTTCGACGTAGTGGCGACTGAGGAAGGGCTTTCCCACAGGGCCTTATCAATTTGAGAGCCCTATTGTGGACAGGTAGGGCTACTCTCGCTGGGTTAGCCACCGGCAGCACATTGAAGGCCAATGATACCCTCATGGTGCACCCTGAACATCTCCAATGGCGCCATGTGGTCCCAGGAGACTGCCTCGCCCGGGGATGAGGAAGAGGACTGCCGAGGCCTGTCCTGCGGGTGCTCCCCTGCATGCTGAAGCAATGTACCCATAGAGGGTCCCCTTCATGATGGAGTGCTGCTTCCATGAGGAGGGCTTTGATGTTTGATTCAAAAGCCCTGTGGAGCTTGTCTTTTCTCCTTCCTTTTTTTTTCCCCCTCCCCCCTCTTTTCCCCACCCAGCACTTAAGGTACCAATGGGGGCGGGGGGTGTCTGTCCATCCATCCATCCGTCCTATATCCAGGCAGCCGGGACATGGCCCAACCACCTTAAGTCTCTCAGGGACTTCTTATCTAACAACTACTTAAACTAACTACAGTACTTAGGAGAACAAAGAGATCAAATAAAGGGGAATGGCACTTACGGAGAGCAAGTGCTAGTTCCAGCAACTCTCACAGGCGGAAAAAAAGAGACTGAGGGGGTGTAGGGTCAGCTGTGCCCTATGTACTGTGGCATGAGCACGGCACTCCAGGGGGTGCCTGAGCCGACCCTATGGTGTCTGCTAAGGGGAAAAAGTTCCGGGAACCCATGCACAGAGGTGTGCACTCACCTAAGTGGAATGGATATGAGCAATTATTCGAAGAAGAACTGTTGTTCTTCGAGATGTTTTGCTCATGTCCATTCTATTCTTGGTGTGTGCGCGTCCACATGCATGGCACCCAGAATTCTTTTCCTTCTTAGCAGTATTCGTAGGGTCAGCTCCAGCACCCTCTGGAGCCCCACACTTATGCCGCAATATATAAGGCGCCCTGCGCCCACCCCCCTCAGTTCCTTCTTGATGTTAACTCTGACAGCAATCGGGTCATGGAATGGACATGAGCAACACATCTCGAAGAACAACAGTTACCAAGGTAAGTAACCATCTTTTCTTCTTCAAGTGCTTGCTCATGTTGATTCCATTCCAGGTGACTTACCAGCAGTACCCTTGGAGGCAGGTTTGGAGTTCACAGATGTCCCATCTGTAGCACTGCCCTCCCAAAGCTGGCGTCACCCCAAGTCTGCAGGACAATGGCATAATGGGATGTAAAAGTATGGACCAAGGCCCAGGTATCAGCTCTACAAATGACCTGTGCCAGGAAAGCTACCGACAAGGTTTGAGCCCTGGTGGAATGGGCTGTGACTATCTCCTGCGGAGGTAAGTTTGCCTGCTCATAGCATAGCTGATGCAGGAGGAAATCCTCTGAGAGGAGACAAGTAGTCCCCTCATCCTCCCTGCCAGTGCAATGAAGAGTTGTGTGGGTTTACAAAAGGGCTTGGTCCTTTCAGTGTAGAAGGCTAGTTCCCGTGTAACATCTACGGTATGCCATCTATGCTCCTCACTGGAATTATGCAGTTTACAATAGACCACCGGTAGGAATATATCCTGGTTGTTATGAAACTGGGAAACTATTTTGGGCAGGAAAGCCAGATGAGGTCGCAGCTGTACCTTATCCTTCTAGAAAATCCTGTATGGCTGTCCCAAGGTAAGCACTCTTATCTCAGAGACCCTATGTGCTGATGTAATAGCCACCAGGAAGGTCACTTTCTAGGAGAGAAGCGATAAGGAGCAAGTCACCACAGGCTTAAAGGGATGCCCCTATAGCTTTGATAAAACTAAGTTCAGGTCCGAGTCCTTTGAGGAGTCTGGCCATCATATAGTGGGAAACTTCCCTTGGACTGGCAGGTGAAAAGTTGAAATGGCCATGAGGTGAACTCTTATTGATTAGATTGCATGGCCTTCTCCCTTGAGGTACAATAAGTAGTCTAGAATAGAGTGTACCGAGGCCTGCAGCAGCAGGATATTGCAATTCACGGCCCAGCAAGAAAATCTCTTCCATTTAGGTCGATAGAATGCCCTGGTAGAGGATTTCCTGCTGCCCATCAGAACCTGCTGGACCTGAGATGAGCATGCCCTCTCATCTGTATTTAACCATTCAGCCTCCATATTGGCAAGTGTAGGGATACTAAATCTGGAAGTAGGAGCTGGCCATTGTTCTGCAACAGATCTGGCCAACAGGGCAGTTCCAGAGGTGAGACAATTGAGAGTTCCAGCAACATGCTGAACCAATATTGTCTCAGCCAACCAGGAACTATTAAGAGCATGTCTGCCTTGTCATTCTTGATTTTTAGCAGGAATCTGAATTAGAGGTGTTGATAGAAAGGCGTACAGGAGCATTCCCATCCATGAGAGGAAGAAAGCATCAGACCGAGACCCTTTGTCAACCCTGTGAACTGGGCATAACAAGTCGCATTTCTTGTTCATCTTGGAGAAAAAAAGAGATCCACTTGGAGAGCTCCCCACCTCTGGAAGATCATATTGGTGAGGTAAGAAGGATCTGCTGAGCCAATCAGCCATGACAGTCTTGCTTATAGACAGGTGTGACACCATAAAGTGGTGAGGTGCTACAGAAGCAAAGCTTTCTGACAAAGGTTCGATGAGTGTGCCCTTCCCAACCTATTGATTTCCAGGAAACTTCCAGGAAATGTGAAATTGCATTATATATAGGTTTGTTTGTTTCTAACTGAACTTCTGCTAAACTGGAATATAGGCTGATCCCTCTCACTATGTGTACTTCAAGTACAATAGTCAGCCGGTAGAACTTCCCTCTCCCCTTCCGTCTAGAGCAAGCTTTCACCAACCAGTCTTTGTTTTTCCTACACAGGATTCAGACCTATAAACAACTCTTACAGCTGTTAGAAGATGGAGGCTGCAGCATCTCCAACAGGTTGGATTGATTGAAATCAAAATGACTTAAATAACCAAATTTTAATGATGATTTAAAATCAGCAAGCAGGAAACCTTGACTTAAAATGACTTAATTTCATTTTGAATATGTTCATTTTTGGTTATTTGGTTGATCCTCATTAGTTAGTAACCATTCAAACATGATTATATACAATTAAAGAGTCTTCACACTAAATCTGGTGCTTTTTGCTAACCAAGACAACATACTATACCTATACATTTATTTAAGCAATTATATCGCTTAACTTACGTTTATTCAAATTATTAATTTTTATGTTCGAAAGTGCTGAGTGATACATTTCTTTTTACATTGGATTTATGTTAAGTTCTATTTAGATTGAAATTCAAATTCAATTGAAAATGTACAAAAACAGTATTTTAAATTATTTTATTAACTAAAACCGCCTTAAAATGCTGGATGAATGAGGAAAAAGTTATCAAAATTTGTTAACCCTAGTCCAGGCCCTGCATCCCAGGTTGTGAACAGGTGGGTGTAAATTAGGGCTTCCACAACCTGTCTCTCTATTCCAGAGTTGCTGCCATCCTGCAAGTGAACAGGTGTTGGCCCTAATATTCCATTGTTAACTGAAGATTGGCACTGGACCAGCAGCACTGGACATGAATACATGAATGCCTTCTGCAAGCAGATTCATGAAGTCAGCCGTAGCAAGTCAACAGAAACCAAAGATGGACGGGTTCTCTTCTGGAGATGGGCAGATCAATTTCTGGGAAGTGCATGTTGCTTATGTGCACCTATTGGAACCACTATCAGCCTAGATTGAGGCAGGTTGGTCTTCTCTGACATACCATCCATTCAGTTTTAAGGGTGATGGCATCTCAAAGTCAACGTTTATCTGTAGTTAATTCTTCTTACCAGTCCTTCAAGATTTTAGAATGAGTAGATCCCAGCCTCTCAATGTATTTTTTCATTCATAGACTGGAAGAAGAAAACAAGCTTTCCACCTTTTTCCATCTCCTAGTTGGCTTCTTAACTTTAAATAAACTAGTAACTGAACTGAAAAACTGAAATTAAGAAAATATTCTATTTGCACCTCAAGAAGAGGTTACTGCTGTCAAAAGCTGGTTTAGCACTTCAACAAATTCTGATTCCATATTCCCGATTCCCAGCCAATTAATTCCATCAGCTTAGTGGTCTGACTTTCTTTAAAAGTTATCAGAAGATATGTACTGATTAATATTTTTTGTATTTAATTTACATGATTGTAAGTTTAGACCTTAAGTTAAGTTATCTATTTCAAATTTAATTTTAAAATATAAACCTGTATTTATGTCATTAATTTTTATCCACTCAGCGCTTCAAAAAAAGAAAATTGAGGTGCGGCCTCACTTGTGGAAGTGAAACCATGCCCATTGTGGCTAGGCCATTCATAACAATTGCATAATTCAAAATACTAGACTTCAACATAAACCACTGCTAACAAGCTCTCATACTACTATTCAGAAAAGATCAACCCAAATAATCAGTGACATTGCTGAGTTAGAAAACTCTAAACTGGTGGCGTTAGATAACCTATCACCTCTACACAAATTTGGTCGTATCACATACCTTGAAGTAAGTATAGGAAATCCTAAAGATTAAATCTGTGCCCACCTGCCTGATGAATGCCAGCAAAAACAGAAATTTTCAAGGCCTCGTTCAGAAAAGCAAATCTTCCAATGTCCTTGGAAAAAATATCTATCCAGTTCTCAAAATCATCGTAATTGATGCAGAAAATGTAAATTAACAGTAACAAATCAAGAAAAACACCTGTCATGGTACAGAGTTAAATGAAGTCCTCTGATCAATGTGCAACAGCAGTCAAAATCTAAAGTGTTAGGATGCGCACAGAATAGGACAGAAAATATTACTAAAAATATTTTGACATTATAAAAATAAATGGTACATCCTCATTTGAAATGCTGCATTCAGTTATGCTTATCCTACCTAATATATATCAGAAATAGAAGAGGTTTAGAAATAGATAAGAACAACTGGAGTCACAAAAAAACTTGTATACAAAGAGACTGAAAAGATTTAGACAGTTCATTTAAGAGGAGATGAGAGTAAGAGCAGACTAATAAAGGCATACAACACAATGGACTGAATGGTGAAGGTGGATAAAGTGACCAGAAGCACCCATTACCATAATACAAGAACAAGAGTACATTCAACGACAGTGAAAGGCAGCGATTTTAAAACTGAGAAAAGGAAATATGCTTTTACAATTGCAATGTGGAACTCATGGCCAAGGAGGCCAAGAATATAGCAGAATTTTTAAAAGGCCTGGATATTTACATGGATAATGAGACTCTCCCAAGTTAAAACAGTAAAGACATTTTCGAAAGTTTGGAAATCATAAAAATGTTCATACTTCAAAGCAGAAGGAGAGTTAGGAAATAATTTGATATACTAGCTACTGGCAGACATAGCATAGTGAATTAAATAGATCTTTGATACCAATGTTCCTATCATTCCAACTGCCATCTCATCTCTAAACTCCCAGTTCCTGGGCAAAAATCACGGAGAAAGTAGCAGTAACAAAGATAAAGCAAATATATCTGCTTACAATTTTGATCCTTTATAACCCAAGTTAAGGGAGGGCCACAGCATAGAGACAGCTCTAATAATACTAATGAGTAGCCTCCTCATGTCAAAACAAGACAGTGAACAGCCCTAGGCAACTGTTGCTCATCATCTCAATAACCTCTCATTTACAAAGCCCTGAAGCAATCTATTCTGCCCTTCCTACTATCTAAAACAGACAGGTTGTGAGACATGAAAGTAATCAATAAAATAAAATAACTGTCAGATATGTATTTCCTTTTCAACATGTGTAACCTGTGTTCTCATAAAAATATCATGTCTGCAAAAAATCAATACCTGGATGAAAAATAAACAGCTCAAACTGAACCTGGAAAACAGCAAATAATGTTGATGGAATTATTCCCCCATCCTAAGGAGCTATCCAAAATACTGACTTCCCCTACCACTGAAAGCATATGCCCTCAGATCATGAAAATATTGCAAAGTCTTGGCGTCCTGCTGGATTCATTAAACCAGATAGCAACAGTGGTGAAAAATGCTTTCCTCAGCTTCTGCTTGCTATGAGACTTTATTCTTTCCTATTTATTGAGGTTCCAGCTACAGTAATCCATATATTAAACACTTCCAGAATGAGTCATTGCAAGTCACTGGAGCTGTAAGTGGATGCAACAAGGGCATTCCAACTGAACAAGAATATGGCAGCTCCCCTCCTCAGCCATTGAAGCCCCTGAGAAGACTTGTAGTGAGGCAAAGTGACCTCCCTCCAGTTTAGAGGCAGTTAAATCCCCCAGTGGGTACAACTAAGCCTGCCCTGCCCCCCTCGCCAGAAGTGAAGGGGCAGGGCAGGATGTATAAGAGTAGGGCACGGCAACTCAGTTGCAAGTGGACCAGGGAAGGAGACAGATGTCCCTCCCAGAGAGCCAAGCCCTCAGCAGGATCCACAACTGGCCACAAAGAAGACCAGCAACCCACTCTCCCAGGAGACAGATGACCCTGGGGAGAGACTGGAGGAAGAGCCAACTGACTGCAAGCATACAAGCCAGGGCCCAATGGTGATGGAATGACAACAGGAATGGGTAGGAAGTAGCCCAGGGAAACCTGACACTGGTCCAGTTGTACTGCCAGGACTTGGTGAGATCACCTGCCACTGCCAGTGCCCTAGGCTGGGACCAGTGGAGTAAAGTGGGCCCAAGTCCCCTAGGCCCAACCCCACACATGGTGCTGGCTATGTTCCCCATCTTAGGCCAGAAGGCCTGCACCACAGACTTTGTTGCTTGCCCCAGCTAGGTTGAGGACTATAGACCGTCTAAATGCTCTGCCCTACCTAGAGGGCTGGGGCCACAGCATGTTATTTGCCCCAGCCAGGACGCAGAAGGTGACAGACTGCTTAACTGCCCTGTCCCACACAAAGAACTAGAGCCAAAAGACTGTTGTTCACCCAGGAAGAATACTGGGTTACCAGTGACTGGTGGTGTGCAGGGTCCTCCTCTTGGAGACCTGGTCTGTTATTTGGGCCATTGCACTTCCTCAAGTCAGACCACCTGATAATTCCAGTGGACAACTTGATTTCCCAACACTAGCGGAAGGGGGCGCTATGCCCTGGAAAGCAAGGAGTGCTACAGGACTCCACTTCTATCCTCTACCCGTCCCCACTGAATTCTAGGTTGTTCCCAAGAGCAATTCAAGGCCCTGGTCCTGATGCCCAAACCCTTCAGCTATGTTTACACTGCGGCTGGCAGTGAGCATCCTCACCAAAGCAGACAGACTTGCACTAGCAGGGCTTGAACTAATGTGCTAAAAATAACTGTGGACATTACTGCTTGGCCTCATCTGAAGCTCCCAAGCTTAGGGCGTTGGGTGGGCTTGAGAGCCTGAGGTGCAGTACAAGCCACAATGTCCATACTGCAATTTTAGCATGCTAGCTCAAACCTGCTAGTGAGAGTCTGTTTACCAAGGCTGGGAGGCTAGCACCCAGCTAGAGTACAGGCATATCTAAGGAGCTCAGGACTCAGCTGTGGGAGAATGTATCTGACAAAATCCAGGACAAAGTAATGAAAGCTTGTGCTAAAGAATTCCTACCAATGGGTTTCATGAGTAGAAACAAGCTATCAGAGACAATTAGATATCTAAATCTGACTAATTTTAAAACATGCTGCAAGATCCAACTATTTGCTAAAGCCTTTCCACCACAAAGCAAATTCATTTAAGAAAAAACAAAACAAAAAACAAACAAATAGAACTTCCAAGAATCTGGGAAGGATGAACAGTATAATCCTCTATGAAGTCCATCAAAAACATCATGAGGCAGATCTAATTTACCTAAATAGCATATGTAGAAACTTCAACAATGGCTGCTTTATAAAAAATAATAATAAATTAGGTAATGTTAAATTAGTTAAACAGTACTAATATTAACAGACTCTTTATAAACTAGTTCACTTCTCTCTATAATACCTAAGAATGCCATTGGAACTTTTCTACATATTTTCTTTTCTAACACATCTATATATACACACACTGTATATGAGAATGAATTAATGCCTTTAAAATGTTTAAAAACCAATTCTTGAACAATTTACATGCTAAAAAGTGTTTGTCATTTCTAAATTTCAGAGAAATTCTGTTACCATCTATCACTTTTTCTATGACATATAAAAATTGCCATTAATCCAAGCACATAAGGAAAATATTTACTGATTAGCTACTTTTTATTCCAGTAACAGGTAACTGGATACTATCATATCAATATAAAGGTAACTACTGGCTTTATTATTTGACACATTGTGACAAACTAAATATGAGTCATCAATGTGCTGCAGCTGAAAAAAAGTCTAATATGATTCTGGGATGTAATAAGGGGAGTTAATTAACAGTAAGACAGACATAGGAGGTAACTGTCCTGCTTTTTTCTACACCGTGAGGCCCCACAGCTGGAGCACTGTGTCCATTTGGGGCACCACAATTTAGAAAAGATGCAGACAAATTGGAAAGAGTCCAGACGAGAGCACCAAAAATGTTAAAAGGTTTAGAAAACCTGATCTCTGAGGGTTTGTTTAGTGTTGAGAAAAGAAGACCAAGGGGGGACCTGATAACAGTCCTCCAATATGTTAAATGGCTGTTATAAAGAGGACAGTGGTCAGTTGTTCTCCATTTCCACTGAAGGTAGGACAAGTAGTAATGGTCTTAATCTGCCACAAGGGAGATTTAGGTTATATATCAGTAACAACTTTCTAACTATAAGGATAGTTAACTCAAGGAAGACCATGGAGTCCCCATCACTGGAAGCTTTTAAAAACAAGTTGGACAAACATCTATCAAGAATAGTCTAGGTTTACTTGGTTTTCCACAGCACAGGGGGATGGGACTTGATAACTTCTTGAGGACCCTTCCAGCCCTATATTTCTATAATTCATGCCCACCTACCAAAGAAAAAGGGTGTAGAAGATGTTTTTCCTAATAAAAAGTATGATTAGTAACAAATACCCAGAGTGATATCATGCAGAGCTCACTGAAAGAGAACCATAATAAACTTATTCAGCTGTAAAAATGTCTTGTGCTCTGAGGCATTAAGCCCCTTTAACAGAAACATCCATCTAAAGAATTTTAACTTGCATCATATGAATACACATGTGCTTCAGTATAATCATCTCCATCAGTCTGGAAGAAAATACTGTACTTTCACTAAGTCTATACCATGCTTCAGAGATTGAATTTTATCTCATTTTTCAAACTATTGATAGTATATAATTTTATATATTTTATATGAAATTAAGTATCTACAAATCTGCAATGCTCTACTGAATTTGGGGAAAATTACTTTAGACCCATGCCAAGGGCAGTAAGGGAGAAAGCAAGGTAGGATACAATAGTTTGGATTAGTCACGAAGTAACTAAAATTTGGAAATATGCAATTTGATTTATAGTATTATTTTAGTCAATTGATTTCAGAAATCACCAATTAAAACTATAACACAAAATCATAAGGAATTTTCAAAATGTCACTCTCATGCTACTAAAACTTGATGTGTGTGACAAGCTACATCTGAAAACGACACCCCAAAACCCCATATTAACCATTGTCATATAATTCCGATATGTTCTGTACAAAGTATGCCTCATATGGTATCATTTTAAAAGCCTTGATTTGCTGAACATTAATATTTTGTTAAATTGTATGTGCTACAACAGTATGTGATGTTATAAAATATCTTTAGATATGTTACTAGATCATGTTGTGATGTGGGAAACGCACACAAACCAGCTTTTCAGGTAGAACAATGGAACAGCCAGACCTTCTGATTGGCCATTAAGGAGGATCCGTTCTCTCAACCCTTATACCTGAAGACTTCACTGAGGAAGCACATGCACAATGGGGAATTCTTGATCAGTGGGGGGGTAGCCCCCACATCACATGCATGGACCTCTCCAGCAAGCTCGGAGTAGCTGTAAGTGTGGGGGAGAACGACACTACTTGTCTTCACTACCCCAAGGCTCAACACCTGAAGAAATGTCTGGAAGACAAAGGACTTTTTAATGAGGAGATGAAGGAGGGACCCAGGCTACAAGGCAAAGTAGCCTGTGAAACAAGGAGCTGTAAGCCTATACCATCAGACAGGGTGAGATATTGCCCATACAAATCCTGTTCAGTATTTCAGAATTTAGACTGTGGATTTATTTTTTATTTCTTTGGTAACTACTTCTGGTATTTTTATGCTTAGCACTTATAATCACTTAAAATCTATGTTTCTGTAGTTAAATCTGTATTAAAATTTCACCTAGAACAGTGCATCTTGGTTGAAGTGTGCAGAATATTTTAGCTCAGATAACAAAAACTGGTATATGCCTTCCCCACATCAAGGGGGTAGAGAACTAATTAATAAGCTTACACTGTACAGTCTTCTGTTCAGTGCAAGATGTGTACTCCCGTAGGATTAGGCTTGAAGAGATGGGGCGAACTAGCTGGTGCTTGTGCCCGTATCTGTTCAAAGAGAGCATTCCGGGTAGCTCAGTTGGATGTGTGGTTCCACCTGCTATCATGTTGCATAACAGGGTTCAAAAGGAGCTAGTTTGTTCATCAGCCAAGCATGGTGGGGTGCTTACCTCAAGCTGACTAGTTACAGGTGCCCAACATTTCTACTGCTCCCAGGCTGCACACCAGGGAAGTGAACTTCATGTCAGTGTGCATTATGTTTTTTGATTTTCGATTTCATTCAAAACTCTTGATAAGTATTTCATAAAATTACAGGTAATTTATGTACTTAATACTCCAGGGAAATACTCCAGGTCAAAACAAACAGGACAAAATAATGTCTTCATATCTATCTCAGTTCTTACATCACCATGGTAGCTGTGCCCCACACAATGATTAATGGATTTTATCATAATACACCCATGAGGCAGAAAAGTATTACCCACATTTTACAGATGGGGAAATGAAACACAGGGTAGATTAAGTGAGATGCCCAAGGTCTCAGAGGAAGTCTGTGGTTGAATCAAAAATTAAACCAGGTCTCCCATATTTTAGTCAATGCCCTATCCATTATCCTTCCTACACCATGAACAATAAACAATCTCCAAAATATTATATAGTTAATATTTATATTTCTAAAGAAATCACAATGTAAACAATCAAATTTTGGCTGTGAAGTAGCCTACTGAGAATCTGAAAGTGTGCATAGGCATTATATATGTACTGTGGCAAGGTGGCACCGGGGGGGGGGGGAAAGACAGGTAATTCACCCCTCCCCGTGGGTCTCGTGCTTTCCCGGCTCGGCCGGTGGTGCAGCCGGGGGGAAGGTTTCGGGGAGGGAATGGACCCGATCCGCCCCGAAGAGACTGGAGAAGCGGCAGGCAAAGCCCCCCACGCCTCTGTAGGCTACAGGCGGCGGCCTGCCGGCCGTGGGCGGCCTGCCCGTACCCCGACTCTGCCAACCCCTCCCTGTTGGCTCTTGCTCCGCGAACCCTCCAACCTGTAAACCTCCAATCTCCGAACTCCGAACTCCGAACTCCGAACTCCGAACTCCGAACTCCG
>ML677085.1:4655040-4741673 GCA_007922155.1 Mesoclemmys tuberculata
ACTCCGAACTCCGAACTCCGAACTCCGAACTCCGAACTCCGAACTCCTCTCCTCCTCACTCCACACTCCTGACTCTCCACCCTGACTGTCTGGTGAGGTAGGCTTTAAGTGTTTGGGGCGGGGTTACCTAATTGGCCCCAGCTGGCCTAATTGGTTAGGCAGCCCCAGCTGGCCCAACTGCCTACTCTGATTCCTGCTGAGTCACCCAGGGTATAAAGCTCTGTGGAGCCTGGGGCTAACATACCGGCCTTCCAGGACCCTTGCAAAACCGTCAGGCCTGACCCTGCCACATATCCTCCCCCCCTGCTCAATCCCTCCGGGTTGGGCAACTTGGGATGCCAAACAATGAACTCGGGACAACCCATCAGCGTTCCCGTGGCGGCAGCCCGCTCTATGCTGAATGGTGAAACGGAATGGTTGCAGGGACAGGAACCATCGGGTCACCCGGGCGTTCTTCTCCTTGTTCCGCTGCATCCATTGGAGCGGGGCATGGTCCGTCACCAGGGTAAATTTCCGTCCCAGCAGGTAGTAACGCAGGGTTTCCATCGCCCACTTGACAGCCAGGCACTCCCTCTCCACGACTGCGTACCTCTGTTCCCTCGGGAGGAGCTTCCGGCTTAGGTACATTATGGGGTGTTCCTCGTCTCCCACCATCTGGGATAGGACCGCGCCAAGCCCCACTTCCGAGGCGTCTGTTTGTAGGATGAAGTCCCTCGTGAAGTCGGGGGCGAGTAGTACGGGGTTGTGACAGAGAGCTGACCGTAGATCGGTGAAGGCTTCTTCAGCTGCCGGGGTCCAACGTACCATATCTGGGCCCCGGGCCCTTATCAGGTCCGTTAGGGGGCTGGCCCTGGAGGCGAAGTGGGGTATGAAGCGCCGGTAGTACCCCACAACCCCTAAGAACGCTCGAACCTGCTTCTTCCGATTGGGCCGGGGCCACTCCTGTATGGCTTCTAGTTTGTTTAGTTGGGGTTTTACCACGCCCCTCCCCACTACGTACCCCAGGTACCGGGCTTCTGCCAGACCGATGGCACACTTGGCTGGGTTTGCAGTAAGGCCTGCCTGTCTCAGGGTTTCTAGCACCTTCTCTACCTTTTTTAGGTGCGTCTCCCAGTCCGTGGTATAAATGACTATGTCATCCAAATATGCCGCCGCATAGTCGCTATGGGGGCGCAACAATTTGTCCATTAACCGCTGGAAGGTTGCGGGGGCCCCATGTAGGCCGAAAGGGAGAACCGTGTACTGAAATAGTCCCTCCGGGGTAGAGAATGCCGTCTTCTCCTTCGCCCCTTTAGCCAAGGGTATCTGCCAGTATCCCTTGGTCAGGTCAAGGGTGGTTAGGAACCGGGCCTTGCCTACCCGGTCCACCAGTTCATCTATTCGGGGCATGGGGTACGCATCGAATTGGGATACTTCGTTTAGCCGGCGGAAGTCGTTGCAAAACCTGGTTGTTCCGTCGGGTTTCGGCACCAACACTATGGGGCTGGACCACTGGCTGTGGGACTCTTCGATAACCCCCATCTCCAGCATCCTTTTTACTTCCACTTTGATTTCTTGTCTTTTGGCCTCTGGTACTCTATAGGGCCGCATCGTGACCCTGACTCCAGGGTTGGTGACGATGTCGTGGGTTACCTCCGTCGTACGGCCGGGCCGTGTTGTAAAGACATCCCGGTATCGGCTCAGCATATCTGCTGCCTCGGCTTTTTGGTTTGGGGTTAGGTCGGGGGATACCTTCACTGGTTCCTGTGGCAGTACGTCCTGGGTCACCACACACGCTTCCCGAGTCCTCCATGGCTTTAATAGGTTAACATGATAAATCTGCTCCGGCTTGCGGCGCCCTGGCTGTCGTACCTTATAATTGGTCTCCCCCACGGGCTCGAGAACCTCGTAGGGCCCCTGCCATTGGGCCAGCAACTTGCTCTCTGCGGTGGGTACCAGGATCATCACCTGGTCGCCCGGCTGGAACCGCCGAACTGTGGCCTGACGGTTATACTGGGCTTGCTGGGCCCCTTGGGCCTTCTCCAGGTGCTCCCGCACAATGGGGGTTACTCGGGCAATTCGGTCCCTCATTTGGAGCACATGCTCGACGACGTTTCTCCCCGGGATGGGCTCCTCCTCCCAAACCTCCTTGGCAATGTCCAAGATGCCCCGGGGGTGGCGCCCATACAATAGTTCAAAAGGGGAGAATCCTGTGGAGGCCTGGGGTACCTCTCGGATGGCAAACATGAGATACGGCAACAGGGTATCCCAGTCCTTCCCGTCCCTGCTTACCACCTTCCTTATCATGGCCTTGAGGGTCCGGTTAAATCGTTCCACAAGGCCATCCGTCTGCGGGTGGTAGATGGAGGTCCGCAAGGCTCGTACCCGCAGCAGGGCGCACAAGTCCTTCATCAACCGGGACATAAATGGGGTCCCCTGATCAGTCAATATCTCCTTTGGCAGCCCCACTCGGGCGAACACCTTCACTAGTTCCGTGGCTATTGTCTTTGACGTAGTACTCCGCAGGGGAATGGCCTCGGGGTATCTAGTGGCGTAATCGAGTATGACCAATATGTGCTGATGCCCCCTGGCTGTCTTCTCCAACGGCCCCACCAAGTCCATAGCTATCCGCTCAAATGGGACCTCGATAATGGGTAGTGGTACTAACGGGGCCCGCAAATGGGCTGGGGGCCGTGCAGCTGGCATTCCGGGCAGGAGGTGCAGTAGCGCCGTACGTCCTCATATACCCCGGGCCAAAAGAATCGGCGTAATATTCGGGCCAGGGTCTTGTCTACCCCCAAGTGCCCCCCAAAGAGATGGCTGTGGGCTAAATTAAGCACAGCCCTTTGGTGCTTCCGGGGCACTAGTAGCTGTAGGACCCTTTCCCCGTCTTTTCCCAAGGCTCGGTATAATAAGTCCCCCTTCAGCACAAAGTACGGCCCCGCTCCTGGGGCTCTTCCCTCCACCGGGACTCCATTGACCTCAGTCACTTCCCCTCGGGCCGTGATGTACCTGGGGTCGTCTGCCTGGTCGCGGGCAAAGCTCTCTCGTCCCGTGCCCAGGGGTTCCATCTCTGGATGTATGTCCTCCCCCCCCGTCTCGATCTCGGGAGGGTCCACCTCGGGGTCCGCCCGATGCCCTTCTGTCTGGGTCGGCCCTCCAGTTGCTGCCCGGGTTGGCCCCCCCACCAATGCCAGCTTCAGTCCCTGGGCCAAGATCTTAGTCCCCAAGGCTTTAGCGGCCCTCCTCTCGGCCCTGGACTTTCGGCTTCTCCCAGGGGCCGGGAATAGGTCCGAGGCTATTTCCGAGAAGACAGGGGGGTGGGTGTCAGGAAAAAGGGCTACCCCTGCGTCTTTAAGGCCCCCCCCTGCACTGGCTGTCTCCGGAGGCAGGAGAGCCCCGAACCCTGGGAAATCCCTCCCAATGAGGACGGGGTATGGGAGCCGGGGCACCACCCCTGCTGTCACGCGGGTGACGCTCTTCTCCACTTCAATGTCTACGGGGATGGTGGGGTAATAGCTTACGGCCCCATGAACACACGTCACTCCTGTGCGCTTGGCCTGCGTCAGTCGGCTGCGCTCTATGAACTTCCCCGAGATGAGGGCGATGGCGCTCCCTGAGTCCACCAGCGCCAGGGTCTTCACCCCGTTTAACTTCACCGGCCTTGTATACTGATGGGGGGTCAGGGCTACCCCCACAAGGTGGATTAGGCCACAGGAGTTCTCCCAGTCTCCCAGGTTGCACTGCATTGGCTCCTCCTTATGCGGACACTGGGCTGCTATGTGGCCCCATTCCCCACAGGCATAGCACCGGAAGGGGGCCCTCGGCACCGGCTTGGCCCTCGGGCTGGGGGGCCCAGCTCTGTCCTGAGTACCCTCGTCACCCTGCCTTCTGATGCCTTCCCGTAGGCCCTCGGGTTCCTTGGATTTCCCCCTAGTGCCCTCGGGATGTTCGGGCCTCCGGGCCCCTGGGGCAGGTCGTCTGGTCTGAGCCAGACCCTCTCTGGGCAGCTGGGAGAGGCTCCGGGCGGTCATTCGCCTTTCTACTAACGCCACGACGTCGTCATAAGTAGAGGGGTCGTTCTGCCCCACCCAGATCCGGAGGTCGGCTGGAAGTCCCCTCAGGTACCGATCGATCACGAGGGTCTCTATAATCTCCTCTGGTCGGCGGGTCTCCGGTTGCAACCACTTCTGGGCGAGGTGGGCGAGATCAAATAACTGTGATCGAGGTGCCTTGCCCTCCTGATACCTCCATTCATGGTAGCGCTGGGCTCGCACGGCCATCGTCACCCCCGATCGGGCTAGGATCTCTGTCTTCAGCCGGTCATAGTCTGCCGCCACCCTGGCGGGTAGGTCATAATAGGCTTTCTGGGCCTCTCCACACAGAAAGGGTGCCAGGACACCGGCCCACTGCTCTGGGGGCCAAGCCTCCCGGGTGGCGATTCGCTCGAAAGCGAGGAGGTATGCCTCCACATCGTCCTCCATTGTCATTTTCTGTAGGAAGTGGGCGGCTCGTAAGGTGCGTGGCCCATCCGGCCCCCGGGTTTGGGAGGACATTGCCCTCAGCTGGGCTACCACTTCTCGCATGAGGGCCCGATCTTGGTTGGCCTGGTTGACCAGCATCTGGGTCGTCTCTTGCTGGAGCCGCATGGCCTCCTGCTGGGCCTCCCTCTGGACCCTGGTGGCCTCCTGCTGGGCCGCTGTGGCCTGGATGAGGGCCCTGACCACGTCCTCCATCTTGGTGGCCACCCAGGGGATCCTTCCTTCCCTCCTTCAACTGCTGCGCACGAGAATCCCACTTCTGACACCAGTGTGGCAAGGTGGCACCGGGGGGGGGGGAAAGACAGGTAATTCACCCCTCCCCGTGGGTCTCGTGCTTTCCCGGCTCGGCCGGTGGTGCAGCCGGGGGGAAGGTTTCGGGGAGGGAATGGACCCAATCCGCCCCGAAGAGACTGGAGAAGCGGCAGGCAAAGCCCCCCACGCCTCTGTAGGCTACAGGCGGCGGCCTGCCGGCCGTGGGCGGCCTGCCCGTACCCCGACTCTGCCAACCCCTCCCTGTTGGCTCTTGCTCCGCGAACCCTCCAACCTGTAAACCTCCAATCTCCAATCTCCAATCTCCAATCTCCAATCTCCAATCTCCAATCTCCAATCTCCAATCTCCGAACTCCTCTCCTCCTCACTCCACACTCCTGACTCTCCACCCTGACTGTCTGGTGAGGTAGGCTTTAAGTGTTTGGGGCGGGGTTACCTAATTGGCCCCAGCTGGCCTAATTGGTTAGGCAGCCCCAGCTGGCCCAACTGCCTACTCTGATTCCTGCTGAGTCACCCAGGGTATAAAGCTCTGTGGAGCCTGGGGCTAACATACCGGCCTTCCAGGACCCTTGCAAAACCGTCAGGCCTGACCCTGCCACAGTACATAAGGAAAGGTAAGCTTCATTTTTCACAAAGTTAGATTTCACAGGGGCTTCTTCAGACATGTGGATCCAGATTAGCCTTTGGCACTAAGGTGAATGATTTAGCTCTCTCTTTAGGCGCCTCAGGGAAGTTCAGTAATAATAAAAGCAAATTGTTTCAAATAAATGACTCCCCTTTCTGTTAAAGCAAGACTTCAATTTGTGGATGAGTTAAATAGGTTGTATTTGACTTTTGTTTCCAACCAGGAACAAAACATTTCATTGCACTAGTCAGGCTCAGCAAAGTGCTTCTAGGCAATTCAAGAAATCAAGTGATGTCTCAAAGAACAGTTGTGGAGAAATAAGCTAAAGTGTTTTAAATTGCAGTGGTAAAATATTCTAAGATTGAAATATAGAAATTAAAATCTCTATTTCCTTATTTGGTAAAGTCGACTAACATCTGGGCAAAAAATTCTACTCTTTTTCCAATGACAAGATGCTATTTAACCCTGCTAGAAAACTTACTGTTTTGAATGATCCTGAACAATGCTTGCCAAAGAAGGACCTTAAGAAAAAAGGAGACTGCAGCATTTTTAGATTTAATAAAACACAGTGGAAGTAATTGACTTGATCTAGGTAAAGGAGAAAAGTGTACCATGATTTTAGGCATCGGTCTGCATATCTGAAGTTCACTAATCACACCTTTCTCATTTTCAGGGCCTAAGCTCATTCCTATCAGAATGGTGTACTGCAGCTCCTGAAACTAATTAACTCTTATGTTCCAGAGTTTTGACAGAATACTGAACAACCAATGACTGGTATGGCAACTGGTATCTGCATGCACTATTTTAACACTGAAATGATGATATACCAAATCAGCTAGCCACGCATTGTTCAGTCAATGTTTTCCACAAAGATTATAATAATACCGTAGAAAAGGGAAATGTGGTAGATGTAATTTATATGTCCTTCAGTAAAGCATTTGATTCATAAAACATGCCAGCTATCAGTTTGTCACCTCAATGAAGGGCAACTGGGTGTACCTTTGCACTTCCAGATAATTGATCCATTGTGTTCACTTGTAAACAGGGATTCCTCCTGCTGATTTAGGACTTTTGTAAATTTTCTCTCTTGAAGATTCATTAGCACTGGGCTCAGACCATAAACTGGCATTCATTGTGAAATATACAATACTCAAATTTACACAACCAGACAAACAAGTTTCTTTCAGGCAAGAGTTGTTTAACCCCCAGTGAACAGCCCCATCCACACAGATCTTAAAAGCAAGTTTTCAATATTCATAAATAATTTCTTTAATATGCATACTTACTTTTCACAATGATTTTGATCGTCTGTGTGATACAAGCTTCAAGCAGAGACTTTCCATGACACCTTTTGGTGGACTATTATGTAGAGACCAGACCCCAGGGATCCCTGCACCCATGTCCTCCACCCACTTTCACCAAGAGGTCCCTAGACACAGATGCCTCCAGTGCTATAATCCCTGTTTGCAGCTGGAATGTATTTGCCATTCTCCTCAACATCTCCTAAAATGTCTGTTCATCAGGAGGAAAAAAAAAAATAGATGATGCACCAATCTGATCTTCTGATGTCATCAGTATGGTTCCTCTAAAAGAACCTCATTTATGGGCAGATCCTCCTAATCAGATGCTCTCAGATGAGGAATAGGTCCTGGTTAGGGTACCTGTTCCAATAGAGGACAGCATCAAAAGAGAGATCACTGCCAGCACTAAGATCAGTAGTGAAGCTGGTTTTGCAGCTTCCAAAAGGGCTTTTACAGAGTTCTGTATGTACGGCTACACATGCAGCTGAAAAAAATCATTCAGGGCTCTCTTCATTATGTCTGGATTCCAGAGAGGAAGGGGTCTGGCATCCCAAGTCCAAGATCCTCCAGTTACACCTCTGAAGGGGTCAAACTTAAAGGTTCTTCTGGATTGAGGACAGAGAAGTAGCTACAGGCACAGAGTCAAGTACCAGAAAATCATGTGGTGGAGTGGCCAGTAGCCTCAATGGTGGACCAGCATTCAGACATGGAAAAAATTGAAGGGATTATCAGTAACCAAGCCAGTGAGGAATCCAATAAATCAGTGTCAAAATATCCAGCTCCAGAGAAGTGTTGGAGAGAAGTGAGAGTGGGGCAGTTTAAGTGTATTTGAAGTGACTCGAATTGAGGAATACAAAGAAAGGCATAACACTTTTAAAATAGAGAGGTGACTTAATCCCGAAGGGTACACTGCCTTCACTGCAAAAGTTAAGAGGAGATTACTTACTTGTACCAGGAGATTCTTCAAGATGTGTAGTCCCTATACATATTCCACTGACAGTTACACATGCGCACACCCTGCCAGAGTCAGGGAATTTGAAAGTAGTGTCTGTCGGTCCACGCACGTGCCCTCTTTCAGTTTGTGTTCCTGATCAAAGCAATAAAAGAAGGGGCTGACTGACTGTCTCTTCAGTTCTTTCTCCACCGTGAATCAGACAAGCACCAAAGTAGATGGGAAGAAGTGTGGGTAGTGGAATACACATAGGGACCGCAAATCTCAAAGAACCTCCAGTTACAAGTAACTAACTTCCTCTTTTTCTTCAAGTGATGGTCCCTATTGTTTACTGCACTGTGGATTATTGACAAGCAGTAGTTAAGTAGGTGAAGGGTGCAAGGATGAGGACAGTAGGGTCAAATGGAGAACTATCATCCCAAATGAAGCATCAGCAGCTAAATGTTGTACCAGTGCATAACGCCTTGCAAATGTGTGGACAGAGTTCCATTTGGCCACATTGCAGATATCTAGGAGGGGTACACTTTGGAGATACTACAATCATGCCTTTGGCTCTCATGGAGTATATTCATACCCCCAAAGGGTGGGGAGGTTCAAGAGCTGATATAGTAGAATGCAGCCCAACATCCATTTGGAAATTCTCTGGGTGGAAATGGCATGCCCTCAGATTTTCTCTGCTATAGTGACAAACAGACTCAAGGACTTTTTGAATGGTTTTGTTCTCTGCAGGTAAGAGGCCAAGGATCCTGACCATAGGAGTGGAGCCTACCCTCTTCTGTAGATGCATGCAGTTTTAGGAAAAATACAAGTAAGTGAATACACTGGTGAAAGCGAAATTCCAAAACCATGTTAAGGATAAATTGGGGGTGTAGGTGTAAAGAAAGCTCTCTTTATGAAATATAGTATATGGAGAATCTGTCATCGTTGTGCCAAGTTCACCAATCCTCCATGCTGATGTACCTTCAAGAAGTGGAGGAACATGCTGCAAGTTGCTAAGGATTCAAAAGGGGAGGCCATGTCAGAACCAGAAGAATGAGATTCAAGTCCCATCAGGATAGTGAGAAAGTTCTCAACAGGCCTTTCCAGAATGGGAAAATAGAGTAATTCTCCGTAAGGGAATGGAAAGCACTGACAGCCATCAAGTGGACTTGCAAGGAACTGAGGGATAGGAGATAGGATATACTCTAGTATGAGTGGAATACCAGTAGCTTCTGGTAGAATGCTCCTCTGTTGTGTATAGGATGAGCAGTGTTTACATTTAGAGCAGTAACATTTCCAGTTTGAGTCCTTTCTGCTATTAGAGAGGATGTCTCGTACAGCTGAGGAGTATGCCCTTTCTAAGGCCGATGATCATCCAAATACCATGCCCTGAAGTGAAGTGGTAGTCAACTGGGTTGTTTCATCTTGACAATGCACTGGGACAGAAGCACAGGGAATATTGGGAGGGTAATCAGGGGACAAGGCAACAGATGCAGGCGGCTGGGGGAACTAAAACTGTCTGGGTCAGAAAGGAGCAATCAGGATGACTGTTGACCTGTCCCGTTGGATGCTGCATAGCTCTTGGAACAGAAGCACTAGCAGAGGGAAGACATACTTAAATTGATCTGACCAGGGAAGAAGGAAAGTGTTGCTCTAGAAGTGGTAACCTATGGCTACCCTGGAGCAATATGTGGCGCACCTCTTGTTGACCAAGGAAGTGAACAAATCCCTGGTTCGGGTTCCCAATCTCATGAAACTGTCACGAAGTTTCTGCTCATGGTCATTCGCAAAGTGTCTGCTGAGGGAATTTGTGAGCATGTCCTGTTTTCCTGGAAGGTAGGCTGCAGATAGGATAATCTGATTGCTGATGCACCGGTTCCAGAGATGGACTGCTTCCGCACACAGGGAGACAGATCTCACCTCACCCTCATTTGCTGACGTAGAAGACTGTCATAGTGTTGTCTGACATTCTGAGGACATGGTGAAAGCAGAAGAAAGGACTCACAAGCCTTCCATAATGCCTATGGTTAAAGGATGTTGATGTGTATTCTGGACTCTCAAGACATCCATGTTCCCTGTGCTGTATGGTTGCCCATACAAGCTCCCCAATCTAGTAGGGACACATCCATAATGATGGTCTTGTCCGGTGAAGAAGGGAGAAAGAATCTCTAAGCATACATGATGAGGATTTGTGTGGCATAAAAGAAAAGACATTAAGTTGACAAGAATTTTCAGAGAGTGAGGTTCACAGAGTAAACCGATTGTAGCCATACCTGAAAACAACAAAGTGGGGTCTTATGAATGGAGTGATATAGGTACATGAGGCCATGCGGCTGAGGAGAGAGAGAGAGACATGTTTTGACCTTTACCCGACGGTTGCTCATGAGATGAGCTATGATATCATTCATAATCTGGAATCTATCTGTGGACAGAGTTCAAGGTTGCCCCACTAAAAATCAAAGACTGTGCGGGGGGTAAGAATGTACTTTTTGATATTCCCACTTGACCCCCAGTGAGGTAGGTAGACAAAGCATCATAGAGACTGATGTAAAGGCTTCCTGGTGAGATTTGGTGGTGATGTTGATGATGATGCTGATTGTCTGTGGAACTCTCTCTTTGGGGTAGGTGCGTATATACCCAAGGATTGAAGGGTAATCCTGGAATCCTTCAGGGTGTGTTGGGACTCATCCATCCTCTGATTGAAGACCTAAGATTTATTGACAGGGAGGTCCTTGCTGGTATTCTGGAACTCACTGGGGAACCCTGAGGCACGGAGTCAGGACTCCCTTTGCATGGACAGATGTATTCTGTTCCTCTATATCCATGGGGAAAGGAGAACAGACATAATGGCAATGTGCAATTCCATTTCCCATTACATTGCATTAATTGGCTTTATTGTCAATTCTGTTTACACCTCACTATAGATTTTGACAGTATTTTGCTAATGCAGTAGCAGCTGCGATATGGGTTTTTCATTGTTTTGGTTTGTTTTTGTTAAAAAAGTATTTGGTTGAACAACTGGTGAGAGTGCACTTGGGAAACAAAGATACAGGAAATTCAAGGCAAAGCTTTTAATAAAGTCAGATTGACAACAGAAAAATCAATATGCATAATTCATATGTATAGTACAGGTCAATCACAACTCCACATTAGCACAATTCCACAGCCATTCTCTGCCTGCAAAGCAAGGATGTGGGCACACAAACATCCCTTGCTCCCCTCACTCACCTAGACTCTGCAACAGTTATCGGAGGCACTCTTTCCAGTTGCCTGTACCTGGCCTGTAAGCCAGCACTGTCTTTGAACCACTCTTGGGGAAAATTCTCTCCCTTATCCTCAAATGTGCTGTGCAGCATACAGCATGCCCCAGTAACACAAATGACATTTTATACTCTGGTATCCAAATGGATTTGTAAGCAGCACTATTTTTCATTCTGTTGGCCAAATGCACATTCCACCACCACTCTACGACTGCTCAGTGTGTAATTAAAACTTCCTTTACTAGGTCCTTTCACATCTGGGTAGGGCTTCATGAGCCAGGGGAGAGGAAGATAGGCTGGGCCCCCTAAAATAAGTTAGCACAAAAACTACATTCATAATTGTTATTGGGAATAAAAGGAATAAATGGAATAAAGGTCCTTGTCCAAATATGTAAACATTAGACCTCCATCATACATTGCTCCTGTATCCCATATTGGCATCAGTGATTCCATGTGTTCAACCAATGCCCTCATAATAAGCAAGTAATATCCTTTCCAGCTAACATATTGATGTGCACCTTGTGGGGGCAGCTAACAGGCATACGTGCCATTGATGGCCCCAGCACAGTTCAGGAGCCCCATTCTCTCAAAGCTTGAGATCTTCGGGACATTAGCAATTTTCACCACCCATGGGTAAATCACAGCAATAACTGCCTCACAAATCTCCATCTCTACAGCACAAACAGTTCACTGACCAACACCAAACTGGTTAGTCACCCATCTATTGCAGTCTAGGGTAGTCAGCTTCCAGATAACAATTGCTACCTGCTTCTGGGGAAACATATGGCCTCTCTCATTAGGATGACTTGGCACTGAAGGGTCAAATTAAGCTCCTCACACAGCTTTATGAAGATATCCATCATCAGAAGTTCTGGAGCCACTGCTAGTCATTCCAGAACAGGACGACAATGCAGTGCCATTGTGCACTTGTGGCCCTGCTCCAGAGTAATAGTGGGATTGCAGCTAGTAAAACTACATCAGCTGTCTCCTCTCCACCATATCGGCATACAGCCTGCATGATCTCATCAAGGCAGATTACCACCAGCTCAAGGCAACAAGCTGCCTCATCAGGGGATGCGGAGAGACAGTGAATGGAGGCAGAGGTGTCCTTTTGATTAAGGCCTGATCTACACTGCCGGAGGTGTCGATGGGAGATACACAGGTTTCAGTATGTAGCTTGCATATCTCCTGTCAACTTACTAACATTCCCTTACCACGGCAACTCCACTGTGCTAAGTCAAAGAAAACATCTTCCAGTTAATGTAGTGTTACTCTTTTCGGAGGGTGGATTTACTGGGTTGGCCGGAAAGCACTTCCAGGATCAATTGTGTGTGTGTCTCCACTGCCCGCTCAACCAATCCTGCTGCATCGATCCTTGGAGCCCGATGCAGCCCTGGCAGTGTAGACATACCCTCAGTGGCAAATAAACCTCTATTGTAAGAGGAGCAAGATTGGAAGGGCCAACCTTCACTGGTTGCTGGGTACCATCTACAATTACAGAAAGGTATTTTCTGTCCAACATTAGGGAAACATTTAAATGCTCAAATGTAAACTGATCTTACCTATAATTGTTATACATCCAAATGGATTTACACTTTTTGACCCATCCACCTGGATGCAGGCCTCAAAAGAACATTCATTGCTCAAAAGATCTAATCTTAACTACAGATTTTTATTCTTCAGTACTGTCAGATATTTATTCTAGGGCAGTTCCAACAACAGTTTTATACTGGAAAATGAGTGCACCTATGAAGTACAGCACTTATATGAACAGAAAAATATAATTTTTTATCATCAGGTAATCCCTTTTCTTTGTATGCTTTTTTTTTTGAGTAGGTATCTAGCAGAGCCATCTTCTAGCAGAACAGAGGCTTTGAAAATAGTTTGTGTTTTCTTGCTATATCTTATACTTGACAGATGGCATGATTTCATTCACTGCATTCTTAATTAGTTTAACTAGTCTCTTCGGGCTACCTCTTATCCATTCCATTTGATTTTCTCATTTGATTCAAGGAATTTCAGCACTAAATTTTCATGAATGTACATTCCTGATATTCCTTAATTATTCTTGCACTGCAAATTCTGGAAAAATAGAAAGAAATTGTTCTGCTCAAACACAAAATGCATTAAATCCAGTATTTAGAAATCAAACTGATAGGTGGCACATCAACTGCAATACCAATTAATACTAACTAGAGTATGCTCATTTACATCAGTAAATCTGATCAGTGAAACAAGTTACTCCAGCTATTCTATTCATTTACCATAGTAGTGATTTTAAAATATACACTCCTTCTGTCATTTCAATATTTTGAAAAGGCCAAAGAAACAGGACAAAAAGCTGTTACATGTTTGTGTGTTTAGCCTGAACTGTTACATATTGTATTCCTGTGTAGCCTAAATTAATAATTAAGTGTTTTGTGATATGCTTTTAGCTGGTAATTTATTTTCAACAAATGTATGGGTCTAGCGATCATTTCAAATGAGTTGCTCCAATGTATATAAAAATGAAGACAGATTGAGTGTGCACAAGTGTTGTAGAAACTGGGTGAAAGTGATTTTATGCATAATGGACAGATATCAAATTACTGAAGATTATTGGGATGTGATAACCAAATATTACAAAACTATTGGACATTTATCATCAAATCATCCATTGCTAACCCTCCTGAGGAGTCCTAGTGGAAATGGTCATGGTCAAAAAAATAAAGAAATAATCTTTTATCCTGTAGGAGCCACTAGAATATTGGAAATGTCTCAATGGAAAAGAAAAATTCCCCCAAAATTAAAAGGAATGATTTCAAATAATATGGAAGATAATTATTATGGTAAAATTAACACATCAAATATGTACTCAGCAGAAAAGACACTTCAAGATTGGATTACCCATTATTAATACTTAGAGTGCTCTCAGTATTTAAGTATAATACGGAAAGCTCCCAATATAAAAAAAAATTAATCTGACTGGAGGAGACTTGGGTAATTGTTATTTGTATTACCTATATATTGACTTTTGTTTTCTAGTAAAGACGGCAGCACCCTCTACTGAATGGGGGTTGTAATAATATGCCCTGGGGGAGGGGAGGGTTACGTAGATATATATGGCATAAAGGCCTACAGCAGCAGTTCTCAAACTCTACCACATTGCGTACCACCAACATAAACCACCATCACCAATTCTGGTCATGTGACCAGAAGCTGGCATTTCAGGAAGTGACCAGCTGAGGAACTAATTGCCAAGATAGCTTAAGTGGAGCATCGGCAGCAGAACGTCGGGCTAAGCTGCTGCCAACATGTACCATTGGGAGGTGGCCTGCGTACCACTGCTGGTACTCGTACCACAGTTTGGGAACCCCTAGCCTACAGTATATAGGAACCACAAGTACCTAATACAGTGGTTCCCAACCAGTGAGCCGGAGGCCAAAAGTGGCCCGGGAGGTCTTTCAAAGTGGCCCACTACTCCCCTCCCGCTGGCTGCGGAAGCGAGCCACTGCCTAAGGACTCAGGAGGAACACATTGCCGCGGGGCTAAAAGACCAGTGCCGACTCCTTGCCGCAGCCAAGAGAATGGGAAATCAGCACTCCCCTGCCCTGGCTATAGCAGGAAACATGGCAAAGCACTATGCCTGGGTCCTGAAGTGCTGGAGTCCCCCCTGCTGGAGCTACAGAAGGGAGCCACTGCCTAGGGACGCAAGTAGAGTACACAGGGCTACAGGACGCATGTGATTTTCCTGCTGCAGCTGGGGAACAGGAAATCAGATTCTTCTCACTGAACTTCTTCCGTCTGGCTACAGTGGAGGGCTGCTGGCAGAGACTGATGGCCCTTCAGAGTTGCAAAAATGACATCTGTGGCCTTCAAGCCAAAAAGGGTGGGAACCACTGACCTAATAGTACATGTTTTTGAAATAAAGTAACTTCATTTGAAATATTTATTAGTTATAAGAAAGCATTTTGAAGGACTGATGTGCAGCAATATCATTTTAAACATGAATTTAAAATTTCACCATTCATTTTCCTAAATCTGGGGAAAATGAATGGGGAAACATTATGACCTAATAAAAAACAAAATATTCTAGACAGCATCACAAAACCTCTCTCATTCAGGGCAATTGTTTTAGACCCATCCTAAAAAAGACAATTTTCTACTCTAGGTTCCTTGTAGTAATCAAAACATCCAGAAGTTCTCAGCTTATTCTGGACCAATCTATCCTCATCCTCTCAGTACGCAAGATATATTTCATGATTAAAACACTGTCCTCCCCTCTGATCCAAGGAACAGTCCCTCAAGATTTCTTATGTTCTAACAACTGCCAGTAGGCCTCTCTATGTGCCAATGAGCATGTCAAATGTTTTTATGCTTTCCAGTGAGAGATGGCCACTACTGACTCCAGGTAATGCCCTTTAGCCTGTCATCTGCTCAGAAAACATGTACAGAATCTCATAGTGACCAGTCAGACAAAAAGTCATCCAGATTTACCACAACCTACAAAACACACATCTTAACCCATTTATTTCTAGGTAACTGAAATACCTAGAAATTTCAGTTTCTCGAAATTTCTAGACAACAATCAGACATCTGTTTTCTGAAAGAGGCATCTCTTCAAAGACCACCCACCTGATACCCACTGGAACAATAAATAATACTTGCTGGTTTTTAATACATCATCAAGATGTTAATAATAACGTAAGCATTGAAGGTCTGTTCAGCATTGTTAGATTTACTAATTAATACATAGCTAGAGAGATTTACTTGAGGGGTAGGCCATTTTTCTGAAATGCTTCTGAATTAGATGATTTGATCATTTTAACAATGACTGGTCTCATCTTCTCTGTTAACAAAAAAACTGAGGACATTTATAACAGGAAAATAGCTTCTTCATATGTTATTTGGGACCATCATTAATAGATTCTTATTTAACAAAATAAAATTGAGAAGAAACATGACATCAAAGGAGGAAATTTCTGAGCCTATTCTGAGCTCTAATCAAGACAGCTCTGCTATCAACTCCATTACAATTACCACAGAAAGCACCTAGAAAAGCCTTTAAAAACACAAAAGCACAAATTTCTATTTAAAAATAGACTATGGTCTATAATTAGCATTAGTATTAAACCAAAAGATCCTTCCATATTCTGAAATAAAAAAATACAGTTCTTCCTCCATTGGCCTCCCACCAAAATACTTAAGGACAATAATATGGGCTGATGACGTTGGG
Source organism: Mesoclemmys tuberculata (assembly GCA_007922155.1). Classification (NCBI taxonomy): domain Eukaryota; kingdom Metazoa; phylum Chordata; order Testudines; family Chelidae; genus Mesoclemmys; species Mesoclemmys tuberculata. The sequence continues at coordinate 4,671,163 of ML677085.1, forward strand.
CTAAAAGAACCCTGCCACATACACTCTTGAGAATATTCCATGATTAAAGGATTTTTGAGAGGTGTTGCATTCTAGGATTTCTATTATCCACCAAGAGAGTGTCTCATTCATGCCAAAACTACTCAGACTGAGGTCAATTCCAAGGTCTCTAGATCTCAGATTTATGAAGAACACTGGTTTATCCACATCACTAGTGGCTAAAACTACTGCTGCAGAGAAAAGATCTCTCAAGACTCCAGCACATAAATGGTGGGGACTGTGAATTTTAAAACAACTTCACTTAAAAGGGGGGGGGGGAGAAACAAAAAACCTTGAGACTCAAAAACATCTGAACACATGAATTTTGTTCTTTGATACATACTAATTAATGATCAGTTGTTATACATATAAATATCTATATCATGCTACTATTTTTACTACTGCTCTTTATTCACTGAACACCCCGTGGACCAATCCTCTCCTATCACAATATCAGTGCTCCCTGGTGCAACTTTGTTGCAGGACCTCAGCTTCTCTGACAAGAGTTTCCAGCTCGCTCTGGGGCTTATGGCTCTGCTGCCTACCCAGGTCACTATAAAAATTCAATCCTCCCTTCTGACAAAGTAAAGGAGCCTTAATCCCAGCAGGGCTTATTACTCAGCCTTTCTAAGGTTATTCATCTGCCCACTCTTCATGCACAGCTCTCCAACCTCCTGCCACGGCCTAGCTTAATAATCATCAGCCAGTCCATGGTAAACCCAAACTGTCCTGTGCCAGACCTGCCTTCCCTACAGGGAGGCTATGACAGGCCACAATCTTACTCAGTTTCTGGTTCCAAACTAGCTTCTTTCCCCACATGAGCAGTTGGTCTGCTCCCCTTCCCGGCCAGTCCACAGCTGGCCAAGCTGGCTTCTTGCTTCAGGCCTAACTACAGGTGTAGCAGGCAGAGCTGACTGCGCTCAAAAGCAGTTCATTAACCCTTTCTAGCCTGTGTGGGGCTTGTATACTGCACTGTTACAGGTGAGGTACTCCAAAGCGCCACATATGGAGTCAAGTGTCACATGCAGACACTCCAGGCCTTAGACCCAAAAGTTAAGGTCACAGCCTGGAGCAGGGCTGACCATGCCATAAGATCTGTCCCAATCTCTAAACAGTTAAATATATGTAACAAACTAAGATTTTGGTTGCGAGCGCCTTTAAATAAATAAGCACAACTTCAAAAGGCAAGCGCTTAGCTGAAATATTTGAAAGCAAGTCCCTGACCTGCTACTGAGGAACTCCTCCTCCTGTCCCAGTCTCACCCAGAAGTACTCCTGAGAAGCAGACAAGCCTTTTTAACTAGCCTGGGCTCCAGTGGATTGATTTTAATCAAGGCAATTTAAATCACCAAGAGAAAATCATTGATTTAAAATCAAGTTTCCTACTGACACTTCTTCACATATTTCTTAAACAATGGTGCAAATCTGATCACTAAAACATGTTAATTTACAACTCAATACAGCATTTTATAACATCTAGGAGGGTATACTTTGTCATTTTTAAATAACTTGATTTTTAGTAATTTAAGAAATAGTACATAATACTCATTACCTGTGTCAAGCTGCAGATGCAGCAGCAGCACATTAGGAATGGTAAGAACTAAATCACACAAACACACCACCACTTATATTTTATTAAACTAAATCTTAAATGTTACATAAATGTTTCACATTTGCAATTACAGCAGTCTGCCGAGTTGCTGGCTATCCTTAAACTTTTTTTTTTCCTCTTTCAAATTTTAACAACTAACAAACAAGTCATCATAGACAAACAAATACAATTTTCCGGTTTTTCAACTCCCCGTCGATGTCTTAGCTTTGAGTGAATAATGCCAAACACTGAAAATATTCTCTCTGCAGAGGAAACTACTGCTGTGAAAAGTTGGCTTAGCAACTGAAGGAATTCCGTTTCAAGGTGCCTGGCTAATGATTTCCACAAATTCAGGGGAGTGACTTTGTTCAAAACATCAGTTAACATGTACTGTTTAAATGGCTCGGCTCCAGCCCTGAAATTTATTATGACTTGCATAACTGAGGAGTGATTTTGAGATGTCCATGCCACGCCTGTATCACCTTCTTCAGAAGTTAGGCATCTATCTTTATATCTGGGGTCGAGAATGTTCGCAAGAAAATGAGGTGAAGTTAGTGCTTGATTCATTTGCTTCTTTATTGCCTGCAGTTTAACTTTCTGATGAGATTTCTTTCTTCAATGTTTCTTGAAGTGCCTTCCAAATTTCAACAGCATCAGTAATGCAGCAACAATTTCTCTGAAGTTTAAGGCTCTGGATATAGGCTTTGGTACATTGAGCATATCCTCTACATTCCTCTTTAATACAATGTTAGATACTTTGGATGAGATACTTCCATCTAATTTATCACTGTTTTCTTCACAAAGTTTTATGAGAATAGGCCAGTTCTTAATAAATTGTTCAAAACAATCAACAGCAGAATTCCATCAAACATCTTGAGGGAGAATTAATTTGAATCCTCCTGCTCTCTTCAGTGAAACTAAAGCAAAATGGTTGTTACAGAAGCATTTTGGGACTTCAACAACATTTTCTTTTATTTCTGGAGAAGACGTACTTTGGCTAAAAGATGCATTAAATGGGCACTGCAGTCATATGTTAAGGCGCATCCTTCTGTTTCTTCTTCTAAAGTATCGTCTCATCTTTGCCACGTTTGCAGCATTGTCTGTGACAAAACTGCGTATGTGAGTTGAATTTTTGTTCAGTTTATTACAGCTTTCACTGCCACTTTTAAATATTTTATTGTGTGGGCATTTTCCGATGTATCTATTGTTTCTGAAAGATATGCAACCCCATCTTCTATTGTCACACAGGCACATATTACTGGATCATTGTGTACATTGCTCCACCCATCAAGGCTTAAAATGACAAATTTCCCCTTGGAAATTGAACCATGTGCAAGAAACACTTTCTCATACACTGTATCTAGCAACCTTCCACCAACATCTGCTCTACCAGATGGAGCATAGTCTGGTCGTAAGGACACAACCTGGTTAATGAAGTATTTATCGTTAACAATGCAAAAAGGAGAATCTGTTGTGTAAGAGAACCCAGAACTCTTTTCATCTATGGAGTCTTGTTGGTATTTGCCGGTCCTTACTACAAACCCATCCATGGTGGTTATTTTACTGGATTGAAATCTTTTGCTTGCTTCTGATACGTTGTCTGAAATATGTTTAGTTGCAGCACTGCTGCTAAAAGTACCAATGGTTGACTCTGAAGTTGTTGCAGATAGACAGTCACAATCAAAGTCTCTTATGATTAAATGGGATCCTGAAACAAAATTCAAAAATTATTTTGAATGGTCATTCTTCTCACTCTATTATTTAGTTAATCATTTACCTTTTTCCCAGCAAGGATACAGATCCGATTCCAAATTACCAAAAAAGCTAAGACTGACTGCACTCAGAGTGCACTTAATTTTGAAGTAAGCCCCATTGGACTTACTGGCACTTCTGCTTTTTGAGAAAAAAAGTATTGGATGGAGTTCCCTTGGGAAAGCTGAGTTATGCTGAAGTAAAAACGCGAACAGACTTTTGGCATCACCATTATGGTCTATGGCCATGATGTTCTAAAATAAGGGGCATGTATTATGTAATATAAAATAAGAGAATGACACCCAGTAGCAACTGGCAACTCTAGATTTCCCTACTGCACCTTTCTGTACTGTATACTTGGGTGATAGATTCTAAACCTGGTTAACTAATTGAATAAGCCATAAGGATTAGCTAAACTAAATATTTTTTTCTAGCAACATCCAACAAAGCAAACAGCTTGGGAATTTACTTGTTAAATCACACTTGTACTAAAACGCATAGAGTGTATCTTGAAGAATGACGCCCTGCAAAATGAATTATTTAAGTTACTAACCAGTTGATCCACATCGTTCTTCAGATGTATCCACATAATTTTCTCCCAATAAGCAGCTTTCATTATGATGTTTCATTCTTGCAGTTGGCCCTGCATCTCCTTCTTGCACTGCTTACGTTTGACACATTTTCCTTTTTTCTCCAGGGAAGGAATTTCTTCAAAATATTCCTAGATAGGGTCTCTCTGATGCCCAGAAGCCATAACAGTTTTTCTGTCGCAAAAATGTGGAGGAATATAGGGAGCTGTGTGTGTACTTGAATAATGTCCTCTCTTTTTCTTTCCAGTCCACTTCGCTATTTCTTTCTATTCTGCCTCCGTCCTTTCTCTCTCTGTCTTTAAGACAGTGTCTTAACTAACTCCTCCACCTTACTTGGCCAGGCTCCACCACCACATAGAACAATCCTATCCAGCCTGTGTCTTTGTTTTCACATGACTTTAGTCTGCTGAGAAACAGAAACTGAAAGCCCAGAACTTTCAAGAAGCAGGAGCTGGTAGTTAGGCTGGAGAGACTAGAGCCATTAATTCAGAAACTATTTGTGATGAGATTTAATTGTAACTTATTTTTTAACCAAGAGAGAAATTTAGTATTTTATTGATTTAAAAAGAGATTTTAAAAATCTGAAAATCAAAAAAAAAAAATCCACCCTGCTCCTGACTAGTCAGCATCTACTCCAGGCACTTCTATGCCTCTGGAGGACAAAAGGCTTGTGCACATCAGCACTTAGGTCGGTATAAATTATGTCACTCAGGTGCGAATAAGCCACCCCCTGCATGACATAAATTACACTGACCTAAGCACCAGTGTGGACACCACTCTGTCATCAGGAGAGCTTCTCCTGCCAATAAAGCTACCACCTCTCAAAAAAGTGGTTTTGTTATGCCAACGGGAAAGCTCTCTCTCATCAGCATAGAACATCCTCACCAGATGTGCTACAGCAGTGCAGCTAGACTAGCCTTAAGTCTTGTTGGTAGCCCGGTGTGAGTGGGTTTTCCGTGAGCAGAGAGGTGTCAGAGCACAACCGCCTCCAGCAGTGGGGCAAAAAAAAAAAAAAAAAAAAAAAAAAAAAAGGCCTGACAGACCCCCTCCTCACCATCACAACTTCACTTCTGCTGACCCTTGCTCTTCCCCATCACAACTTCATTTCGGCTCTCCTCCTATCAGTTCTTTCCTACTTTTTTTTTCTAGAGAGCTCAAATATTCCTTCCTTAGGCTGACCATACAATTTTATATCTAAAATCAAATACAAATATGTACTTGAAAATATATGCAAATTAAAAATAAAGTAAATTCTAGACCAGAAAGAATTTCCCCTCTCTCAAGAAAACAAACATGTCCAAATTAAGATTTCTAAATTCAGATTTAGAATCATCAAAACTTGAAAAAAATATTCATTTGAACAGAGATTAGACAGCACAGTAGGATAATATATTACCCCATTTTCCATGTACCTCTAAAAGAATTCAAAACAAATTGCAATATATTATCTGATGCATAAGAGTTCCTTCAAAGAGCTCGATTATTTTGTTTAAAAAAAAAAAAAAAGACACCAACACACCCATTTGCAACTCCATTTGGAAGTTAACTAAATCATTACTGCAGTATGAACATTTATATTTATGGTTCCAAAGAACTGTGTGGTTTTCTGATGGAGAAATAATACCCTTTTCTTCTCTCCTTATTAAAGGATGACTTCTTTATTTTATGTATTGACCATTGAAGTAATGAACATATACTGCAGTCAACTGTACAGTCAACAGTTGAAGCAGTCAACCATACCATATTTCTTTTATGGAAGATACACAGTACCTGGAAATTTTCATAGTGATGCATTTTTATGCAGTGTCCAGTTACTCAAGTAAATTACAGTATTGCCTAATAAGCATATTGACATGGTTATCTAAAAGTATATAGAATATTTTTTCAAACAATCATTTCCAAGTTGTCTTGCACTGTTATGAATTGATGAAAATAAATCTATAGTGCAGAATAGTGTATTTAAAGGTACTTTATTATGTAAGTGATTAAACAGAAAGTTAATTTTGCTTTTTATTCTTCACTTCTGAATCGTTTTGGAGAATGTTCCTTAGACTGGATTTGAAATTTGCTTTTAAAAATATATCAGCACAGCCAACTTTTAAGAAGCTTTTATAAACATTGCTGACTTCTTGATAGTAAAAATACTCCCTGGCTACACATTTAAATCATACCAAAAATCACTAAAGCTCATAGTTGTAGAAGTACAACAGAAAATGCACCTTCCTTTTTCCTTTCTCAGGGTATGAAAAGCAAACAAAACCAGTAAGAAGGGTAACAATGGTAGGAGGAGTCCCAGAAGACAGAGAAGAGAGGCTTAAAGGAAAAAAAAAGACTGTGGCCAGAGAGGACGACAAAAGGGAGTAAAGGCAACTATAGGAGGCACTGAATAAAGACAGCCAAATTAATAAAACACACACAACAACAAGAAAAATCCAAACATGAAAAGAATCCACTCAAAAGGGACGGTAAGAAAAGTGCATTTTATAAAAAATCTGCAGTTTTCTAGAAAATACAAGATATACATGCAAATATACAAGAACCTACAGACAGAAAAAGAGAGGCTAGATAGAATGTTAACAGGGAATGCAAAGCTAAGTCTATATAGAAAGTTGCGTTGTAAGCCAGGGTCACAGAACACCTTGATCATGGTCTGTATTACAAAAAACTTGTTCATATTTATCAGGCCTCTTATTATTTTTTTCAATTTCAAGGAAAAAAAGTCTTAGCTTCAAAGATGTTTCATTTAGCGTATTTAGGTTTTCAATAAAAATGGTGCCCAGTGTAGCACAAAATTCAATAATTATATTATCTGCAAGCTTGTCTTATCATGGCAAGCAATTTATTCCTCTGGTGAGGACCAACAGGTTGGCCATGCCCATCTGTACCCACAGAAGCAGCTTAGCGGTGAAAATTTTTGTATCAAAACAACTTTCCCATCTATGCCTGTTCACTGTATCGCAGCTCCAGTAGAATCTTCCAGTGTTCAGAATACTAAATAATTATACATATATCTACAAGAAAGAGAAATAATTACACACCTATTTACAAGGGGAAATAATTTCAGACTAATAGATTTTCTGGTATGAGGAATTAACAAAAAAAAGAACAAGATTGTCTATTCACATACAATTAATTAATTTGCAAGGAAAAGGGCCATTGGGAAGCGGTCCAAACCAAACAAAATAAAAAGGAATTTTACCGGCCTTCCTTTAATTGTTTTTAAAGTCTTCAGACCTTGGCATCAGATTTCCTGAACGATGCTGTCCTATGACTCTACAGTCATTCAGGTAATGACATGGAGAGACTACCTTAAGGAAGAATATTTATGTAGTCTGAAGTACTACTTCGTCAGAGAAAAGCTGAAGAGTATTAACTAAAAGGGCACTCAAATCACTGACCCTTCTCACAGAGTAACTGCCACAAGATGGGCTACTTTAACAGAAATAAAAAACAGATGCTGAAGCCACCAGTTCAAAGGTCTGCTCCGTCAATTATTCCAGGACTAGATTTAGCTTCCAGCTGGCAGTGGGTGTCTTGACAAGAGACAAAGCTCAGCTACTGTTTTAATAAATCTGGCAACATGAGAATGTGAAACAAGACTATTTTCAAAACAAATACTCAAATGACTCTCGAAGTTGATACATGGATCTCAAATGTGCAGAGACCAAGTACCATTACCCAATCCATCAAAAATAAATGAATCCAGGTCCTGACTGAAGTTTAACTTCAAATTAAGACCCTGTTCAAAACACCAGGGATCTGAAGACTTTCCAAATATGATAGTAGCTCTGATGTACAGCCCTTGCACCAAATGAGGGCCTCTACCATTTGCTCCAAAACAGCCAAATGTAGAAGATTTATCTTCTCAAGTTCCAGTAAGCCAACTGAAATACACCTGATCTTGGCTGCAAACAGGACCCAGCATCAGAAAATCTTTGATGAAAAGAAACTCTCAAGGAAAGAGAGACCAAACATTTCCTTCTGAAATGAAAGCCAGTCTGAGTTGTTAGTAGGGAGCTATTAGAAGTACACTGGCCTTATCCTCCTCAGTCTTCTTGACCATTCCAGTTAAAAACAAGAAAGGAAAGAAAGTATGTATCAGATGGTCTGACAAGGTAAATCAAAAGGTATTCGGTCCTCCATGCTTGCCTTTTCCAAAATCTGGGGTTACAGATATCCAAATTTCTATTACCTATTGGATGCAAATAAATCAATTTAGAGAGCTCCCTATTCCAAGAAATTTTTTGAAACACCTTACTATTTAAATCCTCTTCTGGAGGCATCATGTGACAACTCAGCTAGTTGAGCTTTTCCTGAGCAAATGGAACTAAAATTATGATTTCTGCCCAGAGAAGAATTTTAGGGTCTTCCATTCTCAACAGTAAACTGCATATTTGCTTCCTTTGCTGGTAAGATACAATATGACAATACAATTGAAGTATCAGGCACAATAAAGAGGTTGAGAAAGGGATGAGAAATTTCATGGTATTCTCAATTACTTTACGTTTCTGCCAATTGATGTTATTTTTGGATTCTGAAGACAAGACAAGACTACTTCAATTACAGCTGTCTAGGATATAATCCCCCATTCTGTAGGCATGACCTGCATTCTTTGTTCCTATATGTATAACCTTTCATTTGGCTGTATTAAAAAGAATTTTGTTTGAACTGATCCAGCTTAAAAAGTGATCCCAATTGCTCTGTATGACTCCTGTCTTCATCTATCACTCTACCAATCTGTGTCATCTTCAAGTTCTATCAACAATGATTTTATATTTACTTCCAGATCATTGGTACAAATATTGAGTAGTGTTGTGCCAATAAAATATCTCTGTGGAACCCCACTGGGAACATCCCCGATTATTTCCCACTGACAGCTACTTTTTGAGATCTGTCATTAGTTCTTAATCCATTTAACTTGTGGATCATATTAAGTTCATCAGCCAAAAACTGCCTTTGTTTTGTGGTTGAAGGAGTCTATAGGGGGAAATGGAACGGAAAAAAATGATGAAAGGCAATACTTCTTTTATTGCCCCAAGCATGCGAAGATTATGAATCACATCCGCCCATATCTCCCAAAAAACTCATGACTGGCTATTAAGTTACTTGCATTTAAAACTTACAAATGACATTTTGTCTGTCTGATTTTTGAATTTTTAGGGAGAAGCCACTAACACACACACACACACACACACACAAATTTTTTTGCAATTACTTCAAGTTCAAAATTCAACCTTAAATGTGAAGGCAAAATATAAGCCTCCAGCTAGCTACCTAGAGAAAGATTCCACTTAGCCCCTCTTTACCTCTACAGGTGTGGGAGAGAGTTAACAGTTCTCTCCCCCCACACCTCTGGGGTGAAGAATGCCATTCTATTACTCTCACTCCATACTCAGTAGAAGATAGTTAAGAATCAGTGTAACCTTTATGAAAAGAAGTTCCAAATAAAAGTGAGCATTCTTCTCCAGATTTCATATCAAATATAAAGTGTTCTGATCCAGATTTAAGGCCATATTCTTTATGAAATAAAACCCTTGCTCACTTAAAGAACAAAACCCCTTAAAAAAACAAGCCCATAAAAAAGCTGGTGCTAAAACAAGTAAACCAAGGAGATCTCAGTTTTCCAAATTTCATTTATATTTCTGGTCAGCCCATATGAAATCTTACTAAATGGGCAACAGGAAAACAATTCCACCTAGACCAAAAACAGTACAATATTGTGTTGATAAACTTGATCTTGGTAATTAACATTTTTGGCCTAATGATCAAGTACATGTGAGGAGTGCTTCACACAATCCTTGGATTACGTTTAGTAAAACAGAAAAACAGAGACACAAGCTGGATGAGGTGATGTCTTTTGCTAACCCAACTTCTGTTGCTGACAGAGATGGGCTTTCAAGCCACTCAGAGCTCTTCTGCATGTCTCCCTAATATCCTACGACCAACACAACTACAACTACACTACATACAAAAAGTAGACTGCTCAGATAAAATTTTCTTACACACTACTTTGAGGATGTCTACAAGTATAGAAAGCCATTTACACATGAAAAAATTAACAATTTTTTCCATAACTATCCAGTCTATTTAATAATCCCAACTTTTCTACAGGAATGAGAAGTTAAAATATTTGAGGAATGGACACAGAAGAATTCATTCTATTATAAAGATTTTCTGACAGGCAAAAATATAGCTCTCTTGGCCACCAACCTATGTCACTAGAAAAATCAATTACACCACAACCCAAGAATGCTATTATATAAGCAACAAAATATTTTATCAAAAAAGACACACACATACAACCAAACCACAAAGAAAAAAGGGTGCAGATTTTGGGAGGGAAATTACATTATGTTAAAAGATATTTAAAATAGCAATTACTAAGGACTAGACTTGTGACCTGGCTTGCAGTCATTCATCCATGCTTCTTTACAAAGCCCACTTACTACTTTGTGCCAGCTATCCACACCACCACCCACGCACTCCACACATCCACTATGAGCCAAACCTTACCCCTATCACACAGGTGGACAGAAAGGGTGCCAGCAAACATACACCACATCAATTATAGACATGGCACAGTTTATTCCCTTTGTTGGAGCAGTAGGTAGACTGGGAAGGAGACTATTATTTTGCTGAATCGCATATCTCCCCTCTTGATTGCTACAGAGGCAGCACAACAACATGCTGCTTCTTGTTCAGGGCAAATCACTAACTTAATCTAACCCTAAATCAGTTCCATTAGTTTAATCAAAAATGGCAACAAAAAAAATTATAAAAAGAATCCAAAACAAGTGAAAAAAGTACTAACCTCCTGTAACTGTTCTTCTAGATGTGTTGCTCATACCTCTTCTAAGTGTGTGCACATGCGCCACATGCACAATCCACTGGAAAGTTTTCCCCTAGTGCTACCCTTAGGGTCGGCTGTGGAACCCCCTGGAGTCGCACCTCCACATTGCCCTATACAGGGCTCTGCCAACCCTCCACTTCTTCAGTTCCTTCTTGCTGGCTGTCTCCGACAGAGGGGTAGGCGGGTGGGTCTTAGAATAGACGTGAGCAACACATTTCAAAGAACAGTTACAGATTAGTAACCGTTTTTCCCTTCTTCAAATGCTTGCTCATGTCAATTCCAAGTAGGTGACTCCCAAGCCAGACCAGACCATCAGTGGAGGGATCACAGCTCAAAAGACTTGCTGGCTGCAGCACTGCTCTGCCGAAAGTAGTGTCATTTCTGGTCTGCTGTGTTATAGCATAGTAGGTTGCAAAGGTGTGAACCGAGGATCACATTGCCACTTTACAAACATCCTCAATCAGCACCTGCACTAGGAAAGCTGCGAAGGATGCTCTTGTGGAATGGCCATTATCGCCAGTGCAGGCATATTTGCCAAATCAAACATCCTGATAAAAGAAGTGATTCAAGACAAAATACATTGGGAAGATACCGTTAGCCCCTTCATTCTGTCTGTTACCACTATAAATAGGTGGGTTGTTCTCCTGAGTGGTTTGGTTCTCTCAATATAGAAGGCTAAGGCCCTCCTGACATCCAGTGAATGCAGCCTATGCTCCCAACTATTAGCATGTGGCTTCACAAAGAAGACCATGAGGAAGATGTCCTGGTTCACGTGGAAATGAGACCACTTTTGGCAGAAAAGCTGGATGAGGATGAAGATGAAGCTGGACTTTATCCTTGAAAAAGGTAGTATAAGGAGGTTCCAACTTAAGCGCTTTGAGCTCAAATACCCTCGTAACTGATGTTATGGCTACAAGAAAAGCCACCTTCCAGGATAGGTGAAGCAGTAAGCAGGATGCTAGCAGCTCAAACGGAGACTCCATCAGTCTTGAGAGAATGAGGTTGAGGTTCTTTTGGGCCAACAGTGAATGTATTTTGGGGGCAGGGAGGGGGGGTACGGTACAGCCTATCCATTCCCTTCAGGAAACACACGACCAAGGGGTTAGCAAAGACCGAGTGACCAGATTTCCTAGATGGAATGCAAAAAATGGCAACCAAATGAACCTTAACTCATGACAATGACAGGCCTTGTTGCTTCAGGTGCAGCAAATAGTCCAAGATCGATGGCACTGACACCCCTGTAGGCTGTGTACCTGTCTGAGCCGCCCAGACCAAAAAGTATTTCCACTTTGCTAAATAAGTAGCTCTAGTGGAGGGTTTCCTACTGCCAGGAAGAACCTCCTTAACCTGCTTTGAGTGTGGCTGAATCCCATGGAGCTTCCATGCCGTGAGGTGTAATGACTTGAGGCTGAGGTGCCGCAAGGTCCATGCTCCTGTGTAATCAGGTCCAGGAGCAGAGGCATAGTGATCGGTGTGTCCACTGAGAGATCAAGGAGTATGGTGAACCAGTACCGGTGGGGCCAACCAGGAGCTATTAGGATCACTGTGGCCCTCTCCTGCTTTACCAGGACCCTGTGGATGAGAGGGGTCAGAGGAAAGACATAAAACAGCTGACCTGTCCATGGAAAGAGAATGGCATTCACAATGGACCCAGGGCTGTAGTTGTGGAAGGAGCAAAACTGTAGGCACTTCTTATTGAGCTTTGTGAGGAATAAGTCCACTTGGGGAACACCCCACCGATGCACACCACATCTGGGTGAACTGACCACTCATGGCTAAGGAAGGACCTGCTGAGGCTGTTGGCCACTGTGTCCTGGATCCCAAAGAGGTATGCCTCCAGTTGTATCAAACAAGTGATGCAGAATTCCGATAATTGAGAGCTTCCTGGCACAGGGGAGAGGAACTCATGCCACTCTGTCCATTTATGTAGAACATTGCTATCATATTGTCTGTTAGAACCGATACTACTTTGCCCTCCAAGTGTTCTTGGAAGGGCTGCCAAGCCAGATGCATTGCCCTTAACTCCCTCACTTTGATGTGCAACAATAGCTTTGCTTGAGACTATAAGCCTTGGGTCTTGAGGTCTCCCTGTTGAGCCCCCAACCCATTGCTGACGCATCTGTGACCAGACACAATGACAGACCGGGTGATGAGAATGGGATTCCTAAGCAGACCACCCAAGGATTGCACCACCAATCTAGGGTCAGAAGAACAGAAGGGGCAAGCTAGACCAACTTGTCTTTACCACACAGCTCGGGACAGCATACGGAGGCCAGCCACATTTGCAGGGGTCTGGCCTGAAGTCTTGCATGCTGCACTACATCGGTGCAGGCCGCCATATGGCCCAGCAGTTTTAAACAATTCTGTGTTGTGGTGCAAAGATAGCATTTTAAGTCCTCTATTAAGCCACCCAGGGCCAGAAAATGAGCCTCTAGGCCCATCTCGAGTCCAGCACCACCCCGGTTATCTCTATCCTCTGGGTGGGCATAAGCGACGACTTTTGTTCATTAAGGATAAGGCCCAACCTGTTGAAGGTAGTCTGTATCAACCTGACACCTGCCTCCATCTGCGCCCTGGTGCATCCCTCGACCAACTAGTAGTCCAGATAGGGATATACTTGTACCCCTTTCTTTCTTAGAAAGGCTGCAACCACTGACATACATGTGTTGAATAACCAGGAGCGGGGCGGGGGCGCTGGCGCGTTGACAGTCTGAAGGGGAGCACAATGAACTGATAGGGGGCCTGATTGACGACAAAACAGAGGCCTTCCTGTGGTCTGGGTAAATTGCCACATGGAAGTAAGTGTCCTTTAGGTCAAGGGTGGCATACCAATCTCCGGGATCCAGGGAGGGAATGATGAGGGCTACAGATACAATGCAGAACTTTATTTTCTTCATGAACCTGTTGAGATTCCACAGGTTGAGGATGAGACGAAGACCTACCGAATTAGGAAATAGCAAGAGTAGAAGCTCTTTCCCTTTAATTCCTGAAGCACTTCCTCCACTGCTCTCACTCCTAGCAGTGCTTGTATTCTTGTTGAAACAGTTGCTGATGAGAGGGTTCCCTGAAGAGGGATGGTGATGCTGGAGGATGGGAATGTGAGTGAAAATTGGAGTGAATATCCTAGTTCTATCGTGCATAGGACCCATCAATCTGACGTGATCTGGGACCACGCATGGTAGAAGCCGGATAGACAGGCTTCTAGAAAACAAAAAGGGGGGTGAGTCCAGAACTATGATTGGTGCGCTGTCCTCAGGTGCTACCTCATCTAGTTGAAGCCTTGGCTGGAGGACAGAGATGGCCTCCTCCTACTGTTTCTGTGTCTTCTCCGGTTACAGTCCTGTTTATGCTCAACCTGATAAAAATGTGGCATGGGCTGAGGCTTGAACTGCTTCCCCTAGGTTGATGGGGTGTGCAGCCCAAGGGACTTTAGCATGGCCCTGGAGTCCTTCAAGCTGTGAAGCTTGGAGTCTGTCTGGGATGAAAACAGGTCCAGACCCTCAAAGGGCAGATCCTGAATAGTAAGCTGCATCTCATGAGGGAGGTCTGATGCCTGAAGCCAGGAACTCCATCTCCTGGCCACTCCAAAAGACTTTGTCCATGTCGTCACATCAGCTGCATCCAGGGCCACTTGAAGCAGTGTCTTTGATACGGCCTTACCCTCCTTTATCATGGAGGAGAACTCCAATTGGGAGTCTGATGGAACTGACGCCTGGAAATTCTGCAAGGACTGCCAGGAGTTAAAGGCATACCTGCTAAGGATGGCCTGCTGGTTTGCAATACGAAGTTGGAGCCCTCCGGTAGGATATACCTTCCTCCCGAGAGGTCCATCTTCTTGGCATCCTTCGCCTTTGGTGTAGGACCCTGCCTCTCCTGCTCATTTGAAGCAGCTACCACGACTGACCCTGGAGAAGGGTGCATGTAAAAATGCTCATGGTCCTTCGCCAGCACAGAGTATTTCCTCATAACCTTTTTTGTCAAGGGAGGCAGAGAGACTGGGGTTTACCACAAAGTTTTTATGGTCTCCCTGATGGTCTTAACGAGAGGAAGCTCGACCCTGGAAGGGCCCTTTGGAGCCAGGATGTCCACCATGGGGTCTGCCCCTTCTATGACCTCCTCTGCCTGTATGCCCATACTGCGAACTATCCTAACAAAACAAAGAACAAGATAAAGGGAAGATTGCAGGTGAGAAGCTCTGCTGTTCCAGCAACCAACACAGGTGGTAAGAAGGAATTGAAGAGAGTGTCAGCAGAGCCCTATATAGGGCGTTATGGAGGCACGACTCCAGGGGGCTCCACAGCCATCTCTATGGGTACCACTAGGGGAAAACTTTTCGGCAGACTATGCGCACACACCTACTTGGAATTGACATGAGCAAGCACTCGAAGAAGTTATTGAACACACCTGTAAAATCAAATTTGGCCAACATTTAAATCCATAGACTATAACATGCATAACTAACATCAAAGTTACTTGACTGCAAAAATCAAGGCACTCCAAACTTAGGAAATGGCAATGTAATGTGGTATATGCCCCACAAGAGCTGAATTAGGCCCAACAGAGCACAGAAAGGGAAGATTTAGGCTGGAGGAAGTTAATTGGAGGGAGGTGCATCTGTGAGGGAGCTTAGATAAAAAGCAGAGGGGGCTGCACGGAGGTAGTCTGCAATCACCCTCTGAGAGAAAGGAATTGAAAGGCTGGCAAACCTAGAGGAGTGGGGAGGATCAGAAGGTAAAGAAAAGCTAGGAAGGCCTAGGAGGGAACCACACCTTGGCTGCTATTTAGAGGGTACTTGGGCAAGCCCAGATCCGTCTACCAGCCAATCAGGGACTGGCACCTGGGACAGTGAATTAGAGGACTGCCTAAGACTGGTGGTGAGGAGGGATTTTGATAAACATCCCCAGAAGGGAAAGCCAAACAGCGACCTGGCTGAAGGGCCAAGTCACTAAGAGGATGCTGTGGTTCCTGGAGTGAGAGGGGGGCCAAAAGGGAGGAAGAAATGGAGAGCTATCGCAAGAAGGGGCTAATGCCCAGAACAACTACGAGGGGGCGCCATTCTGTGGTGGGTAGAGGCCCTAGTCACAGGTAGATGTACAGTTGCCTGTGCACCCTCAACCCCAGCTTCTTGTGTGTCCAACCTGAATGAGTCAGAAGTCATGCAGAAAGCATACATTGTGATGTGGTTGCTAAAATCTGTATCATATACACAAGGTGGCAGAATTAAAGTTCCATTGAGTTATCACAAATATGGCATTTCCTTGCTTTTGCTACCTAAATAACAATTTTTGTAACTAATTTCCTGGGTTTTGATTGGCTGTTTAAAGAAAAAAATAAATATTATGTACAACTAACAACCCTACTCTTGCCCCCTCACACAACATAATCATGATTTAAACTGAACCCTGAACACCAATGCTATAACACACAGACAGGCCACGTGCTGGGTGCCTAGCTCTACCCCCACTCTTCAGCTGCTCTGGCTGTTCCTAGGCATTGCCAGGGAAGTGTTCTGAAACCAGACTTAGAATGTTCATGTTCAGCAGTTACTTTGCTAAGCTCTGAAGTTTTCCTGAGAAATACAAGCAAGAAAAAGGAAATGGCAGTTTTCAACAGTCCATATCACAGCAAAACCTGAATGGAATTTCACAGGATAAAAAAAAAAGAGACCCCTTTCTAACCAGAAGCCTTTCTTGGGCCACAATTTCAAACGCCTGGGCAAATAAAGAAAGAAAAAAGCACAAGAATCTTTTATAATAGAAACTATTACACAATGAAATAAGGGTTGCTACACATTCCCCTAGAATATCTTTATTTAGACCTTTAGAGTTTTCATTGAGTTACACCCAATATTTGAAAGAAAGTTAATTCACGTACTATAACACTCAACATAGCTGTATCCCTGTCCACATACAGTGATCATAGATAGGAATGAGAATTAGATACAACATTCAAGTGTTCTTTCCTCAGAGAAAAATTGTGTATTTGGGAAGAAATGGGATTAAAAAAAAAAAAGAGATACAATATATATTCTATTAGCTATTGCAAAGTGTCCTCCTACAATAATTAAATCTAATAAATTAAATACACAATACAATTAAACTATGTAACAAATTTTATTTTTATACAAGTGTAAAGTAGATGTTGATGCCAGAATACTTTTAAAACACTACTTCTATCTTCCCTTTGCTAATGAAGATGAATATTGTGTTAATATTGTACTCAATTCCACATAAAAGACAATAGCATTGTATGTATTTATAGACCCTATTTATCAAAAATGTAACATTTCACTGTTGACTGTACTGTCATATACAAAGTCTGGGTACTACATCTACTAAAGAATGAAACAAAAAAAGTTCTGTTACAAGATCACTATGCTTCTCCCCTTATCTGAAAAGAGGATACTTTTCCATAATGTGGTGATTATACTATTTAAAGAAAGGCCATGAAATAAGAACGATTTGTCAATATTTTGCAAAACACGTGGTTTAACAGAGATCGGCCTTTAGAAGAGCTATGGAATCTGCCATGCAGCAACAGCTGAAATATTTTATGAAGTTTCCAGTTAAATTCCATGTCAGGATTGGTGAGGAAGTGCGTATCTTCCAAAATCCAAAAGAAGCAGAAAGTGTTTTTGTTTTTTAAAATAGCCTGCAATTAACTAGTACCTGCTCTGTTTTACACCAAGATTATTACTGCACATATGAATTTATTGAGTATCTGTGCCTAACTGCCTTTCCCACAACCTAACATCATTTACAAACTCAGATCCTGAGTATATTAACATGAAGTATGACATTTGTACAGAACAGTCACTTGCTGGATTATTTGTTGTCTTCTCTGGTGCAGAAATGTACAATTTCAGGGAGCTATCAGATTTATTCCCTGTCAGTTATATGTTAATTTAACTTGAGGGAAGGGAACCAATGTTTGATTTAAACAAAAGGGAGGGGGCATGAGGCTCTGGAAAAGTCACCCGCATAACATATTTGACTCAGTGCACCACGGTGTATTACCCAATCCTCTGGTGTTCAGTTTGACAAACTGAACAGATTACAATTAGGGAACGATCGTGGTGATTGTGACCTTGGTTTCAAGGACAATGACATGAACCACCATAGTTTGTATCAATGGGTCTTTGTGCGACTCCACAGGCCAATTCAGGAAGAACAACGTTTACTGCACTGGCCACAGAGCCATTTGCCTAATTGTGCTATATATTATTTCTGTGTCTGGTGCTGTGCATCCAGCTGCTCAATACCATTCTACTCAACGTCATGAACACCCATGCATTTAGTGACACTACGCAGTATGATTGGTCATTCAAAGGTTGAGTCAGAAATGTTCTTTTTGTTTCACAGTATCCAAAGCATTTTGTCTCAAGTATGCTAAATACATAGCCAGTCCACCTCAGTTGGGTGCAGCTCAAACCATACTCAATGCCAATCAAACCAGCTTTCACCAAGACTTCCATATTGGAAACCAGGTCCTGCCATCTGATGCCCAGCAATCTGTGTGTCACAAATGGAAACTCAAACTTTTTAAATGCGCTGTTGATAAAAGGCCCATATTTCACACTCTTAAAGCAATGTCATGAGGATAAGAGCATTACAGTCGTTGATTTTTGTCTCTAGAAAGATTCCATGTTACTTCCAGATTTGGTGATGATGGCAACCATATACAGCACTGGCTTTCTTAATTCATGCATCCATGTTGTGGTCGTCACTTCGTTGTTCACATGCTGCCTATATAAGTGAACTATTTGCCAGCCTGGAGCGTGGTACCTTTCAAACTTATTGACAGGTCTTAGTACAGCTGTTGAGGAGCAATTTTCATTCAGCTGATGGTGAGTTCAAAGTTACTAGCCACCACAACAAAGCAGTTTGTAAGATCCTGTAGTGCTGCTTCCGAGTCTACCATCAAGGCACAGTTCATCGGAGTAAAGCAATTTCAGGATCAACAGTTCCATTACCTTGGTGTTCACACTTAAACGTAGACTGAAGAGTGCACCAGTGCAGAAGCATATAAAAACACCATTTGAAGAACCATGAAGGGCTTCATCTGGCATTGCAGCAAAGAATAGACGAAAGAGATTAGGAGTGAGGAAACATCCTTGCTTCACCCTGTTGATGACTGGAAATGGGTCTGTTACATCACCATCAAAACTAACACTTCCAGACATGCGTTCACGGAATTGCCCAAATAATGTTAATAAATTTGTCTGCCCACCCAAATTTAACAAGTAATTTTCAGAGGGCACTAAGATTTACTGTGTCGAACGCTTTGGTTAGATCGAAAAACATGAGATACAAAGCTTGGTGCTGTTCAGAACATTTTTTCTATAATTGTCAAATGATGAAAATAATGTCAACAGTGCTCCTCTGAGCACAAAAGCAGCACTGACTCAGATAGCACACTGTCAATGATGTGGATCGGAAGTCATGTCAGGAGGATCAGGGCAAAACTCTGCTGCCACAGAGAGCAAAGAGATACCGCTGTAATTACCACAGTTACTTTTTGAGCCTTTATGCTTACAGATACTGATGATGTTGGTATCTTTCACTTGTTGTGGTATGTTTTCTTGAAGCCAAACATTTAAGCAAAATTCAAAAAGCCCATCAATAAGAGTTCCTCCATGTTTGAAAGCTTCGGCTGAAATAGCACTGGTACCAGATGTATTATTTTTCATTACCTGAACACCCTTCAACACCTCTGTTCATGCGGGTGGATTACCAAGTGTGTTAGATGTAGGGAATTTGTGGACATTATCCAGAGGCTCATCAGAAACAGATGAGCAATTAAATAGTTCACTAAAATGTTCACACCACCATTGATTGATGGCCTTGCAATTGGTGATGAGAAATGCAACATCAACACTTGTTAGCAGTATCAAAGCTAATTGGCTAGGGCATAAACAGCTTTGACCCCACCACAGAACCCTTGGGAATCACATTTATCAGCAAGATCTGCTTTATGGTCAAATCACGTATTTTACATTTGCCAGGGTTTCCACTGCAAGATACACTATATATTGTCCTTTTCTTACTCAAAAAGGGTCAGCTAAGAGCACACCTGTGCTTGTCAGTTGACGTCAAGGCAATTCCATAGTTCTAAGGATCATTATCACTGCATCAGTCTGCATGATGTGCATTTTGTACACCCAACACAATCCACAACAAAATCATGAAGTTTTAATCAGGTGATCCATTTGGGGGTTTTATTTGCCTTCTGCTTTGAGTCTTTAAGGTGTATGAGTCACATTTTCAATATTTTAGCAATTATGAAAACTTCTAAAAAAAACACCCTAGTTTTAAATAAAAGCTGAAATTTCCATCTCATCACTTGCCTCTAGGAACCTGGACTTTAAAAAGAAATACAAAATATCATGAGAATTGGAATAAAATCATGAGTGTTCACAACACTGCCTGGGCTGCTCCTGAATCTCAATCCCCTCTAATGTCCTTCAAATATACTCATATGTAATGGATATTTGGTAAGGTTTTTAAACCATCAATATGATTTCTTTATCAGAGGAGAGAAATTAAAGAGCAACAATCTCTATATTCTCGAAGATGCTCTCTTTTATACAACATTTAATACCAAGATGCCTGAACTGGACCCAGTCCAGATAGAAAAAACAGTCTTTGATCTATTGTCTATATTTAAGAATTGTTGAGCTAACAAAGTTAAATTATCCTTTGGAAGGCTGCTTATCCCCAGTCACCACCTAACATCACAGAAAGTCTACACACACATGCAGAATGCACTGGCACCTCAATGGCAGAACCTATCAATACTTTCTGACAAGCTGATAGTTGTAACTAAGTTATATATTTAAAAAATCAATGGTTATTACCTATTTAGGAAGGATTGAGTAGGCATAAGGAGAGGAGGAGTGGCACTTTATGTCAAAAATGGCATTACCTGTTTCTGAGTCGCTGATCATTTGGAAGAAAATGATATTGAATGCTTATGGATCAGGGGCGTAACAGATAAAACACAATATGGAGTATTCGTTGGCATCTGCTACAGACCACCAAATCAAATTAAGGAACAGGATGACCAGCTCCTTACACACTATCTGTAATGTGTAGGTAAGCAAGGTGCATGATCACAAGGGACTTAAATTTGAGTGACATATATTGGAGGTCTCATGCTGCCAGTACTAAAACATTCTTAGAATTTCTTAATATTATAGATGACAATTTCCTTACTCAAACAGCATTGCATCCAATGCAGGAGAATTCTCTATTAGACCTCATCTTGACAGATAAAGAGGAACTGATCACAGAAGTAAAAATTAATGGTAGCTTAGGTACAAGAGATCGTGATTTGATCGCATTTATAATGTGAAAAAAAATGAAGTCCAAATCAGTAATATATATACTTGGAGTTTTAAAGTGGCCAGTTTCACAAAGCTGAAAACCATTATGTGACGAATCACCTCAGAGGAAGAATTTAAAATTAGAAAAATTTGACTGAGAATTACTTAAGAACCTTTTATCAGATGCCCAAAAAGCCACAATCAAGGAAGAGGGATATATTGGTTTAAAATCTGACCTGGTTTAGAGGGGAAGTGAAGGGACCTATAAAAAACAATATATAACAAATAAAAACAGGGAAGTTGATAGTAACAAATATAAATCAGAAGCTAGGAATGGTAGAAAAATTATGGGAATTAAAGGGGGACACAGATTTCTTGATGACCTGCAGATTTAAGAACAAAAAAGAGCAGATGCTTTTTGTTCCCAGCACACTAAAAAGTTTGTCCTTTACCGTTATCAATAATAATGCAGAAAAGGCAAGTGTTCAATAAATATTTCTGTTCTATATTTGGGAAAAAATATGACGTAATTATATCATGATGACAAGACTATTTGCCTAGTATCTTGGGAGGATAGCTACAAAGTCAGATATCTTTAAATCAACAGATCTGGACCACTTGCATCCAAGAGTTTTAAAATAGCTGGCTGGTGAGCACTCTGTACTTGTAATACTGATTTTTCAATAAGTCTTTGAACACTGGGGAAGTTCCAGAAGACTGGAAGAAAGTTAGTGTTGTGTGTAGACTGAAATTCAAGCGAGGCTGGGCCTACTTATAAAATTAAGCTACCAAATAGTACTAAGAAGCAGCATATTGCAAAAGTATGGTGGTGGCCAGAATCCCTTTCTGAAAAGAAGTGATTGCATCACATGTGCTGTTTTCTTCTTTAACTATGTCTGGTATTTCATCAGGATAACTGCCTTTCCCATGACTAATGGCCCCTCTTGATTGACCAGCCTCTCTAACGCAATTATCTTCTGCAATTAACTCATCTCTATCTCCATGGCTCCGTTTTTCAAGGATACCTTTTGAGCTTACCTTCAATTTTCACCTCAGCAAACCCCGACCCCTTTCATTAGGAAAGGGTGGAACTTTGTGACAAACAAGTGCTGGATTGTTGATTAAGCAGAATTCAGGTGGCTAACACCTTAGAAACACGTAGGTCTTTCCCATTTTTGTTTGGATTTCCTTTGTTCTCTGATGTAATTACCAAAAATGCTTTGAAAAAACACTGAACTAGAGTAAAAGAGGGAAGCAATCCCACTACCAAGTGCGCTTCAAGACTGAGAAATCATTCCAGACACAGAACTGTCATCTCACACATCTTTCTTCTGAGACTACAGATACAAGCTCTCAGAGAAGCTGTCAAGAATTGAAACCACCGCCTCTTGCCTGCATTGGTGAGTAAAATTGCTTGTGCAGCTAATATATACTGGACTTTTGGTTTGGGGACTCATTTTATAAGTGTAGAAATTAAAGCCTTTCTGTCATAATCGAACAAGTGTCATGTCAATTTCTGAATGCACTAATATCAGATCCCAGTTGGTAAGGTAACATTGTGCCAATTTTTAAAAAGGGTAAAAGGAATGACCCATGTAATTATAAGCTTGTCTATCTGACATTGATCCTGGACAAAATAATGGAGCAGCTGATATGGGACTTAATTAATAGAGAACTTAAGGAGTAATACAAATAATGCCAACCATTATGGATTTAAGAAAAATAGATCCTGTCAAATTAACTTGTTTTAAATGAGATTACATGTTTGGTTGATAAAGCAAATAATGTTGATATAATATATTTAGGCTTCTGTAAATTTTACTTGGTAAATTTGGTACTCCAGCAGCCTGTCTACAATCCCACACTGGCTTCTACCATCCTTCACTACAACCAGCAAAGTTACCCCAACAAACTTCTGTTCCCAAATTTTTCCAAAACAATGTGTCCTGAAGCGTCCACCCTCACTTGGACCACTCAGAGAAATAATACCATTAGTTGCTCCTTTAAAGAAACAAAAGCACATTACAGCTTATTAACTTAACGGGGGTAAATATACTCTTTCCTTCAAACACAGCATTGAGTAGATCTATACTAAACATAAAATACATCATCAACAGGACACAGGTAAGTGATGTCAAGTAAATGAAATAAAGTTAGAAATGGATACAAGCAAATGAAAGTGAAAAATGAATTTAAAAGTCTAAATTTTAATCTAGCAAGGTACTGGGCTTTGTTCACAATGATTTCTCTCAATCTGTCAATCACTTTTTCTCAGCCATGGCTGACTCTCTCTCAGTCAGGACCTTCCACAGAAGTGAAACATGCTGGCTTCCCTTGTCTTCCAAAGTGAAAGATCCATCCCTAAACAGGTTTCTCTACTATAGTGAGTTCCCAATGGCTTCAACCCCCTTCTTGATTAAAGAACCCATCTTTCTCAACTTGCAAGAGTTCTGGTCTTTGTGAATGTCAAGTGATGGATGCCAAAGATATAAGCGTTGACAGGCACTCTTCCAAAGTTCATTTAACTCGTTTCAAGAGGCAAGAGGGTGACCTTATGTAGTTTTTCCTATCCTGTAGGCTTCCTATCCCCCAGATGTAAACAGGGTTTCCATTGTTTTGATTCCATCCTGCTTAATTTACATAGGAGATCAGTAAACAGCTATGATGTTCCTTCCTGTCTGGGGGAGGCCTGTTTTTTCCCCTTTGTTTGGGCACAGTCTGAAAATTTACAAGTATTCATAATTTATTAACAAGTATCCATAATTCTTTATATAGTGTTAATATACACATTTATGTTATTAATCACCAGCGTCACAGGCTTTCATAAAAACGGCACTTGATAATCTTTTATAATACAGTAATATTGTATACAATCAATTCATTCAACTGCTTTGTCACTTGAGGTTCAGATCCCCCATTTTTACAGCCCAGATAAGGAAACAGGTGTTACAGGAAAATGTTCAAGACTAGAGAAACTTTCATTATATCCCCTTGTTTTCACTCACTCATTTCTCACTTTAGGTTTACCTTTCCAGGCTTGTTTAGAGCCCAAATGGTGATCCCTCTCCGCCTCAGGTTAAGCAAAATCTATACAGTTTCTTTTGAGTTAAGAGGACAGCACACGCACGCATACACACACGCACACTCTCTTTACAAAGATCATCATGACCACATACACCACTCAAAAAGGCAGAGTATTAAAACCATCAAACTTCATGTGCTGTTAATCCACAGTGAGGAAGAATCAGTTTATAAGAGGAATAGAATGAGAATTTAAGACAATGATTAAAAATTCACTTTCCCACCAGAGTAAAAAAGTTTTTAGTTACATTATTACCACACTGCGGAACTTCATAGTTCTGCAGATGGGATTTTCCTGTATCTACAGTCAATTTAAAGCAAAATCAAAGTTATCCAAAAAACATCAAACTAAAAAACAAACATGCTATACACAGGTATACAATTTTTTGACAAAAAATTAAAATACAAAAGCTTACTTTAATACAAGATTACAGTTGCAAATACGAATCTAACCATATCAGAAGAGCCACAACACACAAACCGTATATAATGTTACCAATTACAAAGTAGGCTCTTTTTATAGGTTAAAAGGTGTATTTTGCACACTATACACATTGTTATTACAATGTTGCTGCAGGTATCTAAACTCAACTTTACCCTGGGTTTTTTTTTCCCCATTAATTAGTAGTAGTAAATTTTCAGTCTTATTACTCGTATCATAGGTTTTTGCATTTAATACATGTAAGAAACTCTGGTAGTGACATACACCAGATGTAATGACATTTCTTATACAACTGCATCTCTTGGGTGTCTATACATTAATAAGTTCTACAAAGCTTGTTCTAAGCAAATAAAATTTGTCTTTTCCATGTATATAAATCTTGCAATAATAAATCTACTACACAGCTGCATTATGTGACAAATTAACTGAGAATTCTTTGTCATGGTACTGGTCCTCCATACCCCTCAAAAATTGCTCTAAAATCATTAACATTTTAAACTTGATAATTGAGCAAAAGTCAACTGTCACTTTAGAACGCAAGGTTTTCCCACATCATAAAGATACCAATATTCGTCATAAAATATCAAGTGTTGGTAGTGTTTAAATTATAACATATTTACAACAAACGAGACATATTTGCAAATATATAATGAATGTGGACTATGAAAAATGTGTTACTAGAAGTGCACTATGGACTTTGACCAAAGCCACATCTACTATTAATAGTGTACAATAAGCAGTATCAAACACAAAGGAAAATAATCAATGTTAATAGAAAGTATAATGTATTTACCTACATTTTCAGGGATATTACACAAAAGTTGAAATTTTACAAATTTTGAAATTGAGAAAATGGTATATATCCTCTTCCTAACACACTACTACTTAATTTCACCTTAACAGTTTGATTTGGGGCCAGAAAGGGTAAAAACAAACAAGCACCAACACTATCTCACATTCTAAAATGTGTGCAAAATGTAAATAATGACAACCCAATAGATTTCTGAGCATAACTTCCAAAAACTACAGCATCATATAGATTGTTCTTACAATTACAGAATGGTCTGATTTGCTTTTAATAAGAATATCAGATTGCTACATGTTCACAGAAGTGTGCAAATCAGTTTTAGCTTAAAAAAGCCCCAACCTTGCAGCCCTGTTAAATGCTACCAGAATCCAAAAATGCTCATCAGCTTTCAGTATCATAGTGAGGCATGGTACAGTACTAGGTTTTAGCATTTATCTATATGTTACATCTTGTCTCTCTTTTCCTGGAAGGATACCGTGCAAGGCTGGCGCCCCCTAATGATTTACCATCATAATAATTCCCTTTCTCTAAATTCAACCGTATAAACAAGATCACCATAGACCACAGATTAAGAGAGAGAAAAAGGAATTGCAGATAAGTAGATTAAGGTTGAGACATTTGTTTTCTAATTATTTCCGCAGAGATAACCTATAAGCCTTCTCCTCTCCTTCCACTCCCTCACCTCAAAAATGAAAAAGACATACATAGTTCAATTGGATTTCCAATTCATATAAACACTGCACTCCAGATTCGAAAACCCGAAACGACTAAGGTCCCAAGCAGATGTTTCACCCCGCACACAGACCTCACCATGCTTATTTTATTTTAAGCGGTAGCCTTTCAACACACATGGTTGATGGGGGCACCCCCCCCCTTCTCTCCCTACTGTACCTGGAAGACGAGGGGGGGTGCTCTGGCCTGTGGTGCAGCTGGGAACAGAGGGATGCGAACATTGTTGCACACGTTACTGTATTCAAAAGGCGGAGAGACAACCGCTGCCATCCAGAAGCAACCACCCCACCCCCGATTCCCGCCACCCCCACAAGGGAACGGCCGCCACCCCCACGCCGCGCGCGCGCCCGCCTCGACCCCCCTCCGTTACAGCAAGTTTGGGCTCAGAAACAACGGCCGGCCGCGGCCCCGGAGCGGGGGCTGTTCGCAGAAGAGGCAGCCCCGGACCCCGAGGGGTCAGGCCGGGATCCAGACCCACACCCAGGGCAGAAGGGGGAGGGGGACGGGAAGGGAGCCGCCGTCCTGGCCGCAGCTGGGGGAGCAGGGGAAGGCGAGAAGGGGCCCGGCACCTACCCACGCCGTATTTCTCCTCCTCGGTCGGGCTCCACATGCTGCTGGCGGAGGCGGCCGCGCTCCCCCCCTCACGGAGCGCAGCGGAGGAGCCCTGCTCATGGAGCGGAGGCGGTTTCCCCAGCTGACAGCGGGGCCGCCGCTCCGCACAGCCCCCCGGGCACGGCAGCGTCTCCGCCTCGCTCTCGCTCGGGCTAGGCGCAGGTGCGGGGGCGGCGAGGTCCTCTCCCGGAGGAGCCGCCGCGGCAGGTGCCGGATCCCTCAGCGCTCGGCAGCGCCCGGCCCGACGCTGCGCATGGCCGCTGGGGACAGGAACGGTACCAGCGGCTCTCGGCCCCTCACGGTCTCGGCCCCTCGAGTCCCTGCTTCCCTCCCTCAGGTCACTCTCAGAAGCGCCAGCCCCCTCGCTGCTGCTGCTGCTGCTGCTGCCGCCGTCGTCGCCGCCGAAGAAGCAGCACTGGCGCTGCTGTTGCTGCCGCCCCGCCGCTCGCCCCCTCCCGGTCCACACTGGGCGCATGCGCAGACACCTCTCCTGCCTGCCGGCGCTCTCTGGTCCGCACGCGACTAGCGGTGGGGAACGAAAAGGGCGGGAAGGGGGGCACGCGCGAGGCGTGAGCGGCCTCGCGCCACACCAGCGTCTGAGGAGACAATAAGAAGGCGCGTCTCCAGGCGTTGAGGCTGCGTGAAGAAAAGACGCACACCAACTATGACGCGTCCCGTGTTAAAACAACTCGCCACAGCTGACAACAGCGAGTAACGGGCTGGGTGGGAGGCAGCTGCCGCCTTGTTACCCCCAGCAGCCGACGCCGGGTGCCGAATTCCCTTTGCCACGTCAAAACCATCACAGCTGTGAGCGTTTATTTTTCCTTGAACCAGTTTTGAACGAGGGTTCTGCCGGGGGGAAGGGCAGCACAGGTATTAGAGCTGTCAGAGTGATGTCCCTTGCATGCAGAAACTTTGGCATGTCTGTCAACAAAGCTGTTGCTTGATCCGAAACCGATCGTGTGTCACTCTGAGGGTGATGGCGTTTGATAAGTGTGGCAGTTGTCCTGCAAGCATGCTGTGTAGCTAACCTGACCTCTTCCAGTAGTACAAGAAGAGGAGTTGTCAACCATTATTTTTGTGTACTTCAGCTAACAGTTAAGTGCTAAATCAACCCTTGCTCTAACCTTCAGTTTATGACACTTACATAGGCAGAGGCACTGTATGGCCTATATTAACTCACATTTAGAGAGCTGATTGCCCCTTGAAGCATTTCACAGTGCTTCCCCAACTCTATGCCTCATAAAAGCTCCCTCAGATTGCAGGTATCTGGTAAATGAATAGCATACAGGAGGCTACATAACAGTTAAGGGAATTTTGGTCACATACCCAAGCACAAAGACCTTACTTAAAAGAATAAGGTTATTCAGAATCTTACATTTTTTTATATCTCATCTGAAAAACTGCACAGTAAACAATCATATTCAGTGTATCTACTTCAGAATAAACCAAGATGACTACCACGATTCAAATTTGTCGTCCTAGCAATCTAGAAATTTCAGACCCCTAAAGTCATACACTATAGAATGTTTATGTGGACTATTCATGGTCCAGGAAGGCATCATAGGAGTTAAAGAAGGTCAGATTCATATACAGTACTTCTGTCCTGTACAAATGCATAGACCAGGTTACATAAGGGAAAAAACAGCAATTGGAGTTATTGTTCTCTTGCTGTGAACTTTAACATTGATATTCCACCCTAGTCAGTGGCTTTCTGGATTGAAATAAGATTTGT
Source organism: Mesoclemmys tuberculata (assembly GCA_007922155.1). Taxonomy (NCBI): domain Eukaryota; kingdom Metazoa; phylum Chordata; order Testudines; family Chelidae; genus Mesoclemmys; species Mesoclemmys tuberculata. The sequence continues at coordinate 4,699,697 of ML677085.1, forward strand.
TTTGCACTGCTTTCTCCATAAGAAATCTTTCAGAATGGAACTTCTAAGACTTTTAGGCCAGGTGCTAGTGGAAAGTTTTCCAAGTACAGTAAAACCTGCCAAGAGCGACTATGGATGGGAGTTAGCAAAAGTGGTCTCTTGTATGAGGTGGTCTCACCTCAAAAGATTCACACATCAGAGAGAAGTAGTGTTCTGTGACCTCTGCAAGTAGTCACTGGTGACAGGTGGCCTCTATTCAGAGGTCAAGTTATGTAATTCTATAATGTGGTGAGTATGAACAGTTTGACAAGTTTCTAACTAGAAGCAAAGAGTGTTTATGTTGGTCCCTGGAAAAGCAATTATCATTTGTAGTAAATGTTAGCCTTCACCAATGACTTCTACTTAATCTCTGACGTCAGTAGATCAGATATGAATTTTTCACCAAACCTTAGAAGTTGAAGGATGTATCATTCTAGATGTTTCCTAGGATTTCAATAAGTTTTTATAGTGGATTTATTACCTCAATGTCCTGATAATTTAGCTATTTTTTCAATACATACCTTCCATAATATAATTGAAGAGAACTACTCTTTTTGCACAGCTCTTCCAGAAAATCTATCAGTAAGTTGTGTTATATACAATTGGATGGTTCCGTCGTACTTTTTGTAATATAACATTTTGTTTTACTAAATGTGTTCTGTGCTTATGTAATTAAACAAAGGTTGCTGAACTGAGCAACTGAGTTGATGTTGCTGTGGAAACCTTTATAATGAATTTTCTGACTTTTGTGCAATTAAATTTTCAACATTAATGATGTACTGACAGCATTTTTAAGGGTACAAATAGAAAGACCTAAGCAAGCATGTGCTCTTACATTCTTGGTTGAGAAAATGACTTATTTTATCAAACCTTACGCTACACATAAACATATGGATACACATTTGCAGTAGTTTTATTACTTACGTTCCTAAGGAACTCTCATAGCGTACAAGAGTAGCTGTTAGTAATAACAAAACCAACAACTGAGAAATCATGAGATTGCTGTTGTTACAGATACTAACTTTTAGGATTTTTCTATTCACTGTAATATTCATAATATAACTCAATATAATATTCATAATCAATCATAATATTACTCATCTCTTACTTTTATGTGTACCAGCTGAATTTTCAATATTAGATATTTTACTGATCCTTAAACGTTTTAAAGACAGGAGACAGTTCCTCTACTATGGCCATCTCTCTACCCTGTGCTTTAAGGGATTCTTCCTAGCCCTCTCCTACCTGCCCTGTTTTTTACAAAAGTGATACATGCGTTACCTCATGGCCCCAATGCTGCTCCTCTTTGAGGAAGAACTGAGCAGGATGCTGCTGCTATATGCAGGGTGCTTCTGAGCACCCTCACCCTCTGAAGACAATACAGACTAAGTGTGACTAGACTACATGAAAATTAGACTAAAACAAACTCTAAAAAGGTGGCTGGGCTACCAATTAGTAGTGGGGACAGACAGGCCTTCAGACGACTAAAATATTTTGTTTTCGATAGATTGGTCATTAGTATACCTTGACCATTATATAAAAAGGTGGTTTCAGCAGTTCCAGTCATTCTTTAAGTATTGAAATATTTTAAGTTTTATTTACAATATTCTAAAGGTCCAAATTTAATTCCCAAATCTCTCTTCAGCTAGTTGTCTTGTTAGTATATTTGTTCTTCCCAAAGAGTGAAACGAAGGGCAGGTATCTTGCTTAACAAATCACTATCCTCTACAACGGCAGTTCCCAACCTGTGGTTTGCGGACCCCTGGTGGTCCACAAGGCTACTACAGGGGAATCCAAGGAAAAGAAAAATAACATCCTCCCCAAAGAAATTACTACTGAGTGCATATTATTTCTTTGTTATTACATTAGATTTCCATAAAAAACAGTGTAAGAAATCCAGTAGCAGCATGTGGTGGTCCGCAAAATGTTTGTAGGTTGAAAAGGAGTTCCCAGACCCAAAAAAGTTGGGAACCGCTACTCTACAGCACAGTAGATGGAATGCAATATTACATCATTTACAGTTATCAAATGTATTTACACTGGTTTCATTGACTTACATTCACAATGAGCCCTCTACCAGCCCAACACAAATCCTGATTTCTTTAGCAAACATTCTTACCCTGAGAAAAGTGCTAAATAAATATTTTGTTCTGTAAAGGAGCCACAGGAGCTAGTCCACTGGGGAGGAAGAAATTGCTCAGGGACAGCCAAATTCAGCAAAGGAAGCCCAGAGCAACATATAGTAGCCTTGCAAACATAGCCAACTTTAGCATTGTTGGGCAGGCCTGCAAAACAATGTTGTGCCTCCTCTCCTCCCTCCAAATGTAATGGACTATCTACCGTCATGGTTACACCACATGCACAGAATTAGCACAATGATTCTTTGTGATACACCCCAAATGTAAGAGATTTATTTTACATAATGATTGTGTGCATTTCCAATCTCCTGTTGCAGAATTGTAGTCCAGCTGCTTGTTCGTTCCATCTTTACTATCATTGTAGATCTTTAAGTTTTAGAGGATCTTGGCAAGGAAAGATTCTGGAAATTTACTTCAAGAACCAAAATGAAAGCTAAGATTTTCCTTAAATATCTAGGGCTTCTAAATCTAAAGGATCCTTTGAGGATGGGCTTCATGGGTCCCAGTGACTGGTTGTATTTGCAGATCATCAGCCTCAATTCCCCTCACAGCGACTCTTTGAGCTGTCATTGTCTAGGAAGCAGCACTGCAAGTGTCTTTCCCCACACTTTTGTCTCACAAACTAAAGAAGGATGCTAAATCTCCCACATTGACACCTGTTTAAACTGGAAAAAGACATGTTAGAGAAAACTAATAAACACAATTTTAAACATGATTTAGCCCCAACAGTAGACAGGTATAGTTGTGTTTAAAATGTTCAAATAGTTTACCCTAGGGTTTTAACTATTTTAAACACAACTGTCACTGTCTAGACATAGTGCCGATTCATGTTTAATGTTGTTTTACTTAAAATACATTAGTTAGCACATTTTACAGCATAATGCTTTTTCATAGTATATGGATGTTTAGAAGAAAAGAGGCTGGGAAAGGAGAGATGTGCAAAAATTTCCTTCCTGTAAATAGATCAAAGAACCAGGCAGAGGACAGAGTTGAATGGTCACTTCAGATACTCAGGACATATGGGGGTCAAGCAGTGCAGGCAGCTGACATTGAGCTATTCTTGCACAACCACACTGTCAGTGGTGTCCTGATCCTCTCAGTCCTCAGTTATCTTGGGATACTTATCCCTATTGCCTTCTTCATTTCCATATGCCTAGCAAGGACACATATACTTTTCTCTTTTTCTCAGTCCCTACCTTCCTTATGGTTGTTAGTGGTGATGTGAAGGGATGCATCAACAACTGAAGTCTATGTTCAAGATACGTTGCTACTGGCCATACCCCCTGCTAACAAGAGGTGGGTTTTGTTTCTCCCCCATAAGTCAGATCCAGAATGGGATAAGCTGTTTATCCATGCCTCAGTTTTCCATACTCTGCATCTCTTTTTCCCTTCAAGTACAGTCTCCCCCTATTAGTAGGGTGGTCTGGTCTTTTGAGGCAACTTGACTCTCCAGCTAAATCATAAATCTCCCCCTTCCAGAGGAAATGAAAGGATCTCAACTAAACATACCAAAGAAGTTCACCCTTTTTCACAGCCACAGTGGTCATCATCATGCCCATGGTATTCTCCCTTTTATGACAGAGATTTTTCCCTTTGCCTCTAAATGCAGGGGCTCTTGAATTTGAAGCTATACAAATTCAGATTAACCAAGGTATACATTTTTAACTGTAAGAGATATTAACCATTGGAATAACTTGCCAAAAGTCAGTGTAGATTTTCCATCACTGACAATTTTTAAATCAAGATTGGATGTTTTTCTGAAAGAAATGCTCTAAGAATTATTTTGGGGAAGTTCTATGGTCTATGTTATACAATAGGTCAGACTAGATGATCACAATGGTCCCATCTGGCCTTAGAGTCTATGAATCTATTAATTTATTTTCAACAGCTGGGCTACTGTGCCAGCTTCAGGGAATGCTACTCCCCATAACTCTTCCCTGTGCTGAAGTAGTACTTTAGCCTTTTCCCCATGTTTAAAAAGTGTCCCTCAGCTCATACTGCATCAATCCACAGTAGTTTCTCTCCTCTTACTACAGGTGCTCCTCACAGACTTCTCTTTAGGACTGTAATCAATCCATCACCTTTGGTAAGAGAGTTGTCTACTCATCCCTTCCAGGGGAAAGATACACGGTAAGACACCCTCTCTCTAAGGCCTAACCTAGTGAAATAGCCATCTGCTCCAAGCTCATTCATCCACATCGTTGTTCCCTCAGAGTTACTTCTGACATTGCTTACGTTGCCTTTTAAGTTAGGTCTTTACTCCAGGACTTCCTTCAGCTCCTCCACACACCTTCCTCGGCCTGTTCAAGCTAAGCCTTTCAGAGGCAACCCTTTTCCCTGACCTTTCCCTTGTAAGAAATATAGATGTCAAATATGCCCTGAAAAGATATTGTTAACAATGATAATTTTCTCTCTGCCTCTTTCAATCAGAAAGCCATCCATCTGTGTCAACCAAGATTATAATCACATACCCCTTTGCCTTATCCAACTTTAGGTTTCTCTTGGAGCTAAAGGCATTGGGAACCAATATGTATATCTAACAGATGAGTCACCTTCTCTGGGCAACATCAGTTAAACTGAAGCTGAAGTACACATTCCCTAGGAAGGAAAAGCTTGATAAGCAATCTTCCAACTATTGTTAGGTCCTAAGACCAAAGACTCATAATTTACTGGTAAATGAAACTTCTATCTCTTGCTTGGTGTAGGTACAAAGTGACAGACAAAAAAACCCTGCCCTTTTTCCTGTGCAGAGTGCTCTATTATCTCCTGTATGTTAACCAAGCACCAGAGATGAGAATAGAAATTATAGAAGTTAAACCAACTGGAAATAACATGCCACAGGACCTAAGCTTTCACCCCAAATGTGAAACTACATGTGTTTGCTTTCTGATTCAAAAGCACCATCTTTCCATCTCTGAATAAAATGTTTTGTTCCTTCAATGTCTTTCACCCCAAATTAGAAGCTATACATTTCTCTGCTTTGTGAATCAGATAAACCAACTCTATATATGTCAGTAATGTCTCATGTCCTATTTAAGACCTAATGATGTGAAATTAAAGTTAAGAGATATAACCAAAGAACGCACAAACTATGTCAACTAAATTTAGAGGAATTTTAAGGGATTTTTGTTTGTTTTCTTTCTAACTGAAGAAATTACAGAAGAGGTATAAATAGTACAGCACAAGAAGGAAAACAAAGATATGTTGAAAGATATAAGCAAAAACCAGGATATAAATGGAAAATATTGAAAAAAAATATTTTAAAAAGTGAAATTCCTGTTCATAGTTCAGGCTAATGCTGAAATACAATCCTTGGAATTAAACAAACGAACAATCCATGACTAAGACAAGGATTGGAGAAATTTGTTATACACCATGAAGAGCAGCAGAAAAAGAGAGATGAAATCTGACCACTGAGCTGATAAGTGTCTGATAAAAACAAGAAGGTGGCCCCACTCTGATTAAACCCCCAAACAAGGTATGTAAAACTCAGGTCACCATGGGGGAATGACAGAACTACCTGAACCCCCATGGACAGCTTCTCCCCTCCTCCAGAGTACAGTACTAAGAAAAGAGATGACTGAACACATACATAAGCTGCAGAATCCAGAAGTGCTATCAGACACTTCGACCAAACTCATGGATAACTCTACCCTCTTCCAGGATTAATAAAACAGAAGAAGAGGTGAGATTTCATTTTAGAGATGGTATATTTGTGTTCTATAATATAAGTAACAATGTTATCTTTTTTTAGTCTACTGTCTTTCAAATGAGACTCAAGTAACCATATGTTGGATTTTAACTGTCTAATGTTTCTTCTTTATACACCAAAGCAAATTGGTCTAAGAGAGACTTAACCAATAACTTTAAAAGGTACTTCCTTTCATAACATGCCATTAAAATAGACACATATATCCTTTCTCACTGGAGAATTACTGGAAGGGTAATAAATGTATTAATGATACTAAATAATTGATATTGGATAAATAAATGTTAAAAGAAATCTTGGAGATGTGTAGTGTTCCTTAGTATTGCTGCTGGGTCTGTGTTAATTGCTTCAAGACTGCATGTACATTTTGTGTTCAATACATGACTAGAATGTTGGTTGTACATTTAATTGATGAACTGTTAATTGTTCTGGGTGAATTAGTAAACTGTTGATTGGTTAAGAATAACCACCAAATGCCTTGCTCTGAGAAATAGTGTCCAACGTAAAAGAAGACCTGGAAAGAACCAAGTTCTAAAATTAGTAAGCTAGCACTCTCCAGACTCAGTAAAAAGAAATTATCCTAATTAAATTCCATTCAAATATTGATTATAACACTTACCAAATTGTCAAATCTAGTTTATTAGATTTTGGCTTTAAAATCTAACTGGAACTGGGGCACAGTAATAAAGGTGACCCCATTCACACTTACATCCCAATCCTGGTCTCTTAGATGTGGAGGAAGGCAACCCCTTTTTATAACAGTCACATGACCAAACCATGGTATGCTTCTGATCAGGGGCTTTAATTGCAGGTGCCCCAGACCCATGATTCAAAGGGAAATAAATACCAATGGAAATAGCTCAAACTCACCATGTGATACCCACATGAAGCAGAAGAGGGGCTCTCAGAAGTCCCCAAAACACCTAGATTAAAATAATCATTTTGTAATAGCACCACAATTCTCACTTTTACACCAAATAGGGTCAGCATACAATGATTCCAAATGAGCTTTAAAATATGAGTGGGTTTTCTTTTTCCTTTTTGGGAAAGCACTATATATTTGAATCTTAACACTACATTAAAAGATAAATAAAATTAAAAAATTATAAAACTAAGATAACATGTCAAATAAGATAAGATGTCAAATTTCATGTACTATATTTGCAATGTTTTTGTCGTTGTGTAACAAAATTTATCTCCAATTAAAATGAGAAAGAGGATGAGGAATTAGCAAGAGCTTTTATGGGTCATACCTGAGGTGCTTTGGCACAGCTGTTTGTGGGAAGTTAGCATGATCCTTGCTTGTCCCATGCCTGGCTCATATGAAGGCTATCCGTTCTTCACTTTTACAAGTATTACATTAAATTACAAATGTAAAATCATTTAAATGTAACACTTTAATACAGAGAGAACATAATCAAATGCAAGTTAATAAATTCACAGAAAAGCCTAGGATTCTCTTTGATCTTTTAGACCTTGATTTAAAATAGATCACAGATTACACTGAACAAACACATTTTTATGATACTAAGAAATTTTGAATATTTTGTTCTCCAATTATTTTCATATGAGTTCCATAAATAATGGAGAAATTCTGAGAAATGCTACTCTGGCCTTATTTTTGCTTTTCCTCTGTTAGGAACTCTAGAGTTTTTACTTCAGCAGATTGCATGGTGACAAAAGAGAAATCAGAAAAGATTAATTGCAATTATCTGACAAATGGACACTATTTTCTGTGTATTTCTTATAATGTTTTAGGATATGAGGGACTTTCTGCATCATGGAGAGATAATGGCATACTGCTAGCATTTAGATTCTTTCAAGTAGCAGGGTTCAGAAGTCTTTTTTGATCTGGTTTACTTTTTACCATGTACTTATTTATTTTCCCGAAAGGATATATTTTCTTTAATTCCATTAATTTTGTTCCATTTGAAGCAAACCTTTGAGAGCTGGTTTCATTGCAACTGAAAATGCAACCAGGTTAGCATTCCAGAGCTTGCCTTCATTGACACCAGCTGACACTTAGCCCACTACTAGTATAACTGTCTACAATTTAACACAGTAATTTATTCCTAAAAGTTCTTTCTGTAATGCTCTTGCTGTGTTTCAGGGATAATTGAATATTAGGTTGTTTTTTCCACAGTGAACCAATACACCTCCTGGAACTAGTGGCTGTGGAATAACATTTATTATATACCTTAATTTTGATACACAATGTTCATCTGTACAACAAGGATGCAAAATTTCATTTTGTATTGGTTTAAAGGTCAAACAAGAATATCTTCCTATTATTGTGCTGTCACTTTTCACACAATCCCTTTGTTCCACATGTTAGTCAGAGCAGCCTTAGTATCAAATTAAATATTCCATGGTAGTTATTTTTAGAAGAATCCTTCCTTACCCTAGCTGGTGCAGTAAATGTTTAGGCACCATCCATTTTATATGACGTATACTAGATAATAACAAAACTATGTTACTTGCACAAATCCCTTCAAAATACAGCATACTCCAGCCACTTTCTTCAAAGTGTTAGACTAAATGGCAAGGAGCTATCCGTGGTACTAGTGTGCACTAACTAGTAAATTATCCTTACTTGAAGAACTGTGACATTTATATTATGTCATGTTTGCACACTGTTCCTCCTCTATTGTGCTGTTACCAGTGACCTACTGTATTCATATATAGTTATTATATTTATATTATTAGTCAGATTTTATTAGATGTTTTAGACACAAAACATGACACTCAAAAAGACTCAGGTTTAAATTTAAAATCCTCTCAATTTTTTTTAGATAAGTGCAGAGATAGAAATACTTTTCAAAATAAAAACCTGATATGAATACATAAATAAATAGAAAGAATATTAAGTTTGTAATTTAAAAATGAAGAAAATAAGAAAATTTAAGCCTCACCTGGAACCCTACAGCTAGCCAAAACAGGTTCCTGGACAGTAGAATCATGTGCTCAGAACTAGATACTCAACAAGTAGATCACTGCCTTTTATATCAGCTTCATTTTCCAAAGCAGATTTAAGGTGTAGTCTCATATAAAAGACATTAGAATAGTTTAATCTTCAAGTGACAGAGTCTCGGATGGCAGTTGTAAGGTCTGTATCAAAGAGAATGAATAATAAACTCTTGACCAGATACAGATAGAAAAAAAAACACATCTTATCCTGCTGCTTTATGTGAGACTTAATAAGACCCTCAAATTGCAAAGTTGACAGAAAAATTGGTCTCCACTAGCAAAGGAACAAATCCTGACAGTTTTCTCCAGCCAAGAGGGAGATAAGCCCAAAATATGGACTGCAGAATTAAATTTATCCCAGAACATTCAGAATCTTAGTGAGCAACACTTGTGCAAACTCAAGTAGTCTCCTCAATATGCCACTTAGCTGCCATGGAGGCACACAGCTCAGTCCAAATTAGAACTATTTATCTGGGGGGGAAAATTGCTTCATGACAGAAGGTGCTTGAATCAACCTTTGGGGGCAAAACCAGCCTAGATTAAACAGGCTATGAAAAAAATGGAAAAAAATCTTTTGTCCGAGATATTGCAGATGCTATGTTAAAGGGAAAGAATCTCTTTTGTCTCCAACAGAACCTTCCAATAAAATGGTAAGAATTCTTTGTGTAGTCAGTTACCTTCACCCTTGGACATCCACTATAGGCCTCAGCAGTTTGCCCTCTTATTTCATCTATTGCAAATTGTCAAAAAGCCAAGAAGACCTGTGAGAGTGAAACAAAGGAAGGTGATAGGGAGCTACCTAATTGATGAAATAGAAAATGAAAAGTATTGCTCCAATACATCAACATAATGGTCTCTCAGAAGCAACCAAATCTCCATGAAGCCATCTGGAAATACTCCGTCACCCTCCAAGGGCAGACTAAAGTCCCTTGCCTCAACACAAGAGATGCTCCCCAGTCAAAGTGCAGAAGGCAATGATTGGTGCATGAGATAGGTAGCTCTTCAATCTAGCTCTTCAATCTCCAATTCCAAACTAAACAAAAGATCCAAAGACACACACACACACTCTATAGGTGGTACAGGTAACAATGCGTATAGTTAAGGTAGTTCTCTACCTTATAAGTCCATGTTTTCCAATTGCTTCTAACTTTGCCAAACTTTAACTGAATGTTTCCATGCCAGGTGTTGATTTTTGATTTTTTTTTACGTTCAGCACACATAGTTCAGCCATTTCTGAAAACAAGGATAGGGGACAATACATGGCTTGCCAATGTTAAAAATTGATACAACCATTTAACTGAAAAGCTCTAGTGCCTCTGCTTTGGAGCAGGGACTTGTAATTGGGCACATGGAGTACCTGGGCGGTCAAGAATGTGTATTTTACATCCCCATCAAAATCTGTCCAAAATGGACAAGACATAAACATCTGAAAAATCTTAGTTTACACATGCTCTTTGGAGCCTTACAGTTGGCAGCTAAATTCTCCAATTCACAGAGCATGTTCCAGGCCCAAGGCTCAGGACTTTTCCTGTAATTGCTCCACCCAGCTGCCAAGGGGCCACTGTGGCTCTGAGCATGAGGGTTGAGAGCGGCAAAGTCTGTCGCTCCTGTGCTGTCAATAGTTCTGCTGGTGGCCAGGTTGTGAGGACAATGAGGATGCTGAAAGACTGAAATGCATATGAGTGAAGAGCCAAGCATGCAGGAATCCAGAAAGTGGGGAGGAAAAAGACATGAACTGGAATGTGGAAGTGGGGGTTGGGGGCTGGGAGTGGAACAAAGAGCCGAAGGGGGTAGTGGTGAGGCTGGGACTGTGACAAGGAAGCAAAGGAATCAGGGAAGACTGGGACTGGGACAAGGATAAGTTCGATGTGCCAGGGGCAGAAGGGGTCAGGCTGGGGAGGGGGAAACAGTATGCTTCCCTCAGAACCTGGAATTGAATCCAGGACTAATGAGTGTCAGCGTTCCTATGCTGTCAGCAAATATCTGTGAAACTCAAAATACCTCATCTTCCACTAGTGGCTGACCCATTTAAATGATGACAACCTACTGCTGCTAACACTTCCTCTGTTATCTCAAGTGGTAGAGATCTATGCTGTGAATCTAAAGGTTCTAATCTTGCTGATGGACCATGTGAGAGTCAATATGTTTCCACATGGAATTTTTTTGTATATTTTCTTCCAGTATACTTTTTTTAAAAAATCTAGGAAATTACATTTTTAAAAACTATATTAAAAGAACATTGGGATTGCAAAGTCAAGCACTCAAAAGTTAGGAAATGCCAGTGTATTCTTAATTCACCACTTTGTGCGTGCGCGCATTATGATATAATTTTTAATTACATGTTCACATACAATATTTTCCACAGCATCATTAATTACCATACATTACCTGATTCATTTGTGAGGCGGGGCCCCATGAAAAAGATTAGTATGTGATATGTGTATTTAATACATACAGTCATCAGAAGTGTTCATTTCTTCTGTTTTATTGTGTTATGAACTATATCAGTGGCTTTTAGAGTGAAAGCCTGGCCTCATCCAAGTCAACAGCATCATCTTGATTGACTTCAGTGGGGCTAAAATTTCACCCTTAGCCTATTTGAACATAAGAATGGCCATACTGGGTCAGACCAATGGTCCATCTAGGCCAGTATCCTGTCTTCTGACAGTGGTTAATGCAAGGTGCTTCAGAGGGAATGAACAGAACAGGCAATCATTGAATGATCCATCCCCTGTCATCCACTCCCAGCTTCTGACAAACAGAGGTTAGGGACACTTAGAAAATAGTGTTGCATCCTTGACCATCCTGGCCAATAGCCACTGATGGACTATTTTCCATGAATGTATCTAGTTCTTTTTAGAATCCTGTTATAGTTTTGACCTTCACAACATCCCCTGGCAAGGGAGTTCCACAGGTTGACTGTGCACTGTTAGAAGTACTTCCTTTCATGCGTTCTAAACCTGCTGTCCATTAATTTCATTGGGAGACCCCTAGTTCTTGTGTTATGTGAAGGAGTAAATAACATTTCCTTATTCACTTTCTCCACACCAGTCAAGATTTTATAGACCTCTGTCATATCCCCTTTTAGGTCATCTCTTTTCCAACCTGAAAAGTCTCAGTCTTTTAAATCTCTCCTCATACAGAAGCTGTTCCAGACCCCTAATCATTTTTGTTGACTCTCTCTGTTCCTTTTCCAATTCTAATATATCTTTTTTGAGGTGGGCAACCAGATCTGCATACAGTATTCAAGATACTGGTATATCATGGATTTATATAGACACATGGTGATATTTTCTGTCTTATTATCTATCCCTTTCCTAATGGTTCCTAACATTCAGCTAGCTTTTTTGACTACCGCTGCACATTAAGTGCGTTTTTTCAAAAAAGTATCCATAATGACTCCAAGATCTTTCTTGAGTTATAACAGCTAATGTAGACCCTATCACTTTGTATGTATAGTTGGGATTATGTTTTCCAATGTACATTACACTTTTCATTTATCAACATTGAATTTCATCTGTCATTTTGTTGCCCAGTCACCCAGTTTTGTGAGATTCTTTGGAACTCCTCAGTCTGCTTTGGACTTAACTAAGTTGAGTAATTTTCTATTGTCCGCAGATATTACCACCTCCCTATTTATCCTTTTTTCCTTTTTGTTTTTGTTTGATTTATTAATACATTTATTTGCATTGTTTTCCCTCACAACCCCCTCACTCCATGTTAGTTGTGTAATAATCTAAGAAAGTTTGAAAAAGTAGGTAGGGAAGCCGCCTAAAGTGACTATGCTCCAACCATAGTATAATGTTTAAGAGGATTCAGGGAGACAAACTTAAACCCTGAAGTCATATAGAGGTGAATTAGAGAATAATATAAGGGATTGCAGGATAGTTTATTTATAATTTTCTCTTTAGTAATAAACCACCAGATTGTATTGTTACAGTCAGATGTGGAATTGGATTGGCAGCTGCTAGTTGTGAGTCCCAGATAGGAAAAATATTTGTAATGTGATTTTCAGATGCATTATTAGAAAAGTTAAACGTTACAACATTCAATATACCCTGAGAAACAAGAAAACCAACCAAGTTACAAATATGCCACTTATTAATGATGAAATACCCTTTGCTTTTTTGTCTCATTGTACATGTGGGGTCCAGTAAAAATTGGTTCTTGGCTCTATGCTATTCAACATTAATATAGATGACCTGAAAGAAACCATAAAATCATTACTGATAAAGTTTGCATGTTATCCTGGGATACATAAACAGGAGAACCTCAAGCAGGAGTAGAGAGGTTATTTTACCTCTATATTTGGCACTGGTGCAACCACTGCTGGAATACTATGTCCAGTTCTGGTGCCAACAATTAAAGGATGTTGATAAATTGGGGTGGGTTCAGAGAAGACCTCTGAGAATGATTACATGATTAGAAAACATACCTTATAATGATGGATTCAAAGAACTCAATCTAGTTTGACAAAGAGAAGGTTAATGGATGACTTGATTACAGTTTAAGGCCTGGTCTACACTTACCTTCCGGATTCGACGGCAGTCAACAGGAGATATGCAAGTGACATAAAAACTTGCGTATCTCTCGTCGACTTCACTGCGTCTGTTCTATGCGCCATCCATACTGTGCTGCGCCACTTATGGAGGTGGTTTTCCTATGTCAATTTCTGGATCGACTGAGTGGGTCTACACAGACTGCTCAGTCGATCCAGAGAGATCGATCTGATGGCGGCGAATTTGCTGCCATCAGTTTAGACATAGCCTTAGCTGAACTTGCTTCCCCTTCTTCAGTGGGGTTACCTGCTCTCACGTGGCAGGACTAGCTTGACTCCACTGAAATTTCAAACAGCTCATGGCTTGCTGCTCATTGTTTGCATCTTCCTTCAGGTCCCCTACCCCCACTGCTGCTCCTCCTCTTCCTCTTTGCAGTGCACTGCAGGGATCTCTGCATAAGGCTCCTGTAAAGTGTCCACAGTCATATATGGGGTGCTGGTGAGGCCCATGCCCAATGTGGCATGCACTTCATTGTAGAAGCAGTAGTTCTGCAGGGCAGCCTCTCTTGCCTTCTGATATGCTTGGTGAAATTCTTTCACTTTCAGATTGCACTACTGCTCATCCCTGTCATGCTCTAATTTCAGCATCCCCCATGCAATCTGCATGTAGATGTTTGTTTCTTTAGCTGTTTCTTAGCTGTGCTTGCACCATCTCTTCTCCCTACAAGCTGAGGAGATCCATGACTTCTTTCCTGCTCCAAGCAGGAATGTATCTAGTAACTTTCTGGGATGGAGCTGGTATTGTCAGGTGCTCATAAAGATAGGCTAATTGCAGCGCTACGCCACTTATGGCGGTGGTTTTCCTATGTCAATTTCTGGATCAACTGAGCGGGTCTACACAGACCGCAAAGTCGATCCAGAGACATTGACCTGACAGCGGCGAATTTGCTACTGTCAATATGGACCCAGCCAAAGTATGTACATGGGGAACAAATCTTTAATAATGGGCTCTTCAATCTAGCAAAGAAAAAAGTGTAACATGATCCAATGATTAGAAGGTGAAGCTGGACAAATTCAGACTGGAAATAAGGTGTACATTTTTGATAGTGAAGGTAATTAACCATTGGAACAATTTTCCAAGGCTTAATGTGGATTCTACAATCACTGGAAATTTTTAAATCAGGATTGGATGTTTTTCTAAGAAATATGCTCTAGGAATTATTTTGAGAAAATTCTATGGCCTGTATTATACAGGAGATCAGACTAGCTGATCACAATGGTCCCTTCTGGCCTTGGAATGTATGAATCTATGTTTAGGAGCTGTGAAGAGGAAACTCACCCTGCATTTAATACATTTTTCCTTTCCTATAGGTAGTAGGATAACATGATTAAGGATTCCAGATAAAGGAAGCTGCAGAAATTTTGCTGTTTAAATTGGAATGTTGAAATGTTCTAGTTAGAAATTATGTTACCATATTAATATGTAATTTCTTCTATGTCTGTTACATCTCTCGGCCCCCGGAGCAAGTTCAAAATTTTTTGTTCTCAGAGTGCTTGACCTTATTAGCCTGAATCTAACCATAGCAGTTGTTCCTTATCACCATCTTGAGAGCACTATCTACAACTATAGAATAGAGGGGAGATTTAAGATTTGAAGCTACTATAGGAACTGTCTGGGGGCAGCTAATGGAGAGATTTTAACTGACAGATAATCTTTTAATAACCTTAACCCTGTTGCAACCTGTCAAACAGTGTCATTCTTCTCTAGAGAAGCTATTCCTCCTTAATGGTTAGCTTGAAGTTCATGTCAAATGTTACAATTTGCAGAGGTTCTATAGAAAATAGTTATTCAGTTGCAAACAACGAAGAAACGTACTACTGTTAATATCACTACCAACTGCTGTACAGAGTGACAGAAACTGACAATAAAGCACTAGAATTTATTGAATGAAAAGAACATAATATCAACTTTACAGTAGGAACATCACCATTTTGGGAACTGGGATGCATTCCTAACAGGGCAAAAAATCTTTTCAGAAGTGTCTTTAAAATCAAGGAATAAAAATCAACCCAAGCAGTATTAGTTTAAGCATGGAAAGAAATGAATAAATTCAAACACAAATATGATTATAAAAATAAAGCTGTGTAAAAAGAGAACAAAATGAGAGAGAATACAAAATGATATGGTGTGGTAAAAGGTTTTATTGACATGAGTTTGTGAATGCTACGTTATATTACAAATAGTGAAGCCATAACTATGCTATGTAGTTTAGTTCAAAAGAAATTCCAATAAAACCATCTAAACATAACTTGGCAATTATAATGCTGAATGTAAAGGAAGTCCTTGTAAGATGTGGGGGAAAAGTCCCTCTCTTATTACGGTTTAGAGTGGCTGAAATAAGAATTAATACCCTGTCCAGGATATTCTTCAGATGTTTTTCCTAATTTAAGTAGAATTATCCGATTTCTAATAGAGGGGGAGAACCCACATATTGATTTAAATAAACTCAGATGCCCAAAGGAGGAGATAGTGGCATAACTGATTTCAAGTACTTCAAGGCTACCTAACTAGAATACATTATGGATTGGCTCCAGGAGCCAATGGATAGCATTTTGATGTGAATCAAAGAATTTGTACTGAAGCCTGTTGCTTCAGTAAACATTTGATTTGGTTATAGTAAATACTTATCTGGCTTATCTCCTTACAAAAAGTGCAATCATGGCCTAGCACAAGCTTAGAAAATATTTCCAAAAACAATATAAAATTACATGGATAAAGTCAATAATAGGAAATACGTATTTTTCAAAGTCTAACTGTATCTTATATTCTAGACGTTGGCAAGTTTGGGCCTTAAAAGTTAATGATATGTAAAAAAATGTACAAATGTATAGCAAGTTACCTATACCTATAACAAACAGGAATTTCAGACAAGCTCTAACTTTGTTATCTGTATGTCAGAAGTTAGTATTAAAATTGTAACAGAGATCTATGGAAACTGCATCCTATTGAAAAGTTGATACTAAGATCCACTAGGGACAAAAGAGATATCAGCTGCCTGTAAAATACTAATGAATCCCATACAAAGGAACTTTGTAGGCACCATCACTCTTTTAAATAAAGCTATTAAAATAGAAAGTACCCAAAAGCAGGGTTCTGAAGCTATAAGACACATCTACTATATTTCCAGAAATAAATTATACAAACTCAGATCTTTATAATCCATAGCTGCATTATTGCTCGAAGATTATTTGACAGAATACATAAAAAAGAACACCACATTTACAATAAATGTAATCAGATAGCAAAGAACCCATTGGAAATTGTTGTTCCTAAAAGGCCACAAGTGTGTAGTCTTGGCATTACCGACATTTAAAAACGTCATAAAATGATTATAATGACTCTGATACTATTGATAACACTAGCTAACAAAGCAATCCTGATAGCATGAATGAAACCAGCAGGACCTGAACAGACTATACAGCTGTCAGTAATGGAGCAAACCTCATCAAGAGCAACCCAGAATTTGGACCAGTTCAAAAGGAAGTAGGAAACAATTAATTACTTAAAACAAAATTACATAGATCTAATCTCACCGTAAAGCTCAGTATCCCTTTGATACTGTAGAATACTGTATCCAGTTCTGTTGTCAATGCTTTCAAAAAGGATGTTATAAACTTGGAAAGGCTTCAGAAAAGAACTACAAGAATGATTTGAGGTCTGACAAATCTCCCTAAGTGCAAGAACTTTAAGAATCTCAAAAGCATGACTTGATAACAGTGTGCAAGTACCTACATGGGGAGATTTCTGGTAGCATTTTAATCTAGCAGGCAAAAGCATAGCGAGATCAAATGGCTGGCAGTTGAAGTGAGACATGTTGAGATTGGAAATAAATTAAAATTTTTAACCAGGAGGACAATTAATCACTGGAACAATTTGTGAAGTGATGTGGTGGATTCTCCATCACTTGAAGTCTAATTCAAGTTTGGATGTTTTTCTAAAAAGATATGCTTTAGCTCAATCAGACATTATGGCTTGATGCAAGAATTATTGGGAGAAATTCTATAGCTGGTATTTTGCAGGAGGTCAGACTAGACAATCACAATCATCCCCCTGTGGCAGGATTTTTCAACCTGTGGTCTGCAGACCCTGGGGGGTCCGCAGACCATGTCTAAGGGGTCCACAAAAGGTTGTCATTGCCATAGAACAGATGTTTTCAATCTGTGGCCTGCGGTTCACAGGTCCACAGACTGTCTAAGATTTTCAAAGGTGTCCACACCTCCATTCAAAAAATTTTTGGGGTCCACAAATGAAAAAAGGTTGAAAATCACTGCTCTATGGCCTTAATGTTGATTAACCTAGGGATTATTATATAAGAATAGTGTCTCCCTCACTTAGATTTACATTTGTTATCAAAAAAAGAGATGTTTTTAAAAATTGTATGACCCTACACAGCATGCATTTTGTATATATAAGACCTAGTACAATGGGGTCCTAGTCCATGACTGGGACTCCTAGGTACTTCAGTAATACAAATAATAATACACACATTTTACAGGGGAAACAGTTTCAGAAATGTTGGAGAGTGCAAAAACATTTTTAGTGACTATATTTGCATCCTTCCACATATGAAGCCAAAGTCCAGTTGTACAGGACTCATAGGGAGAGAAACATATGTATTTTAAAAGTCTTTGATGGTGACCTAAAATAGCCTTTCTATATATGAAAATATTGTGACTATGAAGCTGGATATCTTATGAACTTTCACAGCTAGAAACAAGTACTTTAACTACTGGGCAGCTGGAAATCTCTCTGTAGCAGGTTTTGCTTGGGGGCCAGCAGACCTAGTGGTCAGGCCATAGCCAAACAGTCTCTCTGAGTCTTGGGATAGATCTTCCAAGCAGTCCAAGATGCCTGTCAGCCAAGTCACAATTAATCATCTCACCCCCCCTTACCCCTGAGCCCTCTCATATCTCTCAGGCAGCTGGGGGATAAGGGAAGGGTAGGGAAAGCCAGGCCTTCCCTCTCCGCCAGGTTGTGACCCAGGTCCCAAGTGGAAAGAGTAGTTCAGTCCTTTCCCACTGTCACTCTAAGGCCCAATCTACACTTACCTTTGCGATTTGGCGGCAGTCGACGGGAGATACACAAGTGACATAAATCACTTGCGTATCTCCCATTGACTTTGCAGCGTCTCCTCCGCGCGCCGTCCACACTGCGCTGCATCGAAGGGAATAGCGTTCCCTTCGACACAGCGCTATGCCACTTACCGGGGTGGTTTTTCTGCGTCGCTTGATGGATCGACTAAGCGGGTCTACACAGACCGCTCAGTCGATCCAGAGCGGTCAATCTGACGGCAGCAAATTTGCCGCCATCAGTGTGGACCCAGCCTCAGTCAGCCTCTCCTGGGCCACTTCCTATCTTCCCTGTTTTCCCTTCAGTTTCCCTTCTGTTTACACAATGTCAGTAATTCAAAGTCTCAGCTGAGGGCAAGGGGATGTGGGGAGAAAGCTCCCCAGCTCACTCATAGTCCAGTTGTTCCCCCTTGTCAGGTAGAAGTGGGGAGGTGTCAGTGCCTCATCTGGGTCATAGTCACAGGCTCAGTCCTTCCCCTGTTAATCACTCTGTTTCAGAAGCTAGAGCCAGGCTTCTTGAAGCCAGTGTCCCCTCTTCTCTTCCCCCCACCTGACTGCCACAGCTCTCTTTTAAGCAGGTCTTCCATAGGAAGCATGCCCAGCAGCTGCTGAGAGGTGGGGCCTTCTTGGCCCAGTATTACTCCAGTACTCCTATAAACTGTGTGGAGTCTGTAAACCTCATCACATGCTCCCTTATGGTGATATAAAGCTCCCATTGCTAGACTGAATGGGTCAAGAGATGTCAGCTTGACACTGGCACAGGATGGAGCATTACCTGTCTTGGGGCTCAAACTCATGGAGAGAACCTTCTACATTTGGTGTGAAAGAAGGAACTACAGGTTTATGATGGCCATGGGTCTATGATTTTGAAGCAGAAAGGACCAACCTTCTATTAGCACTTATGACCATACACACCTGGTTGCCATGGTGCTTGATGACCATGAAGTACTAGTTGGCCACAGATTTACTACAACAACTAGGAATATACCTTAAGAGTTTCTCATATCGCTTTGTCTGGACTACATCTACAAGGCAATACTATTCTTTTCATGTGGGACCATGTAATAGTCACACAGGAGGTACATGTAGACAGAGTAACAACCTAGTGTAAGAGTTCCAGAGATTAAAATAATTGTAAGAGTAAAGATGGGAGACATGAAGACTAAAGATTCCCTCAAAATCAATTGAGTCTGTCTATAATACTGTGACACAAACAGGAAATATTTTAAATATTCCATGCTAGTGTCTATTTCTTCTGTGTGTATGTTGGGTTTACTCTTTTCTTTTTCAGTGATTAATTGTTCATTCCCTGCATGCTTAGATTAAGATAATGAAATAAATTTTATAGTTTAATTCAATTTAAACTGAACTTGCCCCAGTGTTAATAGGTCAGCAGCCATTAGAAATCACGTTGAGTGATAAGAACAGAGAATTCACGACAGCACAAGCCTTGATTATGGTATTAATGGAACAGACAGCATCCCAGTGATTTAGAGTGGCAGGTTCACCTCTATGAGAGACTTCCCAGTGCATGACTCCATGAGCTCAGCCATATGTAAAAGAGAATTGCATGCTCAAATGACCTTACTGTTGCTTATTCTTCAGTGTTTTCATTACTAAATGCCAAAGAAAGAGTTTTAAAAGGAAACTAAATCTAACGGCTATAGCAATGTATTTTGGAGTCTCTGCCTCTAGGAGGTAGGCTTGATGTTACAGTGTATCTTCCTCAGAGGCTATTTGGAAAGAAGGTGGACTATAATGATCTAATAGAAAAAATAAACACATTCTACCCCCCACCATCACTCATGCTCCCACAAAAAATTGGATAACATATAGTGAGAATGTAATTGTGTAACGGCCCAATCCTTTCACCTGCCACAAAGCCTAGCAGCCACACTTGACATAAGAGGGTCACATGTGGGTGATGCAGAGATTCCTTCCTCCCTAGATATGGAGCAGCACCAGAGCCACTATTGCAGTCATGGTTGTTGTGGTGTCTGCAGTATTTTGACTTCTCTGTTCAGGGGGCAGGGAAAAGAAGCGTGGAAGAGATTTGTAACTAAATATCACAAATGGTTTTATATTTATTACCAATTGATCCTTTGGGGCTTTCTAGTGGAAATGGTCACATGAAAGGAAATGAAGAATTAAGCTCTCAATCTGCAGATAGCCTCCCATTGGAAAAAGAAAAATAGTCCAAATCTAAAGAAATGGTTCAAAAAATACAGCAGGTATTGTTATGGAAAAATTAAAAGGACAAAATACTTATATTTAGTTACCAGTCATTCAATACTCAGACAAAGCACATTCACCTGCAAAAAAAAAACAGCACATCTGTCCGGTATTTTTATATTAACATTTGATAGGCAGGCCTCATTTGTTAAATATATGTAATCAAAGATTTCATTCAATTTAATAAAAATCACTAGAAACAACGTCATGGGTAGTGTAAAGTTGCTTGCTCTGTAATATGGTAACCCTGTACAGTGAGAGATCTTATGATTACATTATTATATAACATTTCTCTAAATAGTAGTGCACTGTTCTGATGATTTTACATGTTTTTGGTTTGTTTTTTGTTTGTTTTCGATGATCAATTTTTTTTTATATTTACATGACAAGGATTTATAAACTTGCTAAACCTGAATAAGTAAATAAATAGTAAAATTAAAAAGTGTGGAAGGGAAAGAAATAGCAGGGTAGTGAATTCACTATTCCCACCCTACTCTCCTATACATACACACACTGGGGCAGAGAAGTCCCTACAGCACACAGATCCACTACATGCATGGAATGCATACTTCCTACATCATATCCCCACATCTTACTGCCCCTGTGCAGTGGAAATACACCGCTTTGACTGCATGTGAGGTCTTCAGCAGCTGCAGAGCATGGAACAAAAACTACCTTAAATTTTAGAATGAATGTTATCCCAGAGCTGGCCCTAGGCCCTTAGAGAACTTTGAGAACACAGAGATATGCCAACTTCTGAAGAACCCCTCAACTGAAGCAACATTTAAATTGGATGTAGCTTTCACAGTGTAGTGGAGAGTTTTAGAGAGGTTCCTATTCGGAATACATTCATATAGCAAAATATATATTTTATAAACACACACTATATGAAACAAATTAACAAAACAAAACTCCACTGTATGCACTTCTCCCCCTGAGAGATTGGCTGAGAGAACAAATATGTGATAGTCATATTAACTTAGTGCACAACTAGAAAGCACTCGGGTACTATGGATATGAACAGAGGAGAAATCCATAAGACTTTTTGCCAACCCCAACTTTGTTTTTGTGCGTGTGCGTGCACGCTTTTTCCCCCTGTAATTCTGAGGTCAGGATAGGGAATACAGAAAAGCAAGACTGGAAGTACATGTGAGGCTACTTAGCTGTCCTAAGAACAGATCTAATAATAATTGACTGGGGCATTTATCACAGAAAACAGAGTGGTAAAATACTGATTTATAATTAGTTCCAAATCAGGTTAAAGATAAAAATATCAAGCTAATTGGCTTGCCAAGCAGTGCAAATTGGGAGGACCCTACAGGATTTCTGGAGCCTGGTTTTCTATGGCTCTGCTGCTTGACAGTGAGGAGCTAGTTTATATGAAAAATGGCCTTCAGGAGTCTGGTAGAGGACAGAGAAGTAGATACAAAGGAATTCCTCAAGGAAGCAATCTGATCTTTATTATTAGTGACAAAGAGAGAATCATCCCTATGGCTAGAAAGAAGTGTGATTTATTTCAGGATGAGTAAATATTTGTGTTTACAGACAGTTCAATGATGTGAGAAGCATCAGGAAGGACTTCCTCTAAAAAGATAATTTGTGGTGGCTTTGGTCCTGTACTCACTTAAATTCCACATTTGCCATGAAAGTCGATGTAGAACAAAAAATTCAGAGGCTGGATCTGTTACAGAGTCTTGTTCATAAACAGATGTGGATACAAATAAGTGACTGGCTAATTGTTTTGACATTTAACATCAACAGCTTTAAAAATGCCAGAATTGCTTTTCATAATTTATTTTTTTTAAATGTTTCAGCTATTTGTTATATTGTTGCTGTTGAATTTGGAAAAAGTGGATGTGAATACATTTCAGACAGGTATGTATCATCAAAAAACCCCTAACACATTAATTATAATTCTAGCTTTGCCATTCATATGCTGTCTTTGGGAAGTCACTTGAGTCAGAATATTCAAAAGTATTTAGCATTTATGATACCTATATGCAAAATGAAAATCTAACCTATAGATTTCTAAAACTGGACACACAAAATTAATAAAAGCTTTTGAGTATTATGGCTTTAACTTTTCTGTTCCTCAATTTTTCAGTCTGTAAAATGGACTTACCTCCTGAGGCTATTGTAAGGATTAGTTAAATTAAATGGCACTGATGTTGCATATGAAGATGTCATTTACATATCAGTGAACATCTATGGAAATCTAAAGTAGTATAATTTATATGGTGGCGGATACAGGAAAATGTAAAATATACCAGTTTAGACACATTTCTGAGTTTGGCCTGATTCAGAACATGTTTGGGGACAAAAAGAGCTATCAAAGATATGGGGAGATTTGCAAAAGTACTAATGGGAGTTAGGAGCCCAAATGCCACTAAAAAATCAATTGGAGTTGGGTGCCTACTGCCTTTTGTGCCTGCTCCCGTATATGAAAAAAATTATTAAATGGCTCATTGTGCCTGCTAAACTGAAACTAAATTTGAAACTATACTAAGTATGGCATATTTGGTAATCTGTAGTAGACATTAATAATCATATTTACTATTGTAGTGTCTAAAGACCAAACCAGAATGAAGCCCCACTGTGTTAGGCAATGCACCAACAGAGAGTAATAGACAGTTACTGCCCAAAAGAGCTTACAATCTAAATAGAGAGAGACAGACACAGGCTGGCGGAAGGGGTATAATAAGCAAGCAGAGTGAATCGTGTTATGGCATCAAACATCATGTTAGTTCCACTTTGGAGTGAGGTTTAAGTAGTAGGGGATAAGTTCAATGGAAAGAAAAGTGACAGGAGAGGAGACATAAAAGGGAGGGGAATAAAAGGGACAGGGCAGAGGAGAAGAAGGAAAGAAGAGCGGGTGTGGAGTGAAGCTGAACTGAAAAGACTGTGAGGAAGGAGGAGGGTTGATAAAGGTTGTGGCATGAGTCCCCTTCCTGTTCCCAGGCATCTGTGATAACCTGTCATGCACTTTGTGTACGTGGGACTGCAGGTGTGCACATGTGTAATATTTCTATTATATTATTATAGATTACGAAAAATCTCAAAAATAAAAAGTTATTAGTCAACATCCAATCATAATGAATTTACCTTGAATTTATCCTAAAGTGGAGTCTCATATAGGTAGTATTTTTTAAATTTTAAAGGAATCACTACAGTGACTCTTGAGAAAGTGTATCAACATTACAAACCTGAGCAGGTCAATGAAATTCCAGGAAGCATTACTTAGGAAAATGATTTTAATAAAATCATCTTAGTCCTGTGACTACATACATGATTAGGCAGGAGGCTCATAGGTCTTTACTTCCCATCTTTGTCTTGTCTTTTAATAGCTGTGGACAGAAAAGCCTCACTGCACTGGCATGTGTAGATCTTGACATATTGCTCCTTTGAATTGCCAGCTACTCTGGGATTCAAACTCAGACTCTACATCCAAGGACATTAACATACTGGTGCTCCACAAAACTTGTCCTTAGTGGCCTGTCAGTGATCTAATTGCGTCAATTTGAGGTTTCAGACGAAATGAAGATAATCCCAGGCAACATTCCTTGAAAGACAGAGCTGCTTACAGTGTTTGAAAATAAAAGATGTCATCTTCCCCTTGTAATGTACTAAAACTATGATTTCCATGCTGAGGATTAACACTGATTAGATTCTCACAAGGGAACACAGTTTGTAGGATACTGGATTAATTTAATTGTTAACACCATCTAAAAAGTATTGGTGCATTTTCCTTTAAATTTAGGAGCCTTTAAAGAACAATCACTTCTGTTTCTTTCCTCTAGAGGAGCAGTTGTTCCCTGTAGGAGTCAGTTTGAGTCAGAGAATCAGCAGGAGAGGTTCTCTCCATCTGCCCTAATCGCTATTTATATTGTATAGAGGTCATGAATTCCTCCAGCACATGAACAGTATAGAGCCAGTAGAAGTAGTGCTTTGCTGCTCCAATTACAAGCTCTGGTATAGTGAGCAGGTTGGGGGCAGAGGCAAGAGGGGGATTTTGAGAGTCTCTTTGGAGCGCATGGTTTTACAGAGATTCTGAACTATGATACAGCCCATAGGCAGTTTTCAGGGGGCTATCAATTAGATTGGTGCTATAATTTACAAACAAGCTGTGCCAGTCTACAAAGTGGCCCAGTTTCCAAGAGGCACAGCACAGAATTGGACCCACTATATGTACAACAGTGAGAAGAATGCCAAGCTAATGAGCTCCACAGCATGCCAGGCCTTAAATAAGGCTTGATTACATATGCGGATGCACAAAGGTCCCCTGTTCTAGAGAACTTCAAGGAATAAATGTTTTGTTTGCTTCTTCCTCCCTCCCTCTGCCCCATTTTATTTTTTAAATTTAATCAAATTTTCAAACCAGGTGTGCTTTTGAATGGGCCTGACAAGGGTGCACAAATCTCCTGATGTGTATGTTCTTAAAGTTGGGGTTGCATGCAGATTTACAGTGAAATATGGAAAAGTGGTATTAGGAGATAAGGAGATTTCCTTAAAGTGTCCCTCCCTTGACAGATTGCTGATAATACTCTTATGCCTTTGCCACTGGTCCAAATGTTTCCTGAAGAGGTGTTTAGAACACCCTTTACACAGTAAAACAGGACCACGTTGAATGTTTTCTGTAGTTAGCTAACTGGTTGTTGATATATCTTGTTTTTCTCTGCTGAAAGGAGGCCTTTTTTTTAATGTCTTTTGCCCTTTTGATTGAGATATTTAAAAATAAGGACTGAACAACAGTTAGAGGAGACATCTAGACAAGAAAGAGAGAATCTGTCCCTCACGCCCATCATATTCTTCTTTGGCCACAGCAGCACTAAATGCAGCAAGTGTTATCCTTAAGGGGTGTAAATCATTATAGCTCCATTAAAGTCAGTACCAGCTGATGATATGGCCCCGTATATTCTGTAGATAAATTCACTTCAAAGATTTCATTCATCTGTGTGATTCCTTCAATATGAGCTTCAGAGTCTTATTGCAATGAGTCTGAAATGGAATTAGCTCATTTAGTTCCATGATGTTGGTTTTTTTTAATCAACGAGCATTACAAAAATCAGAAGAAAACCATCTGAATTGCAATCACAGTATGAAATTTCAATTGCTCGCTGGAGTCTTCATTCAGGATAATGCTTTGCTTCCTTGCAAAACTGAAGTGATTGAAAATAGGATCAGGTCAATTTTAGAATTGTCAGAAAGCTATGTAAAGTGCTTTGCATGACAAAGTCTCTATTGTTAGAAACCACATATGAACAAAACATTATTTTTAAACAAATAGGCAAAACTTTTAGACTGCACAGTGAGCCTCTTCCCCTACTTATTTCTGAATTATTCTTTCTATATTAAAGAATAGAGCTAGGACTACAGGTTTGGCTGTCTCTAGAGCAAATCAAATGTAGTTGTGAATAGTGCTGAATTTAAGATAAGAATTTGCTTCTGTGGAAAAACAGAAAATGCCTCTGTGAAAAACTGGACTTGAAAGGTAGCTGATAAGATAGGAGGAAAAGTGCTTGGTGGGGGGCAGAAGAACCCACTCATCAGAAATGGTTCTAACTAGTTTGAACAATAAAGTACTGCGTATGCTGATCCAGTAGTAATCCCAAACTAGCACAAACCTGGTTTTTAGCTAAGATAGTAAGCTCATATAGCATTACGTTTGTTGCACTATGAAAAAAACAGAATTGCAATGGGTATTTATCCGATCCTACATGATCACACTGGAGCAAGTCAGGATGAGAGAGTTATCCCCGTGCTAATCCTTTCATGAGTATTTTGATCACATGATTACATATGCATAGTGGGGAGATGTAGCAATTGCTTATTATTTAGACATGTTTGGAGCATTGTACAAATACCATTCTGCTTTTACAATGAATAAAGGAATTTATGGTTTAATTGGCATCATAGTGATATGGGAATAAGCAATGATACCAATAAATTTCCAACAATAACAGAATGCAAAACACAATGATGATTCAATCTGATGATATTCTGAACCAAAAGAGCTCTCAACCATGCTTGTAGTTGTTTTCCATTGCTTCATACTGATTCAGATATACTAGGCTTCACAGTGACACAGAATAATAATCCTGGAATTATATAAATTGCACCTTGTGCTTTTAAATTATTTTTTCTAGTTTATGTTATGAGTTTGAGTATGCAATTACTGATGTTTAAAATAAAAAAGTATAAATAAAACATTAAAAATACATAACTAGGACAAGGTAACAGTACTTGATTAATATAGTGTCTTTTATCAGAGAAGTTTAAAGTCCTTTCCTATATTGAAATGAAAAGCAAAATTATGGAACTAAAGTTTTCTTATAAAGCAAGATGCAACTGTATAATGAGAGAAATGCTGGATGTGTAATAGGCTGACAGTAAGGGAAAACTGGAACACTTCCATTGTAGTATGGAAATAATTTCTTAGAACAAACATATGGCTGCTACATAAGCAGAAAATTCAAAACCCTTAGTAGTGGAACCTGTGCAAAATACAATATTAGAGTCAAAGTGCTACAGGGTAACCGAGCCCATACAGTGATTCATTGCCTGCAGCCATCACACCTCAGGCTGTGATTTTATAAGCCAAGCCAGGTCAAGGCCTGGCCAATACTTGTGTGAGAGATCTTCAAGTAAAGCAAAAGTGCTACAGGAAGTCGTATTGATATTTAAGTGGAGGAGAGCATATTCCCCCCACTTCAGCCAGCATGGTTAAGAGGCAACCTCTCTCTGTTCCCCCCCCCCCTTCTTTTTGACATAGGAAGTTATGCCAGTATAAAGGTGCTTAGACTAGCAAAGTTTATTCCGGTTTGGTGAAGCAAAATAACTATACCGGCATAAAGCACTTTTATTCTGGCATAACTGTGTCTAAACTATGCTGGTTAAATAAATCACACCACTTACTAACAAATGCTGGTAAAAAGGGGTGACAAGGTCTCAGGCAAATACTGAAACAATCCCTTAGAGCAGCAGTTCTCAAACTTCATTGCACAGCGACTCCCTTCAGACAACAAAAATTACTACATGACCCCCAGGAAGGGGATGGGGGTAAAGCCAGAGTCTCGCCGCCCCAGGTGGGGGAGGCCAAAGCTGAAATCTGAGGGCTTCAGCCCTGGACAGGGGTGGGGGAGACCTGAGACCTGAGACCTCAGAGCGGTGGAGCTCAGGCTTTGGGTTCAGCGCCCGGCCCCAGCAAGTCTAACGGCAGCCCTGGTGACCCCATTAAAGCAGGATCGCGACCCACTTTGGGGTCCCGACCCACAGGTTGAGAACCGCTGCCTTAGAGGTGTTATGTTGCTGAAGAGCTCCATGAAGAATGGTCCTATAGTGATCTACAAACCTCCTTTCCTGGAATGCCTCAGCTTTGGACAATTGTATCAGATCCAGCAATGGATAGGACCCTGGGATGCCTATACAATTTTCCTCTCACAGGAGAGATTACCACTACAGATACCTGAAGACATTTAAATGCTAGATGGAAAAACTCTAGTTTTTATTATCAGACACCAATCACACTCTAGAATAGATATATTACTTACATCTCTATTATATAGTGAAAGATTAGTTATGGATCCATAACTAATCTTTGATAATGTTGAGGATTCTCTTGTAATTAATAAGATATATTTTTAGGTGGGTTTAGTAATGCTGCCTATTTGCTTTCTATTTTAAGGCCTTGTTTTCAGTTACTTATAACTTTGACAGACCAACAGTTTGGGCATATATTATCCATGCCAACTGTCTGTCCCAGGCTATTAATTTGAAAATTTCATCCCAAATGGTCTGGCCATTTTGGAGAATGCGGTTTGGGAAACATTCATTTTTTTTACCGTACGCTAAACAATTTTGGTGACTTTTTTGGGGAAATTTCTAGAACCTCCATACATTATAGCGGGTAAGTATATGGTCTGTATTAGGAATATTCCTTTTGCCATCCCTATTAAAATCTGTGTAAATTTGGCTTAGTTAAAAGTCTTTGAAAATTGCAGTTTGCACATGCTTAGAAATTTGCTAGAATTTCTCATCTAAATTTCTCCAAGATTCTTCTAGATTCCTAAAATTGCAAGCCAATCCAAGGCCACCCAATGGAACTGAGAAGAGCTCCTGTGCTCTCAGTGACCATGCTGCTGGGCCCAGCCAGCATGCATAAGAAAGCTGCTTGATTTAAATGCAAAGTGAACATGAGCTGGAACTGGGGGAGAAAGTGCAGGGTGAGTAGCTTGGGATAGGAATCTGGGGGGAAAAGGAAATGGGGGTTGGGGTGGTGGGAGACTGGGAGTAGTTGTGTGAGGAGACTGGAGTCAGGGCCAAGGAGCAACGGGGTGGAGACTGGTACTGTGAGGGGAGAGTGTGGTGAGAAGATTAGAGTCTGAGAGGGGCTGAAGACTGAAACTGCCTAGGTGAGAAGAATGAGATTAGGATAAAGAGCCAGGGATTGCAAAGAAACTGGACTCAAACCAAGACAGGTTGCAGGGGATGAAGCCAAAGGGGTCAAGCTTGGTAGGAGAGGTGGAATGATGTACTCCCTCCCAGCACCTGGAATGGAACCCAAAATTCCCAATTCTCACCTTTCTTCTGTCATCAAGAAATACCAGTGAATCTCACTGACAAAAGTGTTTCATCCCCCTCTAGTGGTAGTGCTTAATGTGGCACCCTTGTGCATATGCATTATAGAAGATTAGGGTTGGAAGGGACTTCATGAGGTTATCTAGTCCAACCCCCTTCTCAAAACAGGACCAAGCCCAACTAAATCATCCCAGCCAGGGCTTTGTCAAGCCAGGCCTTAAAACCTTTAAGGATGGAGGTTCCTCCACCTCCCTAGGTATCCCATTCCAGTGCATCACCACCCTCTTAGTGAAAACATTTTTCCTAATATCCAACCTATACCTCCCCCACTGCAATTTGAGACCATTTCCCCTTGTTCTGTTGTCTGCCAACTCTGAAAACAGCCTAGCTCCATCTTCTTTGGAACCCCCCTTCAGGTAGTTGAAGGCTTCCATCAAATCCCCCTCACTTTTCTGTTCTGCAGACTAAATAAACCCAGTTCCCTCAACCTCTCTTCATAAGTCACATGTGCCAGCCCCCTAATCATTTTCATTGCCCTCTGCTGACTCTCTAATTTGTCCACATCCTTTCTGTAGAGGGGGGCCTAAAACTGGTCACAGTACTTCAGATGTGGCCTCACCAGTGCTGACTAGAGGGGAATAATCACTTCCCTTGATCGCCTGGCAATGCTCCTACTAATGCAGCCCAATATGCCATTAGCCTTCTTGGCAACAAGGGCACACTCTTGACTCATTCTGCTTCTTGTCCACTGTAACCCCCAGGTCCTTTTCTGCAGAACTACTGCTTAGCCAGTCAGTCCCCAGTCTGTAGCTGTGCATGGGATTCTTCCATCCTAAGTGCAGAACTCTGCACATGTCTTTGTTGCACCTCATCAGATTTCTTTTGGCCCGATCCACCAGTTTGTCTAGATCACTCTATATCCTATCTACCATTCCCCATAGCTAAGTGTCATCTGCAAACTTGCTGAGGGTGCAATCCACCCCATCGTCCAGATCATTAATGAAGATGTTGAACAAAACCAGCCCCTGGACTGGCCCCTGGGCCACTCCATTTGATACCAGCTACCAACTAAACATTGAGCTGTTTATCACTACCAATTGAGCCCTACGATCTAGCCAGTGTTCTATCCACCTTTTAGTCCAGTCATCCAACTCATATCTCTGTAACTTGCTGGGAAGAATACAGTGGGAGACTATCAAAAGCTTTGCTAAAGTAAAGCTATATCACATCCACAGAACAAATTATCTCATCATAGAAGGCAGTCAGGTTGGTCAGGCCCTTGGTGAATCCATGCTGACTGTTCCTGATTACCTTCCTCTCCTTCAAGTGCTTCAAAATGAATTCCTTAAGGACCTGTTCCATGATTTTTCCAGGGACTGAGGTGAGGCTAACTGATCTTTAGTTCCCCAGATCCTCCTCCTTCCTTTTTTAAAGTTGGGCACTATATTTGCTTTTTTCTAATCAACCAGGGCCTCCCCGATCACCATGGAGTTTTCAAAGATAATAGCCTGTGGCTCTGCAATCACATCAGCCAACTTTCTCAGATGTACTGCATCTGGTCCCATAGACTTGTGCATGTCCAGCTTTTCTAAATAGTCTTGAACCTCTTCTTTCACTTTTGAGGGCTGCTCACTTCCTCTCTATACTGTGCTACCCAGTGCAGTAGTCTGGGAGCTGACCTTTGTTAGAAATAACCAAACAGGTTGTCCCTGGTGTGGATTGGGGAGATGGAACCCTTTATTGCCTGCTTATTCCACCTCGACACTGTGAGTGAGCAACAAGAGATTATTTTACACTTCTTTTATCCATAACAGTATGTAAATATAAAAATTTCCAGCAACTCCTTATAGACCCTTATTTGGTTACATTGACACCTCTAAAATGAATATTAACTACATAATGAATATAATTATACCCACTCCTGTTTGTTATTTACAGGATTATCATACAGAGGTAAAGCACATCACCATAAAACCTATAAATTTTACACTAAAATTCTTTGAAGTAAAGGTATGCCAGGGGGAGAAGAAAGATAATGCTTTCTTCCCACTAAAAGGTCTTGCACAGAAATGGCGATAGTTATTTTATTAACCTCATTCCCAGCACAGATGGCCAGGAAGGGAGGAAAAGAAGAGAAACAGACTAACTAGAATTCATACCAATTAGCAGAAACAAGGTTTGCCTGTGCCTTGACCCCATTCCCTGTAGCTTAGGTCTGACCACTAATCCAGCTTTTAACTCTTTACTCTCCTACAACTGTTTCTGAATACAGAAGCAAAAAAAGCATTGAGTACTTCAGCTTTTTCCACATCATCTGTCACTAGGTTGCCTCCCCCATTCAGTGAGCGGCCCACACCTTCTCTGACCTTTTTGCTAACATACCTATAGAAACCCTTCTTGTTACCCCTCACGTCCCTTGCTAGCTGCAACTCCAGTTGTGCTCTGGCCTTCCTTACTTCACCCCTGCTTGGTTGAGCAATATTTTTATACTCCTCCCTAGTCATCTGTCCAAGCTTCCACTTCTTGTAAGCTTCCTTTTAGTGTTTAAGCTCAACAAAAATTTGTGTTAAGCCATGCTAGTTGCCTGCCCTATTTACTGTTATGCTGCACATCTGGATGATTAGTTCCTGCACTCTCAATAAAATTTCTTTAAAATACAACCAGCTTTCTTGGTCTCCTTTCCCGTCATATTAGTCTCCTGGGGATCCTGCCCATTAGGTCCCTGAGGGAGTCAAAGTCTGCTTTTCCAAAGTCTAGGGTCTGTATTCTCCTGCTCTCGTTTGTTCCTTTTGTCAGGATCCTGAACTCAACCATCTTATGATCATTGCTGCCCAGGTTACCATCCACTTCTACTTCCCCTATAAAATTCTTCCTTGTTTGTGAGCAGCAGGTCAAGAGGAGCACTGCCCCTAGTTGGTTCCTCCAGCACTTGTACCATGAAGTTGTCTGCAACACTCCCAAAAAAGCTTCCTGTATTGTCTGTGCACTGCAGTATTGCTCTCCCAACAGATGTCAGGGTGATTTAAATCCCCTATGAGAACCAGCTCCTGTGATCTGGAAACTTTTGTTAATTGTCTGAAGAAAGCCTCATCTACCTCATCCTCCTGGTCTGGTGGTCTATAGCAAACACCACCATGACATGATCCTTGTTGCTCTTGCCTCTAAACTTAACCCAGAGACTCTCAACAGGCTTTTCTCCAGTTTGCTCCTGGAGCTCTGAGCAATCATACTGCTCTGTTACATACAATGCAACTCCTCCACTTTTTCCCCTGTCTGTATACCCATCCATGACAGCACTCTAGTCATGTGAGTTACCCCACTAAATCTGTTATTCCAATCACATCATAATTCCTTGACTGTGCCAGGACTTCAATTCTTCTTGCTTGTTTCCCAGGCTTCTTGTGTTTGTGCATAGACACCCAAGATAACTAGGCAATTGCCCTACTTTCTCAGTAGGGATCAGGGACCTGTTGCACCCTCCTCATTGTGCTTCCTCTTGGTATTCCAGTTCCCCACTTACCTCCGGGCTTAGGTCTCCATCCCCTGGCAAATGTAATTTAAAGACCTCATAAGGTTAGCAAGCCTGTCTGTGAAGCTGCTCTTCCCTCTCTTCATTAGGTGGATCCCATCTTTCCCTAGCAATCCTTTAATTACATGATCACATACTATTTTCCTCCACCCTCATTGAGTGCAGAGGCTAGACCTGCTATGGGGATAAATCAAGGTTGTGTAGTGACTGACTATTGGCTGTAGGACTTATGTATGTTCATTTGTTGCAGAAATCGGAAAGTTTGTAGTGAATGAGTCAAGGGATAGCAGGAAGAGAAAGGCAGCTCTCATGGTTAAAGCAGTTGAATCCAATGGACCCTTTTGACTTTACTGTCCCTGAGCCTCAATCTCCCCCACCCCATCAGTAAAATTGGGAGATTAGCCCATCATTTCATATGGGCATTATCAAAAGAATTAAGGTTTGTGAAATATTCAGGTGCTATAGTGCTGACCACCATACATAAGACCACAAAGAAGTGAATAATTCTGCCTTCAGAACAGGGTTTGAAGAGTGTGCACTAAATAAAGAATGGGATCACACACAGAAACAAGATTGGGCTTGGGCAGGTATGTACTTGGGGTGGCTAGCTCGTCCTGCCTTTCACATCGCCACAGCTATTCTATTTTTAGCATGCTAGCTCTGAATGAGCTACTGTGGATGTAATTCCCAGCATGAGGAGACACACTTCCAACTTTAAATGTAGATATACCCAAAGTGAGCACCATCTATTGTGTACAGTAAATAAGGCAGGCATCCTATGGAAAAAAATATGATAGTGTAATTAAAGACTGGCTCATAATGTATAACTACAAGGGGCCATATTAAGGCTGCACAGGCAACTAATTCTGGCATTTCCTACCTTGAATATTTAACTTCACATACAATATGATGTTAAAAACATTACTAAGGTTGCAATATATTGATATTGTACACATATATAAACCTCTTATTTTTCTCAGCTCTGTATTTTTTTTGTGTAGCAAACAAGACTAAATAGATTACACATGAAAAAAGCTTCTTACTCTCCCTGCTCAATTCCAAGCAACAAGATGCCAAACCACCCTGCAGCACTTCCATTGCTATCTAGTCTGAAAAAAATTTAAATCTAGTCAGGCCCAAGATGCTTTCTATCTAGTTGTCCAAGGATTTCTTCTGGAGTGTCATCTTGGCTCTGGGGAAGTCCAACATATTGGACTTCATTGGTTACTTATATCTCAGTTTTTCAACCTGTGGTACGCATATCCCTGGGGGTATGTGAGACAGGCAGTGGGTACGCGGTGAAAAACCCAGTGAAGGGAGGTGGGCAGCAGCCGCCGACTTCTGGGGAAAGCAGACGGCAGCCACCCACTTCCTGCTTGGTTCCAGCTCCCAGGTGGCAGCCTCCCACACTCTGTGAGCTGGGCTCACAACTGGGTGGCTGCCACACGTAGCCCAGCTCTTAGCTGACAGACAGCCTCCCATGACCAGGCTTGAAGATGGGCAGCAGCTGCCTGCCGCCTGCCCACATCCCCAGGTCCCAGCCTAGGCAGAAGCTTCCTCTGCACCAGCTCAGAGCAGGTGTCAGTCGCCTTCCTCCCAGGCTGGCAGCCAGGTGGCATCCACCTGCAACTTGCCCAGGTGGCAGCTTCCCTCCCCAGCTTAAAGCTGGGTGCCCAGAAAGCCATGTGGCAAGCCCAGCAGCTTGCTCAGTCCTGATGCCAGGCTCTACGGGGCAGGCTTACATATCGATTTCACTGCTCTAGTTGAGCAGTGAAATTGACAACTATGACAGCACCAGATTTTACCAGTATAAAAATGTTAAGAGGGGCCCACAGTGTGATTTGCCCCAAACCCACAGCCCTCTAGGAACAACCATGGGGAGCGCTGCTATCCACACTGGTGGGCCCCTAGTGTCTGCTCATACCTTCAAGGTTCCCGCCTCTGTGAGAACACCACATGACCCCTCCATCAGGCCATAGTGATTGGCTGGTGTTGACCTTTGCTCCTATATGGAGGAAGGAGGGGAGAAACAGCAGGGGGTTCTGTGATCTGCCATAGCCACACAGCATTGCAGAACTCTCTTGCTTTACGAGAAATATAGTCATCCAGCAGTATAGGGGGAAAAGATTGTATTTCTCAGAGTGGAAAATTGAGTGTTGGGGTATTTATTAAAATTTTCAGAAGTTAGGGGGTACTTGCTACTTAAAAGGTGAGAAACACTGACTTAGGTAAGAACTAGCAGCATTGGACTGGATCTGAATGGTGGCAGTGAACTGGATGGAAGCTGCCCTCCGAGCATTAGAGGAGACCTGGTCTTGTAGCAGCAGATTGAATGGAGGTAGTATCAGCAACTTAGTGAAAATCCAGAGCTGAGGAAAGCCCTTGTATGTGCTTGACCAAAGTGGGGGTCAGACTGCATTTGCAGATAAGACATAAGTGGGTCTCCGACTGCGAGCCAGAGTTTAAGCCAACTTGTTTATTTCTTCCAACAAAAAAATGTGGTTGTGCTCCCAGGTTAACAAGTCTCTTGAGTGGATTTGCATGAGGGAAATAAGATTATTATTAAAAGTGACTCAGGGTATTTGGATTTTAAATTCCTAGAAATAGACTATGAGTACTGCTTTAGGTGGAGGCTTGAATCAAATAATTTATTATGAGAAGTCATATTGAACTTTGTTACTGCTGTTGACTTCTGGCAGAAGGGTTACATATAAATCCTTGAAGAGAAGTGGGGATTTTATCATTGTGGCTTTCTTTCTGCCAGTGCACACACCTTATTCTGAAAACAGTATGCAGCTAAGTGGCTGTATTTCTCAGCATAGCACCATTGGTGAGAAAAATTGCTGCAGTGGAGCCGTGGTGCTAGAACAATTTTTATAGTAGGGGGTGCGGAGAGCAATTGAACCAAACTGTAAACCCTGTATATAATGGAAACTGCTTCAAGCCAGGGTGTTCCCGCACCCATGCAGTGGAGAGAATTGTTGAACTTCTTTTGCTTGCTTCATGGCTCATGACATAATTATCTATATGTAACTGCAGAACTATTGCAGAATCTGCTAGGATACTGTCCCCATCATTGCCTGAAATACACCACTTCTGGGTTTATCCTGTCCTTTAGATGCACAGAGCACTCCAATTAGCATTAATACCATAGGAGTTACATGCATGCATTGAGAAGGGAACATACTTTGCTTTTCTCCCATCAAGCACAGGACCTTCTTTTAAAGGTGCTCTTTCA
The DNA here is from genome assembly GCA_007922155.1 of Mesoclemmys tuberculata. Lineage (NCBI taxonomy): Eukaryota > Metazoa > Chordata > Testudines > Chelidae > Mesoclemmys > Mesoclemmys tuberculata. Next base: position 4,735,730 of record ML677085.1, read on the forward strand.
GAAGATAGAACTGTAAAACCTTAAGGATATATTCTAAAACCACCCCAGTTATCTACTTCTCTGAATTAACTGCTCCTTTCTACTTTAATTCTTTAGTGTATACAGTTCAATTTATTATTGTATTTTAGATTTTTAATCTACCTCCAAATGGAATGACTAAGTGTTAAATCTGCATCAGGGTGTTCTAGAGAGGATGAGTAATTATGACCTGCAGCTATTCTGTCTTTCTTGTGATTCCCAGGAGCTCTTGCAAGCAAAGCAAGGTCACATCATTCAGTTACTGGATGGGAGACTATCCAGGAACAGCTACATGCTCTAGGAAATGCGGTTGGAAATTCAGTAGGTAGCAGTCTTTCCTCGGGCAGCACGGAATCAATGCCCGAGCACTTTGTCAAGCAGGAGCACTGTACTACTGAAATACCAATATTGGGCACAACTGGTAAGTTAATTACAAACTGGAATTTTAGAAGGAACCTAGGAGTGTTAAGCTCCTTTGAAAATCAAAGCTGTAAGGTTTAAAAGCACTCAGGAGTCAGATCAATCAAGAGAGAAAGCACAGTATTTTCTATTAACTATATGAGCATTCAATCAGACTCCTATGAATCCTATTTACATAATCATTCCAATACCAGTAACTTGAGACATATTTTCAAACATCAATTATCAGGGCCATTAAAGATTGTGGCATTTTGTTTTTCCCCATGAGTAGTGGTCTGGCCAGATTCCAACTGTGCTAATTACATTTTTTGTCCCTAGATTTCCCCTGCAGTTTAAGTTGGATAAAATAGTCTTCACTTCCTGTTACACAGGTTTACTTAATTCTCCTTTCAGATGCAATCCTGAACTGTAGTTTGTTGTTGTTTGTAGTTTTGCAAGCCTTCAAATAAAGGGTAGGCAAAAAATGATTAATTAGTCCATTCTGTGATGGGATGTAACCAATAAATCATGTACCAATTTCTATATTTCAGCATCCAGGGTGTTTGTGATGTTGCATCTTTCCACTGCCTCAAAAATTTTATTTGAAAATGGCAATGCCATAATATCTACAAAAGAAACAAATTTAATCTGTGACTTGCAAACAAAGGAAATTAACTGAAGGAATCAATAAAAAAGTGACACTAAACTCTTCTGGTTGCCAGCTACACATTTGCTAAAAAACCTGTATTGAGGGAAGCTATATAGCGTAAACAAACTATGTTTGGCACCTATATGACTCCTCAATTGGTAACCAATTGATCAACTTTGAAAAACCAAAGCCACTTTTTTAACATGTATAGCTTAGGAATGTTTGACTGGTGTATTGTACATCCAGATCTATTCAGCAGAGAGTATGATTTCCAAGCAAGATAGAGGCCAGATGAATATAAGTGTTATAAAAGGATAAACATAGCTTTTTCTCGATCCTTGAAAAGCATCATTTCAAAAGAAGCTTTAGAAATAAAAGGGGATTTCAACCAAAATAAATGCAGTTTCCTGTTTGTTACATATGAAATGCTTTAGCTTCTCTTACACAGAGTTTCCTAGTCACTGGGACAATAAAACAGCTATTCACTATTAATTATTACTAATGTTAGCAGGCCAAAAACCCTCAAATTCTGAAAGCTTGATTGAGGATGTTTTTGTGCTTCAGCCCAGATTAGTTTTACTGAAGAATATGCTTTTACATGTAATCTTATATCTGCATGAAAGCCATTGGCATGCTTAGGCATTTGCATAACAGATTACATTCATAGTTAATTGCTGGAGAAATACATAATTTATTGCTTTTGCTGTAGCAGCATGGGAGAGAACATATTACTAAAGAAACTCACTGTAATTACAACAGCATCCCTCCCCAGAAATTTTTCAGAGAAGAGGATCATTAGATGATTATTTGACTTTGACATCTACCAAAGTTCTATAACATACTGTGCAGGAGATTGGGAGGCAATAGAAACAGTGTTTTAATAGAAAAAGTTAATATTTTCTTCAACTTTTAAAAGGGTATTGTGATGATTTGGGGGGACTGCTTTGTATACAATTTATGGATTCTGGTTAATTTTAAGAAATTACTGCATCATTGAAAGCCTCAGGACTGTGTCATGTATCTTCCAGACCAGGGACAATGGAGGGTCTTTAAACCTTGATGGTTGCCCATTCAAGGGAAGCACCTTAAGACAATGGATGGGCTTAAGCTTGCATTACCCATTTTCACTAACTTTGTTGCAGGGGGATGGGGTTTGAAGGAGTGGAATTCCTCAGAAGCAGATAAATTTTTAGTGCTAGGTCTTAAAAAACAGAACCTCAGCATGGGACTCTGAAGACGGATTCACAGGAGGAACAAAGGCATAGCCTTTTGGAAAGAGAGGAGATGTCTTTGGTGGTACAGACAGCCAAGGTCAAAGGAAGCTGGCTGAAGGATTGACAACAAACTGCATGATTCAAGAGAGAAACCCAACCTGGATAAAGGGAATCCAGAGAACAGATCTACAACCTCAAAAGACACTAACCCCACTCCTGAAGAGCACTCCAATGTGATAAAGAAAGTGAGGCAGGAAATGGCATACAAAGGTTTTTCTTCTTTGTCTATGTAATGGGGTTTCCCTTAACTTGTGATACTTCTGGCACTCATTCACCTCATGGCTTCGCTCATTTTTCATGACTCAGTCCTCCAGCCAGGTCACTGTATAGGTTTCTTTTTCTGGGATAGAAAAGTCCCACCAGATAATCTTCCCAAGTGCTTTCCCAGGCAATCCTCCATAGTAATTCCCAATATACACCACCTCCCCATTAGCTAGTAGGGGAACCTGGGTCCCCACATTACTTTGGGTTCTAAGTGATGACTCCTATGGTCAGCAGCCAAGATCTACATAATCATCATCCTTGCTATGCTTTCCTGGACTTCTTCCTATTCTGTCTTCCACAAGCTTTCTTCCCCACAACTCTAAAATAAATCTTCCCATAGAGCTAGGATCTCAGAGCTTTGACTGTCCCCTGGACTTACTTCTATTCACCTCACTGTACTTAGAAAACAATTACAGATTTTTCCCTTCAACCCCTTTTTAGCCTTAATTGCCTGGATTTATAGGATCCCATCCTGCTCCTGCCCAGTGGGGCTTCATCTTCAATTACTCCTATCAGTGAAGCCTGCCAGGTGCAGTTTATAAGATGAATTGGCCCCTCCTGAGCCACTTTAACAGCTTTAGATCTGGTGTAGATCCTACCCCAGTCTGGATCTGTATATTTCTTGTGCTGTCTAAAGTCAAGAGTGATTGGTTTTGGAACCTTTGCAAAGGCTGTGCGTTATATATTTCAACTATCACATGTCCCTCCTGAAGGAGTAAAGAGTAAGCTGCTGTACCCACAACTTTGGAATTCTGGGAGTAGAGCCTGGGAGAGTCAGCTCTAGTCCCTGGGCCTAGACAGCTGGACTGTGGAGTCTTAACTCTAAGGAGGAAGTGCAAGACAAAAGATCTGTACCGTAAGAGTGTGCCTAGAGTCCCAAAGCCAGAGGTATCACTGAGTATGCTGGGCCAAAACACAGCAGCCTAGTAAGCAGCCTAGTAAGGAGCTTTATCAGGGCTGTGACAGGTATTTTAATAGGGTAAATAGATTCTTCTATGCTTAAAAATTAAATTGGAATTTTTTGCAGCTATGGCTCCAAGAAACTACTTTTACTATTATGTTATCTATTACACAATAATAGAATAATTAATAGAAACTTGGGAAGAAAGGCAGTGTTTCTTTTTTGCAGGTTTCTATGCATCTTTCATACACTGTTTCAGTGAAAGATTCTGGGATTCTTATAAAACATGCACAAATTTACACACAAAGGAAGAGAGAATCTATGTTAGCCATATGAAGCTCAAAGTGTGTGTACAATCAATGCAATTTAACAATTACTTGGGTGTTAAAGAGGAGTATGAGGAAAAGGGACCCTCTTGTATTCCCCTTCTTTCCACAAAAGCCCTTGAGCCTTTTTTACTGTCCTTATGTATAAGAACATAAGAATGGCCATACTGGGCAGACCAGTGGTCCATCTAGCCCAGTATCCTATCTTCCAACAGTGGCCAATGCCAGGTGCTTCAAAGGGAATGAATAGAACAGGTAATCATCAGGTGATGCAGCCTGTCTCCCATTCCCAGCTTCTGGCAAACAACAATACACATGGGCAACTTCATTTACTTCAATGGTGCAAAATATGGTCCCTTAGGTCAGTCCAACCTTGCATAGGAGAAGAGCTGTATGCTGTAGCATCAGTGCTTAATTTGTCGCAGGGCTGAGTCCTGGCACCTCTAGGCTTGGCAGTTCATAATCCCACTGCCTCTGGGCTTCATAATATTCAGTTATGAATGTAAAAAATTTCTTGAGCCCCAACACCTCTTTCATTACAAATTAAGCACTGTGTAGCTTTTGGGGAATATAATGACCTTTGGCTGTGTATGTTCATTCTAGACAGACAGGAAAGTTCCCTCCCTCTAGACATAGCAAATATTGTCTCCATAGCACTCTCAGAACCCACAGGCTTGGGAGCAAGGAACCACAACTGATCTTTAACTCCTTGCCCCTTGCTCCTAGATCCCAGGCCTTGTCCAATTCATTTTAATAGGGAACAGTAGCTTTGCTGCATGATTGACTTCTGCAGAGAGTAGATTTCCCTATTAAGGTGTTTTTTCATAGCATGCAATGTACAGGAGCTTTCAGAGTGAGGGAAAAGATGACTTGTAAATAAATTTATTTTCAAAAAGAATTCTCATTACAAAAAATGGATGGGTTATTCTGTAAATGGGCTAAATACACCGAAGGTACATTCTCATGCAACTCTTTTGTGGTGGTTGGTTCTCGTGGTCACTTTTATTCAACTTCAGTGACTTCACTCAAACAGGATCTGGAGCATATCAGACTTTAAAGCAAGTCAACAGACTTGACTCTAGTTTTCTGAGGCAGCTATTCCTGAACTTTCCTTTTTCAGGACTTCTTGTCTCACAATCTAGCCTCTCATTTCAGTCTTCTATTGCTGGCAGAGAAGGATGAATGAGATCTTCTGTTCTTGCTTTATGGGGGAGCCAGCAGAGTTGAACTGCATTTGCACATAGATTTTTTTTCCCATCTTGGTCTATGCAGAAAAGTTAGGTTGACCTAAATCAACTTGTTTCAACCTAGTTGTTCACATGTTTACACCTAAATTGGTCTCCAAGCAAGTAAGCACCCTGTTACAGTGACAATAATATCACCTCCCTAAACAATTCAGAGGCAGGGTCAACCTACATATGTCAATGCATTACCTGTATTGCCCCAACAGTCCTTCAGTAGTTGGCCCTCAATGCATCTGTCCCTCTGACAATAGTTGCTCAGGTCACAATTAGGAACCCTCGTGGACTGGGTCACAGACACTGGAAGACCCCACACTTTAGAATTCCAGCATTTTTAATGCCTTTTCGTGATAGGCATGCTGACCAACAGGGGCAATTAGCCCATCTTTATGAACACCTGACAATACCAGCTCTACTCCAGAAAGTTACTAGACACATTCCTGCCTGGAGCAGGAAAGGAGTCATGGATCTCATCGGCTTGTAGGGAGAAGAGATGGTGCAAGCACAGCTAAGAAACAGCTAAAGAAACAAACATCTACATGCAGATTGCATGGGGGATACTGAAATTAGGGCATGACAGGGATGAGCAGTAGTGCAATCTGAAAGTGAAAGAACTTCACCAAGCATATCAGAAGGCAAGAGAGGCTGCCCTGCAGAACTACTGCTTCTACAATGAAGTGCATGCCACAATGGGCATGGACCTCACCAGCACCCCATATATGACTGTGGACACTTTACAGGAGCCTTATGCAGAGATCCCTGCAGTGCACTGCAGAGAGGAAGAGGAGGAGCAGCAGTGGGGGTAGGGAACCTGAAGGAAGATGTAAACAATGAGCAGCAAGCCATGAGCTGTTTGAAATTTCAGTGGAGTC
>ML677085.1:4741683-4813581 GCA_007922155.1 Mesoclemmys tuberculata
TCCTGCCATGTGAGAGCAGGTAACCCCACTGAAGAAGGGGAAGCAAGCTCAGCTAAGGCTACATCTATACTGATGGCAGCAAATTTGCTGCCATCAGATTGATGTCTCTGGATCGACTGAGCGGTCTGTGTAGACTCACTCAGTCGATCCAGAAATCGACATAGGAAAACCACCTCCATAAGTGGTGCAACACTGTGGATGGCATGCGGAACAGACGCAGTGAAGTCAATGAGAGATATGCCAATTTTTTATGTCACTTGCATATCTCCCATTGGCTGCTGCCGAATCCAGAAGGTAAGTGTAGACCAGGCCTTAAACTGTAATCAAGTCATCCATTAACCTTCTCTTTGTCAAACTAGATTGAGCTCTTTGAATCTATCATTATAAGGCATGTTTTCTAATCATGTAATCATTCTCAGAGCTCTTCTCTGAACCCACCCCAATTTATCAACATCCTTCAATTGTTGGCACCAGAACTGGACATAGTATTCCAGCAGTGGTTGCACCAGTGCCAAATATAGAGGTAAAATAACCTTTCTACTCCTGCTTGAGGTTCCCCTGATTATGTATCCCAGGATAACATGCAAACTTTATCAGTAATGATTTTATGATTTTATGGTTTTTTTTTCAGGTCATCTATACAAATGTTCTTAAAGGTATGATTATCATGCACCTTCTGTGACAAGCCCTTATTGACATCAGTGAAGCATCCCCAGTGATCCATTAGCACTTGCCTAACTTTGGAAAAACTATCCCTTTCTGTTTATATAGTGACCGGTGAGGTGGGGTGACACAAGTATAAGAATAAGAGTACCTATTACCTGTCACCCCAGCACAGTTTGGGAACCCTATTGTTGCCAATCCATTCACTATTTCCTGCACATTGTTGAGAGTCACAGTCCTGTGCAGCAGGATATTTTTAATGGCCTTGCACACTTGGATGACAACACTTAGATGGCTCCCACTGTGGATTGTTCAACTCCAGACTGATTGGCCATCAAATGGTAGCAATCTGGTGTCACTAAGGTGACCAGATGTCCTGATTGTATAGGGACAGTCCTGATGGTCTGAGCTTTTTCTTATATAGCTACATATTACCCTCCACCCTCTGTCCCAAATTTTCACACTTGCTATCTGCTCACCCTAGGTGTCATAAGCTTCCAGAGCATGAGAACCACTTCCTTCTTCACTGTCAATGCAGCTCTCATTCTGGTGTTCCTGCACTGGAGCAAGCTCAGGACATAGAACCTGAAATGTGGTCTTTTGCATCCAAAAATTCTTCAGTCACTGCTTATCATTCCAATCTTGTATTATGATGTGATTACAACAATCAGTGCTTGTGTTTTTGGGCCCAGAAGCAGCGAGCCACCATGTGGAGCTACTCTGGGAATGCCAGCAGCAACCTGGTATTTTTATTTGCTGTGTTCATCAGCATCCAGTCATCCACATGTCAGGAAAGATGTGGACAAATTGGAGAACGTCCAGAGAAGAGCAACAAAAATAATTAAATGTCTAGAAAACATGACCTATGAGGCAAGACTGAAAGAAATGAGTTTGTTTAGCTTGGAGAAGACTGAGAGGGAACATGTTAACAGCTTTCAAGTACATAAAAGGTTGTTACAGGGAGGAGAGAGAAAAATTGTTCTTAACCTCTGAGGAGAGAACAAGAAACAATGGGCTAAAACTGCAGCAAGGGAGGTTTAGGTTGGACATTAGGAAAAACTTCCTAACCGTTAGAGTGGTTATTCACTGGAATAAATTGCCTAAGGAGATTGTGGAATCTCCATCATTGGAAATTGTTAATAGCAGGTTAGACAAACACCTGTCAGGGATGGTCTAGATATTACTTAGTCCTGCCATGAGTGCAAGGGACTGGACTAGATGACCTCTCGTGGTCCCTTCCATCCCTATGATTCTATCTTTGCTGAATACCTCTTCTTCCTCCTCCCATCCCCAGCTATAGTAGTACTTGAAGTTCGTGAATATGGGATAATTGTGTCCTGTACAACCAATGGTCATTAGAATTGCATAGAGTTCTGCAGGCTCAAGGCTTCTGCTAGACAAATAGCAGAAACAGACGTAACATGCTGGACTCTGGAAGTTATAAAATAAGGTATTAAAATTATGAGATGGAACTGGCATCGTGAGATGGAGAAAGTAGCATTGTGGGAACCGGACATTCAGTTCCCAGAAGTCCCTGGGTAAATTGCTGGTATCCTATAAGGTACTGCAAAAATGTCCCACAAGGTATTGCTCTGGACAGTAGCATGGGGTATGCTGTGATATCTGCCCATGGTGCACAGCATTTTCCATATACACAGCCACTCATGGTGAGTATGTGAAGCACCAATGCAAACATCCCAGTGTGCAGTCATCTGAACAATATACGAAAGTCATTGGCTGTACACTTACCTAACTTGTGTCAACCAAACTTTGTAGTGTAGACATAGCCTTCTTCTTACAGAAGCAGGGACAGAATGTTGACCACTTTTCCCTCCACAATATCTTTGGGTTTAATTAAATAGAATTTGGATTACCAAATTTATCCAGAAAAGTGGGAGAAAATTATGATACATATTGGGAGACAACTATGTCAGATGAGAAGCACAGGAAAACAAGGTTCTACTGTACTTTTAAAAAATGTTTTCTCTTTTTATCCTACTTTGCTATCTTGTGTTTCCGAATAAATAATATAAACTACTGAGAAACTCCCTTTAATATAAATCTCTGTTTAAGTCTGTAACTAATAAAGTCCATAAGCACAAAGGAACTCAGAAATCTGCAAACCTTGCTCTCCCAGACTGGAGCTAAAAAACTTTTTGTGATAACAGAAAACAAAACTCAAGAGGAACTCTTTATCCACTAACCTAATTTCTTATGGGGAAGAGAGAAGGGACAGATACCATCACCTATTTGATTTCAATAGCTAATAGGATAATTAATTCTAAGTAAAAATGTTGCCAGCTGTAGCCAAAAGGAAACTGATTATAAAAACTCCATGCAGCACACAGTGAGGAGACAAAAAGCTGAAGACTTGTCAGTGGGTACATAGCTAAACTGTAGGTTAGCATATCGTCCAATCAGGTTCTTCAGTCCTTGGGATCCCATCTCTGAGAACTCATAACAGCTTGGATAGAGAAACTGATGGTTTTGTAAATTTACAGAGAAACAAAGTAGCACATCAGCATGTGTAAAAAGCATTCCCTTTTGAAGGGCAATGTCCTCATTAACCAAGGCCACTGGAAAAATCAGTGGCTTGATAAGAATTGCAGCTGTGTAATTACTGTATTTTGTGATTTTCCAGTTCTAGCAGATTTCCCACCAGTTTTAATTGAATATTATTGCTGTGGCTAGGCCACCTCTTTCCTGCTGTACTAAATCGGGAGTTCCAGCCCTAGCATCTCTTTAGTTCATGAAAGCAGCTGGCAGAGTCCTGGCATAGGAATGCTGCTGTCTGCATTAATCAATGAAGTAGGAACTTATGAACTACTCAAACAAGGAAAGGAAGCAAAAGAATTGGGGGGAAGGTGGGGGAGAGTAATGAAAAAAGCAAGAGGCACAGGGTGAGAGGAAACCAAGACAGGAAAGGAAAGAGGATAAACTTGTGGTTCAAACATAAGTCAGAGTTAAGGTCTCCTGATTGCTGATCCTGGCACTGATACCAAATCCACCCAACCAAATAACTTAACTTCTCCATTTGAGTTTTACCTATGGGTATACTACCTTCCTCACGGGAACATTAGACAACTTGCTATTTCTCAAAGTGCTTTGAAGTTAAAGGTCTAAAAAAAAAATTATTTTTTTAAGAGACCAAAATACAGAAAGAGGAAAGGAAACAGCAAGGGTAAAAGAGGCACTTAGAGTAACTAATTTAGGGTAATGTGCGAAAGTTTCTCAGTTGATGTGAGCTCTAGCACAGCAATAATAAAAAAAGTAAAATCCATTAATAGGACGTCACAGCCAAAACTGTCTATAAGTGACTGGAGGGTTGTCAAGAGAGTTTAAATATATGTTGTCAACAAATGCCTAACAGGATCCTTATTACTTAGGAAAAGGGGTTATTTCCCTGATCTGTCTCAATTTATTTCTAAGAGCAGCACATTACCAAGAGTGGCTCACTCAGGCTAAAATGTCTGGGTTATCTTCTCTAGCTCTAAATAATCACAAGGAAGGAGGAAAAAGAATAGTAATCAACCTCTCTTTTTAAAACTCATCTAAACTATGAGTGAGATGTGGAATGCTGACATAGAAAGCAGCTAGAATAGTTTAGCTAAAATGCAGTTGTTTTAACAAGAAATAATAAAACTTTACAAATAAAGAAACATATGAAACAAAAATTAATCTATTTACTTCAGTCTTATAGGCTTTATACTATTTCTCTAAGCTTCCTCAAATTACTGCTGCTGAACTAATATGCCTGAGCTGCTGTGAGCTTTTATAGGTACCCCAAAATAAAGGGAAACTGCTGACCCAGGTCCCCATCTTGCAAATGCTTATACACATGCTTTAAAGTACTTGAGTAGTGACACTGAAGTTAATGGACTACTCATATGATTAAAATTAAGCACATTGCACACGTGTTTTCAGGATTAGAGTCTCAATCTGCTCTACCTAGTATACACATGCTAAAGTGCTTCCTCTAATTCAGCTTTCAGGCCAGGCAGCTCAATTATAATAATACTAAAACCATGAATTCTGCAGAATTCAAACTATCATATAAGTGAAGTGGGAAAATGAAGTGATCCTTTTACTTTCAACTGTCACATGAAGTAAACATGAAACATACTGAGAGAAATACAGATGGGAACACTTGGGATATCTGGAAAAACATCATATTGTAAAATACCAATTACTGGTCCTTAACCAAATCTAAACAATATACAGCAACAATAGACTGAGTACATCTGCACTGTAGCTGGAGGTGCTTATTCCAGCTTGGAGAGACAAACGCTAATGCGATAAAAATAGTAGTGTAGCCATGGCAGAGTGGGCAGCGGCACAGGCTAGCCAGCCCAGATGCTAGGCTGCAGTGCTGCTTTGGCTACATTGCTATTTTTAGCTAGCTAGCTCAGTCAAAGCTTGTGTGACTATATCTACCCAAGCTGGAAATTACACCTCCAGCTGCAGTACAGATGTACCCTCAATGCACCACAATGTTCTCCCCCAGCATGTTTGCAGAGATGATCTGGACCCTAATAGTCATGTTTAGTCTAGGCTGACTTACATCTTGGGAATAATTATCTTTCTGGTGGGATCATAAGAGGACTTGTGTAACTGGGGATGCTCTCTCTCCATCTAACAATTATAATAAATAACTGGCTCTTATAGAGTGCTTTTAATCAGTGTCTCCAAAAGCACTTTATAATCTTTAATGTATATATCCTCACAATACCCTTGTGAGGTAGGGAAATACTATTATCCCCATTTTCAGGGCTCATTCTTCCTGTACAAAAATTCTTTCACTGCTCCTGTGAGTTGGAACACATCTTTTATGCTGAAAGGCAATCTTCATCAGAAGTCTGCCAGCTAGATAACTCTGTAAAAGATGACTTTGTAACTTATCTTTCTGGTTTCTGGGTAATGCTGTAAGGTCACACTGCTCAGTGTTCCATGGCACAGGGCTAGAATTCCTAACTCTTTACACAAAGCTACTAGTGTGTATTTCATCGATATTTCACATAGAAAGAAACTGGGGGGAGTGAACTGAGAGTGAAAAACATTAGCTTGAACATGACTGAGGCTGCGCCCTCTTCAGAGAACCTGTTTGATCCAACAGATTTATAGCATTGTTTGCAAAGTGTTGGTCCTGATCACATCATCTTCTAAGATGTTTGATTGTGTAGAGCATAATTGCACTATCTGTGAAGAAGTTCTCAACCTATCAGCAAGCCAAGAGGAAAGTTATTAGATGAACAGAGATAAGTTGTTCCCTGCTGGAAGTGATTTTTCTCATAGTTTTATTGTTTTGATTGTTCTGGGGGTTCATGTTAACACAAGTGAATAGTTCATGACTGCTTTAAATCTTCTGCATCGTTAATTTAACATTCCAATAAAGGAACTACAACTTCCCTTGAAGAAAAAAGATTGTCAGCATGGTAATAAAAACTACAAAACTTTTATATGCATCTCCTATAGAAATCATATATCCATAACTGAGCCACACCAATGAGCTGTGAGATAGCGGCAGTATCTTACCTAACAGTAGTTTCTGTCTGGACTGATCCTTACAGGACACTCTTTGGGTACTGATAACAATCTGGACATAAAGGCGATATATATGAATAGCTTTTAGGTTAATGGCTTTTCCCCTTATGAAATTGGGCTGCAGAGCCAATTTGAAAGGTTGCTCATGAAGAAGGGAAAAAAGTGATTTAAAAAGATATTGGACTCAGTTCTAGATTGCCATTCAAATATAGTGCAGGTTGAAAGTGACCACAGTTTATTACTTTGAGGCCAGCGACTCCTATATGAAATGGATTTAATTGGCTCAGTTCAATGCCCATTGGACAGGCACTCACATCACTAAAACCACTACTATAATTAGCACTTTATTGATAGTGTTATCATAGCCACTCAGGACTGATTGGATATGGAATTCCAAGTGCATGCCAACCTCTAGAATGGTAGTCTTTGCAAGTCAGAGTTGAAGCACATTTGTGAGGAGGGGGAACCTTGCACTTCTCCTGTTTTTGCTCTGCCTATTCTATGGTTAAGTAGAGGACCTTTGTCACCAAGTCTGTCAAGCCTACTCCTTTTACCAGAACTAAATTCACATGAAAGTTATAGACAAGATCCTAGAATTTTGCATTAATGGAGGTTAATGTGGTCTCAGCCTGCTTGTAGGGACAATAGCTCTGCAATTCTGGGGATAAACAGATTGAAAAGAAGAATTTAAAGAAATTAGTAAAGTTTTAGATTCACGTTTGGACATGATAGATCTCAGTGCTTATCTGCCATAAGGGGAATGTAGGGCACAGCAGAAAGATGATTTCCCATGTACTATACAGCAGAGCCTAGATTTTTTAAGATATTTTGGAATTGTTGCACTCAGAATTGCAATGCCTAACTGATTGAAGTGTCTCAAACTCATTTTCAAAAGTGATTTAGGCATCTAAATTCCATCAACTGTCAGTGGGATTTTGGCTCCCATGTGCCTAAATCCCTTTTGAAAATGAAATTTAGGCTCCTGAGTGCAACAATACTTAAATACCTTTAAAAATCTGGACCCTTGTCACTAGCCAGTTGGAGTACAAAGCTCAGCTATCTTTAAAACAGCTACAATAGAAAAACTTCAGCTAGGGACAAACTCATGAAAATAAATTGGTCTCTGTTCTAGTCCCTTTCCGAGAAGAATTAATTCTGTCTTCTACCCTCTCCTCCCACCCCTGGATTGAATTTTAGGGGAGAGACGAGCCACTGCAAATATCCTGTTCTTGATTCCACACCTGTCCCCTACTACCTGGGGTGGGGTGAGGCAGGAATGGAAAATGTACCTTGATTTAATGCCACAAAGACAAAAGGGAGACTTATGAAGCCAAAGAAAAATCCACCTTGGAGACCTAGTTTACAGATAGTTCTTCAGCTAACAATCCAATTTCTAAATTATTTATTCTAATTTTTTAAATTCTAATATTATTCTAAATTTGTAAACAGTAACAGAAAGAAGAAACAGCAAAATATAATTCACTTCTTGAGAAGAGAGAGGTTGAACTATGGTCCAATATTTTAGATACTTTGCTTCTTCCACATATAAAAAGCAAAATTAAATTGCACATTGCAAGGTAATAGATACCTAAAGAGCTTAGTGTTTGATTTCCTACATGAAAGGCTGGCTCCTACTTAGTGTAAAGGTGCTCATGTGCTTAAAATAAGCTGGATGCATTAGACAACTGTATATAATATTTTCCTTTTACACAGGGATGAGGATACTTACGGACCATTTTAATACCCTGCTAATGCCTTTGTGGCTGTGATAGTGTTATTTAATATCAATTATTAGACACTGACATTTGGTTGGCTCAAAATGTATATTTGTCTCTGCTGAAGCCAATTTAGAATTCCTGGTGTAGACGTTGTGAACCAAAGAAAATGCATACTGGGGCCAAAATTAGTTTTGTGGGTTTACTTAGTACTAACTATGTCCTTCTCCTAATGCAATACACTGAATCTTTTTGTTGCTGCTGTTCTGATGATCAGAGAATAGACTTAGGTGCTATTTTGAAGTTGCTACCCATTAATTATTTTAATTAGGTGGTTGCTAGTTTTTCCAGCCATGCTGCATTGAGGCTAAGTCATAATAATTATGGTTCTGTGTTGGCTAGAGCCATAACCAGCCACAAAAAATGAGTGATTTTTGGTTTTAGCCCTGCCACAAACAATCAGACCAGGTCTATAAACATGCTGGGATCTGAATGACTCAATTTGCATAGCTCTAGTCTTTGACCCACCACAGGTCCCCCTAATGTTTCCTTTCACCCAAACTAGGAACACCTCCAACCTTCCATTTTAATCTTCTAGCAGGACCCATAGCTTGACCACTCCTTCTTCCCCTGCTGCTCTCTTCTGTGACAAGCTGATTTTCTTTGGCTGCTCTGCTCTTTCCAATCTCCTAGCCTCAGGGGAACCAGAGAGTTGCAAAGTGAGAGTAGTCTAAATCCTATGCTAAATAAGTGCATAAAGTATCCCATGAGCCTTAATAGCAACATGTTTCCCAGCAGTTGTGCTTAGGGATTGAGTGTCCTAGTGAGCATGCAGTTGCTAGGGATCCCAGAGAATTTCCTCTCTACTAGCCTAAAATGTATGAGGAGCCATCTGCTCCTGCCTGCAACAGGAATGGAAGGGAATGTATTTCCCTTTCTGCTGCTCCATGTATTGTAGGAGTGTCACTCAGCTTTCTGCCCCTCAAAGACTCTTCTGAATTTGGCAAGGATAGTGGCCTGAGCTAGAGGCTTTCTTGAAGCAAGAAAATGGGGCTTATTCCCTCAGTGGCCTTAGATGAGACTAAGCAAATCTGTTTCACTTTTGTTTATAACTGCAGTTCAGGCTATTATTTTTTCCAAGGGTTCCCCAGAAGTAACCCAATTACAATGTTTGTGTTGCAAACAATGCAGAGGAATGTTTATTCTTCTCTCCTAGTGTAATGTTTTCTATACATAACCATTTTTAACAGCACTATATAGATTCTTCCGCCACATCATGTATTTTGATTATTTTTTAATTTTTATACCTTTGAGGGATCATCATGGTCTGCTGTATTTTAGCAACTGTAATTTGATCTATTTATAAAGATAAACCTTGCACCATTCAAGCATAAATATTTTAATGTGCTGTCCTGTTTTGATTAATCTCTTTATAGAGCCAGTGGAACTGGAACTAGGGTGCTGCTGCATCCTGTGGCTTGAAGTAGTAATAACAAACACCTACTACATGGCTTCCAGGGTTTCTATCATCAGTACCTCTACTATAAAAATTGTTCCAGCCTCCCCTGTATAGAGCTAGCTGTATAATCAATCAGTCTGCGGGTTTTCCCTCCTCCTCAGGCTCCCTGATGATACAGTGCCTTGTTGTTCTTTTTTTAAACAAGTTTCCTTCTATCTTATTTACCTTTATTTTCTTAGTTAAACTCTGGAATAAGCTTTCTGCAGAGGTTGTAGAATCCCCATCATTGGAGGTTTTAAAGAATAGGTTAGACAAGCACCTGTCAGGGATAATCTGTTTACTTAGTTGCGCCTCAAGACAGGCCAGATGCATTAGATGACCTCCTGAGGCCCCTTCCAGTCTTACATTTCTGATTCCTTGACCTTATATTCCTTCAAACCTTTCCCTGGGCTGGGCATACCAGCTTTCCATCTCTCTTTGAGTCTCTTTGCCTAGTTAATTATCCTCTTAATCTGTAATCAACTCTCCAGTTCTGGATCAGCCCACTTCTCTATTTCTTTGCTTCCTACAGTGCTTGTCTCTGATCCACAAAGGTACTTAAGTCCCTATGTCCTACACTCCACTGTGATCCACAAAACTTGCCAAACACTCTAGAGGCCCTAAACTTACTGAGCAATTAAGTTTTCAGAGTTGATGCCTAAATGTTGCCTCCATCTAGGCATCTGGCTGCTTAACTCTTCCCTAAGCCCAAGAGCAATCCAGCAAATGGAGGAAGATAGGCAGAAAAATGCCTGTCTCACATGTGGGACCCAATCTGGTAGGTACACTCAGAGGCAAACTTACTAGATCAGGTCTCATTCAAAATCTGGCAGGAAGATGAGGAGGTGATGTTACCACTGCCTGTTTTATAACTTTTAGTCTAGTGACTAGAGCACTTGCCTGGCACGTGGGAGGCCCAAGTTTGATTCCCCCCATCTGGCTGAGGGGGAGAAAAGACTTGAACTAGGGTCTTCCACCTCTCAGGAGAGTTCTCTAACCATAGAGTTAGGGGATAGTATGATGTGGGGTTCCCTCAGTCTCTCCTGTTGAAGATGGTCCACTGTAAATAAATAATGAAAGAAAGTCATTGGAGAAGGGAGACTTTGGGTCTCCTACCTCCAAGGCGTGTGCCCTAATCACCAGGCTGCACTGTCATTCCCATTCCCTTTCTTTGTCCTAATGACCAATTGGCTGGGATAAATATTTAAATAGTCATTGAGCCAGAGGAGGGGAGGCATTTCAATGCCTATATTCCATTGTGGATTTAGGCCCAAGCCTCTTCTCTAGTCACACAGGCTCCTCCTTAATATTGACTGGCACATGATTAAAAGAGAGTAGTTTCTAACATCAATGGCCTTAAATTACATAACTAATAATAAATTTGGGACCACTCATGAATTTAGTGGTTATAGCAGTGACGTATGAGCTGGCTTATTGGATTAGTTTTTGCTGTGAAATATATGCCTACCTACATGGATAAGTTTTTTTAATATGTAATTTGCTGTTTGAAAATTCTGTAGCTACATTATAGGTGCTGCTTTCTTTTTAAATAGTATAGTCTTTTTTAAAAGAAAAAAAAATCAAACATACTTTGAGAGTTTTCTGCTTGTCTCATGCACTTAAATTCTGAGCAGAATTTCCTGTCTCTCAAATTAAGTCAGTTGGTTGCATCTAGTTTGACTGTTTCCTCAATATAGAAGTCACCAGGTAGCAACTGCTATAATTACATTCTGATCAGGAGTTCCATGACAATACCGTACCTCTTGGCCCGCTTTCAGTTTCTCACAGCTTACTGAACATTTTTGTTGTTTATCCTTCATCACCAAATGTAACATTTTTTCTTATGCAAAATACACACACACACACACACACAAAAACCCTCTTCACTGGTTAGCCCAGTCCCTGCAGGCTCACTCAGCTAGTTCCATTCCCCCTTTAATTAGAACTCCAGTGGCAGGGGGCTATCTTAACCCTCAGTGCTTCACCAGCACCCTGTCACAATCTCAGTATCTCATGTAAAACATAATGGTAATTTTTTTACCTCACGGGGGTGTTATGCAGATGAATACACTGAAGTGCTTGGTTACTGCAGTGATGGAGGCCACAGCAGTGGCGAAAGCTAGTAGATACATTCTTATGAAAACCTCTCTGTCCCCCCTCAGCACCTTCTACTGACACTAGCCCTCCCTATTTTGGCACAACAGAGAAATTAAGACATAAAACTTATTATATGGCTTCTTTCCAAGAGTTTCAGTAATGTGGGGACATTCATAGGCAACTGTGTGCTCTTCACTGCTCACCAACCAGTCATTCCTTTCAAACGGACCACCCAGATTCTTGTAGGTGCTCTTTGATTCTACTGGCTTTGGTGTTCTGTTCCCCTTAGCAACGAACTGCTCCATCACGTAGCTATTCTAGGAGGAATTCACAAGTGTAGGCATGGTAGAATGATGGTGTGTTGGCAAAAAAACTAGTAGCCTCAATACGCATCCCACCTACAGTTTTTCCCTCCAAGCATGTAATTGTACCTATGAGTCATTTTATTAATCCAGAGAGAAGGATAGAAAACAAGTGAACCAATACACTATTTCACAACTGTCTGTCTGCACTATTTACTTCTCTGCTGATGAACGAACAGCTACAACAAAATTATTCTAATTGGCAGCAGCTTCAAAGGGCATTATCTGCTCTTTGTCAATAGCTGCCACATGGGTCCTGCCAAGGATTGCACTATTGTCAGATGATGATATTTAATGGCTCACAACTCGAACAGCAGTATAACTCAGAAATCTTTCCAAGGAAAACAGTATGAGGAAACCTATCTACAAGTCAAGGAAGAGAGGGTATATAACGAGACTGCCAAAATGACCGCGTCTTTTCTTTACAGAAACCACTAAGCCATGACATACACATAGGAATTAGAGAAAGAGCTCTAATATTGTCAGGCCCAGGATCAAGGCTGATCTCCAGTTCATTGCAAGATTAGTCTTTTACTTTGCATGTAGCAAGTCATGTGATTAAACAGAGGCTCTCAGTGTGTTTTTGAGTACATTGCATGTACATGGACAGGGAGGAGTAGGGAACATGGTTGCGTGAGACATTTCTTAAGCATAAATTATACAAGCAACTGCTTGAAACTTCCCATGCTCTCATAAACTCTCTCCCTCAGCATACATGGCAGTACTCCCTCCTTGTGTGGTTATCTCCTGTAGTCTTTCCTTCTCGTGGTGAGGATACTAACCATGTCTTGGAGGGCCACAGGCAATGACTTCAGTTATTGTGTCACTCAGTTTCTACCCCTTCCTCTATGCAAGTACAGTGTGTTGATCTCAGCCTCCCTGTCACCTGAGAGGAAGGAAGCCAAAACCCTTTGAATCAGAGGTCTAGCTATGCTGCCATCAAGTAATGTTCCTTCTCCCTGGTGGCTTGGAGAAGGCAGTTTCCTAAGAGAGCAGTCAGCATAACTCCCACCAGGAATGCCCCAGTGCTGTCACTCTGTTGTTGGAAGCAGCTCTTCAGTTGTGTCAGTTTTCTCTCCTGCAGGCATAGCATGGGGATTACTAGACTGATCCTGCAGACCAGCTTTGTGGCCTCATTGAAGTGCTGCAGGATCTCTCTTAGCTTCTTTGTGAATAGCCAGTGGGAGGCTGATATGCACAGCCTGGTGTCTGTACTCATATAGAACCATTAATATAGAAAACTTGCACTGCTGCTGTCTTCTCAGACATGTCTCTTTTGTGCTGCACTGCACCAGCTGAAACGGGTACAGATCTTCCTGTTCATCCCATTATCCACTGCAGAAACCCAACAGAAATTGTGGGGCCTTAGCTATTCCTCTGACAACATGCAGTTTATCCAGCATGTTCCTGGAGATGTTTTTCAAACCTATACATGGACAGAATGGCATGCTGTTGACTGAGTGTGTTGCTACTAGTTTATCTGCTGCTGCTCACCCACAGATGCATGAGTTGTCTGACAACTGGTCCATGTCAATGGTCAGGTGAACTTTCCCACCTTTGCAGTTACACAGGGTACACCATACTGCTACAAATCCAGCACTGCTTTTTAGCAAAATGATAGTAGCTAGGTATCTGCCATCTGGGAGCAGCTGCAGCCATAAGCCCTCATCCAGCACCAAGCTAAGAAAAGTCCATGGCCTGCATCCTCACATATGCTGTAGTCAGCTATGTGGCCTTAAGGTGACTATGATATTTTTGCCCCTCTGAACACACCTTGCGATGGTCTAGTGAACTTAGCTGAGAATATAATGGAAAGCACTGGTTGTGTCAGCCTCTGCTCTGTCGTAGACTCATTGTCTGTTTACTTTTCTGCTGATCCAGCCTACTGCTGCGTGTTTTGTGATTATGTTCATTGTGTTTCAGCCTAGCTGATGTTTCCAGTCATTTTGGATCATGGCTCAGACTGACCCTACCGCTGCAAAGCTGGCACTGGTACAGTTCCCAGAATCAGCTTAGAAATTTTGCCAAACCCAGGAGGATGTCTGCTTAATGGGTTTTGTAGGGATGGGTTGGGCAATTGTAGTGGGTAACTGTTGTTGCTGAGAGATGCTCTGTAGGAGCACTATTTTCCCCTCTCAGTGTTCCCATAAGAAGCACATCCAACAATGATGGAGACAATTATTCCACCAGTCCCCACCTGGGAGCTGTGACTGACAACTACATCCTTTCCAGAACTGAAATAGTGGAGCAAAGTTTTAGAGGGAGCTGTAGCTGATGGTCTCTGGGCATTAACATGCTTAGAAATCAGACTCTAGAAAAGAAACCACCTCATATGGCACTTGACTAACTGGAGCTGCAGAAACCTCCTCCTCACTACTCTCCCCACCCCCTTCACCCTGTCTGGTTAAGTGTACCTCCAGGGAAATATTCCTCTCTGGAAGAGCTGCCTGCCTCAGGCAAAATGGATTCTGCTGATTCCTCTTTGCAATCTGGTTCCCCACTTACTGGGGAATCCCCCCACACTTACTGGGGTTCGTTTTGCAGAACATCCACAACAGCTTCTCTACTGAGCAAGCCCAAGCCTCGACAGCTGGTCATTTTTCCAAGCTAAATTGTTCCATTGAAGATGGAACTCATCCTGAGATCTGATGGTTCCACTCACACAAGTCCAGTGAATATTAATGTAGTTGGAATTTCAGAAAGTAATTGACAAGGTTCCCTCACCAAAGACTCTTAAAGCAAAGTAGGCAGTCATGATTAACAAGGATGGTCCTCTGCAAAGTGTTTCAAAGGAATTCCACAAAACTGGATAACACAATGGCAAATGATATAGAATGTTGATAAGTGAAAATGCACATTGGATAACTTAATTCCAACTATAAATACAAAATGATGGGGTCTAAAGTAGCTGTTACTACTCAGGAAGATCTTGGAGTCATTGTGGATAGTTCTCTGAAAACCTCGCTTAATGTGGAATAGCAGTCAAAAAAAGCTAAACAATGTTCAGAACCATTAGCAAAGAGATAGATAATGAAACAGAAAATATAGTGCCACTATATAAATCCCTGGTACACCCATACCTTGACTACTACATGCATTTCTGGTTGCCTAATCTCAAAGAAAAAAAAATTGGAATTGGAAAAAGTACAGAGATCGGCAACAAAAGTGATTAGGGGTATAGAACAGCTTTCATATACGAGGAGATTAAAAGGACTGGGGCTGTCTGGTTTAGAAAGATGACTAGGGGGATATGATAGTGGTCTATAAAATCATGAATGGTGTGGAGAGCTTGTTTGTTATTTATGCCTTCACATAACACAAGAACCAGAAGTCATCCAATTAAATTAAATGGTATTAGGTTGAAAAACAAACATAAGGAAGCACCTCTTCACACACACAGTCAACTTGTGGAACTCATTGCCACAGGATATTGTGAAGGCCAGAAGCATAACTCCATTCAAAAAATAATTAGATAAGTTCATGGATGCCTACCAACAAGGTCTATCAAAGGGTATTAGGCTAGGTGGTCAGAGATGTAACTGCATACTCTGGGTGTCCCTAAAACTTCTGACTGCTAGATACTAGGACTGGATGGATCACTTGCTAATTGCCCTGTTCTGTTCATTCCCTCTGAAGCCTCTGGCACTGGCCACTATCAGAAAATGGGATACTGGGCTAGATGGACCGTAGCTCTGATCCAGCATGAACATTCTTATGTTCTTACAATTCTCTGTGAGGAATGTGGCAATGTCATTTATAGTGGGGGCAGTGTTAGAAAGAGACCTTTTTATTGTTTGGAGAGTCAAACAGCTGCTGAGTGAGACTTGAACTGCTTTTGTTCCCTGTTCAAATCTTTCAGAGTAGGGGGGTAGGCTTTGTCTAATGAAATCAATGAACATATCCTGTTTCACTGAAGCTCGGAGCAGCTGTGGAGGCCAGAGATACACAATAGCTTGCAATTATTGCTTCCTTTCGCCAAAGATGCAAGTTCACAGTCATGCAGTCACAGCTCACTCAAAGGCACTAAACAGAGAGCTCCTGCTCACTTTGTGATGTCACGTGTCAGCTGAACTAATCTGAAGCAATGGTCAGTCAGATCCAGTGAGACCAAACTGGGAAATATGTGACAAGTTAATCCCAGTATGCATTACCCTGAAATGAAGTTTTTCCACATCAAATCAAAAAGAAACAATAAAATGAAATTAAATGGATGAAGCAAGTTGGAATGAACAGAATGAGAAAGTCAGATTAAAATGATAAAGTTGAAACAAAATACTCCATTGTCATTCAAATCATGTCAAGTTTCCCACTGAAATATTCACGTTCTTATGAAATATTTTGATGAAGCAGCACTGACAGAAAACTGTTCTGTCAAAGAGTTTTTAACCATGTCTGCTGATTTACGTATTTGTTACAGCAACTGCTTGTGCTTTCATGAAATAGGTCCACCTCTGTAAAGCCATGGATCTGGGACACTCACCAGTGCTTGGACATTCATACAGAGGCCTTGAGCTGTCGCTGTTTCTTGACCTCTCCCTTTTTCCACAGGTGGTGCTGTGCATCTGAAAGCAACCAATCCTTGTTGACATGACAGGGTAGGTCTCAGGCTTGAGGTGAACTACATAAATATTCCAGGTCAGAAATTTGCAAGGTTGACAAATGATCATTAAAAAGGGAAGGTCCACTTTGCTTGATAATATATCTTTCTTTAAGAGCAAAGAGAGTACCCAAGTAACTTTGGCAGAACGGGACTGTATCTGAGAACTGAACAAATGCACTGTCCATATGTTATCAGCTACTCTAAAAATTGAGCCTGATTATTAGGTCAATGATGGTATTTACTCAAAGGGCTCATTCACACCCATAAGGCACAGCCTTGCATTAAAATGCTTCAGAAATAGGTAGAATACATTTTGTACCTGTCTTTAAGGAGATTTAATTCTGAATTCAGGAATTGCTCTGAGATGGGGCAACAGCTAATATCCTAACCAGAATTTTCCTGGTTCATTACTGAAGCAATACATTTTAGATTTAAAACTCTGAGGTTCCCCTCTTCCCCACAGTGTTTCTACACCAACACATTTTATTCTAATGTTAGTCTTTTGAGAAGTTTCTCTTCCAGATCTACCCACCCTTTTTCACATCTAAATAATTTTCAGTTTCAGAGAACTCAGTTTTAGTGAGTGTTTCAGTAGCTGTGCAATAAGAAGTGTCTCCCAAGAACAGTTTTCCAAGCTTCTCAAAGCCATAAGCAGGGAAATTTCAGGACAGCAATTATAGTGCAAATAACTATCCCATTTAATTGCAAGGACCTGAATTAAGCTGATGAAACAAAAAAGCAGGGACCTGTTAATGAATAAAGTGATTAGAAGTGGTTGTGAAACAAAATACATTTGTAATTAACTTTACTACATTGGAATTCAACACAAATCAATTCTGTAAGAAAACCAGGTAATTCCCACTCCCCATGATTGGCACTCTTAACTTTATAGAATTCAATCGTATGGGCCAATGTAAAAATGAAAAATAGTACTCCATCCACTTGACAATGTTGGTCCCAATTTCCAGGGGGGCGTTAAGCTTTGCTTCATGTTGGACTTAAAAGATGGAGTGGAACCCATACCATCTTTGAGTTCCACCTCTCCTTTGATCAAATAGGGGAGAGGCTGGTTCATGATGATGCTTACAGCTGTTTCAAGTCTATTCTCTATGCCTGACCAAAGAGCCATCCAGGGATTGCTGGAATGCAGTAGCACTCCCACCTTGCCTGTCTCTACTCTCTACAACATAGGAGGTGGTGAGGGGAAGCCCTTGATGCTGCCTTCATGCTGCGTGGGAATTCCCTCATGCCAGGGGAATCCACAGTTGGATGGCTTAGTTGGCTTTATAGCACCTTTATGCTGCTAGAGCATGTAAAGGGGCACAGCAAAGCCAACAATCTGAAACCATGAGGTTTCAAGAGTAAAACGGGAAAAACAAACAATAATAAAAAATGAGAAATCCCTCCTGCTAGGCAGGGGAAGTCTGGAAAGACAAGTAGAACTGCACTGGACAAGGACGCTAGCACCTGGATTGGGACACCAAGGAATGTTTCAGCTAGACGCAAGAAAATACAGAAGAAAACGTCAGAGAACAGTAGTGCTTCATGATCCAACTGCCACTGTCTTCCTCCAGTGATATGCTTACAGTATATTTTGGATTTAGAAGCAGTTAGTACAGTTAGATTCCAACTCTTGAGGAGTCCTGGGTATCTGAATCCAAAATGTGCATGTAATTTCTTGAAAGGATCTGAAAGTTCTCTACAACTGAAAGGTGCTGGACAGTTTTGGAAATAAGGTTAGATTTATCCAGTCAAAACATTTCTGGTGGAGAGGGGCTTATATCATCACTTGTCATGATAGGGACATACCCACATGTACCAGAATCTTGTTCCATTAGCTATGTGTGCACACACAGAGAATTGCACATAGGAGATGAAGATTTTGACTGATGAGGTTGTTCAGGACTCAGGGTACTATTTCTTGGGAGAAAGTTTTACATCATATCCCTAGCTACCTTCAAGGAGGCCCTTTGCTGATGGTTATTACATTTCCATCCATTTTCTAAATCCTCAATCCTGTCTCTCAGGACAGACATCTTTTAATCAAATTATAAGTATACCATACAAGGAAACCATGTTAACCTCCACTTGCTTGAAGCTTGAACCTCAGCTTCCAAATTACTTGCTTAATTGTCCAGAACTATGGGGATACATCTAGATCATAGGGGCAGCACTCTCAGGAATACTCTAGCCATTTGCATTAAAACAGGATAAAAAAGCGTATTTGGGATATAGAGCAACACTCATGATGCTAGACACTTGGCATTTTTCAGTTTCCGCTCCCTTTTAATCATGACACCCTCTACCCCCATATGAACTTTTTTTTTTTAAAACAATCCAGTGAATAAGACAGTCCCATCATTAAGGTTGCATTTCATTCACACATAGTGCCTTTCTTTCTAATGAAAACAACACATTTCATCAACTTTAATAGTTGGAATTCACTTAACTTCAGTTGAAACATTTCAGTATCTTTGCTTCTTTGGCTAAGCCTGGTCTCCTACAGGGCTTTTTACCTGCAAGGACTTCTTCCTAGAAGGTTTGCCTACTGACCTCCTTCCCTGGGTACTCCGGCAGCTTCTCCCAGTACCCCCTTGCTTCATACAAACCCTATCTCAGGGCTTGCAACAGGATCCTGACCTGTTCTCTGTAGATCTCTCGAGCCTGCCTTCACCAGGCCCTCCCTAGAGAGAGGGAACTCCCCTGGTGCTTCTCTCTTGGAGCTTCTTCCTGTGATCAGGGTCTCCTCTTTCTGTATATACTTTCCCCTGTCTCTTTATGTAGTCCTTCCTGACCCTTTCATAGCTGGGGTCACTAATGGTAATTAAGCCACCAGAACAAGATCAGCTGGAGGTTAACTAGTAGGTCACAGGAAAGGTTGAGTGATTTCTCTTCCAGCAGCTTAAATGAGGCGCTTGCCCTGTAGACTAGATCACTGAGAATAGCACGGTAAAAAGGGTAAAGAACAGGAGTTTAGGAGAAAAAGGATTCTTTCTGGTTCTCATCAGAGGAAAAAAGTATGGTTTTTTGAGGGAGTTAAGAGGCAAAGATGAAACAAACCAATATTGCAGGGAAGAGAAGCAAATAGCTGGTGAGAGTCTGGTGGAAAAGTAGAAGGGGTGATGTAGAATTTGAGAATGAGCCTCCCAGTTTAAGAATTAATTCTTCCCCCAGTGGAAGAGAATTTCCTGGCGCTAGTTTAATGTGAGTGTTTGTGTTTGAGAGGGACAACTGGGGCTAGATGAATGCCACTTTCCCACAATCTAATAGATGTTTAAAAACATTTTCAATACGTATTCACAAATGTATCCCCAAGGCCATCAACTCCCCATCCACCAAATACCTCTCTTTTCAAAAAGCCTCACTCAGAATTTGGTCAGACACCATCTCTCCCCCCCAAAAAATGTAATTGAAAAAAGAACAGGAAATTAGGTCACACGGAGTATGCAGCACCCTACTTTTCCCTGATTTCAAGCATGTCAGAAGCTGCAATATATTTGGGCTTCCAAACCGTAGGCAATGAAGTTAAGACATACAGTCCCCAAGACTGCATGCTGTGTTTTCTCAATTAGAAGACACAGAAGTAGAACAATAGCTTATGACTAAAATTAATTTTGAAGTATAGCATGTCAAAAGGTTCATCACAATGTATATTTGTCCAAAGACAAGGAGGTAGTCAAACATGTAATACAGGCAGAAGAAAGCTGAGGAAGGGAATTACTGTATCTGCATGTGAGAGCGCGCATGCATGAGAGGGAAAGAGATGGGCTGAAGACAGACACAAGGGAAGCGTCAGCCCATAAGCAATCATTATTAAAAGAAACGGGGGTGGAGGAATTGCGCATGCAGTTCTTATTCTGCTTCTACCTCAAAAAGAAAACCAAATTTAATCCATGTTTTCTTTGCAGCCTGTCCTATTGGCCATTCACTTCTTTCTCTTCCTGGCTGTGTCACCTCCTCTATGTGCCTGATTAACATATAAATGAACTAGTTTTATAATAGTCTATCCTCTTTAAAAACAGATGATAAATTTGGACCCCCAAGCAGTATGTTCCAAAGAAGCTATTATACCAAGTAGGAGGACTGCATCAGAGCAGAGTAGGGTTCACAGAGGGAAGACCAAATTACCATAGCTAATAATCAGAGCACTTTATGATGTGTGTGTGTCAAGGTTGTGATAAGATGGGTATTTTGTATAACTGAGCTAATCATAAGGGAAAGGTCTTCTGTATACTGTGGGAATCCATAGAATATAGAGCACCATTCATGCCCTGTCTTGCAAACCTTTACCATGGCAGAGTAACCTAAATTAAGGTAGGTGAAAAAAAATCATTGCGCTTTCACAAGCGCTTCAAAAAGTTGCAACAACGAGAATAAAACCCGTTGTCATTTCATTACCAACATCATTTCAGTATCATTACAAAAATCTTTAGAGTGTGGATGCTACCCACTAAAAGCAATTATGTTTGTTCATATTAATCCCATCCTTGCTTTTTACTGACATTGAAACTTTTAATACTCACCACTTCTTTAGGCTGTAACCAGTGCAATGATGCTGAAGAACCAGCAGGTGGCTCCACACCCACAAAAAACTTAAAAGACACCTTGGTTTTCCAAGGTCTTGTCTACTCTACATCTTCAGCCATGTCAGGCGAAGGGTTACAACATAAATATCCCCAGATTCGGGTACAAAACATTTGCACATTTTAGTGAGGAAGGGACACTCACCACATGCCCAAACCCTGCTGAAATCTTTGATGTAGCCAAGGCTTTGGCATGGCTCAGTGACATGGCTAAAACAAGACTGGTCTATATTGTAAGTGGAACCAGGTTGTAACACAGCCATGTTGTAACCAGTTTCACCTACATGGCTGAAATTGTAGCACAGTTGGGCTTGAAGGCTTGACATGGCATTTATCTCACACATTCCTTTCTCTTTCCTTAAAAGAAGTTAAGCAGAAATACTGCCCATGCCCTCAATTCATGCTGTGCTTTGGAGACCTTCCTCGGGCTCCCTTTGTGGTTTGACTCTTAGTGCATTCCTAATGTCATGGTACAACAGAATGTGATGGCATTAGTAAAAAATATGATGTCATAAGCTTTCACTTTCCAGGAACTGGAATTCAAGTACCTGAGGGCCTGATTCACCACTTTGTCACTCGTTTAACAGTGGTGTAACTCCACTGATTCTGTGGGAATTACACTGTTGTAAACCTGGAGAAATGTAGGGATGAACTGGGCTCTTAGTACTCTGGAGTTCTCCATGGCAAACGACCAGTGCTTAAGCAATCCCCTAAAGAGCACTAGACTGCTTCAACTGACAAGTTAGGAGAAAACATGAGCCTGTTTTGCAGGAGACCAATAGCTCAGACTTGTAACCTTTGGCTGATGGGGGGCCCATTGTGAAGGATGAAGAACACTTGGATCATGACTGTCATATTTCTGTATTATCGGAAGCTGGAAGTTTACTAGTGTGGCAAACTGCCCGCTTCCCAGGTGGGTCTTGCGTTTTTACCTTCTGTTTGTGGTCAGCTACCCCCAGCTACCTCGTCTTCCCTGGCTGTAGCAGAGCTCTGTCTCCTGACCTGGGAAAGATTTCCTCAAGCTTCTCCACACCTTCTGGCAACTTCTCCTGTGTTTATTCCCTCCCCTTCCTTTAGGGAAGGCGGGGTCTAAATACCCTTGGCCCCACCCTTCATTGGGCCCAGGTGTCTTTAATTGCTCTGCTGTGCTTTCCTCTCTGCCTGGAGGGCAGAGGGTTTTTAACCCTTTCGGGCCCTCATACCAGCCCCAGCACACCCTTTTAAAGCCATCCAGCCTGACTTTATCACACTAGAAAGGCATCCTTTGCACACCCTGCCCTGCTAGCTGGGATACTGGAGAACACATTCCAGCTTGAAGAGATGTGCAACTCAGATAGCTGGAATGATGTTGTAAGTACCCTCTGAAAACAGATGAACTCTTGGGAGGAAAAATGGGTGGTCTTGTGGTAAAGACACTAAACTGGGAATGGGGAGATCAGTTCTTAGCTCTGACACACTGTCCTTGGGCATGTCACTTAATCACTCTCTGCCTTGTCATCCCCATTTTATAGAGGGGGAATAATATTCCCTAATGCACCAGAGCATCATGAGTATAATTCAATGTGAGATGCACTATGGTCGTGGGACAAGCTAGACTGAGAACCTGAAATAAAGCTTTAGTACTTGCATTTACAGACACTGCTATTTAAAAACAAAGCTTTGAGAGCAAAAAGGTGTTCAGATAACTTAAGTCGGACAGCCTTTGAGTACAAGTGGTATTTTTCCTTTTTAAACTTTTCCTTTCCTGCCAAAATCCTCAATGACAAATATCTTGTAGTGTACTGTAAGCCCCCATAACATTTCAATGAAAACAGGGACTACTGTAGGAAGAAATGCTGGAACATGATCATGATTTATTAAAATCATTTTGTAAAATCCTAAGAATATCACACAAAGAAAAGTGGATGGTTTGTAGGGATAACCAATGCTTCCTACATGGGACCAGAGGCCATCTGTAAGGTCCAAGCATCAAGCAGATCTTCAGTGGAGAGGTAACAAGTTCAGTGTGGCTTTCAGATAGAGTGGAAGATCCGGATCCTGTTTGGCAGGATTGCTTTGTCTCCTGTATGCTGCTGTCCCCTCTTGTCTGAGCCTTTCAGCCCCTTATTTTCCATTTTACAATATGTTTATTTGCATCATTGGAAGGACTTAATTTCACCTTAAAAACTCTCAACATTCTTGCTGATAATTTGTTTGCCTCAAATAAAACCTGTAATGCAGTAAGAGGAAACGATCTGAACATGAAGTGGAAGAACAAATTAACAAACCACAGCCAGAATACTATAAAACAGGAGTTTGAGTTAGGAATAAAAGATAATGGGTGCATATCCACGAGGGGACTCTGGATCCAGGTGTGTTGTTGGCATAGGTTTACACTTTCTAGTGTAAGAATGGGTCAAAATACTCCCCAACGTTTAAAGATTGCTTGTTAAAACACAGTGGGTAAAGTGGCAAAAATAACCTGATAGAAATAAGCACCTTACATTGAGCACAAGATCTGCAGGTACTAGAGCGGATGAAATCAGACAATGGGATTTCCTTCAGAGAACAACCTGTGTCTTTCTGGACTTCAGAAGCCTCTCTTTAGAGCAGAGTCTGGTATATGATAGTTATCCAGTTGTTTTCATTGAAGGCTCACAGACTCAGAAGGATTAGTGACATGTTCTGAGTCCTAATTAAAAACAAACAGCTGTATGTAGATTTAAAAAAATGCGAGAGAGAAATATGCCAATAGGACAGACATGGCATCATAGTAATTGTAGAAAATGAACAAGCTATTAAATTAGAAAAGTGCTATAAAACCTGAATTTCACATAAGACTAAAGGTCTGTATGAATAAGGAAATGCCTCCCTTACTCCATCCATTAGCTACACAGGAAGATTTTCCTAAATCAAGGACAACGCTTCCCTGTTCAGATGATACTGTGCAGCTGTAGGAGTTTGACCTGGAAAATACTCTTGTTCTTACCAATGCTAGCACGAGCTGCCATTCAGATGCACCAGCAACACCAAGAACTGAGACTGTGCTGCTTGTGTGAAGACAGTGGTCACATTTCCCATGCCCCATGCCCAAGTTTGAACCTTAAACCTATCCTAGCAGAACTCTTTGGTCTTCCCCTCCAAAAGCTTAAAATCACAGTAGAAGTCACTCTCACAGGCTGTGGTTAAAGCTTTTGTGTGTCAGTATTCTAAGACTTGATATCCTGTACCCTCTGCTGCCCCAAAACAGCTAAAGCTGTGTCAAAATTCCACAGCTGCTGGTACTGCTAGGTACCCCTGGCAAAATGCAAAAATCATGTGACAAGAACAAATCCCTCTTAAAAACCAAAGCTCAGATAAAGTTTTAGAATGATGTAGTCTTTAACACTTCCTCTCTTTGCAGGCCAGATTCCTCCTTTTCTCAAGGCCACGCCCTTTGTGGTATAGGGTGAGCTGACCCTGCTCATTTTTATTTGTTCCTTTTAATTTTAACTCTCCACCCTCAAGATCTCAGTTACTTCTCTTTTATTCTCATTGGTTGTTACATCCTGGGGCTGCAGAGGAGGTGCCTCCCTGTTTCTGTTTCTTGCGGCGTTTGTTGAGGAGGCGGTTGTTAGATGTTTTCAAGTCTTTGATTTTCACCTGGTCGTAGTCTACTCTCATAGTAGCCAAAGCACTCGTCATCTCTTCCTGAAATCACAGAAAACAATTGTGAAAACTCAGACACATTCAAGACTGCCATTCCATCCTTTTGACAAGTTACTCACAGAATGGAGACCTGTCATTTGTTATATTATAATCAATAATAGATTAGCTTTTTCTGTTGCCTGGGCTGAGACTAAAGGTATCACCACCTGCTACTAGCTCAGACAGCAAAAATCTAACTGCTACTCAATGTAGGCTGCCTAGGTGAATGTCATTAAATTTTGCAAACAGACAATAGTTAAAGTTTATAAGAGAATGCCTTGGACTAGTAGCCAAGTGATAAGAGAACATCCAAGGGGCCTGAGCAAAATATATTCAATCAAATGGAGACATGCAATTGAAAAATCATAAATGAAACCATCGTCTCAATCTCTTCGATGATATTTTATGAGAGTCTTGGCCAAGCCTTTACTCAGTTCCCAGACAAAACTCCATCTTAATGTAGTTTAAAGGTTGAGAGAATGTATGAGCAATTAGGTTAAAATACATAACAGGGATGTTGCAATTATCCCAAATTCAAACATTATAAAACACAGGAAATTCAGAATAAAGGTTAATCTGAAAAGAAATGCAAATACGTTAAGGTATGGAAATACAGAGAGTTAGAGAACCCAAACAACCTTAAGTTGGCCCTATAATGACAATGTAATAACCATACAGTTATGAAATAAATGCATAACAGTGTTTGTAATCCCAGATTAGATTTAAATTATTTTAAAAAACAAATTAGATGTTTTCATTGTTTGTCCTCATTGCGTCTCAGAGGCAAGGCTGTTTGGTGATCAGAATGTGCATTTCTGTATCTTAACATGTTTGGATTTCTTTCATTCCAAGCAAAGAAAAGGCCTCTCCACCCACCTCTCAACCCCATTGTGAGATGAATCCCCAATAATAACAAAGTTAATCATTCATACAGTGTTTTTTGCATGAATCAGTAAAATGAACTGACCTTCACTTCATCCCAATGGTCTTTATCCTCTTGCAGGACCCGTGCTGTATGAAGAGGGGTTGGCGGTACCACCATTGATTGCTAAGGAAAGAAATAAAGTCAGAAACCATTCTGCAAAGCTACCTGTGTGAAATGATCACTTACTCTCATGAATGAATGCAAGGCAGATCTATTTAAGCTACTTAGATGGCCTTCCTTTACCTTAGAATCCAAGTGCCCAACAATCAAATGTTTTTATCTTCTCACCATAGAGAAGTACTATTATCTCCCTAAAATAATATCAACTAAGTGAAGAGGAAGTAGAAATCAGAGTCTGGCATTTCATTTTTTAAAATATTTTTAATTTTTATTATTTTTAAACCATATACTGTGTATTCTTCTTATGCTTTGGTGTTTAACAACTGTTTATTCATTAAATATCCCAATCAAAGCAGCTCACTTATTTTTCTTCTAGCATCTGTGGTAGGGAAAATTTCATTTTGCACATATACTACTGCAGGCTATGATCTCATCAGACCTTAAATGTAGGGAGGGACACAGTAATACTCCAACAGGAGACCTGCCAGGAAAAGTCAGTAAAATGAGAACAATGATACTTTGATCTACTGATGAAATGTACTATATTTGAGTGACAGATTATTATTCATTCATCCAAATGTAAAATAGGTACAAAACACTTTGCAGGAAATGGTTGGGTGACTAAATTTATGTCTGAAAATTACTGAGGTCCTTGGCTGACAGATGCTACAGAAGTGCAAAGTATAGCATTATCATCCTGAGTAACTATAGATTCAAAGCCCCAGCATGGTTCAGAGAACAGTTTTGCTAGAGATGCTTTTTCAGATAAGACATAAAACCGAGGCCCATGACCTCTGTCATTGAAGTTCTTGTAAATCTTTTTGGTAGAGTAGGGAATTCCCTTGCTCAATTCCAGGCTGAGTAATGACATTGTGCCTGCCTACAGCCCACACTATAATCTCAGTTGGGCACGGTATTCTTCACTTTTTGCCTGAACTGT
Source organism: Mesoclemmys tuberculata (assembly GCA_007922155.1). Classification (NCBI taxonomy): domain Eukaryota; kingdom Metazoa; phylum Chordata; order Testudines; family Chelidae; genus Mesoclemmys; species Mesoclemmys tuberculata. Next base: position 4,768,394 of record ML677085.1, read on the forward strand.
TGTGGAGTGCTGCTACATTCCATGCCAGTGAGGGCTGCATTTCAGCAAAGGATGAAGAGATCCCTGTGCATGTTTTCATTTAACATTTATATTGTAGTAGTGCCTAAAAGCCAGCCAGGTCAGGGTGCCATAAAATTAAATCCTGCTCTAGCTGATATAGCAAGGGGAGGGGGAACCAAAAGGATGTCTGATGCCTCTTCTGAAAAAGGTCTCCTGCTGGCCAAGGCATTATTTGTCAAGGGTAGGCTGGGGAGAAAGGATGGGAAAACTGGCACCAGGTAATGCATTTTAATTCCTCTGAACATAAGCTGAGTGTGCCCCCACCTGCTGACAGCTACTGTTTGCTGACTGTCACTTCCATACCAACTAACCGGGCACAATGTGCTCCTCCTAAACTACAACCCACATCCTCTTGCAGCTGAGATGGATGGGTGCAATGATAGTGCCCTCATCCATGTATCAAACACAAAATGGGGACACCTAGCTGCTTCACAGGGCGCTAATAAGGCTACATTCCTTCATGTTTATAAAGGGCTTTGAGACCTTCAGATAAAAGGCACGGCAGAAATGCAGATTTCTTATCCTCAGCAATGGATACAATAAAATAAGACACTGTAGCAGGTTATGCTGCAGTTTGTGTCTCTTCCTCCTAGGATGACCACAAACGAAAGTTCCTTAGAACAGCCATCCCTGGGAGAAAGGATTCTGTAGGATGAGCATTCTGTTCCCTTTGGGTTTGTTTTCAGGGGAGGTCCGTTTTAGGCATTAATGTAGAAAATTTATAACATTATTTCCGGTGACACCTACAGAGGAGAGATGATATAGACTCAGACTATAGGGTCAGAAGGGACCATTATGATAATCTAGTCTGACCTCCTGCACAACACAGGCCACAAAACTTCACCCATCCACTCCTGTAATAGACCCCTAACCTAAGACTGAGTTATTGAAGTTCTCAAATAATGATTTAAAGATTTCAAGTTACAGAGAATCCACCAGCCAGTGACCCGTAGCCATGCTACAGAAGAAAGCGAAAACCCCCAGGGCCTACGCCAATCTGCCCTGGGGGAAAATTCCTTCCCAATCCCAAATATGGCGATCAGTTAAACCCTGAGCATGTGGGAAAAACTCACCAGCCAGATACCCAGAAAGAATTCTCTTTAGTAACTCAGAACCCACCCCATCTAACATTCCATCACAGGCCATGGGGCATATTTACCGCTAGTAATCTAAGATCAGTCAATTGCCAAATTAGACTGTCCTATCATACCATCCCTTCCATAAATTTATCAAATTGTCTTGAGACCAGCTAGGTTTCTTTCTCCCACTGGTCCCCTGGGAAGGCTGTTCCAGAACGTCACTCCCCTGAAGATTAGAAACCTTCATCTAATTTCAAGTCTAAACTTCCCGATGGCCAGTTTTTATCCATTAGTTCCTGTGTCCACATTGGCACTGAATTTAAATAACTCTTCTTCCTCCCTGGTATTTATCCCTCTGATGTATTTATAGAGAGCCTCTGTGCTTGACTCATCTTGATAGCACCTTGGATCCCTAGCAGGAGTTTGCTTCCTGCTTGAGATAATAAATATTACTTTATGAGATAGAGATATTTGCTCAAATACTTGGAAGAAAAAATAAAGTCACAAAGCAAGACTTGAACCGGATCCTTCAACAGCATCATGTATACCAGTCTCTGTTATGTCTCACAGGATGCAGTGCATAAATCCTTGCCCCTTCCCAGGCATTTTCAGATCTATGCCAAGGACAAGAATTCCCTCAGCATGAGGTTCTGAATTCAGATCAACATAGCTAAGTATGATAGTGCCTGGGACTCCTAATAATAGCTCTCCATAAGTTCTGCAACAATGAAGTACTATGGCTTTTTTTAAAGGGAGAAGGGTGGCACATGCTACAGTCAGCAGCAACTCCTGCCTGAGACTAGGTAGGAATATACTTGGCTCTTGCTCAAAAGAACTGCAAAGTGTGTCCTCCAGTACCATGAGGAATTGTGTCTTTGCAGACAGGTGTCCTTTTACAGAGAGCACATTGGGCAAAGTCTCTGCTAATTAGCAATGAATAACAACAACTGTCCCCTTTTCTGTGCCAAGCAGAGCAGCATTTCAGGCTCTGCATATAAGAATCCATCCCTTTCCTTTGTAAAAATTACATGGGACTCACATTAATCCAGGGATGATTCATAAACTGAGAAATCGTCATTCTCTCTGTCGGGTCTGTCTTAAGCAAGTGACGAATCAGCTGCTTGGCTGAAAGACAAGGACCAGCATGACACACTGTATTCAGCTATATCCAGCACAATCTTCAGAACAAGAAACCTGCATTAAGAAGAGTAATTGTATACTGCTCAAGACATCTACCTGTGTCTGCTCCCATGTTGAAAAGCAGTGGAGATGGGAGACACAGAGAGAGTGTATGTATGTATACATACATGCACACACGCACACAGTTCTATTTAAAGAGAGGGGAATGAAAACAGGAAAGGTAGTAGGAAGAGGAGACAAGAGGGTTAGGGATGCTATGAGCCATATACACCCTGAAAATGACCAGTTGCTAACTATGGGTTTCAGCAATGGGTCCCACTGGACCAGTGTTGACAACTGTACAACTTGGCTGTTGTCTAACACATGGTTTTCTGTAGCTCTCCAACATATCATCTCAGGCCCGGTCCACACTTACCTTCCAGATTTGGCGGCAGTCGACGGGAGATGCACAAGTGACGTAAATCACTTGCATATTTCCCGCTGACTGCGCGGCGACTACACTGTGCTGCGTCGAAGGGAACAGCATTCCCTTCGACACAGCACTACGCCACTTACAGGGGTGGTTTTCCTGTGCTGCTTGCTGGATCGACTGAGTGGGTCTACCCAGACCGCTCAGTTGATTCAGAGCAATCGATCTGATGGTGCGAATTTGCCGCCGTCAGTGTAGACCCAGCCTTAATCTTCAATGATCATGGCATGTACCAGATAAAACTGTTCTCAGCACTATTAGAGTCTTAGTTATTCTTTCTGCAATTGGTTTTGTCCCATCTATATTAACAGTTAAACAGTTTTCAGAACTGGTCCAAGAGGACCCACTACTGAGTTTGTTTTGTAGACAGGACTGAATTCAGAGGTAACTCCCTCAATCACATATATATGAAAACAAAATTTTCCAAATAAACTGCCCTCTCTCCAACTTCCTCTAGCATTTTAATAAATGCTGCCCTGGGAAAGGATAGGAACAGACTCCAAGAGAGAATGAATATTCACCCAGGAACACACAACTGATGCTCCTACTTCAAAGCCACGAGATCCAATAAGACAGCTATACCACATCTCAGAGTGAGACACACAGTGGTGATACCTTGTTTTCACTCAATAAGTGAAACTTAAGGGGTGTTATAGCAGAGCCTACTTCATTTCTAACAAATCATTTTATCATTAGAAGTATGATCAGAAGCTGCTGAACTCTTTTCCCTCACACATGGTTTGGCAAGTGAGAGTAGGTGGCCTAGGAGATTGGTATAGTAACGGAATCAGAACCTTCCACTTCTAGTGTGCTGATTTTAAAATCATCCAGCTGACCTTGGTCACTAGTTTATCTGAAACAGATCGTTGACCTCAGTGTAATACATAGATGACAAGTGTCCATATCACAAAATCTATTATGAGAAGTTAGCACACTTGTTGGCAGCATCAATAATGAGACCCATGTTTGAGCTCTCCCCTCTAGCTCACCTTGCCTCATTGCTACCTGTTCTGTGGATTAAAGTCTTCAATTGCCAGGAACATTTATCTATCATCGCTTACCAGCACTAAGTGCCCATTGAATAAAAGTTTCCTGTTATTTACCTTCCCCAGTACTCAGGAAATGCACCAATCCCTAGCCCTTCCCTGTATCATTTCATTAAAAAAATATCACAAAAGACTCCTCAGAAACAGTCTGAAGCAAACACACACCTCTCTCAGCATCCAGTGTATGTGTGTGAGCATCAGAGACACAGGCTAGTTCAGTTACCTTCTTCTGATACTTCAGACCATTCTGGATTGGGAAACCCATATTGCCCCATTCGAATTCTCCTTTTCATCCCTGGGGAAATGGCCTGTCCAGTGTTGGAGTAAAATGGAGGAAACCCACACAGGCTGTAAGAAAAGTGCATTAAATTGTTATAAGCAGGAAATCCCACATTCCTTTGCCCCATACAAAGTCATACAGCCTATGATTCTTCCAAAAATGGGAGGAGTAAAATCCCAATGACTAGTCCATTACTTAGAGCAAATATCATGAAAAAGTTATTAATGCAGCAATGGTACCTGGGATGGAGGTGGGGCAGAGCATAAGGGTGGAAAGCCTGTTAATAGCTGGCATATCCTTGTCTATTCATCTGTCCCTGTATCTCATACTTACAGAATATATGTGATGACACCAAGAGACCACATGTCACATGATTTGTCATATTTCTCAGGACCAAGGACTTCTGGGGCTGAAGAAGGGGAAAATCAGAAACGATTGATTGCCAGGCATTTCCCTCAACTCTAAATAGCAAGTACTATTATAAAATGACCACAAACATTTGTTGCGGGAAAAAAATAAGTCATTGCTATCACTGAGTAATCTTTTCCTATTTACAAACTGCTGCATGATCTCTATCAAGCTCCAATGTGAGCGTGTCAATTTGACAAACTACACAATTCCTCATTGGCAAGACTGCTCAAGAAAGATACTGAGCTGGAATAGCAGAGAGTGCTGCAGCTGAGGACTTTATGGGGATCCAGAATTGGAATAAACAGGAGTGCATGTTGCAGAGATCAGAACTGAAGTGCCCTGGCAGAGCTATGTGGGAAAATCTTGAACAGCCCCCGCCTAGATTGGGCTTGGCTCCAGCTAGAACTATTGTACTCCACAGCATCACATTCTTATATAAGTGACAAAAATGAGAGAAAAAGATATACAGGGGTCAGGAGGTGGGGAAAATTGTTTTTTTCTTATGCAAAACAACCTGTTTTTACTTTTGCTTAGTAAGAAAAAAGTTCTCTGGGCATCTGAGCAATTCATGCTGGTTTATAGAGGTATGGAAAGAGAAAATGTCAGCCTGTTCACATGCAAATATATAGGACATTAAAATATGGGGGCATGAATTCCCTTAACATGTCAGAGTGCTTGACCCTATGTGTTGTACCCACCATGCAATGTTGTTTTCCTAGTGATGTTTTTCTATATGGGGTTTTTGCTATTACTACTTGAGTTTTGGCTCCCCCAACCCATGAAGATATTTATCCCGTTATAAACATCAAATAGGTTTACATCTGTATAACAGAGGGGACCAGCTCTACAAAAATAGTGAACACTTCCTATTATCCCTTCTCATCCCCAAAGAGGTGTTATGCATGCAAACAGACTCAGCCACACAAAAGGGGGAGTGGCTTTTCATCCTAATTTGAGCAAATCACTATCCTAAAAACTGCAGTGGGGGTACCCTAGAACTGGTGCACCATGTATAGCATAATGAGGCATTCACTACACTGGCACACATTGTTGGATGCAAGGAAGGCAACTTTTCAGACGAGTAGATTTTATTTTGGATTACCAATTCCTCTATTGTCCTAGTTTAAAAATGCACCTTTCCAGTTGAGGAAATGTTCTCTCTTACCATGTTGTTATGCTAAGAGAAGTTTTGCAAGAAAACACCCAAATGGTTGCAAAGCCTGGGTTCAGAATATGGATTTTATCACATTATCCCACAGTGCAAAAGCCAACATTACTTCTGTATAACCAAGTTTGTGATTACTTTTTTCTTTCTCCTTCCCACTCAGAAGAACTTGAACTCTGTTGGAACTAAGTTAGTTTCTGGGTTTGACCACAATTAAAACTCTGGGTTCCTCATCATCTCTGTGGGAGAGAAGAGGTGCCCTTCACAGCATGGGGAGCTTTCCCAAGGTCAACAGGCTTGCTGGGAGGATTATACTTGTGAAGGGGGGGGTCTCAGAAGACTCACCCACGTAATAGGGAGTGTAACAGGGGGTCTGCAGTGCATTCTGTACAGTGGTCTCTTTGGCAAACCCAAAGTCCGTGAGCTTGAGTACTGCGTTCTTTTCTTTGGATGTGTAAAGTAGGTTTTCAGGCTGCAATGGCACCAAGAGAAAAGGTAAATTCAACAACACAGGAGATGGGTCTCAGAATAAATTCTATTGGGCTGTACTCCTAATTCATCCACACAGCCACCCATTACCACCACTAGCTGATGCACTCTCTTTCCCCTCACTTCCCCACCCTAGATTTAGGATCATTCCACTTCCACACTAGGCAGCATCTTTGCCTAGGGCAGGTATCAAAATCCTTTCCAACCCAATAATCATGGAAAAATGGGCTCAGTCCTGCATCCACTGGACTCCATGATAAAATTCCCATTGACTTCAATGGTGCAGGACCAAACTTTCTATTAACCCCTCTATAGAGCACTACAATTTGTAGTATTATTCTTTCTGGCCTCCATGGCATCTAATCTGATGTAGATATCAGTCTACTGTTTTGGGCTCCATGAGGCATTCAGGCAGAGGAACTAAGAACCAAGGTGCTGGTTACAGCACATTTTAAGAACCAGATCCATAGCCAGTGTCTGACACTATTAAACTAACACAAAAATACAGTTTTTTCCCCTAAAGCTGAACTAATTCTGCCCTTGCAACTTGTGTATCAGCACCCTTGTACAGAGCTCTCTGAGGAGGCGAGGAAAGCTCTTAAGCACTGGGTCAAAGGGACCTGGGAGTTCAAGTATTGGCAAATAAGGACTTTATTTAACTTCACTGGAAGGGAGAAGAAAAAACTCTGAAATTATAGTTCTGTACTCAGATATGCCCTCTTCCACACTAGGGTTATTGGGGAGGAAGAAACATGTTTTGAGGAAGAACTTGGAGGAGGGGAACCAGTTTGTCCCATTTCTGCATTAACCTGCTCTCCATATGGCATGTATTGTGTAGCCAACCAGCATCTATTTCTTAAGTTTGGCAATGGCACAAACTCAGCTCTGACAAAGTGCGTGGAATCTCATTCCTGAACTTGTAAGCCAACTTCCAAGTCTCTCTTTAAAACACGGTCCTTCCATGAGCCTTATAAACCCTAGTCCTCTTTTCAACTAAATGTGAACATGCTAGAAGACACACAAACACAAATGAATGTTACAGAATGGGAAAAGGACAGGTGCTAAATCCCACCACTAAATCACTTGTTCTTTGTTGCATCAGTTCTGCATGATAGTGTTAAATGTCCTCTCCCTAATTCTCCTGACTCTGAACACTGCAATAACATTAAGAATATTTGAAAAGTTGCATTTACATCTTGACTCCCTCAGAGCTAGGCTTTGCAAGAGCTGTACGAAGTGCTACTGCCATAACCATAAAACACATCCTGCACTTACAGTAGGCTCACATAGAAATGGTACGCATCTCAAATGTCTTTCAAAATAAGCTGTATGTCCTCTGCTGAATGGGGCTCAGGCATTATCGGTGATGCTGATGGACGCTAAATAGCCAGGGGTATAGTTCTACATGGCCTTATGGAGATGATGGTTGAGTGCACCAACACCACCTGACTTGCAAGTGCATAGCCTGAGATTCTCACCACGTTTCTAAAACAGAGCCTGAAATCCAGCCCTGCTTTCTGGAATGATCTCTTCAGCGTTGTGTCACAAATTACCAGGTATTAGCAATACATGGTGCTCAAATGCAGCTAGTCCTTCCATCATCATCATTAGCAAATTCTAAAACATTCTTGAAGAGAGACATCCAACTGAAGAAATATTGAGACTGGAGTGCAATTTTATTTTTTACCTACTGTTACACCACCTCAGATTATCACTGAAAAGTGATTGAATTTTTAAAAAATACAATCATAGTAATGTAGAACTGGAAGGGACCTTGAGAGATAGTTTAGTCTAGCACCCCACTATGAAGCAGGGCCAAGCATACCCTAAACCATCCCTGACAGGTGTTTGTCCATCCTGTTCTTAAAAACCTCCAGTGACAGGAATTCCACAACCTCCCTCAATAACCTGGTTCAGTATTCAACTATCCTTATAGATAGAAAACTTTTGCTAATATCTACTTACTGCCGATTAAGCCCATTATTTCCTGTCCTACCTTCAGCTGAAATAAAGAAAAATTGATAACTGTCCTTTTTATAACAGTCCTTAATGTATCTGAAGATTTATCAGGTTCCTCTCAGTCTTTTTTCCTCAGGACAAAACATACCCAGTTTTTTTAACCTTTCCAGACCTTTTAACATTTTTGTTGTTCTCCTCTAGATTCTCTCTAATTTGTCTACATCTTTCCTAAAGTGTGGTGCCCAAAACTGAACACAATATTCAGTGGAGGCATCAGCTGTACTGAGTAGAACAGGACAATCACCTCCCTTGTCTTACATACAACATTCCTGTTAATACATCCCAGAATATTAGCCTTTTTTGCAACAGAATCACACTGATGACTCATATTCAACTTGTGATCTACTATAACCCTCAGATCTTTTTCGGTTGCACTGCCACATAGCAGATGTTCCCCATTTTGTAGTTGGGCATTTGATTTTTCCTTTCTAAGTGTAGTACTTTGCACTTGTCTGAAATCAACAAGATAAAATTCAATAAAAGACCAATTCTCCAATTTGTCACAGTCATTTTGAATTCTAGTTCTGTCCTTCAAAGTGCTTGCAACCCCTCCCAGTTTGGTATCTGTAAATTTTGTAAGAACACTCTCCACTTAATTATCCAAGTCATTAATGAATGTTGAACAGTATCAGATGCAGGACTGACCCTCAACCCCCACTTTGACAACAAACCAGTGATAACTTGATAGCTCTTTGAGTACAACCTTTCAACCCAATTGTGCACCCACTTTATGGTAATTTCATGTGAACCACAATTTTCTAGTTTGCTTATAAGAACTGTCTGAAAGGCCTTACTAAAATCAAGATATATCACATCTACCATTTTCCACCATCCCCATGGCCAGTAACTCTGTCAAAGAAGGAAATTAAGTTGTTCTTCATAAATCTATCCTGGCTACTATTTAGCACCCTATTGTTCTCTAGTTGCTTCTAAATGGATTATTTTCTAATTTCTAATCTTTTCAAGTGTCAAAGTTAAGCTGACTTGTTATAATTCCCCAGGTCCTCTTTGCTTCCCTTTTTAAAGATATGTTTGCCCTTCTCCAGTCCTCTGAGAACTCATGGGAGGATGGGTAAGGTCCAAAAGATAAATCGCTAAAAGTTCTCAGATTGCTTCATCGAGTTCCTTAAATTCCCAAGAGTTAATTTCATCAGGCCCTACCAACTTTAATACATCTAACTTATCTAAATATTCTTTAACCTTCTTCCATTATTAGTTCTTCTTCCCCACTAAACAGTGGACCGATGCTTTCCTTTATTTTTCTCTTGTTCCTAATGTATTTATGAAACCTCTTCTTATCTTTTATATCCGTTCCTTGATGTAACTCATTTTGCACCTTAGCCTTTCTGGTGTTGTCCCTACATATTTGCATTGTTATTTTGTATTTATCCTTAGCAATCCATGTTTCCACTTTTTGTAGGATTCCTTTCTGAGTCTCAGGTCATTAAAGCAGACATGCTGGTTTCTTGCTAGTCTTACTATCTCTTCTTTGCAACAAGATGGCTTACGGTTGTGCCTTTAGTATTTTCTCTGAGAAACTGCTAACTCTTCTGAATTCTTTTTTCCTTAGATTTTCTTCCCGTGGGACCTTACATACTAGTTCTTAGTTTGCTGACCTGTGCTTTTTTTAAAGCCCATTGTCCTTATTTCACTGCTCTCACTCCTTCCTTTCCCTAGAATCACGAAATGTCATTTACCTTCCACCTTCAGTTTTACAACCAATATCTCCCTCTTAGTCAGGATCAAGTTTATCATTAATTTCTTTTTTCCCCCTCCAGTTTGTTTGTTTTCTGTGGAATTTGTTTCACACTTTCCTCTATATAGGTAGTTTTTCCTTTTTTCTGTGGTCTTTTTGAAAACAAAATAGAAAAATAAGATTCTGAAACTCAAAAGGTTCAAAAACTGGCAGGGAGATTTCAGTTGCAAGTGCAGTATCTGAAATGACTTAAGACATTTTTTTAAATTAACTGGACTTCAAGCTGAGAGTCTCTTTAACAACAATTATTTAAACCTTTTTGTGTTGCATACGTAACTGAAAACCACTGGCCTTGGAGTAGGTGGGTGTTCAGATTCTGAAGTGAATGGGCATAAACAGATCCTCCCACAATGACAGTAAAACAGGAATACTGGCCTTTTTACTATACTCATAAGTTTAATATAAATCACCACTGTCCACTTGTTTTCAATTTAACTTTTCTCCCCTGCACAGGCACATTCAGGCCTCACCTTGACATCTCTATGGGCAATGTTCATTGCATGCAGATACTGGATGGCTGTTCCGATGTCTCTCATTATCTCAGAGGCCTCTATAAATAAAATTTTAGAGAAAGGTCATATTAGCATTCCCACTGTAGCTCAGAGACAGGCTTGGGAATGCTTCTGAGTTACATCCTGCTTGTCTGTATACAGGGCTAGCATCAAGGCTGGAAAACCTAAAATTAGCCCTAACAGCTGTGTTTTTGTTTTGAAGGCAATCATACCCCACAATCCCCCTGGCTGCCCAGCCACTCTCATAAGCAGGCACAGTAACTTGAACAGTTGAGACTCTTGCTCTGTATGTACTTGTAAACTAATGCTCCACTGTGATCATCAGAACAGAGTATTATGGGCATAGCAGAGCGATGGAGCAGTGCGCAAGATCATGAAGAAAGTGCCCCTTTCTCTGGTTGCCCAGCGGAGAAGTTTAACTAACACAACACCCATACTTCTGGAAGAACTAAAAGCTATTTTAGCATCAGATAAACATAATAAAATAATAATCTCATGGTAGGTTACATTTTTGGTTCTCCTAAGATTCAACAGTGTCTCCTCATATAAAAATAAAAATCAACTAGCAGTTTTACCCTGCAAAGCCTATCTTTTCATCAGTATACTTATTAAGTCTAATTTCTGGACTTGAGACATGCTCCAGTAGGAAATTCTAGTGGCCAGTGAGCTGTCTATCCCCCAAGAAACTGATTTTGTGAAGTGGAGCCTGGAAGAGTTCATCTACTTACAGCAGCCAGAAGAGCTTTTAAGGGGGAGGTCATTTCAGAGAAAGATGGTGGGACTCCCCCAGCTCTATGTACATGTCATATTAACTGAGGTGCTGAGTAGCAATTCTACAGCAGGTGCTGCCTTTGGCTTCAACCCCCTAAGACAGGGTTTCCCAATGGGTGTGCCATCAGGCCTGAGCAAGTGTGCCAGGAATTTTTTGAAAAACTATTTGAAGAGTTCTGAACTGGCTCATGAATATTCATGAGTTCATTTGAGACTATATGGTGGTGTGCCCCAAAACAAATACAAGTATCAAGGTGCGTTACAGCAGAGAAAAGTTTAGGAATCCCTGCCCTAATGTACTTCACCTGCAGCCTCTCATCTTCTCTGTTCCCATTGCCAGAACTGGAAATGGGCGACAGGATGGATCACTTGACGATTACCTGTTCTGTTCATTCTCTCTGAAGACCTGGCCTTGGCCCCTATCAGAAGACAGGATACTGTGCTAGATGGACCATTGGTCTGACCTAGCATGGGCATTCTTATATTACAATCACAGAATATTAGAGTTGAAAGGGACCTCTGGAGGTCATCTAGTCCAACCCCCTGCTCAAAGCAGGACTATCCTCAGCTAAATCATCCCGGCAAGAGTTTTGTCAAGCCGCAGCGTAAAAACCTCTAAAGCTGGAGATGACACCACCTCCCTAGGTAACCTATTCCAATGCTTCACCACCCTCCTAGTGAAAAACTTTTTCCTAATGTCCAACCTAGACCTCCTCCACTGCAACTTGAGTCCGTTGCTCCTTGTTCTGTCATCTGCCACCACTGAAAACAGCCTAGCTCCATCCTCCCTGGAAACCCCTTTCAGGTAGTTAACGGCTGCTATCAAATCCCCCCTCATTATTCTCTTCTGCAGACTAAATAGGTCTGATTCTTTCAGCCTCTCCTCATAAGTCTTGTGCTCCAGTCCCTTTATCATTTTTGTTGCCCTCTGCTGGACTCTCTCCAGCTTGTCCACATCCTTTTTGTAGTGGGGGGCCCAAAACTGGACACTGTACTCCAAATGCGGCCTCACCAATGCTGAATAGAGGGGAATAATCACTTCCCACAATCTGCTGGCAATGCTCCTACTAATGCAGCCCAATATGCCATTAGCCTTCTTGGCAACCGGGGCACACTGCTGACTTATATCCAGCTTCTTCTCCACTGTAACCCCCAGATCCTTTTCTGCAGAACTGCTGCCTAGCTCGTTGGTCCCCAGTCTGTAGCTGTGCATGGGATTCTCTGCACTTGTCTTTTTTGAACCTCATCAGATTTCTTTTGGTCCAATCCTCCAAATTGTTTAGGTCTTCTGTATCCTATCCCTCCCTTCCCGGGTATCTACCACTCCCCCTAGTTTAGTGTCATCTGCAAACTTGCTGAGGGTGCAATCTATCCCTGATGATCCTCCAGATCATTAATGAAGATGTTGAAGAAAACCAGCCCCAGGGCCCACCCCTGGGACACTCCACTTGTGACTAGCTGTCAACGAGACATGGAGCTACTGATCACTACTTGTTAAGCCCTTTACTCTAGCCAGTTCTCTCTCCATTTTATAGTCCATTCACCCAACCCATACTTCTTTAACTTGCTGATAAGAATATGTGGGAGACCGTATCAAAAGCTTTGCTAAAGTCAAGATATATCATGTCCACCGCTTTCCCCATATCCACAGAGCCAGTCACCTCTTCATAGAAAGCAATCAGGTTGGTCAGGCATGACTTGCCCTTGGTGAATGCATGTTGACTGCTCCTAATCACCTTCCTCTCTTTTAAGTGTCTTAAAATGGATTCCTTGAGGACCTGCTCCATGATTTTTCCAGGGATTGAAGTGAGGCTGACTGGCCTGTAGTTCCCTGGATCCTCTTTCTTCCCTTTCTTGAAGATGGGCACTATATTTGCTATTTTCCAGTCATCAGGGACCTCCCCCAGTTGCCATGAGCTTTCAAAGATAATAGCCAATGGCTATGAAATCACATCAGCTAACTCCCTCAGCACCCTCGGGGTGCACTGCATCTGGCCCCATGGACTTGTGTGTGTCCAATTCTTTCTATTCTTATGGGTCAACACTATCTTAAATCCACAAGTCTACAGAAATACCTACAGACTAACATCTAAATTAACAGGGATCAGAGTTAGCATCTTTAACTTGGCCTTTTATTTCCTGCACAAGTAGGAGCATCACCAAAGTGATGCACTCAGCTTTAGAGGCGGAGGAGGAATGCAAGATTATTTTACTGTAACCTGGAAAGCCTAGTTTATATAGACCCAGCTGGGCATAAAGCAAGTTTTCTGCTTTGGCTGGAGGATCCAAGTGTGGCCTGATACAGAGATGCTCTTGCTTGAGGGCAGAAACTGCCTTTTCAGGCAGGAACAGTCAAAGGAAGCAAAAATGCATCCTGTTCAAAAGTTGTGACCTTGCACACCCTTCTCCTTCACTACCTAGGCCCTGAGCACTGGGAAGCTTTCTGCTAGGTGGGTAGAGAGTGGGAGGTCCCTCAAAGAAAGCCTTGTTGCCCAAATTGAGTTTTTTCTCTTTTAGTCCCCAAAGGTTTGGGAATGGGTATCTGGAAGAAAACATATTAAGTATATAAAGCATAAAAGTCATGTTATCAGGGTAGAAGCACCTACAGTCACTGCACCACTCTTTCCCTCTGGAGTCTTGGATCTGACAGAGCTAGACAGTACACTCCTCAATCTGCATCCAGTTCATGTGCCCCATGAGTCTCTCATGCCTCAAGGGATTCATCATAAACTAGAGATTACCATAGGGAACTGGGAATCAGAAAACCTGGCCTTTTTACCAACCTTGCAAAATGGGCATGTTAATTTACAAGCCCAGGTATAGCTCCTACTCACCTATCCATTTTGTGAGGACAATAATGAAAGAACTCTAATAATATTTTACTGTCTCATAAAAGTAAGCCACTTCTCCTGCAGTGACTGGGCAAGTAGAATTTTGCAGTCATGTGCATTTATGGTACTGTCCAAATAATAAAAAGTAATAAAGATAATTAACAAACAACAACAAGGCTGTTGTGTTCCAGGTTCTGTCACGGATTCACTGTGGGACCTTAAACAAGCCACGTATATCCCAATAGCCCCATGTAAGAATGTGGAGAGTAACATACTTTTGAATGGTGCTTTAAGATCCTTGCATAATGTGTGCTATATAAGTGCAAAGTGTTTGTTATAATCGTTTATTCACAACACAGCTGAACACAACTGATGCTACTGAAGCGAGATTCAGAACTGAAACTGCAGGAAGGTCTGCATGTTAAGGTGGGGGTACACTGGCAGAGTTGTGTGCGGACCAGGAACTGTTTGGAACTGAAGTGGATGGGCAGATGTGTGTCGGGAAGTTTTCATATAGCCTTCCACATTATCCCTATATCTAGCCAATTCTGGTAGGTCATTTTCATGAGTTCTGACATTACATTGTTTTGAAGATAGAAAATAGAAATGTAAAACAGGAAAAAAACTGAACCTAATAAGGTTCCTGCAGAAACTACACATTTTCCATTTATTCTGCGTGAAGATGGAGGGAGGGTGAAGGAAATAAAATCTAAAACTTTCTCATGACATTCTACCTTTCTCTGTGAAAGCTTGGTCTCCTCGCTCCTGGATCCTGCTAAACAGCTCCCCTCCCTCCATGCTGAAACAGAGAACACATACAAAAACTCAGGGAGACAAGCAAAAGAAAATCTCCACCAGACTGTGCATCATCCTGCATGCGTAGACCTTCAGCAAGTGTGATTTTATGTAAGTTAAGGAACTTTCTTGCCTGTTGCTGTGTCTTGAACTTGCTAAATAATCTGTTCCTGGTAATTTCAGTGAAGATGGCTGTCCTGCTCTACCATTAAATAAAAATAAAATTAAAACAACCCACAAAAAACAGAAGTTTTGAGGCCAGTGATTTAACATGTAATGAGGAACTTCCCAGAAAACAGAATCACTGACATAGATAACATTCCACACATCTTTGCTGGAAAACCAAACATGACAGGTCAGATGCTAGTTCAGAAGGCTGGTAGCAATCCTTATGGTTTTAGTGTGCTACAAAAAAGTTCTTTAAGGTTTGGGGATGAGGAAAACAACAGAAGCAAATAAGCAACTGAGAAGACTGATATTAAACTGCCTCCCTCTGGAGGAAGATACATTGCAACAGTGGCACTAAGAAGGTAAAGGACAGTGAGAAGAATGAGGGCTACATGGTAGTCCAAGGCAAGCCAAATGACCTTATCAAGACAGTCAGCCCCCACGAAAATGTGTCAATGAGAGTGACAGATGCATGTTTGAATATATGTATTAATTACACCCACATTTCCATAAAGATACTTGAGTGCAAGAGAAGGTTAGTTTCGTGATTAGTCTCTTTGTTCCTCCCACAGACAGATTGCTTGGCGCAGCTGCCGGTTTCCCCCTAAATCCTATAAAGGGAGATGTGCACTGAGCTGCTGCATGGCAAAAGTGTGCAGCCAGGATTGCTCCTAGCTCAGATATCCGGCTGTCACTTTCCTTCTACTCTCCAGAATGTGGATCAGATGGAAGGAACTTCCCTAGTCCGTACCATTCCATGATGATGAGGAGGCATCTTTTCTCATGATGTATGTTCTCATACACATCTAGAATGTGGACAATGTGGGGACAACCTGATGCCCGCCAGTGATGATCCACTTCCTGTCGTGCTTTCGGGCTGTCGTACAGGAGCTGTAAGAAGAGAGCAATGTTATCAGTCTAAGCTATTCTGCTTAAATCTGGTGCCTAGGGTTCAAAGGGAAGTTGCACTCAAGACTGTGGCAGGGACCCTATTTGGCTGCCCTTTCAGTCCCTAGGATGCTAGCCCATCCTGAGGTGTTTTACACTAATCAGGATTGACCAGCTTCCTGGATTAGTGGGGAGAATATAGAAGGCTATTGTCCCTTGGGAAAGAAAGTCTGCGCTGCTGGGAGAAGTGGTTTCCCAGGTGAAGACAGTTCTACCCTACCCACTCCTTGCTAGGAGCATCCTCTTCTTTACTGGCTTGCTTGGGAGCCTAACCCTGCCCCACACATATACAGGGAGGTAGCACTGCTCACAGCAGCAGCTGTGGGAAGGGACTTCTGGGCATGGAAGAGGCACCATGCAGAGAGGCTGGCCAGCCAATGCTACTGGAAAAAATATGATGCTATCCACTTGCTGGAAGGATTGGGGGCAACAGAGGAGCAGGCATTGTGTATCTGGGAGGGTACGTGAGACAGGGCTGATGAGGGAGATGGAACAGCATTTACTTGGTTCCTGTCCCTCACCTTAGGAAGAATATACACATCCTTAGGGACCTAAGGATTAAAGCATTAGCATCTAATAGCAAGGAGAGGCTCTTGGGCTTCTCCATAACAGAACCAACTGATAGCGTGAATTAAGTAGGAGGCCCAGCTGTTCAGACAATCTTGAAGGTTAGCATCGCCTCCTCCCCACTCTGGCCACCATGGAGCCTGGGAAATTCAAGGTGCATTACAGGGCCCTAAAATGTAGTGAGATGTTAAAAGTGAGTACACTCCTTGAATATTAACAAACCTCTAATGTTCCCACGATTGCTGGCTAGATACTCATTCTTCATTCTCTATTATATGCAGTGGCATATAATTTCTTTCAGTTACTGGGACCTTAGGAGTTAAGTATAGCAATAGTAGGTGCAATATTTTCAAACAAATTGGTAACATTACTATCATTAGGATTTATGAGGCCACCACCTGCCTCATGTCTCACTCCTTTATTGTATCAGATTTCAGTCAAAAGGGAACTGAAAGGTACTCATTGAGAACAAGTATCAATATGTATTCTGCCCACACATCGACTCTAGTGACACCATCACAGGTCCTAACCACAATCAGTCACAGCATAGGGAGCTCATTCACCTGCACATCTACTAATGTAATATATGCCATCATGTGCCAGCAATGCTCCTCTGCTATGTACATTGGCCAAACCGGACTGTCACTATGCAAAAGAACAAATGAACACAAATCAGACAAAAAAATGGAAACACCCATAAACCAGTCAGAGAGCACTTCAATCTCCCAGGACACTTCAGCCGACTAGAAAGTTGCCATACGTCTACAAAAAACCTTCAAAAACAGACTTCAAAGAGAAACTGCAGAGCTAGAACTGATCTGCAAACTTGACACAATCAGATTGGGTCTGAACAGGGACTTGGAATGGTTCTCTCATTGCAAGTAATTGTCACTGTTCACACATTCTCACCTTCTAATCAATGGTTGTGAATAGGCCTCAGCTACTCTAACTGTATGGACTTTGCTATTACCTACTCCACTCGTATCTTCCCCATGACTGTGTGTGTGTGTGTGTGTGTGTGTGTGTGTGTGTCTGTACACACCCACACACCCACACACCCACACACCCACACACCCCCACCCACCCACACCACCTTTCTGATTTCCATTCCCTGTATCTGACGAAGTGGGTTAAAGCCCACGAAAGCTTATGCCTGCAAAAAAATAAACGTGTTGGTCTTTAAAGTGCTACAGGTCTCTTGGTTATTGTTTTCTTTTTAATATATATTCTGTCGTTAGTACAGTAGGCATTTAGAGGAAGAAGCATGGTCAAACGGTTGGAGCAGAGAACTGATAGCTGAAGTTCTGGTTTTGTTTCCAGGCTCTGATACAGACTCTTTACTGTGACGCTGGGCCTGCCACTTACACTTCAGCTCTCCATTCAGTAAAATGGGGACAGCAATGCAAAACTACTTGACAGAGGCCTTGTTATGCTTAAATCAATTCAATTTTTGTGACGTGCTTCAAGAGTCTTAGATGACAAATGCCATTGCCCCTTTCTCCCTGGCAGCACCCTGTTCTGGATGCAGGGAGACAGGAATGGCTATGGTGTTTCTACATTACTTGGGGATGCTCCCAGGCAGAAGACTTTAGGGAATCTTCATGTTCCTGAAGATGATGGAAAGCTGCCTCAGTGCAGCTGAAGAGGCTGCTCACAGTTTCTTCCAAGGACATGCCTCCCCTTTAGTTAAATGGCTAGAGATCCCACTGAGCACCAATGGTTCCCAGACATCTCCAACTCCTTTCCAAAGATTCAAAACTCCACAAAATGTGAGATTTTCACTGCTATAGGAGCCTGCATTGCAACATTATTCTTAAATTCTGGACCCTTGCACCAGACCACAAGGACTTCTTCCAATACCATCAATCTGTTTCCTGAGTCACCCATCCCCCAACCAGCCTCAATACGGCCGGATTTCCAACTTAGAAGGGTCTGATCCAAATTAGATTTAAAACAAATAATTAAGAAAGCAGCCTGTTAGCAAGTCCAAATGCAGCAACTGTACTTCTTTCAGTCATCTGTCCATTTAGCCTGTTTTTTCCTTAACTACCACTATGGTGTAGCTCAGTGGCTCTGTCTATATGGATTTTCCCCTCTGCCTTTCCTGATTTGGGCTGTTGCCCAAAGGTCTAATTAAAAGCTCATTGAGCCACATATAAAATAATGAAACTCAAATATCCGCAGGACTGGTCCTCTCTAGCCAAGATACTGAGAGCAGCTTCTTAGGGTAGACTGAGCCTTGCTGCCCGGATATTGCTGAATTAGCACCATTATAAAGACCATTTCTTTCTATGATGCCTCAAACCCTGCTCACCTTTTCTGTGTTCCTGTTACCTTGATATCTTCTCTTCACACACCACAATTTCAGAAAAGCCCAGAAAGCAACTTGCCTCTCACTAGAGTTCTTAGAAGGCTATTTCCTGTATAGATCAGACTATTAAGGTATGAGGGTTCCTGCCACCCTTCCCTTTTGCACAATGCTCAAATCAATGTAATTTCAATTAGCAAATGCAGACAGTGTATAATTTCCTACTCCCCCCCCCTTTTTTTTTCCAGCAGAAATAATCAAAAGAAGCTTCACAGAGCAAGGCTAGAGCAGGCAGTCTGAGCCAAGGCTTTATTATTATTTTTTTAAACAATTGCTAGCCAGAGGTAGACACAAAAGATGACAAGCAAGGCCTAGGGGCAATGACTTTCGAAGAAGCTCAGCTTTGCCTCCACAACCTGCTCCTGGAATGGGAGTGTGCGCCCCAATTCCTACCAGGGTGCTGGCATTGTTCCTGTCACGTACACTGAACCTCTACCTCTCCCCCAGATCATTCTTGGTTGCAGCAAAGAGAGGAGAGGACAAGAAAATAGGTTTCTAATGCTTTACACCTCTCCGGGCTTCTGTTTTTGGGCCTTCTCATGAAGAATTTTGGTTCTTGCTTCTGCTGCCTCTCTGAATCAACAGCATAAAACCGACAGGATTCTTCAGTTTCCTTGATGTCTTCAGAGTTCTGAAAAGCATCAGTGAAACTGCTTCCAGTTTTATCAGTTTCACCTTTGACATTGTTTGGCAAGGCTATGCAGCAGCAGAAGCCCAGAGCCATCTTTCTACAGACTCAAGGAGATGACACTGCTCCAGTTCACACTTAGTGCAAATTTGGAAAATATTCTTTGCAACCATAAGACCTGGAATCTTAATAGTTTTTTTTAAAATGACAATCTAAATTTTGCAGAAACTGTCAACAGTCCTTGCACTCACCCCAGAAAGCTTCCCTCTTGGCACAGGTGAGTGACTTTTCCAAGTCTTATTCCAAGGTGTGACACTGTCTGGATTAAGAATGACCATTTATAATATTACTGATACCAGTATTACAGAAGTGCAATGAATATTGTATAGGATATGCCATGCAAGGTATCAATGGAAAAGTAATGATTCACTAAGACTGAGAAGCATGTTTACATATATGTATCAGTTTTGTATTACAAGTTCCAAATATATCTGGTATCTTTGTATTTCAAACTTGTGCTGTGGTTCTGGGTGACACCCCAACAGGATGGCAGCAGCTAAGCCTGCTTAATGGCCCACCAAGGGAACTCAAGATACAGTGATTTGTACAGAAAAAAAGATCCATGAATCCAGGGGCTACACCTTATGAGTTAGCAGGACATGTAGAAACATGCCTATGGACAGGGGGCTCTGAGGCTTTTCCATGCCATGTGTTATGCGGCTGTGTTTGTGTGGGGGCAAAGGATGTACAAGCCTTGTAACAGAAACTATAAAATGCTGCTGCCCCATCTCCATCTTCTCTTCATTCCTGCTTCTGGATCAACTACTCTACATCTGAAGCTGTGAAACAAAGGACTGAAACCCATCCAGATACTGGATATACAGAAAAATTGTACAAGTCTGCAAACTCCACAATTCTGCTAAGAACATGATATATATGGACTTAAGTCTTTTGTGTGCATCTGATCACTTTGATCATTTAATATGTCTGCTCTTGTTTGTTTCTTTCCTTTTATAATATATCTTTAGTTTTAGTCAGTAAAGGGTTGGCTGGCAGCGTGTTATTTTGGGTAAGAACCAAACCTATATTGATCTGGCAATGTGGCTGACCCTTTGGGGACCAGGAGAACATTTGGATAAAGGGAATCAAGTTTTAAATTATTTCTCTCTTTACTGGACGTAGTTGCTGACTGGGAACCAGAGACTGAAATGCAATCAAGGGGGCTGTGTATTCTTTTTGGCGGCTTCCTAAAAACCAGTGTGGGGAATCAGGAGCACTGTTTGTGACTTGTTGGGTAATCTAACTTCAGTATTCGTCATCAGTTCTGGGAGAGCCTGCTGTCTTTTTTGAGCCTGCCCTGACCTTGGCATTTTCAGTGGGCTACCCAAGGCAGAGACAGGTCACACAAGATCTGATAATGGCTTCTCATTTTAGGTTTGAAACCAAAGATTACTGGTAAGAGTGCTACAAAAACTAAATTAAAGATTTAAACATGAAGAGTTAATGTAACCTCCCCCTGAAACGTGAATCAAGTCTCCACATTTCTGTTCTTGATTTGTATGTGTTCTCTTTCTCTCTCCCACTCCCTCCAGCTGTCATCTTGACACTACCACAGTCAAGTCTGGCACTAGGGAGCACACCTGGGCTGCTAGCCAGGAGTGAAGAAAGGAGGAGGTGCAGCAATCGTTATATGTCAAAATGCCTGCCAAAGCTTCTTTTAAGAGGGGAGGGTTAGACTCTAGGAAATAGCCTTTGTATTTATTTGGTACAAAGGCACCAAAAATAAGCCCTTTGCATACTATGTACAGGTACAAACATATGCAGCATTTTGTGCAATGAATCTGTGTACTGGAATCTGTGGGCTGGCACAATAGCAAATGGGGCATAGGACAGCACACAATGACCACCGTATGTGACTTTTCCATCAATGTACACCAAGGACAACTAGGTGATTGGCATGTAGCATTTCCATGGAGGATAATTTTACTATTTCATCTGATTTCTGGAGCTTACGGGTATGATCACATTGCAAAAAAACTCATGGTGGCAGTGAGTCTCAGTCTGGGAAAATGTATTGGGGCTCACACTAAAGGGCTAAAAATAGCAGTGTAGAAGTTCCCACTTGGCCTGGCGCCCTAAGCTCCAAGACTCTCCTCCCTTCCCAGGTTTTGGAGCCCAGGCTCCAGACCAACTCAAAACATTTACACGACTACTTTTAGCACTCTAGCATGAGCCCAAATCAGTTGATCCATGCCCTGAGACTGGCTGCAATGGGTCTGTTTTTGCAGCATACACACACCTATTGACACTGTCCCTCTATAATAGATTAAGAAATATCTTCCTCTTTCTCAAGTCCCTGTGATTCCAGCAAATTATGAGATTTATATTAGACTTCTAGCAGACTCACTAACTTTGTTAGGCACCTGCACTTGAACTTAGTTGCCTCTGTAGCATGTGATTTTACAAGTGTTCTTCTCTAGGTTCATTCATTCACTCCTAACGACAGCATCTAGTTTCTGTTTGCAGGAGGGACTAAGTGTCCTCATCTTTCTGTTGTTCACTTCAGGCAGAGATGGAGCTGTAAGATTAAGAGAGATGGACCTGAACTAAATGTCCAGACCCTAACACTCAACTGGGGGAAATCTGAATCCAAATCCAATCTTTGTTTGTGGCAACATATTTTTAGCAGGTCTCACAAGGTCACCCATCATGTGCAAGTGATGGACATAAGTCTCCCTCAATTTACTTCCTCTCCTCTTTGCATGCTGCTTTTATGTTCGTGTTGATTAAAGGAACATGCCTCAATACCAAGACTATGTTGATGCACTTCAGCTAAAACCAGTTGTTCTAGAGCATCTCCTCCATTCATTCTGTTCAAGAGTTGTGGTTGTCACAAACTGGGATGTATAGTTATGTATGATTAATGCAGCTTTTGCTTACCCTTTCTTCTTCCCTCCCCACAAGTCTCTACCACCATGGCTTTGGACCACATGTTGTCTTGCATCAATTCCTTATTTCTACACTGCATCTATAAAGACATATCTGGATGGTGTAATGCATAATGAATGTGAACATGACGGGGATCTACTTGTACAGCACCATTAGAGTGGAAAGAGAAAGACAGAATCAGCCACACAGGTTTTTAAACTGCACCTCAGTTTCAACAAAGGCCTGTTCTGATAGCTTTACGTAATTGGCCACTAAGTTAAATTATATTTTTATAAACTCAGGAAACCTTAAAAAAGCTTTTGCAAAGACTGTGAAATTTGGTGTCTAAAAGGTACAGGCGGGGGAGGGGATGCAGATGAGGCCACTGATTAATGCCATTCAATAAGCTATACCGCACTGTCTTTCTCTAAGTGCTGTAATTCCCCAAAGAGGATCTTGTTTTGCATTTTGCTTTACTGCTTGTTCTTAACATTAACAGCTTTCTGACCTTGAAAACAAAACTCTACTGGGACGCTCAGGTGTCAGTGAGATACTTTTTCACTCACTATTTTTCAGTCACTATTTTTTCCAAGATACTTCTCAACTGGGGAAGAAGTGGGGAACAGACACAGTGAGAGAGAGATGTTACCAATAAAGGTGAAAGAATCCCTATAGGAGAACCTCAGATGGTGGAGAAGTATCTACATTCTCTCTTAAATAGTGGGGAAAGGGAAAAAATTCAGCAGTTGAACATATCCCTCTGAATAAGTTTCTCTTTCGCTCTCAATGAGAAAAAAAATAAACCCAAAATTTCATCATGATTTCTAATAGTCCCACAGAAGCGTTAAAGTAGTCCTTTATTCCTAAATGATATTCCTAAATTCCTAAATGATATTAACACGATGACTGTTTACTTCCTTGTTCGTTCAACAGCATCAACCAGAAGAGATCTAGCAGAGAAGCACGTGTTAGCTGTGGCAGTCAAACCAGCAGAGAACACACCTGCAAAACCCCAAAAAAGTGGTTTTTTTAAAAAAAATCTTTCCGTGAACATGGGATACTTAAAAATAATGTGGACTTGATAGATCAGGGGACTGGTAGTGGGTCACAAAGCTTTCACTTCTAGGTCTCCAACCCAGGGTACTAGTGACCAAAACTGTTTGGTGGCCTGTGAAATGAATTGTTAGTCCAGTTCCAGTGGAGCTGTCCGTGTTACCAAAGCTACCATTGCAGCTAGCACTAATTGGCATCTTCAGTGGAAAACCAACCCCAGATTTGGTCCTTCCAGGTTAGTATTGAAGCACTGGACAGTAGCAAAGCTTGCATAGTTTCTGCATGTGCTATATTTGTACATGGGAATTCAGTCAAAAACTGTCAATGACCTTTCATTTTCCTAAACAGGAATAAAGCCATTAAAACCCTGAACATGGCCAAGGTGTCTAGAACAATTTTAAAAGATGGGTATGGTTTTGTACTTAACCTACTCAACACCTCCAAGCACAAAAATCAAGCATTTTCTTTGTCTGCTTTAGGGTTCCTTCCACCTCCTCCTGTCTCTATTCTTCCAATTCGCACCCAGCTAATCATGCTAGAGTAAAAGCTGGAAGACTGATATTCAGTGTCATGCCAGAATGAGCTAGAGTAAAGGGGGATAAAGAGGAGTATTTGCATGTAATTTCAGAATTAGACTGACCTCACTTACATGCTGGCATTCAAACCTTGGACACCGTTCCTTTAAAAGTTTTAGAGAGCACATTTAGACAAGAACTAAAATGGGCAAAGACAGAAAGAAGAGACAAGCATTCAGAGGTATGTTCCTTTATAAATAATGACTATCTATAAAACTTTGCTTACTTGGAGACCAGAGGTGGTTAAGTTCTGAGGTGCACATCTCAGTAAGCAATAAGCACATGTTTCAGCAGCAGCAATGATGGGAGACAGAAAGAGGGACAGAAGTTGTATGCCAATATTCCTTTGTTTTTAGAATAATGCAAGGAACTCTATGCATTTATGGAGAGAATCATTTGTTAACCTTCTGGACACACTGCAAAGTCCAACTAGTTTCCTAAGCATTTGGGAATTAGTTGGATTTAGTATGAGGAGTTAAGGCATCCTCTGAGTATAATTGGTCTCCTTGGTGGGTAATTTTTTGCAGTTGTTTCAGATATAGCTATTTAATGTAGGTCATAGTATACTTAATTGTAGAGGTAACCAGAAGGTGGCCTGGGGCCCCAGCACTATGATTGTCCAAACTGAAATAAATAAATAAATGAGACAAACAGCTATTAACTCTAATTACACATATTGCTAGCCATTCACTCTGCAACGGTCAAATGTCTCCGCTCATAACAGCAGCAGATATGGAACAAGGGCAACCGAAATGGCAAAACAGGGTGATATATATATTTCAAAGGCATCCTCTGTGCAAGATGTTAGCATACAGTGAAGCAAAAAACCCATAATTTATAGTAACACAAACCAGAGCTGTTCTATTTAATGGCATAAGTGTGCTTTCCTGATTGAAGTATGGTGACCCAGCTACTCAGGTTTACATTTTATACCACCCCACACATATAATTTGATTTAAAAGTCATCTGCTTTTATTTTTTAAGTACTGTGTGTCACGCGGGCTGCATTAGGAGGGGGGGCATTTGTGTTGTTTGACATTAATAAGTCAAAATCATAATAATTCATGTAAGACATGCCATGTCAGGTACTGTTAGAAAGGTTATAATATGCTGAATAAGATGGTAATATTTGTGTTCATGGGTAATATGTATAAGGAAAGTTATGGAGATCTTTGATATCCCTGTATTTCAAACTGTGCTGTGGAAGACACACCCCAGACAGAGAGGCGGCAGGACAATAGCTTGCTTAATAGCCCATTCAAGGCCTTATCAGAAGCCAGAGGCCTGGGAAGAAACTAAAGGCATACCTGAAGAGTTACCAGGATTGGCCCATGTGACTATGGACTTCATTTTGGTTCCAGTAAAGTTCCACAAGCCACATGGCCAGTAACAGAGGGTATATAAGATCAAACCACAGAAACCATTTTGTCTTCGTCTTGGTCTTTGCCTTGTGTCCTTGTTCCTGTCCAGCTGCGGACACACCTCTGGATTAACACACTATGCAACTGAACTAAAGGACTTAGACCCATCCAGGTACTGGATGTACACCAGAGGGACTATACAAGCCTGCAACTCCACAATTGTTCTAGAAACCTGATGTATATGGACTTTTAAATCATCTGTATGTATCTGATTGCTTTGAGCCTTTAACACTTCTCTTATTGTTTGTTTTTCTTTTACTAATAAACCTTTAGTTTTAGTTACTAAAGGATTGGCTGGCAGCGTGGTATTTTGGGTAAGATCCAAACTTATAGTGAACTGGTACTGTGGCTGATCCTTTGGGATCAGAGGGAATCTTTTAGTAAAGAGCATAGAGTTAAAGCAACTGGTCTCTTTACTGGACCTAGTGTCGGTTTTGGGAGCCAGAGACTGAAATGCAGTAAAGGGGGCTGTGTGTATTTGCACAGTGGCTTCTTGATAACCAGTGTGGGGGAATCAGAAGCACTGTTTGTGGCTGGTTGGGAAGTCTGACTGCAGTGTCACCCACCAGTGCTGGGAGAATTTGCTCTCCTTTTGCAGCCTGCCCTGACCCTGGCATTATCAGTGGGCTACCCTGGGCACGGACGGGTTACACTGTGTATTTGTTTTATAGCTGTACTTGCTTTGCAAGTTGGATAGATAAAGACATCTGGTAGGTGCCATAAGAACATAAGGCCTGGTCTACACTGGCTGTAGATTTCAGTGGCAGTCAACAGGAGATACACAAGCTACGTATAGTAGCTTGTGTATCTCCCATCGACTTCCTAATGTCTACTTATCGCGGCATCTCCATTGCGATGCACAGATGGGAAATGCCCTTCTCTCAACGCAGCACTACGCTACTTGCCAGGGTGGATTTACAGAGTCAACTTCCGGGTTTGATTGCACAAGTCTTTATTGCTGCTCAATCAAACTCGCAAAATCGATCCTGCACTGCCCGCAGTGTCAACATGGCCCCAGTTACATTCATTTGTAGCAGTGAGAGAGGAAAGGTGGGGCCAAGAGGGAGGAGATGGTGGTGGGACAGTAAAGCATGAAGTATGCTGACTTCACAGCTCAGGCTCTTTCAATTCCCAACATTTAAAAATTCAAATGTTGATAAATATTAGCCTATTAGTGAGTCTTTCAATTTCCCATAAGCCAAAGAGAAGGTAGTGTTCAAGTGCTGTTTGCACATAACCTTGCTACACCAGCTCAACCGACTTCTGTTAGTATGTTAGAGCAGAATAAAAGACTTAAGTTACAAGCTGCCCACAAATGGTTCCTTTGTTATTCTAACAACATTTCCAAGCCCACCTTTACCTCTCAAGTGCTAGTAATATGATATGCCACAGGTGAATTAAGCACACAGGACTAGCATAATACTAGGGCTCAACAGTCATCATCCAGGTACAGCCTCTGTCTCAAAGCCCTGCCAGGAACAAGCTCCTTTCCATTAACGTATTAGTAGATACTTAAAGACTGGCTGCCACCAAAGTAATTTGAATCTTCTTTGGTCTCCCTCCTCTCCATCAGCAGACAGGATGCAGAACAACTGGGCAGACCACAAACTCTCACTCAAAGCTTTTGTGCTCGATGTTTGGTCATTCATCACTGGGGAGGTCTCAGCCTACTCCAGCCATGTGCATAAATGAGGTTATCTTGAGATGACCAAACTCATTTCCACCTGATCAAAGCCAGGATTCAAACTAGCATTTGGAGATAAAGGTCTAGTGCATTAGACAACAGCACCACCTAAATCCCTGGCCTGTTTGGCCTGACAGACCACCACAGTTCTGACCACAGCATATTTGGACTAGTTGCCTGTGATAAATAAAATATTTACTTGCAGGAGAAAAAATGAGTGCCCACATGCAGTAAATTGGGCTTCTGAATAAAATGACCTAAACTGCAGATCAACCCCTGCTCTCCAAGTAGTGACTTAGAAAAAGGAAGTTTAAGATCTCATCTGAAATAATTACTCTTTTCAATTATTGTCCTGCTCTGGAAACTGAAATAAGTTTCATCATAATAAAAAAAAAAATCATCACTACTGTCAGTTTATAAATCCCTGACAATAAGGAATCATGCCATCCTAGCAAGGAAAGACCCTGTCGCTGTTATTCTCCTTGAAGGTAGACTAAATCAGTGCACTATACTGGACATGAAGGCTTCGGAAACTCCCAACAGTACCAAATATTGCTGCATGTATCCTCAGCACACAGGCTACTGCAAACATATCAAACCAATCCTCCACACTTGCATAGTTTCTGCATGTGCTATACTTTTTCAAGTTCAAGGTCTTGGTACTTTACCTACAAGGAGGATGCTCTGCCCCCAGCAGCTGATGTTTGTTAATCCAGAACTGGAGCTGTCAAAATGCATCATCCCTGTGTATCACAGATGTCATAGATGGTTGTAGAGAATGAGGCAGTCACTAAGATAACTGATTTGGATCAAATTAAAATGTTTTCTGGATTAAATCAAGGCTTTCAAAATGGATAGAGCAGTAGTGTTTGTGAGGTATCATTCCTTTATTACTGATGATATGGTGCAATCATGCATCCGTTACCTGTGGCCTTTGTATTGTTATGTTCAAGCCTAGTCGGTGGCTTTCTGAGCAAAAAAGAGAGCAAACAATGTTCATTACTAGAGCAATTTGTATGTCCAGGAGCAGCAAGGAATCCTGCATGAGCCTGTGGTTTAATACAACTTTGACTATATGTGATCTCATGCTCTCAGTCAATAGGGAGGATAAATTACCACCAACTTTCTTGAAATGTCTCCTTTTTCCTACTAACAACTTCCTATCAAAATAAGCAAGCACTGGAATAAATTGCCTAGGGAGCTTGTGGAAACTCTGTCAGAGATTTTTATGAGTAGGTTACACAAAAATCCTATCAGGGATGGTCTAGATAATACATAGTTCTGCTCTGAATGCAGGGGAATAGACTAGAAGACCTCTTGAGGTCCCTTCCAGTTCTACACGTCCATGATTCTATGTGTGAATTACCTCTCCTGCATCAAGTCTCTTCTGCAAAATGTTTCAACAATGGGACCTTTAAGGTTTCTCCACCATTTTGAGTCCATACTATCATCTGATTCGTACTGTATGTTTGCAGAGTTGTGTTTGTGTGACTATAAGTGCTTTAAAGCAGAGATCATGACTCTCTCTCAGTTATAGCCCTGCCTACTGCAGGATAATACATTAGAGCAACAGGGTGAAAGGATCACCTGGATTTGCACATCTTGTGCAAGGGAGACAAGAAACAACTGGGTGTGAAAATCAGAATTGTTCCAAATGCAGGTGCCATTTCTGCTTCGAGAGCAAATATGAGAAGCAGGAAAGACTCTGGTGAAAATAACTCTTTCCAAACCTCCACTTGTGCTTTTTTTTCTGAATACACAACTTCTAGAGCCAAAAAAATGAATGAATGAATGAGAAGGGAAGGAAACAAAAACCCAAAGCAAGAAGTCAAAGGTGGATTCATCTCAGATGGGTGACAGCGCAGTAAGCCTGTTAGTCATGTCCAAGAGGATGCTTATTAATAGGCAATCACCCAGGAATATAATTAATATGTGGCATCTTGTGCAGTGTAAGATTTTATTATTAGGACTGTAAGACTTACAACTTGTTAGTTGAAAACAATGTCAAGTCAAAACTCATGTAAATGGCTAACAAGCATATCTGAGCTGCAAGAACAATAGCTAGTGTAACCATCCAATGTCCTCTTTGTGATTCTAATTCCAATGAGAACACCACATTTGCTTTTAGAATTTCTGTCTGTCTGCCACCTATCTGTAAGGACCCCCTCCCCTTCCCCTTCTTCCTCCACCCTACACCCCACCGAATGTAACCCTAGCATCCTTGATGTAAGTAAAGTGATTAAAAGTGTCCCTTTGCATGTATGTAACGACCATTATCACTGTTGTTCTCTCCGCATGGGACAATGTCTGTATTTGTAAATTAATAGATAAAACATACTATGTAATCGATAAGAAAGTATATAACTGACCACTGTAACACCATGAAGTTGAAGCTGATTTATCAGACTTCCCGGTATCGTGAATAAACCTCTTCAGTATTGTCTGTGCTGCCTGATTCTTGGAGAATCAATCTTTGCTTTACGGGACAGTGGAGATGGTTACAACGTGACCGTTAGCACAGGTTTCAATGTATAGTCCCCTCCCATACCTTCTCCCCCCTCAAAGTCCAAGCTTTTGGAAGTTGTAAACTAGGCCTGGAAAGCACCACACACTTAGGAAGTCAGTTAGACTCTATGCTAACCTGCTATGTAGAGA
This sequence comes from Mesoclemmys tuberculata, assembly GCA_007922155.1. NCBI lineage: Eukaryota > Metazoa > Chordata > Testudines > Chelidae > Mesoclemmys > Mesoclemmys tuberculata. The sequence continues at coordinate 4,798,212 of ML677085.1, forward strand.
GAAAAGCGCAGAGACGGGAAATAAACTCAGATTTCCAGGACAGCAAATTTGTGAATATGCATTTCAGAAGATGGCTGTGTGCGCCCAATAGAACTGAAAAATCCCCACCATGTTCTGGTGTATAATACACTATCAAATAATTTCTTTTCATGCAATAATCCACTCATGGAGGTTGGGATTTGACTATGAACAGAAGCAGTCATCTGGTTTTTAGGTTAAAGCAACAAACCCTTCCCACCCCTGTAAGAAAGTCAAAGCATTCTTTAAACTACCACAATGTATTTCTTGCACATACATTGCAAAATAATGCATTTGCAAGGCAAGTATATAACAGCTAACCTGTATTGCAAAGCAACCAATAAACATGCTTTGAGAACTGCATCACAAAAATCTTCACATTAACATTTGGGATGCATGTGCTGCTATCTACCCAGATATCTGGAACCCTTTGCTGGCAGTGACTGCTGAAGCTATGAGCCCCTTGCGCATGGAACTTATGACAGGCTATAAATGAGATGTGGCTCCTCAGAGTCACTTTGTTTCCTTTTCACAAGATAGCTGCAATAACTCAGAGGCTTGGAATTAGCTAGGTGGTCCAACTAATACTGCCCCAAAATTGGGGATCTAGGCTTAAAGTATTCTTGTGATTAACTGCACTGTAGTATAGTCCTAGGTATTCAGTTAGTTTTATCTTAAAGTAGCTTTAGGATTCTTCACACACATGCCTTCATATTCTAGGTCTAGAAGCCTGTCAGGGCTTTTATGCAGCTCTGGTTTTGAGTATGGCTAAAGTCAGAGACATGTCTGACCTTGAAACAGTACAGCAACTGCAAGCCTATGTCAGTTACTGTCTTTGCTGTCGGGGAAAAGGGCATTCTCCAAGTTCTTGTCTAGCCTGCACTGCCTTGTCTTCCATCCATTGCTTCTTCCAAATGGCTACAATTCAACCAACTATGCAAGAGAAAAAAATTCAGTCTTGTTTCATCCTCCATTCCAGATATCAAGATTATCTACTTCAGTTAAAAGATTCTATCTCCTCAATGTCCTTTACTCAAAGTGCATGTGAGCAACATGAGATTACCATGCATCTCTGAAAAGTATGCTCTCTTCACTCACCCAACAATGAAGAGCTTTCTAAAATGGTCCTTTGCAAGCAATTTGAGAGGCGGCCCCCAATTTAAAATCTAAATTAAAATATAATACTGTTGGGACTATCTATCTGAACCACCGCTGGAGTTCTCTCACTGTTCTACTTTGATTATTAAGCCTATATTTCTTATTGCAATAAACACAACCCTCACATTCTCATGAAGTGGTTCTAAATCCTTATACACAATTTCTGTCTAAGGTGTCAGATTTTAACTTTGACATTTGTTTTGGTTTGCTAGTATTCTTCTACAGAACCCTATAGTTACCCTGAAGAGGCAGCGCACAACAGCGGTTGCCAATCTTTCTCCTGTGACCCTGGGAACACATCAGTGCCAACTGGCAGAGGGCCTCCCTGCATACAGCAACTCACATCAGGCCTGACACTCACTGCCCCAACACACTGTTGTCATAAAATATATATCAAAGGCATCCTGTAAGATATAATATGTAAACTGGTGAAAGGCTGGTCCCAAAAGTCATTATGTGATGTACATATGGGCTGTGTACAAAGAGTTATATGTGTGTGCCGAAATTGTTCTTAAAATGTTTTGGGGAGGCAAAGCATGAGCCTGCCTGTGACAAAGGAACATGCATTTACCTGTCTGACCAGCTTGGTTACAGGCAGAGGAAAATAGAAGTATATTTACACAGAAGGTAAACAAAGTTATCAAGCTACACAAGCTGGGGAGATGACCATTTAACAATCATACCGGGGGACGGAATTTGAACCCAAGGAAGACTTCATGGCTTCTGAGGCAAAAAGAATGGACTCTGAGTAACATACGGGGAGCAAAAAGACCTTTTAGGGATCCATCGTGGGGGAGATGATAGGGTACAGAACCCTTTGAGTCTAGGAAAGCTGGATCCTCTTCGTCTAGAAGGCAAGAGCTGCTGGAAACGTGATGTGAGTGAGAAACCGACTTAACCAAAGATAGTAATTTGCTGAAATTACATTTTAGTCACTAAAAAGTGTGTTTTGTTTTGCTTGCAACCATACCTGTCTTTTTTATTCACGCTTAGGATCACTTAAATCTCTATTCCTTGTTAAACTTATTCTTGTTTTATTTCAGACCACCTCAGAGCTGTGTATTATGCAAGTCCTCATCTAAACCGATAGGCTTGTGGATGTTGTCTCTTTGGAGGCAGCGAACTTGATTATTTCTGAGAGTGTCACAGTGGGAGGGACTGGACACTGCAGAGACGTGTCTCAGGGGACTTCAGGTTCACTGATTGTTACCTGCAAGGCAAGGTTTGGACTCGCAGACTCTGGAAGAATTTCCTAGCAAGGCAGACAGGCTGGTGTATCAGGGAACTGACGCACAGCTTAGCAACAGAAAACTCTCCTTACTGAGGCAGAGAGGGGTAACACCGTGGTTCATAATTCTGTGTTTCCTGAACAGGATAGGATATCACACTTGGCAACATGCTCTGTATACCATGACTAACAAGTGTTCTACCTGCTTCAACTGCTAAAAGCCTGAAAGGATCTAGCAACTGGCAGGTCATCCAGAGACCCTCACCAAATGCCTCCAAAAGCACTATACTCCTCCAAGGTCCCCTGAAACCTGTCTGCATGACCCACTCCTTACCAACTGTCACACAATCATCCTCTCCTCACCCAGCACCTTCATAAGCAGAAGGAAAAAAGCAGAAGCAGATTCATAACAATGCCCTTTCCTGACCTCAACCCACTCAGCAGATTCATCACACTAGCATTCAGGACATTATCTACAGCTGAGGAATGAGAAAGAGACTGAAACCAGTAAAATAGGTCTCTACAGTAACTAGCCTAGAAAGCATCTTTCTCAGAGAAGGATTGGAGAGAGCCAGGAGCGGAAAAGAAGAAGAACTCGATTCTTTTGCTGGTTGGGTTCCAACTGTCTAGGTCTCCAGTGGCCTGATGTCTTCCACTGATTGGGTCCCAGCTGGCTCAGGGCTCCGCCACTGCTTGACTCCCTTCTCTAGAAGGTTAATCATCCAGTACTGTGTTGTGCTCCCTTCAGCTCCCCCCTCAGTTGTCTACTCCGTTCTACTGGTCTCCTGCCAATTTGCTGCTCTCTGGTGCTTAGCCTGCTCCATGTTGCTGCTCCTCAGCTCTCTCTCCATCACTCAGAGGAATTCCACACAGCTAGAATTTCTGATCAATACCAGGTCCTCAGATTGGAAACTGGAAGATCTCTCTCAAGATCCAGCTGGTCCAAGGGAATGCAGAGAAACCTGCAGATGGCAGCTGAGCTAAACCTGCAAGAAAATCAAGCTTGCCCACTAAGAGATCTCCAGCTTTCCAAGGAAGACAGACGCTCCTTGCTGGGGATTCAATGCACAGAAGAATTGAAAGAACATTCTGCAGTGGGCAAGTGGAAAGCAGGATGATGTGTAGGGTGACCAGCTGTCCTGATTTTATAGGGACAGTCCCGATATTTAGGACATTTTCTTATATAGGCCCTTCTACACACCACCCCATCCCAATTTTTCACGCTTTCCCTCTGGTCAGGCTAATGATGACATGACATGAGCCATCTCTCTAAGATTGGATAGGCTTCTGAAGTCAATGGGAAGGAGCCATTGGTGATGGTTCATATTGGCATTGAGGATGCTGCATTGGGGGATATTTTGCAGACAATAGATGGCTTCAGGGAACTTGGAAGCGTGCAAGCAAAGGAAGACAAAAGGCAGAAGATTTTAGAAGAGAACCACTGGCTAAGTACGTGATGCAGGGTGGAAGAATTTGGTTTTTTGGCACATTGACCCATCTTCTACAGGGAGAGGGGGCTGTATAGTTTGGATGGCCTCCAGCTCAGTAGAAAGGGAAATAATCTCCTTAGGGACAAGCTGGCTAGAGTAGCCAGAAGAGTGTTCAGCTAATAACAAAAGGGGAGGGTGAAAAGAGGAAGGCATGAGCACTCATTTAGCACAAAAATCGAGATGTTGAGAACAAAATTAATCAGGGAACCACAGGACATGAAGAGGAGAAGTTTTTTAATTGCTTATACACCAATGCATGGAGCTCGGGTAACTAAGAGAAATTGGATTGCTCATTTATGAGCATAAATTCAATCTAGGTGGTGTTTTTGAAACTTGGTGGGATGATCTGCATGACTGGAATGTTACAATTAATGGTTATAACCTATTTAGAAAGGATTGAGTAGAAGAAAGGAGAGGGAGAGTAGCAGTCAAACATTACCTGTTTCTGAGTCACTCACAACTTGGAAGAACAATATCTTGAATAATTATCATCAAAGTCCTAACAGATAAAGCACAAGATGGGGTATAAGTTGGTGTCTGCTACAGACCACCAAAGCACATTAGGGAACAGGATTTCTGGTTCCTTAAACACCTATCTATAATGTGTAGGAAAAAAGCCACACAATCACGAGGGACTTCAATTACAGTGACATATGCGGTATGTCACATACACCACACACACACAGCCACTGCTAAAACAACCTTGCAATTTCGTAACATTATAGATGACAATTTCCTAACTCAAAAAAGTGTACATCTAACATGGGGTAATTCTATATAGACCTAGTCTTAACAGATAACAAGGAACTGATAATAGAACTTAAAATTAATGGTAGCTTTAGTACAAGTGATCATGACTGGATCACATTTATACTTTGCGAACAAAATGAAGTACAAACCAGTAATATGTATATATGGTGCTTTAAAAAGATCTAATTTCACAAAGCTGAAAACAATTATGAGCCCAATCAGCTGAGAGGAAGAATTCTATCAAAAAACGTGAATGATAATTGGGAATTGTTTAAGAACAATTTACTAGGTGCCCCAAAAGCCATAATCCTACCAGTCAAGGAAAGATGTATTGTCTAAAAAACTGATCTTGTTTAGAGGAGAAAAGAAGGCAGCTGTAAAAATGTTAACAAGGGAATAAAGGGGAAGATTTAAGTAATAAATATAAATCGTAAGCTAGGACTTGTAGACAATTGATAAGGATAAGGAATACATGGAGAAATCTATGGTCAGAAGAGTTAAAGACAGTAAGAAGTTTTTAAAAGTATATTAAGAATCCTAACAATAGCATTTGTCCATTACTAGATGGGAATGGTAGAATCATCAATAATAATGCAGAAAAGGCAGAAATATTCAATAAATATTTCTGTTCTATAGTTGGGGAACAAACAGATGATTGAGTCATATCATATGATGACAGCACTCTGTATTCCACTAATATCTTAGGGAATGTTAAACAGCAGCTATTAACGCTAGACATTTTTAAATCAACAGGTCTGCATAACTTGCATCCAAGAGCCCATTAAAAGAGTTGGGTGAAGAGTTCATTGGATGTTAATGTTGATTTTCAATAAGTCTTGGAGCATTGGGGAATCTCCAGATGTCTGGAAGAAAACTAATGTTGTGCCAATTTTTAAAAGGGTAAAAAGGATAACTGGGGTAATTATAAGCTTGTCAGTCTGGCATCCATCCCAAGAAAGTGACTGACAGAGGACTCAAATCAATAAAGAATTAAAGGAGGGCAATATAATTAATGCAAATCAACATGAGTTTATGGAAAATAGATCCTATTCTATTCATTCCCTTTGAAACATCTGGCACTGGCCACTGTCAGAAAATACAATACTGGGTTAGATGGATCATTGGTCTGACCCAGTATGGCCATTCTTATGTACTTTCTTGCATTCTAAAGTTTTGGTATCCAAAAGAAGAACGTTGATAAATTGGACAGGGTTCAGAAAAGAGCCAGAAGTATGATTAAAGAATTAGAAAATATGTCTTATAGTGACAGACTCAAGGGGCTCAATTGAGTCATGTTAACAAAAGTGAGAGTCTACACTTAAAAGTTAGGTTGACATACCTGTTTCTCAGGGGTATGAAAAATACATGTGTCTGACAGACAGAAGAATGTTTCTTTCAATGTACTGTCATTGGTTGGTGAAGTGGTGTTCCTACGCTGATGGGAAAAACCTCTTTTGTCAGTACAGGCTGTGTCTACAGTATTGGGTTATGCCAGCACAGCTACAGCAACAGCTATGGTGATATAGTCTCCATAGTCAAGACATACCCAAAGAGGTTAAGGGGTGATGATCACAGTTTATAGGTATCCAAATGGGGAACAAATATTTGATAATGGGCTCTTCAATCCAGCAGAGAAAGGTCTATCAGGATCCAATGACTGGAAGTTGAAGCTAGACAAATTCAAACTAGAAATATGGTGTAAGTTTAGTTTTTTAATAGAGAGGGTACTTCGCCATTGGAACAACTTACCACAAGTCATGGCAGATTCTCTGTCACTGACCATTTTTAAATCAAGACTGGAAGTTTTGCTAAAAATATCTACTCTAGGAATTATTTTGGGGAAGTTCTGTGACCTGTGTTCTATAGGAGGTCAGACTAGATGATCAAAAAAGACCCTTCTGGCCTTGAATCAAATGTTCATCAAGCCATCAGAAACTAGGCACACAGCATACTCCTCTGGCCCCCAATTCCATTTTCCACTCGCCTAGTGGCAAGCAGAGTTTTCTAGCCCCCCAAGAAGGAAAAATAATTTTGACTCCATTCCCCACCTTATTACAGTTTCCATCCTTGTGATGTTCCTGTGAAGTCTCTCCCTAGCCAAGGTCATGCTGCGGAGGAGGGAAGAGGAGGCAGAGTTTTCCCATCCATTCCAAGTCTGTGATCCAATTTTCCAGGTATCAGAAAGAAAGCAATGCTTTACACTTCCTGCTTTTGGATTACAAGGCTGCATAGAGTCAAATGTAGCAAAGTATGAACAGGGCAGTTCAAAATGGAAGAGAATAGGTTGCTATAATCAAGAGAGGCTCCTTAATGTTCCTAAATAGAGCTCCTCTCCATTCCTCTATAGTATTGCCACTGGATGCCTGCTTGTTGGCCATGCCCATCAGAGGAAAGGGAGAAATCCCAAGAATCTTTGGAAAACTAATGTTTATATCTCCGTTAATCTGGGGACAAAACAGAAATAAGTAAGACATTGCAAAGGTGGAAAACAAATGCCATTTTAGCAGTTTCAACTCTTCCTTATGCAAGCTGTGAAACACATATTCAATTGCCTCTGACGGAACATTGCCTTTCTTCTCCTCTCTCTGCAGCAGTTTCTTTCTGTGTCAGCCTGCAATGCTGGCTCATTTCCAAAAGTCAGTGTGTTTCGAAGATAAAAATGTAGGCTTAGAAGGAGAAAGAGGAGAAGCAGGGAGGTAGAGGAAGGAAGAACAGCACTAATCTGTTGATAGTCTCTCTCTGATCAAGTCACATCTCTTATTCTAAACCTATCAGGACGAGCTGCAGCAGCAGCTGCTTCATGAAATTGTAAAATGCTTTGTGAAGTGATGGATTTCACTGATACAATGTGCCATCCACTATCATTCTCCTGAACATGATGTGCTGGGGAATCAGGGAAACACCCACACTAAAGCCATGTTAACAGAGGCAGATTGTCCGACTGGTGCAGCTGCAAGTCTCTCTCAGCAGAGCTGCGCTATTATCTCACACTAGGCAAGTGGCAAGATGAGGAGGGAAGTGTCACTGCTGTTCACTCCACCTGTGCAGAAGACTCACTGAGACAAGTCAAGATGGAGAAGGAGAAGAGTCACTGATCCATCACTACACACACACACACACACACACACACACACTTTCCCCCAATTTTAAACACAGAGAACATCTGTTGGTTTATCCTCACCCTTTCATGTAAGGAAGTGAGTGAGAGAGAGACAGACAGACACTGATTTTTTTGTTCCAAACTCACTCTAAGGTCCGAGGCCTTTTTTTTTTTTTTTTTTTGGGGGGGGGGGGGGTCTAAGCAGTAGCAGCCATATTAGGTGAGACAGCAGCCGTAAGCTAAAAAGCATATAGTCACATCCCCATCTAAATTACATCAAACAAAGTAATACTGGTCTGTTAAGATGATGCTACTGTCCTAACAGTACCTACTACCACCAAATCTCAAGATCTTTAAAGAAAACTTTGTTTTGAGAGCATTCTGTCTGGCAAGGAATCACTTAACAGTTGTGGTTGTAAAATTTACATTTCTTATTGTTTGTCTTTATGGTATCTACTTCTCTATTGTTTATCTGAATGATTTCTGTCTGGTTATTTGATTGTTTCTATCTGATGCATAACTAATTGAGCAATATTTAAATCAGCTAAGGTAGTGGGATATGATTGGTTAAAGAACTATTTCGTAATGGGCTAGAGCTGGAGTTTTGTAGTACTTGAGTTTACAACTCAAACTAACTCAGAATGATTGATTAAGGAATAGCTGAGCAGGACCCAAGTTTTAACTATATAAACTGAGGTCCAAAAGGAAGTTCTATGGAACCAAACTCCAGGACATAGCCCAAGAATTATAGCTGCCAGACCTCAACATCCAGCCAACTGTATTTACAGAAGCTGGAGTCCCCTGATGATCTAATCCTGATTGACCACCAAGAGAAGTTTATCTGCCTTACTAGGAGTGGTGAGCATTGTATGCTTAGCATGTGTATTCTGTTTTGGTAACTTATTACTGCATGAGGCTCCTTCACAGGTAAAAGGTCCCGCAAGACTGCAAAAGATTATGCCTGGAGCCCTTCGAATTGGGAAAGGGCAGGTACTTAATGTAACCAGATTATGCCCAGAGCCTTACAGACCGGGAATGGGTGACCCTGAGCCCTAGAGTGTGAATTGAATACAGGTAGGTGCCTTTCCCCTGGAGTTCTATGGATTGGGAAAGGGTGGGGGTGGGAGTGCCTTAACCAGGTTATGCCTTGAACCCTACGGATTGGGGTAAAGGTAGGGTACCTCTAGTGTCTGCATGTAACAGCACAGGCACAATCCTGACCAGCCAGTTAACTACTCTTGGCAGTAAGCAAAGGTGCTCATGAGCACAGATGGTGTGGTATTTGGTTCATGTCAGCAATAAGACTGGATACCTACAAGACCAGTGTGGGTGCCAGACCAGTTTCCCGCAAGTTTCACTGTGAGATCTGGGTTCTACAGTATCTGAACCACATTGTAAAATCCCCAGCCACCTGGGTATCCACTACAGCCTCAACTTCATCTTTCCTCAGGGTGAGAGGATGAAGAACATAATATTCTACTAAACTAGAAATAGATAGCACCCCATAATCCCTTGTGCCTTCAGTCCAGAAGCCCCAGTGAATGTTTCCCTGCTTGTTTCCTCTCTTTTGGGGTGGGATGGGGGAGCAGCGAAGAGCAGGGAGGTGAAGTAGAGACAGACAGGTGTCTCCTGAAGACCTTCTGAATGGTAAGCTTAGGAGACAAGTGCAATAAGCGCAAAGTATACAGAGAGCTCTGACAGTCAGCCCACTATCAACCTCCTCCCTGCATCACTGTCCTTCAACATTGTGAAGGTAAATAAAGCTCTCTCATTCACAACAGCTGGGAAAGCTGCAAGACCTGATGGCGTCTTTCCAGAATTTCTTAAAAACCTCAAAGCCAATGGACAGAAATAGCTGGAAGCACTGTTTTTCTCATATCCATTCCTCATGGCTTGTCCCAAGGAACTGGTGCTAGGCTATGGCGATTGCCATAGCCAAGCCAACCATTGTAGCGGCCCATGTCACTCCTAGGCATGTTGCACGAGGTCACAGAGAGAATATTATTGGCTAAGATTATACCACCCGTAAAAACAATGTTACTCAATAAACAAGGTTTTTGACCAGACCACAGCTGCACCGACCAAGTCTTAGCCTTAACACCACACACTGAGGCACCATTCCAGTGAAAACTCAGGACTTGGGCAGTTTTCTTAGACTTATGTGATGCCTCTGACACCATCTGGAGAAATGTCCTTCTCTTGAAAGCCAGCAAAAATCATCTCAATCAATACAATGATAAAACTCCCAAGAATTTCTGGCCAGCATAGGTTTTGCTTTTTTGTTGGTGACCAGATCAGCAGGCCATGCACACACAATGATAGTCTACCACAGCAACTGGGTCAGCACCAATCTTGTTTAATATCTGCACAACTGACCTTCCCCAAACATTATGGAAATCTGTCTATGCCAATGAAATTGCTCTGACTACACAGGCACAAAAATCTATCTACTAGCAGTGGTTTTCAACCAGTGGTCTGTGGACCCCAAGCATCTGCATACTATGTCTAAGTGGTCCATGAAAGATTGTCATTACCACAGAACAGTGGTTTTCAACCTGGGGATCTGCAGACTATGTTTAAGATTTCCAAAGGGTCTGCACTTGTATTTGAAATTTTTTAGGGGTCTGCAAATGAATCAAGGTTGACCACCACTGTACTATGGAACAAACCCGAACCAAAGAACATTAAAACCACAGAAGAATTTTTCTTGTATTGGAGGCTAAAACCAAAACCTATTACGGCTGTCATGTCAGCATTTCATCAAAGCAATAGAGAAGCTAAGACAGACCTGCACATGGACTTTGGTAGCCAGCAGAGGCAATGAGTAGGGGGTGGGGGAGGATGACAGCATGCAGGTCAGATTTGCTGCTTGGCTTGTACTGAGCATGCTCAGTAACATTGCCAAAGCCAACTGTCCTCACTCTGTCCCCCAACTATCAGCAGATATGGGTCAGCGCTAGTGGCCAGCAGCTTTTTGTGATCCCAACTTGAACTATCATGGTGTGATGATGGAAGCCTCGCGTACCACCAGCACCTGAAAACATCTACAACAAAATAAGGAGGCACGTACATCTCATCCTGAAACTGGCAGGAACAACCTGGTAAGCCAATGCAAAATAACTCTATGGACCGCTTCACCGGCCTTTGTCTTCTCTACCACAGAATATCACTCTCCCATCTGGACACAGCTCCCACACATCACTTGTAGATTCTCAACTTACCATGGTCATGTGGTTCATTGCAGGCACACTAAAAATCAATGTCACAACTATGGTTTTGCAGTCTGGTGTACATCTACCCACTCCAAATTTGTGACAAAACAAAACTCCTTCAGGAGTATTTGACAACTGCACCTCATTTTCAAAAGCACCTATAAAAGGGGCAGTCTCCTAGCAAGCAGGCAGCTGCTGCTCGGAAGAAACTGATCCCCATTCCTGGAGGGATTGCTACAAAAATATCTGCCTGTTTTGCCTATTTTAGATTGTGAAACCTGTATGAATGGACTTTACTTCTGTGTTGGCTCTCCAAAATAACTAGGGTTTTTTTAAAAATTTAATTTAACGCATTTATTTATTTTAAAGGGTGATGGGATTCCTTCCACATCACAAAGGGTTGCCTTGTGTTTTTGGGACAGGGTTTGGAATTTGGACTCTGCTCAAAGCAGCTTCAACCGACATTTCTCCTTACCCCAAGTCTAGCTACAACATAAAAGCTCCAAAAATTTAAAAGCAAACAAACAAGGTTTCTAGTTAATGGGCTAAATGCAAAACAATGGGAAGCAAGGGTACTTAGATCAGCCCTCATCATCTACAAGTTTCACATCTGTGATGAAAAAAAATCATCAAATGCCCTTGCCAAAATTCAAAGATCAGCTAAACAAACCACTTCAACAGTGCAGATCTGCTGAACAATGTGACTGAGATGGTTGTCCACAGCTTAAAGACAAGTTTGGTATTAAAGAAATTTTGAAAGCCAACTAACAGCTCTGACCCAACCTCCACTATTGCTTAAAAAGGAAGGACTGCAGCCTTTATGGTATCATAAGCAGTCTCTATTTGGATCTTGTCAACTGTAATCCTTGGACTTCTGCTCCGCCACACAGAATGCAGGATGCTGCTGCTGCTGCTGCTATCCCCTAACCTCTGCAGAGGCCTCAATCATCTGCCCATTTTATATTCTTTTAACTTAGTTTGCAGTGCCCATATGAACCATATGCCCATATGCACACCTAAGGCCCATGGTAAATATTAAATACTTTGTAATTAAACATCTAATTCTTAGGTACCTTAAACAGAAAAAAATATCATTTTACTTTTCTCCACCTTCACCTTCACCAACTATTCCTCATTGTCAATTAAATCTGAGTTCACAATTTAAAAAAAAAAAAGTTCAAATCACATTTTTCATTGTCTTCCAGGCAGGGCTAGCACCTGTATGTATATTTACTATTATGTCTTTTATAGATAACAATAAATGAGTTAGAAATGCATGTATGTGTATTACAAACTCAAACTGGGATTTCATGAATAAGGATATTCAGAAATATCAAGTATTGGCCGGGGGGTAGATGAGCACCAACTAATTTAAATTCCAGGATCTTACAATAGTACTCAACAGAACTTCTAAACAGGAAATAGTAAACTAAAGCCCCAATCCTCCAAAGATACACACTTATCTTTAGATATTAGTATTCCAATTATTTCAATGGGATTACTCATGGTGCTAAATTTGAGCACGTGTGTAATTCTGCAAGATTGGGGCCTAAATAACCATGCAGTACTCCATGGGCCAGCTTTCACCCTTTGAAACCTTAGATCATACTAGCTCAGCATTGCCCTTGGCTAGCCAAATCTCCCACTACTTCCAGCCAATAATTTTACTACTGGTCTGATTTCTTGCCCTCTTGCATACTACTCCTAGCCACCAAATTTTGTTACCATCTCAGGTTTCCTACTATCTTCAACATTTAAAAGCTATAGTCCTCAGCCTGTGAATTTTATATTGAAGCCTCAACTCAGAGTCCCATGTGCATCAATTATTTGTTTCATTACAGTAAGCCCAGTAGACAAATAGCTCTGCCAATAAATCAAACTTTAAAATACTATCAAAGAATTGCTAATGTGGCTTTTTAAATATTGAAAGGTGTCTATTGCCGAGATATCCAATGCCCTGTCCACTGCACCATTTTGCAAACAAGTCCAAAAAGGTAGTAACATAAAACAAAATCTGAAAGAATATGGGTCACTTTTCCAATTTCATCAGTCCCCTACCTACTGCAAGGAACAAAGTAGATATGTGCATAGAAGTGTATTCAAGAGTGTCTCCCCTCATTCCCCCACAAACATATTTATACTCTCCCCTTTCTGACTGAAGCTGCGTAGTCAGAAGCACCCACTCCCACACCGTGAATATAACAGCTGTCCTTACTTTGTTCTGATTTGGCAGTTCTCAGTTAAAATGCTGTAAGAGCTGCTCTGGGATTTTTCACATATTTAAATATTCCCTTACACAGCTAGGTTGTCACAGCCATAGCACTGAGCCTTCTAATTAAAAACACAGCCATTACATATTATTTCTTACACCTGCATGTTGGATATTTGCTATACCCATCACATGCACTGAACAACATATGTAAAAGAAACTGCAAGTTATCTGAAGTTCTGGTTCAGTTTGTTCAAATCAAATCTTTTGAACCACACTGCAACTAATAACTGATTATCCTTCCTGGGTACTCCCAATACCAAGCAATTAGCATTTCATTCAGCAATAGAGGAAGGAGGTGCCTGACTGGCAATCATTATTGGTCAGGCTATCAACTAACAGAAGCTAAAGAAAGGAATGATGGTAAAACCCCTATTCTAAGAATGCTCAAATGCAGGACACCACTAGACCTAGAAGGCAGAAATGAACATCTTAATTCACTGCTTATAGTTTGCCCAGACCTAAAGAGCAGCTGTAACTCAAAAGCTTGGCTATCAGCCACAGAAGTTGGTTTAATAAAAGATATTAGCTCATCTACCTTGTCTCTTTGAGTTAGGTTCCCACGGAGAAGCAGCAGTGGGCTGAAGCAGTCATATGCAGAACATACACAATGTTGTTGTTTCGTTACAAAATAAAGTTGTGTAGAATATATCCGACTGTCCACCTACATTTGAATTAAAATGGTATACTCCAATATAAAAAAAATTAAGAGCGATTCTTCCCAATCCTATCATCATCTAAATTTGGAGATCACAGGGCTCAGTACCATTAATCATGCAAAAACTAACAGATGGGAGAAATAACACTCAGCAACTATCATTGATGCTATCACATCCTATTGTTAGTGAATTTCACCCAGCCTATTCTCTTTTTACACTAATACCCTCTTCCTGGAGTCCAGTCTTCGACCACTGTTTCTCTTCAAATATCTGTGTCCTGCCTTAAACTTTTCATATACAGTCCACCCCACATTATGGGATGCAAGCAATTGCCTGGTAAATCTGTTTAAAAGAAATTGAACACTACAAAATCATTAATCCAAATTACTTAGTACAATTCTAAAGAGACAGGCTGAGTGAGGTAATGTATTTTATTGGACCAACTTCTGTTGGTGAGAGACACAAGCTTTCCAGCCACACACAGCTCTTGGGACTGATATGGCTAAAACTACACTAGTACGCTAGCTGCTGCTGCGTATCCCAAGGCAGGGGAGGGGTGAGGGGGAGAAGGGAAGGTCTGGGGCATTTTTGTTAAACAAAATATTTTGTTATTGCTTCATTGGAAGTTTTATTGAATCAGCAATTCTGAGCATTTTTTCATGTTCTTCCTGTGCGAATTGGCTTTTGTGCACCAGCGTATAACACTGAAACCATTCTTCCTGCCCACCATCCCCACATCAATGATTCAGACCATTGAGAGGTGTGAAATGTTCAGTTAATCTCTTTTAAGCCTTTTATCAATAATGAATATTGTTGTTTTCTTCCCCACCCAAATGCAGCAAGAGGTTAGTATCTTCAAATCTTCAGTGTAACATCCTATTTTTAAATGGCAATAGGTATGCAGGCCTAGTACAAGTCAAGGCAGTTACACCCACCAGCCAAAAGAAAGGCATGCCTGACAATCAGGGTTTCTCAAATGTAGTTGTTTTACAGGTAACCCCAAGTAACTCACTCTTGCCCGCCACCCACAAAACGGCCTTTAATCACAGTAGAGCCCTGCAGTGGGACAGGGATCCCATGGGTCCCATAGGATCCGCTGCCATAATAGTGGGAGCGGGTAAACTGTACTTAGTTGCAGCCGGGAGTGGGTGAGCAACCCCCGCACACACCCACCCAACTGCAGTAATTTGTGGGAACACATTGTGGGAAAACTTGTCAGTTCGTCATAAACAGAATTTCAGCAAAGCAAGGTTTTTCTTTTTTTAAATAAAGGTTTTAATACTTAAATATAAGCAAAGGATAGAAAGATCTGATATCTATCATAACTGGAGTTAAAGTATTTTTACATGGTTTAAGCAAGATTAGTTTTATTCTTTTAGTAGTAAAAATTGTGTCTGTATTCCATTTATATACATGTGTATATTTCTTTCTCTCTCTCTCACACACACACACACACACACACACACACACACACACACACACACAC
>ML677085.1:4813591-4826062 GCA_007922155.1 Mesoclemmys tuberculata
CACACACACACACACACACACACACACACACACACACACACACACACTCTTAACTGACTATTTGTGTTGGTTTGGGTTTTTTTAGTAGCACAGAGACATTTGGTTCTCTCATGCGATTTTTGCAGTTTTGCAGGTGAGAGTGGGATAAAAATGCAAGAAATAATGCATGAGTGGCTGGGTCTGAGAGTGGGTATTGAATGTCGGGACCAGGATTTAAAAAAAAAAATAGTCCTTTGCAGGACACACAGCATTTTAGCAAAAAGAGAAAGTTATTACAAGAGCTGAGACACAAGAGGAAGATTCTACTCAGTTCCAATCCTTCCTAAAATCAGACCGTTTCTACATTAATCGACCCTTCCCTATCCATCCCCCCCCCCTCCTCTCCTCTCCCCCTTCCACTCCACTCTGGTGCTGGAAAACCTGTGGGATGCCATTTTGTCAACTTCCAAATATAGGGAACACCTAATGAGACCCAACCTAGTTAATCCTGCAACAGGTTTACCCGGTAAAACAACATATTCCAGAAGAACAGATGCTGACAAGGCACAAATTTTTTCCTTTTGCCTACACAGGTTTTTTTTCTGTACCAAAAGTGGAGGATTCCTATAGTACATAAGGTAGCTGCCTGAAAGTGACCTGCATGTACAGTAATAAAATACATCCAACTGCAGAAAAATGGCTATAAAACTTTTGTGTTGTTTTAACTAGTAATGTTAAGGGAGACCTACAATGGAATTACAATCTTGCATGCATTTGGGTAGAGTTTGATTTTTACCATGTATTTTGAAACATATTAGATATAAATATTTTAAACCAGCTTATTTCCACTCAGTTTCAAATTGCTGGTAAAAATATAATTTTAATAGCAATTGCCTGACTGTAGCTATATTCTTTCTATTAAAGGTTAAAGTAGCAGAAAATGCAAAACTAAGATTATTTAAAAAAAGAAAAGATTAGGACAGCATAATACTACAGGAGCAGCATAGATCCAATAGGATCACTCCAGGTGTCTGATCCTGCGAACACCTAGGGCTTATCTACATCGGGAAATTGACAAGAATAGTTATTCTATTATTTAAGTATATTCTTTATGCCATTATCTAAATCATAGATGAAGATACTGAACAGAACTGGACCCAGAACTGATCCCTGTGGGACCCCACTCAATATACCCTTCAAACTTGACTGTGAACCACTGATAACTACCCTCTGGGAATGGTTTTCCAACCAGTTATGCACCCACCTTATAGTATTTCCCTAGTTTGTTTATGAGAAGGTCATGGGAGACACTCATCAAAAATCTTACTAAACTCGAGATACACCATCCTTAGGTTCCTTTGTAAAACCAATGCCCTTTAAGTTCATTGAGTGTCCTCTCGGTCTCATATTACAGCACAGGGTGAAAGGATAGATCATTTTTCACACTACCCTTCATAAAAAGGCCATGAGCTAAACTGAAAGAGGATGGCATGTCCATGTGTTATTTTAAGTTATAAACACAAACTGAGTGCTGCAAGTTCTGTATATATGCAAGGGCTTTGCTGTTCATAGAATCTCTCTTTTAAACACAGACGACAACTGCAGCATCCTTGAGATTAGAGGGGCTGAAAGAACAGGAAGCTTCAGCGTATCAAGCCAATGTCAAGCCCACCATCCCAAATGTCAAAGTTTGATTGTAAATCGATTGGAAAGGGAAGAAGAGAACAAAATAAAAGGCTTTACTCCTCACGAAAACAATGGAGACCTTGTACTGTAGTGTGGCTCCAGCAGGAGCTTCTGCTGTGGAGAGGCAGCTGAGCCAGAGAAACCCCCCCTCTAGTTCCCCCCCCCCTTCAAGCAGTGACATCTTTGGTGTTAACAACTCTGTTGCTCTGGCAACCAGACTGCTTTTGACAAAGCCACATTGACTGAAAGGAACATGTGGGAAACTGGAATTGTTATAAAGCCCTGAGAGAAATGAATTCTTTAAAAAAAAAAAAAAAAAAAAAAGGATTTTAAGTTTTTGGTTTAAAAAAAAAAACAAAAAAACAAGAACTCCAAACAGATATGTAAACTTGCAAACTAGGAGAATGTTTTGGTAGCAGGGGTGGAATTGCGCACTGAACCCTGTCATATTGTGAACAAGCTTTAAATACCCCATAACAGTAATATCCAATCGGCCATATACTTAGCAAAATCCTAAACTTTCAGGATATATAGATACACAGCACAGTGTGCAAGACATTCGTAGTTCACCATCCAGGCTATTCCCTCTCTCCTCTTCCTCAAAATAATAATTACTTAACTGAAAACCAACAATGGCTATAAATCAGCTTACCTACTCAGATGTTGGTAAGGGATAAAGATAATGATTATAAGAGGCATCACAGCTAATTCACAAGACAAATTACTCTCAGTAGCCTAAAATTTCAGCACAGAAGAAAACTGAATGGACAGCAAGCAAAGAGTACCATTCTAGCTACTCTCTGCAGCTTCCAAAGAAGGAGGGTCCTGAGTTGGTATATTTTTGCAGTGCCTTCCAACAGAATTCTGCACTCAACTCCACCCTTGAAATAGGCATAATAAATCTGTCCCAGACAGTAGCTGACTCAAATCCCACGAGCTACCCTAGAGCCTGTTACCTAAACATTAGCACATTCAAAATAGGAATCGGGAAGAACGAGTATTTTGGGAAAAGGCCTGTGGAAAAGGGTCAGAATTTGAACTGACAACAGTTAAGACCCGAGAACAGAGCAACTTTAATAAGCTCTGGCTCTTCAGCCAGCTTGTTCAGTGTATGAAGGAATATTTATTTTAAAGATGAAATATTCAGACTATTTTATCAAGAGTCTGGCATTGTAAAAGTTGTTTTGGAATAAGTTAATTTTACACAATGTGTTCGCTATTTCTCTCAAAGAAGTTTTCAAATGTCTCAGCGTGAAATGCTATATTGTAAAGACTCAGGAAATAGGAAGCCCAGGGCTGATTTGCAGGCTGAACTAGAATTCTTTCCTCCTTTCAATTTAGAGGTATTAAAATGCAAGAGAGCTATAGCTTAATCTCATTTAGAGAGCTCTGAATCATCTTAAATACTTAGGAAATCTGTGTAAAAGTACTACAATCCAGACAATTTATACGCTCTAACCTCGAGAGGCCGTTGGTTAGAAGGGAGAGAAGTTCTTACAGTTTTCCACTCCAACTGGTCATCTACTCTAGTCCCATCATTGGACACATCTATACCACAGTGCTGCTCAAGAAGTTTGCCACGTACCTTGCAGTATTGAGAACTAAACAGTTCTTGCAGTATTAGAACCATGAAGAGGGGCAGTTCAACAAACGCTTATTGTAGCAAAAAAAATAAGGATTGCTAAACAGCAACCATTGCCACAGGTACATTACACATGCTCCTAAACAGTTTGGCTTTTTTAAATTAAATATATCCTTAAGAAAGGAAACAACCAGAAAAAATGGGAATGTAGCTGTTATTCCATAATATGTAACAACAAACATTTCATACTAAAAATGGCAGCTTTTCAGCAGTGAGTGAAATGCAGTTTGCAAAGTATTTTAGGGTGAAGTCTTGTATAGCTGTGAATTTATTATTAATCAATAGCTAATTTACATCTATTTTGATAACTTCACTTAATGTATAATTAAAATAGTAATATTAAACATTCTATGTATGCTAAACACTTTTATCTTTTACGTGCCTCAGATGCATGTTGGCATATGGTCCCAATTACTTTAGAACATTGCTAATCTGTGCTCCCCAAACACAGGAAAATGTGGCCTCTCCCCATTTTTCTGCAGAGATTTAACAACAGAGGACTAGCCTGATGACTCATTTCTCTAAAACTTCATTCATTAACTGTAGACAGGATATCACACCATGTTTACTGTGCACTATTAAGAAGAAAAGGGCCCAAACCATGACATTTACAAGAGGATCTGATTTTCCTCAAATTGTAGCAGGCTGGATCAGATGTTCCAGTTCAGGCATCTCTCTGCTGTGAACTATTACCAGAAGTCATTAAAACTAAAGCAGACTTGGCTAAATAAATGAACATTTTGTTATTCTGCTTATTGTGTGCTTACATTGAAGCTGATTTGCAAAATTAAGTTATCTGTAATCAGACACCTGGCCAGTGTAAATTAGTGAGGTTCTACTGTAGTTAAATTGACCAAAAGGATTTAGACTGTAAAGGGAGAGAGATGGGGAGAAGGGTTATATACTCTTAAAAGAGAGTGGTCTTAGTCAGGTCTAAAAGACAGAGACACAATAAGATTTGTATCTGTAACAGTTTCTCAGATCTTCAAATCTGCTTGAAGCCACAAGAACACGCCTTTATCTTCCTGAGCTTTGTTACTACACGAGTCTGGATGGAACATGTTTCAGCTTGTTGGCACACTGGAAGAGAACATAAAAGGCACAGAGGGAGCAGCAATACAGCTTGTTTTTCACAGAGACCTTTACGGTTTTACCACATCCCCTTCCTCTCTGCATTTTCACTTTACAGGCTTGATGAGTTAGCATCCACCTGCTATATCCCTATCCCTAACAACTCTTCTGTTAGATATCAGCCCAGGCTGTCACTAAGCACAAAAGACCACTAGACTAACCATCTTATTTACATCTGTAGAGTGCAAGTCTATAACCGATAACCAAATCAAAACAACTAGTCCATGACACCCTAAGATGTAGCAGTTCTAGAGCAACTGCAGACAGGTAGGTGCTGACAGACCCCAGTCTTTCAAGTGACTCATTTACCCTTGGATCTGATAAAATAATCCACTCTCCACCCACTAGATGTTTATTTTAGGTATTTCATGCATGTTCTGGGCTTGGCATTGAAGAATAAAGGTCAGAGTACCAGTCTTACACTATCCCTATTTTAGGTGCTTTTCCAGTTCAGGTGGAACCTTCCCACAGTATGCTTGTTTCACCCAACCTCTGTCTTACCCCACATCCCATTACCTCCCTGGTGCTGGAGCTTGTTACATGTAATCATTTGTGATGATGATTCTAGGTGTCTTGTACCAATGAGAGACTGGTGTAAACATATGGCAGAGGTTAAATTTAAAAAAAAAAAAAAGTAGCTGAGATTAAGATGAAGCACCCTGTAGTCTAAAGTCCTAACATTTCACCTATAAAATAAATCACTCCTACATCCTTCACAAAATTCCAACTCTGATTATTATATTCTGACTCCCTGAATTCCTCTGCAGTTTCAGTATGACAAAGCATTCTTATTTTTGTGCTAAACTGTTGTATAGTGTTGTTTTGCACTGTTACGCGGTTGGAATGCTTCACTCTAGAGATGACTACACTTCAATGGAAAGAGAATTAATAGCTATTTATAATCAACCAGGAAACTAACATTTCTTGTTCTGTATCAACTCATCAACTTAAAATCACTTTTACATTCTTCAAAAAGTGAAGGTATTGATCCTTCACAGGAAAATGCCAGCCTAAACATTTCAGGAAAATGGCAATGGTACCCATTATCAGGGGGATGATTTAATGGACTATAATTATAACTGTTTCCTGTATCTGCACTTTGAAAATGTTGATTCTCTGCTTTGTTCTCAGTCCTGCAAACTGCATGTTTTTTGCACTCTGTAAATGCTACCCTCATATGAACTTTGTATTCTCTCTCAAATTTATTACCTTCTCCTATACTAATCAAAAAGGTACTTAAGAAAGCAAAGGTTACCTGCAATACAGGTAAGTTTACTGTTTAGTTTCCTTTTGCTGAGCTGTTCCGATGTGAATTTAAGGCCTGCTGTCTCAGGGCATGATGTCTGGCCAGCTTATGTGGAGCCTTAATCGCTAACTCTGGGGTTCTCAAACTTTTTTTTGCTGGGGCCCCCTTTGAAAATATTTCAGGCTGTAACGACCCTCCTACAAAATTGATGTATTTCCCCTTCCCATGCCATGCATGGGGAGCTGACACCTCAGAACCCACCCATAATAACCTTGCGACCCCCAGTTTGAGAACTCCTGCTCTAACTCAACCTTCCCAGAAGCCAAAAGGGGACAAGCCTCATGATTAGCCATTGTTTGTTCTCTAGGCTAATGGGCCTGCTCTCTCAGGCCTATTCATAAGCCCAACTCATGTTGCCCTAACCAAGAAGAGGAGGTTGTTATGTACTATGTGAGAGTGTACAGGAAAGAAAAGGTTACGTGCAGCCACTGCTATTTCACTGCCTTTTTCCTAGTGTATCAAAACATTCAGACCACTGCCTTTTCTGGAAATATCCAGGCTATCCCTGCTCGGCCACTAAGTTCTGACTAGCTTAGAAGAAAAGTGGTCTAGGGATCAGTAAGAGACAAAGGCTGCAAGTCTTAATTAAAAATATAATGTGATCTACAAGCTGTAGTGTATAGATTCTCACTCCGAGCAGTGTGAAACAGAAGTGGGTTAAAGGGGATGCCCAGTAAATCACACCCAGCTGCTGACAAGTGTCACTAAGACACAATAGGACCCCAATGACAAAAGGAAAGAAGCGGCTCACTCCTGCTGATGCTATCCCTGCACAGCCACCGACCATCTGAGAATAGCTCTTTTCATCCATCCCAGGCTCCAGGGCAAGAGGAAGCGATGCTCCAAGGATCTGTCAGACCAGCTTCTCATGAGCACTGTGCAAGCACAGTGCAGGACGCATGTCCCAGGAGAAGACCCTCCACCACCTCACTTGTTTTGATCTACAACCTCCCTCCTATAACCTAAATCACACCATCCTTAGTGCTGCAGAGCTTTGTGGATAGGGTGGGTCATGGGATGATTTTTTGGCCATTTTGAGAGTCTCTTTCCACAGAAGAAAAAAAAAGTTTTGAGAACCATTGGCCTTTTTCAAGAAGGCAACTTTCAGTAACCCACAAGTTTATCATCTTTGCCCAGGTAGAAAGTGAAACCAGATTCCTTTATTCCCATAAAGAGGGGATACAATAGAGAGGTTTCAGGCTGATTGCAATGCGAGGAGAACGGAAGCTAGGTATCAGCACTTTCTCCAAGTGAAGTAGATCTATGACGAATGGGGTCAGAACACAAAGGAAGGGACAAAATGCAAGAGTGCTTGTCATGTCACCTAAGTTATGGAAGTGAATCTAGGTTGACTGCCTACCTAGAAGAAAAACAACAGATGTGTGGACTACTCAAAGTTGCCTTCTAGAAGGCCACTGGCCTGTAGACCAGTTTGTTTACTCCTCCATCTTATTGTTTGGAAACACTGCAGCACAGCCAAAATGTCATTACGCATATAAGCAAGTAGCCAGATTAGATTTTCTGAACTGTGGCAGCAGTATGTGTGGCATTTCAATCTAATGAAACAAAGGTGACAGCTCTTTTAAAAAGTGTATAGCAGAACACTACGTCAAGCAGAGTAAACTAAGCCACATAATACTTCAGAAAAATAAGCAAAGCCATAGCACAGTTAGAGCCCCTGCAGTATCTTGGGAGGGTGCCTTGTTTTTTCCCAGTCTAAAATGATTAGTGAAATTCTATCTAGTTCCAATTACAGGCATGGACTAAAGGAGACAACAGGGACCTCCCAATTACAGTATGTAGTGCTTGATTGACACATGGCTCTGTAGATGAATGTTTCTGCCTCTTCAAGCACTTCTCTTGAGTACCTACGTTAAAATTCCTTCCATTGAGTAAGCTCTGTGCTGGCTTTGTTCCCTGTGAAAGAAAACCTGTTGGCAGAAAGCAGTCCATTCTGCCAAGTCAGGGACAGCTTTAATGGGAGAGTTTGGGGGTAAAAGGAACCTACAATAAAGCTCAGCAAGAGCAGCAAGCAAGAGAGGTTTTTTGTTTGGGGGACTTGGTTACAGGGAGCAGAGAGGTAATGGAGGAAGCATATGTGCGCGTGAACACAGGCACACATACATATAGAACACTGTGTATTATAGGACATGCACAAATAAATCCCTAAAAATACCCACTTCTATCCCTCTTTTCAGCTTTTGGCTCCTTATATATAAAAAAAGGATGTACTATTTGCATACAAGGTAACATTTGCATTGCTCTACTTTTGACATTTACATATCAAATAAAGGGTCTCTTTGTAGAAGTTCATCTGCACCTACTGTTTATCCCCACTGTGTGACAGGTGGGGAATAGAGAGCAATGGTAACTGAGAACTTGAGTCTGTTTTCTTCCAAAAGGAAAACAAGCTCTAAGCTATATAATAAAGAAGAAGAGTTTCTGAACAGAATATATTTCCTGAAGTTTTTACACAGCTATTTTGTTTGAGGGATTGTTCTGAAGTCCCATGTGGAGCAGGAGAGGAGTTGTGCTGTTTGGTTCAGGATCTCCATGAAACACTGACAACATCCTTCCTGAATGTTTCACCTCTGTAGGTATCTTCAGGCTCAATACAAGATCTTTCTGTTCAGGCCAATTAAACCATTTTGTCTGTCTTTTCTTGGTTTTCTTCTTCGTCATTTTTTGGGAGAGGGGCTACACTCTGAGCCACAGGCAGTTTTACATAATTGCATATTTAATTTTGTATTCAGCACTCAGACTCATTGCAATGAAAATTGTATATATAGTAAACAAGGGATTAGCTATTATTTTAACTCCCCATGACCTTTACAAGCATCTTAACACCTTTCTGGCCATACCAGGAAAGCAAGGCGGCACTTCCTGAAGTGCATACATTACAATGGAACATCACAACAGAACTTTAGTGATATACCAGGTACATCAGACAGAATATAGCTGTTGGCTGTTGTTTCCCTTGGGGGGGGGTGAGAAGAGGAGGGCGGTTGGGTTTGTGTGTGTCCTAGGTACATTAGCACTCATGGGGTTAAATAATTTTTCAGCATCCTTTTTGATTACAGGGAACCTCTAAACTGAATGTCTCAGATTCCTTCCTCCATCATTAGTTCTTCCTGCTCATTAGGCAAAGGGCGGCCTTTAAAGCACATTACCTTTAATTTCTGAGATTCTTCTCTGTAGCTTCATCAGTACTGAGTTAGCATTTTAAAATTACATCTATACCCATGACACGGTTTTACATGTTCCCACAGCCACAGAATTTGTTTTGAAATTCATTCATTACCACAGAATCATGTTCTAAAAAGTAAGTTTATATTGAAAAAAAATCTAGCCAGTACAGCTGCAATGAAAACCTTTAGAATGTGCACCCACTATTAACCTACATAGCGAGGTCTGCCTGAGTCTGCAGACACACTGAAACAGCTTTGAATGTTAATTACTCCCTTACTTTTAATGGGTTATGTCTAAAAATTAAATAAGTGTCACTATTAACTAATTCACAGCTACAACTACACTTCATACTTTACTGCTGGTCATTTTATCCGAAAATAGCAAGTTAATGTAGCTATCCCATAACTTCAAACACCCTCTGATGCTAGCCTGTGCCAGAAGCCCCAATATTCCACCACCACTTGTCAAAACCAGGAGCTGCATCCTAACAAACTTCTGTAGTTCAGTTGCACATTATCAGTACAGAAATCAGCAGGAAAACAAAAACTGAAGATGGAAGGAATGCATGAATTAGTCCCCATATTATTTTGAGGCCACACTTCTGTACAGATTGTACTGCGTGTTTTCATATTTAATCAATTAAAAGTCTCTTTTTTTTAAATTTAAATAAAGCTATTCAGTATTGCTGGTCTGCCACATCAGAGTACTACAGAATACAAGAATCTTGCTGTAGAATTCAGATCCCGCTTGCTACAGACAAGGCCTTGTCCATAACTCGACAAGTCATCCCGAAGATCACTAGATTTGTCCTACTCTCTCTCCTACAGGGCTTGAGGGTGGAGACAGAAAAGGGTTTCTCATTATCCCAATTTTGAGCTCTGAGGCAGTTCACACAATTATGTGGCTTCAGCCTGCTTACAGACTCCGTGAGACAGTTGTATTGAAAGATGATCTTCATCACAATTAGGGTTAAATTTGTAATTAAAATGAAAGTGTAAATAGTGCACAACTCCACGTTTCCTGCTCTATTTATCTAAACAATGCTTATTACCGTAATATCTGCTCATCATTGGTAAGTGGGTAAATACACTTGCCCAGATCTGATCTGTTCTCACAGGCCCTACTCCTTTGGAAGCAGGTAAGAAAAGGAATAAGAACTGCAGGGCGAATGAGTAAATTCAACAACTAAAACCATGGCTCTTAACCAGGGGTACGCGTACTCCTGGGGGTATGCAGAGGTCTTCCAGGGGGTACATCAACTCATCTAGATACGTGCCTAGTTTTACAACAGACATTAAAAACTCTACTGAAGTCAGTACAAACTAAAATTTCATACAGACAATGACTTGTGTATACTGCTCTATATAATATATATGATATACTGAAATGTCAGAACAATACATTTCAACTGATTTATTTTATAATTATATGGTAAAAATGAGAAAGTAAGCAATTTCTCAGTAATCGTGTGCTGTGACCCTTGGGGGCTTTTTTATGTCTGATTTTGTAAGCAAGTCATTTTTAAATGAGGTGAAAGTTGGAGGTACACAAGACAAATCAGACTCCTGAAAGGGGTACAATGGTCTGGAAAGGTTGCAGGCCCCTGCCCTAATACTTTATAAGAACAAACAAACAGATGAGCAAATATTTGTCAGGATTCTTGGAATCCAGGATCCATACTGTCCATTAGTACTTTTTTTAAAGACAGAAAACCAGAAGACTGGCAATACATCTAAAGGCAACAGGCCCTAGACTTATTGCAACAGATTCCTGACTGTTGCTTGCATAGTATCCATATTCAAAACCTGGCTAACCCACTCAGAGGGGAGGGAGTTGGCAGGGTTTTCAGTGCAGGTAGAAAAACAGAGTGTTATAATTGACAGTTGTTACAGAAACTCACTCAGAACAGTCTGGAAAAGACCCTGAGTTTGGACCAACACACAGCTAAACTAGGCTGTCTCTCTATATATCCAAAAATTTCTAATACATCCATCTCTGTTGTACCTAGGAAAAGATGGCATTCTATGGGATTTTGAGAGTTGAGCTCTGGCCTCAGAAATGTATACAAGGAAAAGTCTACCTACCTTTAAGGCGCATTTCTGCTCTGTCACCTTGTTAAAGCACTCCAGTACTTTGCCATTAACACCCAAGCCTAGCACCCGTTTGGAGAGTTTGTAGTCATCTGTAACTGCATGTTTTTTTGTGTCTCCCCAGACATGAACAGCATCGCCAGGCAGGGATTTCACATTACTCTTGCTCTCCTCATGACTATCTGGCTGGGGCTCCTGCTCACCCGCACTTTCTTCCATAGCGGAGAGAAGTTAGTGATTACAAAGGTAGACACCAGAGCAACAGTAGGATTTTCCCCCCAATCAGAAGATCAAAGGAAGTGCTTCAAGGAGTCCATTTGGCTGTACGTCATTCAAAGTTTTCCTGAAGGAAAATGCAAATAAATATTAACAATGTATTTGGTAGAATCAAACTCTGTTCCCACACAACCACCTCTCTCCCCTCCCTTCTTCACATTTAGCCATTTGGCAATGCCAGCCTTTCAAAACACAGAAGATGGCTGTTCACTTCAGAAAAGTAAGTTTTACCTAACAGCATAAAAGAACTTGACCAGGTTGCCTTGGATCATTTATTCATAAGTGGCAGTCTATCACTACTTATCTATGTTGTGGTGGAGTCTGACTCATGGACCAGGACCTCATTGTGCTAGGCGCTGTACAAGCAGAACAAAAACGATGGTCCCTGCCCCCAAGGAGCTTACAATCTCTAATAACGAATGGTTAAGACTACTGAATCAGTGCTCCAAGGTTCAAAATTAACCAACTGATTCTAGGCCTAAGTGAACCTGGCTGTAAATGAGCAACTGATGCACTGCCTCAGGAACAGAGCGTGCCCAGAGACAGAAAGACGCTCTAAGACAGACATCACCTAGTTGCCCTGGTGTACAGGGTGGAGAAAAGGGGGGGGCTCCCCAGCTGAGCGGCTACCTGGTTAAGGTGGTAGGTGGCCATCCTGGCGCACAGGTCAAGGATAGGAGGGAGCTCTGGAGAGGAGGGTCACCCAGCTGCTCTCCTGCAGAACTGAGGGGTGAAGGCCCTAGATGGGAGGTACGCAGCGACCCACGCTCGGGCGCGCCTGCGAGCCAGAAGCGGCCCCGGGGACAGGTGGGCCCCAAGGAAGGAGACCTGGCTGGTGCAGTGGCTGGGGAAGAGGCTGGGGAGGTGTGCCCAGCCACCGCACACAGCTTGACCTCCCCCGCCTCCCCTGCCGGGCCAGGGCCCCACCGGGCTTAACGAGGGCACAGCCCGGGGGGGGGCCGGCGAGGAGCCCCGCCGGGGTTACCACAGGGCACCGGGGCCCACCGGGGCCGCCCCAGGGGAGGCCCGCCGGGCCGGGCCGGGCCGGTTGCCTGGCTACCCGCGCAGCGCCGGGGGGGGGCACTCACCTGTCCCGCGCGCACCCGCTCGGCAGCGCCTCGCCTCGCCGCGCCCCCCGCGCGCCGCTCCCGGCCGGACGCCCCCAGCCGCAC